>CM070623.1:9640727-10256009 GCA_036346255.1 Ampelocalamus luodianensis
TCTCTCATTTGAACCGGGTTAAAAACACAACATTAGAGATGGTCTCAAGAACTCTCTCTCATTCCATCCACGACCAAGGGTCCCACCCAAAGGCCTTAAAATCTCCCAGGCCTATGGCCTCCAATTTGTGCCCTCACCCACTATACCACCCTAAATTTTGGCCTTTAAAATTATTTCAAATTAATTAATTCAAAGTTTTAGATTTTAAAAAATATTTCAAATTAATTAATTCAAAGTGTTAGATTTTTTCTGAGTTTTTACATTTTTATATAAAAAATCCAAATCTGAAATTCAAACCAAATTTGATCGCTCTCAATTCAAAGCTCGTCACAAATTTCAAATTCAAATTTCGTAATTTGAATTTTTTCCAAAGAAACTTCTTGGGCCAAAATCCTTTTCTTTTCTCACCGACCCATTTCTTGGCCCATTTTTTTCCTTTTTCTTCGATTTCTTTCCTTTCTTTCCTTGTCCTTTCTTTCTTTCTCTGTCTTTCTTCCCATCCGCCTCTTCTCCTTCCGCTCTTCTCGGAGCCAGCCCCGACCACGCCGTTGTCGCGCTACCGCCTCTAACTAACTGAGTCGCAAGATCGCACTGGTGCCGCGCACCGCGTCTGTGCTCCGCGCACCGCTGTACCGCTTTTCTTCGCCGCCATCTTTGTCCTTCTTGGAGCTTGGCTCTCTCGAGCTCTTGTATGGATAGGAAGGACCTTTACTTGAGTAGTAATCCTAGTTTCTTTTGTCGCTCAAGAAAGCGCAGATCATGCCCTGCCACTTGATAAAGGACACCACTTTTGTTCTTCTTGTAGTCATCTGGCCTGAGCCTTTGCCTTGCTCGACCGGAATAATCTTTCTTGCCTTGTTAAATTCTCTGAATCGAAGGACTTCTTTGTTGTTGGGCTTCTGTTTTTCTACCCTTGAGAGCCTTTTTATGTTTCTCGACTTTCCGACTTGTCTAGGCCAAAGGAGGTATCTCTTCTTTCCAATCGATGGCTTCATTCCATTCAACCACCTCACGACTGCTGTGTAATGTTTCACCATGTCGAAAAGCTCGACGATCGCTCAGAGGATTTATTACAATGTCCTCCGTGAAACCCGATTTCTCAATCCTACTTTGAAACCTGCAACGACAAAAGACTCGCATGACCTCGTGTATAGAATTATGAACCCGATTAAATCTCTTGATATACCTCTAGAGAGTTTCATTGATTTTTGTCGATTTGATTTGGAGGTCGCCCTCCTTTCTAAGGCGGCAGACGCCCTTGAAATTTGTAATCGAGGTCGCAAGCCGCTTCCTAAGTGTAGATAGATTCGACTTGTAGGTTTGGCAACCAGACCGCAAATCTTTAAGAACCGTGGGCAAGTAGTTTGCTATTGTTATCATCACCAGCAGCACTTCCGATGGTGGTGGTATAGATTTGGAGAAACTCTAAGGGATTCTCAATCCCATTGAATTTTTCATTTTTGGCGGTCCAACTCGTTCGCAATAGATACCTTGAGCGCCCCACGAGAAGGCTCAACAACTCAGAATCGAAGTCATGGCGCTGCTTTGAAAAGCAGCCTGATTGTAATCGCTTGGGGGACCGTTTTCCATGTTAACATGTTGAGCTTCGTGCCCCCATCCAGCCATGCGACGTTGGCGTGACGCTTTGTTCACCCGCTGGTTTAGATGATGTCAAGATCATTCGAACTAAGTGGTCGCTCCTCTCGACGCAGGGTAGGAGTACGCTGAGGTTATTCGCTTCCCTCGTGACTGCTCAAAATCTTCAAGGAGGTCTTGGTATTAGCTCACCTCAAGTCCAACCAAGTAGGCTCCTCGCTAAGGGAGGAACACCGACAAAGTCAAGGTTTGACTCATGGTTCATTGTTCCTGCACATTTTTGTACGTTGCATGGTTTGTTAGAGGATCTCCGATACCTAGCCTCGCAAGTTGAACATAAGTGTGAATCTCGCTAGAGTAGGGTCGTGTTATTTAGCATGTCCTGCATTTGTTGCGTGTTTTGAATAGTTACCAAAGGTCTTGAAGGATTTCGCCAATGTAAGGTGTCCGATGACTTGACCGCCTCCCGACCTTCCGACGGTCTTGTTCGACCCATGAAGTGTCGGGCAGAAACCGTGAATTAATTGATTGATGTCCATTATTTCAATCACCTCCACCATTTGGTGCTTGAGCGCCGCACCATTTCAGCAAAGCAGTGGTGGTCGTTGTCGCTGAGGATCATGCATTGCGCCTTGATTAATATCTCCAATTGCATTGACCTCATGCTCCAACAGCATCTTCTCGACGAGCTTCCATCGAAGCTAAGGGAGAGCCTTCTAGTGCTTCTAAGGATCCTCCACGATGGAAAGTGGTTTGATTACACACCTTCGTGGGGCTTATGGTAGATTTCACCGATCCGACTGGATGTCCGATCGAATGCCGAAGTTTTCATTCCCACTTGGCCTTCGACCATGGCAACTTCATCGATATCGTTACTGTGATGTCGATTGGCCCCTGCATTAGCTAGGAGTCATTGGTGAATACTAGTCGCCCATGACCGTATCGAGTACATTGACCGTGGCGTCGTGAGTTTGTCACCGCTACCGGCTCTGAATGACCGAGCATGTAGAGGATTTGGACCGTCCGAGCCGGGTCTAATGATTGCTTCCTTTGGTTGCACCACCGACGTATGTCTTCCTCCATCGGTCGATCTCTGTAGTTTCAAAGAGAGGCTAGCCGCGCATTTAAGAGGATGACGATGACATTGTGTCATGTCTCCATGGCGCGGATACATGCATCCATGTCCATGTCGAGTAGCCCACCAAGTCGAATCCGCTTCTCCTCATCCCAAATTCCTACCATAGTCGCATGAGCAATTATGGAGCGAATGGAGAATGAATGAATAAGGATTGTCGAGCGTAAGGATCTTCAAGAAATCGCGCCTTCTACCCCACTGATGATCGCCAATGGCCGACGATCGAGTTGTCGATCTTACTAAATAAAATAGAGAAAATTGCAAAGAGTTCTTGGGAGAAAATATGACTACTTTATTGCTATAAATTAGCAATTGTGGTAGTGCCTTCTCACTGCAGAGGACTAGCCCTAAGTACACAAAATGGCTTACTATTTCTAATACTTCAATTGTCTTTAAATCACTAGGTCTTGTGTGCTCACCGGATTGCCCCCTTCATCTCTCCTTAATCTTTCTTTAAATAATCGATGAAGTGAAGTGGCAAGCATTCTTGAAGAGACGCCTTTAGAAGTGTCGTGATCCGTCGGAGAATCAATGGCAATGAGGAAATACCAATCGCCGAGCGCTTGGTGTCGGCGAAGACATAACCATACGGTGGTTATTGTCAATGACTTAGAGTTATGAAACGTCGTGCGCTTGGAACGAATAAGGCACATGTTCTATTCATCACACAGAAAGATATACTTGGAATCAAATCCGTGCCGCTTCATTACTTTACGAAAGCAAATACCGGTCGAGGACTAGGTCCGTGGACCTCATCCAACCGTGGTACCTATAATGTAACGCTCATCCTCATAATTGCACTACAGGATCATGAGCCTTAGTGGTTACGCCCATCGGCTAAGGTCGTGGTAGCCTTTAATTAAATAAAGTAATATTTAGAGATTAATCTTCATCAACTAGTGAATCAATTTATTTATTTCTTTGAAACTACGCTTGTCAAATGTGCTTTATGTAAAATGTTCAAACATAAAATATTGCTTTTTATAAAATAACCATATGAGCCCCATTTGTTAAAGCTTATGCATATGCACATTTTTCCAATACTATGCGGTATTTTTGTACTCACGTGATACACTCAAATTAAATCTCGTAAGTCTTCAACGACGCCCAGGAGGACTACGACTCACAGTGGTTTTGATGAAGGACACCCGCAGTACTAGGCCACGCTCCCGAGTCAAATGCTAGTGGTCGCTTTGATGGGTCATCACCTGAGTTTAACATTTGTTGTCTCAGTCGCTTTGAATACTTTGAAGTCATGTGACCTTTATTATAATAAGTGACCTTATGGTTGGTACTTTATATTAATCGTGATACTAACTTGTTATCAATGTTGTATCCATCGCAGTGCACTAGCTACCGATCGCAACGCGCATAAATACACGCAGGGTCTTGATTCGTAACCGTCCCGACACCCATCGCCCTAACACTCGACGGCGACGCATCGAGTCCTCCCACATGCTGGTCGATATGGCATTTGCATTTGTAGAGCATGTCCATCGGCTCTTCCTCCACCGTGGTCACCATCGCCGTTGTTCGAATCATGGCGACTCAAGGTAAAGTTCGCCAGCTTCCGAGATGCCTCATCGGCTGGGTGATAGTTGGCAACCGATGGACCCTTTGTTCAAAGGCAAGGCTTTCTGGTCGCACTCTCCATAGCCGCGCTCTCCATTCGCGACCGCTCCTTCCTCCTCCCAGATCGATTCGACTCCATGAGGGGTGCCCTGGGACCGACTTACACTACATGCCGCAAAAGGAGCACCGATGTATGAGCCTATTAGGCCACCTTGTAATAGGACACTAGGTCCAAAAAGTATTTAGTAGGGATTAGCTTTATATATACTATATCGTGCACCCTCTAGCCTCAAAAGTTGTGCACCCTAAACACCAATCACTCGGTCTCATGCACTCGCGCTTCACGCCATTAGTCGTGACTAGCCTGTGGATGAATGGGCGAGCACAAGATAGGCTCAGCTGATGACATGAAAGCACATGACAACCAATAAGGAACTCGCATGTTTGCACGGATCAAAGCCAACAACCAAGCACCATCAAAGCTAACAACCAAGCACTAGTAGCCGTGACGCTGTTACTCCCAATTGCGTCTTACGTGAGTGTGTCGCCGTGAGTCGCGGAGTCCAGATCTATTCTTCTCCCTCCTACTCGTGGCTCACAATTTGCCTCACCTCACTTTTAGCGAGCTTGGAAGGAGGCTCTACCGCAACCTCCTGGCCGAGGCGCCCTGCCTAGTCACCGTTGCTGAAGGACTAAGTCACAAATCGCGAAATCGACATAGGTATGTCCCACATCTTCGGTTTTTCATATTTCTTTCAATCAAAGATACTAAATTTGTGAGTTATAGTTTCAATGTGATGATGATTGGTTGATTTTTATCAAAATGTAGGGTTATTACTTAAGGATTTCGATTTAGGTTTTTGGAATACTGGCCTAGTTTGTTGCAAATCGGAAGCAAAATTGCAAGTAATATCCACATCGATGTGCTCATATTGGATCATGCTTTGGGTTTGATTTAGAGTTTTTGACTAGAATGCCAAGTAAGTATTTGCTTTGAGTTTGATTTAGAGTTTTTTACTAGAATGTCAAGTAAGTATTCTCTCGGTTCTATACGTATGTTTCTAATATATTGTTCTTTAACTGTTGAGTATACCATGATTCTAATATTTTATAGATTTTTTTAATAATCAACGAATAAATTTATAGAAAAGTTTATGAAAAGGAAAACTCTAGATAGTGCTACTAAAGTTGTGGATCATCGATTCGTGAACTTGAAAGATCAGAAATACTAAAAGGTAATGTATTTATTTTTATTTTATTATTATACTATTTTTACTTCAAAATTTTAAGTCATTTTGTTATCTTTTTATAGATCATTGAGACCGGATGATGTATATTTTACCAATGTTTACCGCACATATTACTATTTAGTATATTATTACTTTATATATATATATATATATATATATATATATATATATATTATATTGTTATATGTACGTTGAAACGGTCATTTCCATTCAGTTCGGCCTCCTCTGACCATGGGTCGCGTCGGGGACTCCATCAGGTTCGTCTCCACCAACAGGTACTTTTTGTACCAATCTTATGACATTGATGGATCCACAAGCCTCACGACGTGGTCATAAGGTCCTGACCCTGACGCCGGATCTTCTGGAGTGGAAGGCTGACGATGACATGGCGCTGCCTCTGCCATGCCTCTGGAACTCGGAGCGACTCAAGAACGAGGGGTTTGCGCGTGGTGGTGCCGGTTAAGCCCATTCTGAGCAAGCAAGAAGACGGTGTCATTTATCTCTTACTTGGTGATAACTACCTAGATGAGGGCTTACTGCTGACCAGAATTCTCTGTGTGGACATGCGCACAATGACCCTATGTTATCCAGCGGCCATCTCCCTTCCAACGAACACTACCTAATGCCCAGATTTGCTTATGACCACTCTCGTCCTTGGGACGATTACTACGCTGAACTGTCTGATTTTTTTAGTGCCGAGTTCTCCGCATACCATAGTGAGGGGAAGACTGTCCACCATCGAGGTTCCCAAAAACTGACTGACTGACTGACTGAAAGTGCCCACCATTGTGAGGTAACTCTGCTCTCACCGCTGCCACTGCTACTACTGTTACTAATTAATACCTGAATGCTATACTAAAATGAAAAACCTGAATGTTATGCGCATGCTCCTTTCAAATGAAAGTGTTTGGTTATGTATCGTTTCATGGAGAGTAGCGTGCAGTATTCTTGATCATTGGTAGCAAATCTAATATGTCATAACAGTTCTCATATATTATAGGCTTGCTTGAACAATGAATAGTAACAACCAACTCACTCTTTGTTAGTTTTAGTGCTTGTGAGGTAAGTGCAATGCATCAAGAAACAAGGTGCATTAGCACAAAACGATTGTGTCACTTAGCTCTTTCAATTTGCAAATTACTTTCTGGCCCTGAACTTGCATCCGTTTGCATGATTGGTCCATTTCACTGTTAGCTAACAGAAGCTGCAGATCACGCATCTGTTGAGGTCGAGATGGCATTGAGGATCTGTTGTTGTGTAGAGATTAACTAAAAGTGAGAGATAAGATGGGTCCCACCTATCATGGATTGGATTACCGGAGGTGGCTGTCGGGTATGATGGTCGTGACGAGGTTCCGTGGCAATGGCGTTCTGTGGCATCTGTTGGACTTGCATATGCGATGGCATGGCGTGGTGCGTCGGAGTGGGGATAGGCTGGAAAAAACTCTGAGCTCAGGAGCCGCTCGAGCTCGTAATTTTTCGAGACGAGTCGAGCCCGGTGCCCACTCCGCAAAAACCGACCAACTCGAGCCGCCATTGGCTCGTGCAGCCCACCAACCACGAAGGCCCGGGCCCAAGACCTGTTGTCTCTCAGCCGGACTCCAAACTTCAGAGTCCGTCGCAGAAGCTCTCGATCAAACCGCTTCCCACCCGAGTCCCTTCCTTCCGATCCTCAATCATCTCGCCTCGATCCCCTTCCCCGCTCCTCTCCTTCCCCTCGTCCTCCACCCCGCCCTGCCGTGCTCTCATCCTCTCTCCTGGGCCTGCAGCCCCGCCTCTCCACCCCTCTCGCCTCTAGGGTTTGGGATTTTAGCCGCCGCCTCGCTTTCAAGAAGTCCTCGGCAGACTCTCCTGGATCCGGCGGCCGTGTCATTCACCAACCTCCACACAGCCGACGGGCTCAAGGCCCTCGAGGCGCACCTCACCGGCAAGACCTACATCTCCAAGCGAGCCCAATTACCGACTACTCACACTTGTCATAAGCCAAGGTCTAGATCTGTTGATTTGTAGTGTTTTCATGAAGATTATCTAAGTTTGCAACCGTGGTGCGCCGTGATGATGATGCCATGATATGATATCTTGTTGTCTTCACCCCGCTTTATCAAATCGTAATTTGCAACGCGAACGTGTTTACTTGTTTGTATGTGTAATGCTTGCAATGATGCGATCGAAGCGATGACATCAGGTTCATCACCACACCCACGCCTACATCAAGCTTCTTCTTTCGCCTCTGCTTAGGAATCTCGCCTTCAACCAGTGCCAAGCCATGGTAGATCCGGCAGCAGGTGGATCGACTACCACGTGATACGGCACCAAACAAAGATTACACGACGGCCAAGAGTGAGCCAGTGCAAGTAGAGCTAGAAGAGAGCAAGGTCCACGCACTCAGCTCCCAAGGTCTACAATCACAGAAGGTCTAACGACTGGCTCAAAGAAGGTCCACCACCACCCAGAAAATCTACGACCGGCCTCTTGGAGGGCTACGACCACTACTCCGCAAGGTTCACAACCACTTCCACTGGTCTATGACCACCCTCACTAAAGGGTACTCGAGTAAAAGTGTAACTCGACGGAACAATACTGGCGGTGAGAGCACTCGCTGAGAAAAGACTCCGATGAGAACAATACTTGTAGGAGGAGTACTTGAGGAAACAATACTCTGCCGACCACAAAGATTTCAGAGAATAGTCTACACCATGTTCAAGAGGCTCGCTACCACATCTAGAAGGGTTACGACCATGACTAGATCTCAAGCCCTCAGATCTTCGACTTGCCCACGCACCAGTGGTCCAAAACCAATATGACAAGTAAAGAAGATGGAAAGATCTGGCTGTAGATGGGCCAGAAATGTAAGATCATACTGTTTCACAGATCGATACATACGTGATTGGTTCCATACCAATTCAAATTAGTTTATTAGAAAAGTAAGAGTCTGCTTGGATATTTATTCTATTTCTTAGGATAGAGTCCAGTAGATCATATTTAGTTTGTTTTGGCCTCCAGCCGTAAGTGTGTGTTTGACCACACCCTTAGGTGCCAATATATGCAGTGCATAGCCCATTGTAAAGGGAGTTAAAAGTTATGAGTTAAGGAATAGATACCAGTAAAATCACCATGATTTTGGTGACACGCTTGACATGGTCTTGAGATTTTCGAGAGGAACTACTTTGGTGTGTTGAATCCAATTGAGGTGTTGATTTTTACGTCGGAACTTCGCCTACTACCCTTTGTTCACATGTCATGGTGAAATGGGAGAAGGTTTATCTAGATTTGTCGGTGTTTTAGAACCGATCTACGTAAATATTGTTTGATCTGGTTCTCCATAATTGATCACGCAGATAAGAGAGACACGTAAGATTTTTATACAGTTCGAGCCTTCTCGTGAGAATAATAACCCTACTCGTGTTTCTTGTATTAGGTATCCGGATTACACTGAAAGTTTTCCCTCTATCTCTAAAAGACACTTATTTATACCGCTACAAGCGGTGGCCGTTGTCGCTCCAGCTAATTAGTCGCTTCACCATTATTACGTAATAATGAGAGTAATCACCGAGTAGTAACCTCCCATGTCACAAACAATTATCAATGTGAGATAGTGGAGAATTATCTCATAGTTATATCGTGCATAACTATGTATTTTGATCGCTAGATTCCCACTATTAAATGAGCCTTCCGGCAAGTGGACCAGCTAATCGTGGAGGAAGTCGTGCGTAATCGGTCATAAAGGAACTTACGACTGCGGGGTAGTCGAGAAAGGCTTACGATCGGGTACCGGTCGCAGAAGACTTACGATCGACGTAATCGAGCAGACTTACGACACTACACCATAGTCGAGAGATGTTATTTACCAGGAGGGTAGTCGTAGGAGATCTTACGACTCACTTCGACTTGCTTTCCCTTCTAATATTAGGGGTATGCCACGTGACGTCATATTACATGATTATGGAATAATAAAATGAGGATTATTATATCCTCGCCAAGATTTGTCAAGGAGGTCTTATTGTTTTTGTGCTACACAAGAACCAACGACCAAAGGAAACTATAATCAAGTCGCACTGCTGAAAGATCGGGCCAAAACAATGTGATCCCGCTAACTTGCTAGTTGGATCCACATCACCACGCCATCGCCATCGCCATCTACATCCAAAATGACTGCGTTTTGGAGTTGCATGTATCGATTTCTGGTGATTTTGACGTTGTTTGGTCCGATTTTGCGAGTTAATTCGCAATTCATTCTAGTGTAATGCCGATCTGCAATGCAAGTTCTACATGTTGATATGTCGTGAATTTGATTAGTTTAGATGTCATCTAGATGAATGTGGAATGGACAAAATCATATCATTGTTGTCGCCATCGAATCAAGTCTTCCTAGGTCGGGTGGCTCTTGGCTCGAGAGGGCTCACGAGCCGCTTAAGCTTTCGCCGAGCCAACCACGCTCAGACTCGGGCGAAGCTTAGCTCGAGATGGCTCGCTCGCTTCCAACCCTAGTGCGTGGAAGTGAATCACGAGCCACCGGCCGACGGGCGCTAACGCAATGCATCGCCCACCGCGCTGAGCCACTCGCGAGGCCTACGCCTCGAACGTTCCAAGACCGACTCAACTCAAGCACGCCGCTGGCGCACGCCTGCTCGCCGCCGCACTGCGGCTCACGTGGCGTGGTTTAGCTTGGCACGCCACGCCTCCCCGGTAGCGCTAGGAAGGTGCACGATGGCGGTGCGCGAGACTAGATGGGAGCGCGATAACGCCTTTGGAGGGCAACGACAACACATGATGTGAATAAGGTGACGTGTGTACCAACTATGCTATCCAAAGATTTGAGTCACGCCATGTAATAATCCACCTCAACGAGTTCAGTCAGAGTATCTACAATAGCTTGTTTTTTAGCTTGTTATTAAGAAGAGATAATACTCAATCTAATAAAAGAAATAAGCCTTCCAATGGTTTGTTTCTTGAGCTTGTATTTAAAACTTTAATTCCTACTTTAATTGCTATACAAAACATATTTAAGTTAACAAGCAAGTCTTTAATACCTATTTTGTTGTTTCTTGTGTCTTAGTATTAACAACTTGCTTGTTTTTATCTAAAAACAAGCTCATATTCTCTCATCCATATCACTAAATGCTGATTTGGCAACCTCTTAGTAACAAGTGACATGGACTATTGTAGATGTTCTTAGTTAATCGTTTAAGGAGTTACTGTAGACAAATACAAGTTTAGGGGTTGAGAAAGTAATTTACAAGTTGATAGAGCTAAGTGATACAACCGCTAAGTTTAGGAAGTTACAATGCACTTACTCTAGCACAAAATTGTGCATGAGCATGATGGTCGGGATAACAAAAGCATGCTATAGAAGGCTTTATCAAACTATACTATATGTAGATATTTTCTCAAAAGGGTGATGAATGTTTTGTTTATTGCATCCTTTAGGAGAGTAGAAAAAGCCCAAGTACCCAATAAAAAATCGATAGGGTTGTTAGGTTTCGCATGCAATTTTAACTGCATCCAAGTAGGGTCGGAAAATAGCTCAAGGCTCGTGAGCCTCGCCGCTCATCACGGCCGGCTCGCTCTGCTCCGGCCAGGAACTTCGAGCCGAGCCCAACTTTTGCTCGCACGCATTTTGAGCCGAGCTCACGAGTCGCCACGAGCCTCATTTGGTCAAATCACCAGCCCACCGCGATTCCCATTTCCACATGCAAGCCATGCACAATCGTTGCCTACCAAATCCCTAACCCCGACTCCCAATCCCGATTCCCATCCTCCTCTCTGTCCTCGATCCCTTTCTCCCGATTCCCTATCCTCTCCACCGCTCGTTCTCTTCACCCTGCAAGCCACCCCCAGACACTCCACCCGCCGCTCCTCCATGGCCACCACCACCACCCCACGACAACGGCCTGCGTGGTGCGTGCTCCTCCGCGAGCTCCACAATCGCATTGAATCGGCCACCCGAGGACGCCGACCTACCCTCACCCAAATCGCCTCTCGCCGCATCTCTCGAGATTGCCTCCTTCCTTCTCTCAGTGAGGTCTCCCATGGCGCGCTCGCGCCTCGCCAGCAATGCTCCTCCCGCCGCTTCCCTACGAAGTTCTTGGAGTTGAGGCGACGATGGGCGTTTCTGCGTATTTTGCGATTTCATTTGTATTGATGAACCGATGATAGATGATAGAATGGGTCTTAGTGCCGATGATAGAATGGGTCTTGAATCTATTGTTCTTAGTATCGATGAACTAATGCAATGCAATGGGTCTTGATCTTTCTGCCGTTCATGGCTCATGAGCCCATTCGAGCTACCGAAGCTTCAACCCGAGCCGAGCCAAGCCTCCGCTTGCTCATTTCAAACCGAGCCGAGCCGATCGCTCATCCGAGCCGAAACGCAGCCGAAAGCCTCGAGTCGACCACCGCTCGTTTCACCCCTACATCCAAGCTACCGAGAGTCCAATAAACCGATCAACTAACCTATTTGTTTGGCCTATTAGGTTTCGTGATGTAAATTTTGTCAAGTTAATTCGAAGCATAATTGACCGATACCATTTGAACTATGCTATTATATCTGAATTTTTATATAATTTTTTCTAAGAGAGCAATGTATGTTTTGTCTATTACATCCAAGCAACTTGAGAGTATATTTGTTTACACTTACCCAAATTTGTGTAATTTTGAGTATGCATGGTACTATAACTTAGGTGCATGACTACAAAGTTTAGTCATAGTGGCACATTCTATTCTGCTTGCTAATAAAGTTTTGTTTTGGTATGTTATTTCACTACATTTTACATGCTATTTCACTACACTTGGCACAACAACATTACGTAATCATTACACGCTATTTCTTGATATGGACCAACTAGTAAACTAGCCGATGCGCTAGGGTGGCCCGATCTTTCACTGTATGATCAACGGAGTTCGCCTTCTTGCGCAAGGGTTCAATCCTTCTTGAACTCATGCGTGAAGATGACGGCAGCAGCGCTTTCCTCGTCGAAGCGCTGTAGATGGATAGCAAGATATTCATGCACTAATTAATTGCAAGGAAGATTAGAAGCATGAACTCAAACCTCTCTAAACCGTGAGCAACAAAGATCACTAATTAGATAAGTTAAATCGTAGATTCGGCCAAGAATCTCAAGAACGACGTGTTCTTGCCTTGCACCGCCTCAACAAACCCTAGATAGGAAAACCTCAACAAACACGTAAGATATTGCTCCACAAAGTCGTCGTGACTTTCTCGTATTTCTTCTATCCCCTTACAATGGGCAATGCCTGGCCTTATATTGGCACCCACGGTATGCACTGATTCTATCTCTAACTCTCGATCATACAAAGATTCTTTCCTAATACAAGCTATAGAAAGATTACAATCGAGTTTCTTTCCTAATACAATTATGGAAAGATTACAACCCAATCAAACTAAAAGATATATATACAAAAACTTATTTACAAACGAAAATATCTTTGCCCAAATAATCTCTTTCATGATTTAGCCACTTAGCATGGTCGTAGACCATCCGACGCGGGTCGAGATCACCCGGCGTGGTCGAGACCACTTGGTGGTGATCGCGTACTTTCCCACCAAATACGTCCTACCGAGTACCTTCCACCAAGCAATCGTTTTGACGAGTATCGCATACCGATGAGTGCTCCTCCCACCAAGCATCGCAGGAAACTGGTCGAGACCTTGGGAACCAGTCGCGGCCTTATTGAACTGGTCGTGGATCTCGTGGAGCCGGTTGTGACCTTGCCGAATCGGGTTGTGGATCCTATCAATCGACTGGTCATAGACTTCGTGAACCGGTCGTAGCCCTGGTGAGCCGGTCGTACCTTGGAGAACTGGTCGCACTCTGGCCACATCATCCTCCCCTTCAAGTGAAACCGCCTCAATTTTAGGATATTCTTCACAAGATCATTGCTCTTTATAGCAATATCGTAGATGATCTCTCATCTTTTTAGGCAAGAAAGAATGAAACACATCTTTATGCATCAATGTGATTAGCCCTCCTTTGGTGTGTGACATTGCGATTAAACCGCCATGGACGCCCAAAGAATATGTGACACATGCATAGTCACGACGCCGCACTCCATCTTGTCTTCATAGCCATCAATTGAAAACGGCATCAAACTTTATGTGTAACCTTCAACTTACTAACATTATGAAGCCACTACATATAGTATGGCTTAGGATGACGCTATGTGGTCAATGAGAGTGCATTAACCATGTCCCATCGATCATGTTGTTGTAGCTCCTTCCATCGATCATCACTTGCATCGCTTGCCCTTGATCATGCATTGTGTTTGAAATACACCACGCCACTGCCTCTTCTCGACGATCACGCAGATTGTCACCATTCACTTTGTGAGTTATCAAAGTTGGTCCTACTTTTGAATCACAATACACCACTTCGCGATGAATCATGGGATTGTTTCGCTTCATGACCAGCCATCGCACTATCACTCCGATGCATAGCCTTTTTGTACGAGTAACACTTATCTTGAATTGAGGCAATCTTTCTTCATGTTCCCTCTGCCCTGGCACTTCAATGTCTCGTTATGGAAAGATTACAACCGAATTAAACTAAAAGATATATACAAAAACTTATCTACAAACGAAAATATCTCTGCCCAAAGAATCCCTTTCATGATTTAGCCGCCTGGACGTGATCGTAGATCATCTGGGCGTGGTCGTAGACCATCTGGACGTGGTCGTAAACTACTTGGTGGTGGTCGTGATCGTATCGCTCCTACCAGTATCGCTTCGCCGAGCAATCGCTTTCGCCGAGTGCTCCTTCCGCCGCATCGCTTTTCGACGAGTGCTCCTCCCACCGAGTACTGTTGGTGAAACTGGTCGTAAATCGGGTGGAACTGGTCGTAGACTTTGGGAATCTGATCGTGGACCTTGTAGAGCTGGTTGTGGACCTGGCCAACCGGTCGTGACCTCACAATCGTTGTAGCTCTGAGAGCCGTCGTGAGCCCGCTGGTGAGCGGTCATAGACCCCGTGAACCGATCGTGGCCCTTGGTGAGTTGGTCTTAGACCTGTGGCCGGTCGGACCTTACGGAACTGGTCATGCACTCTGGCCACATCACTTCACCTACAGCTTTAGATATAGAGTTATTATCATCTTAGCTATGTTTGTTTGCCAGTTATCACCTCTGCTTGTTACCAAAGGAGCAAGCTGAAGGAGGATGACGATTGACGAAGACATGTATGCAAGATTTCTAATGCTTTTCTGTGGTGGTGACTTTTGCTTACTCGTTATCATGTTCTGTCACCGCGTTTTGCAAGCTTATTGATATGTTCTAGCTGTCTATCGGACTTGTTCTACTGACATGAAAGGCAGGGTAAAAAGTTTGGATATCTATGTTACCTGATGTTAAAACTGAATAGCATTTCGCGCTCATGACCACTGGTGGTTAAACTATCATAATATAATATATTAATTTGTGCTTGCCTGCACTAGCTGAGATTGTTCTGCTCATGTCGAGTGTGTAAATCCACTCTAGTTTCATGGGTTTTCGTTGAAGACCACCTCACATTGAATTGGAAGACCGCATGGTGAGCTATTTGTAATCTCGATTGCTATTTAACATGCATCAACTCTGATATAGAAAGTCACGTACAAAGGTTACTTGCGATGCACTTTTCACAACACATCAATTATCGATTTATCGTGGCATTACTAACGTGAAGAGAAAAGGAAAGCCTCACATGAGACTCGATTGAAATGATTCAATGGGTTAGAAATTACTTGCTGCGTCATCTTTGCACTAGACACCAACAATTATCACACTATCACAGCATCACAATGGCAAAAGCAAGGCAGAAGAAGTCAGAAACCTCTCAAAACATGTGACGGCGTATTTGGGCCAGACGCCCCGGAAAAACCACATTTCAGCCCAAGCAAACCAAACCAAGCGAGTAGCGAACCTCCATTCCACCCCACCCGTGCGGCGTGCGCTACGACCACGCTCCCCAGAGGCGAGACCCAAACCGACCGGGCGGCGATGGCGTCGGACTCGGAGCTGGTAGAGCGGCTGCAGGAGGTGCTGCGGACGTCGGACCTCACCACCACGACCACGGCCGCCCTGCGCCGCCGCCTCGAGGAGGACTTCGGTGTCGACCTCTCCCACAAGAAGGTCTTCATCCGCGAGCAGGTGGACCTCTTCCTCTCCGAGGTCGCCGCCAAGGCCGAGCCGGAGGAAGCGGCCGTGCCCAAGGAGGAGGAGCCGGAGGAGACGAAAGAGGAGGCGGAGGCGGGGGGAGGAGAGGGTAGTGACGGGGAGGAGGGCGAGGGGGGAGAGGAGGAGGGCGAGGAGGAGGAGGAAGATGAAGACGAGGACGGGGAGGATGGGGATAGTAGCAGCGGCCGGAAGAAGCGGCGGTGAGGGGCTTTTGCTCTGTGTCTCTCTCGCTGCATTTGCTGCTTCCTCTAGGGTTCTTTGTATGCGTTGTTTCGTCGATTTGCCAGAAGATGCAGCGACTCTGCATTTGGCGTGTTTATTTTTATGAAAATAGTAGCGGGGATTTGAGGATTTCGCTCCGCGTTCCTCTTTCTTGGAGGGTTCTGGCCTTCTGGGGTTGCATCCCTTTCCGTGTTTAGGTTATTACTGTGAAGCTGCTCTGTCGTGGGGAAAATGGCGGCTGGTTCATTCTGGTGGTGTGATTTTGGATCAATTAGTGAGGTATTGGTAAGGTTTTTCTTGCATTTGGTGTTGCTTGTTTACATCTGCACGGAGTTGGTTCGTTTGTGATGTTTTTAGCGTAATTTGCTCAAGTATCTTTTGGTGATATCGTGCTGATTCTGCTGTGGTTACTGTTTACTTTTTTTTTTGTGTGCTTGTTACTGTTACAGTTTGGAAAGGATGCTAGTTTTTGTGCTTTAGGTGGCTTAGTCTTGTCCAATTGTTGTGAGCATGGAACATTCGGTGGATGCATTTGTTGTATTTTGGTGGTTTTGAGGTTGCATGATGTAGTTAGGATGGTCTAATGCTTAGACTTGTGGAAGGTTGATGTATCCGTGAGTCTTGTAGGGCGATTAGGTGCAACTTTTGGCGATGACAATACAATAGTATGCTGTAATTATCATTGCGCTTCTCACCTTTCATGAGGCTTTGATGTTTCATGCACCGGGTGTTATGATGCTTGCTTGTGCTAAAATTTAGTGAATATTCTAGGCTTGTTAGTTGCTAATTGATAGCATAATATCCCCAATCAGTATGCTGCGGTGATTTTACTTCTCAGCATTGCGCCTCTGAAGAAGTCAGGACATCCCCATAAAAGCTGCATTCTTGGTGCACTGGTAGTGTATTCTCTCCTAGAAGGTCTTGACAATGCAGGTTATTTTATTTTATTTGCATTTAAATGGTTTGGCGATTTTGTGGTTGCATGTTCTTTTGGGGCTCTGATTAAGATATGAACCATACGGTACCAGTCTAACATCTAAACACGTGGAAAGGCAACTATTTGTGTACTCGATAGTGTAGCTCGTTCAGCAACCCAAATGCCCAATTATTAGTGATTCTGTTATCATGCGTCTGCATGTTCTATATTTGGTACCCGTTGATCAAATGCGGTGGTGGATAGGCCACTTACATTTGTATATGTAGAGGAAATTCTGGATGGATTTAGTGCTGTTGTGACTACAAACTAAACAGTAGAAAATGGAGGGCCTCGGGCCACTACTGTGCGAGGGGTAGGGGTCTCGAGGTCCCGAAGTGTGGGAAGCGGTACAAAGGGACGAATGATATCTTTATTTGTGTTAAATTCACCAAAAGTCCTCCTCCGCTCGATCGCCAGAGGTCTATTTATAGCATTACAAGTTAGGAGGTAGGAGATTACAACGATGTCCCTATAAAGGCCCTATGACTATAAGGGTCTCTTGGTCTTTCTTCCTTTGATGGTAGCCGTTTCACAGTGGACTCCCATGGGTTGTGTCCACCATGTCACCTTCCTTGGTCCATTGCAAGGCCTTGACCTCCCCGTCATCCTTCGCCCAAAGACCCCTTCTCGGCCGGGACCCCGAGGCGGAGGTCAAAGTGGTGGACCGATTGGCCAAGGCATCGAGGTGGTGTCCTTCCCCCGTCGCGTATGTCGAAGGGGTTAATTCCTTTGGCTCTTCGCTGGGCCGTTGGGGGCGGTGGGCTGTCCCTACAACATGTGTTTTAATGTACTTTTCTTTTTCCTGATTGTTGTTTATATATTGTCTTAGAATAGTCAGGGTGTGTTACTGCTTAAGTTTTGGGTTAGTAAGTTGGGTATTTCTATGTCCTATTTCAGTGCTTCGATAATAATTCAAGAAGTGAAAATTAGTTTCTTGGATTGTGTTGTTGCTCACTTGCTTGGCTGTCTGGAAAGATGTTAAAGAGTTATGGACCATTCACGTTGGTTCCTGTGAGAACATAGTTTATTAGTTTTACTACAATGAATTAAAGGCTACACTCAGGTTCGGCAGTTCTGTTATTCCAATTAGAACGAATTATCGTGGACAACTCGAGACAATAATGGAAGACTGGTGCAGAGGTGCTTATATATTCCCTTCAGTTCACAAAAAACAAGTCGTTTTGGACATCGACACAGTTCCCAAAATGCAATTTTGACCACTAATTACCATTGTAATATATTTATAAAACTCAAATAAAAAACCAAATAAAATTATAATATTATGGAAGTACTTTTTGAGACGAATCTACACATGATTTTCATGTATCTAATCTAAATATTATAAAAGACATCGATAGCCAAAGTTTTCAAAGTTTGACTGCACGTGTTCTAAAACGACATGTTTTTGTGAACTAGAGGGAGTATGTGGGAAGATGATAGCTGTAATCACTTGGTATTAATACTCCCTGGCGGATTTGTGTAGTTCTAATACTATTGGGTTTATTATAGAGGAACTGTTCTTGGGCCTTTTTTCTTCTTCTGAAAGTGTTGCTGACAATTAGCACATGCTATTATCCTTTCTGTTGTGCCTGTAGTTACTAATTGCTTTGAAACTGTAGTCCTGCGTGACTCATGAAATTGAGCAGCAAACGACTTGTCACCATTGCATACATATTTGTGTAATTTTTGTTGAGGCATGTTTGAGCTATTGAACAGGTTTAATAGCTCTGTTACTATGTGCACAACTTCTCTTATTGATAATGCTTATTCTTTCTGAATGGTCACATCATACTCAACAGGCTTATTATTTTATCAATTTTGGTAGATCTGATAATGCTAATAACGATAAGAAGAGAAGGGGTGGCGGCTTTACTAAATTATGCAGCCTTTCCCGACACTTGAAGAATTTGTTGGTGCCTCTGAGTTAGCCAGGACAGAGGTAACACCACTTCTAATTATGGTCATTTCTAAATCTTTCATCAGATGAATGATAGACTAGTTGATCACAAAAAGGATGTATCATGAAGTTTGTCGTCTTCTTTCATGTTGTGCTTATGTATTTTCAGGTTGTCAAGAAGCTTTGGGCATATATCCAGAAAATAATTTGCAAGACCAAAGCAATAAGAGGAAGATTTTATGTGATGAGAGATTGAAGAAGATCTTCAAGGTCAATTCCATCGACATGTTCCAAATGAATAAAGCTTTGACCAAGCATATCTGGCCATTGAATTCTGAGGGTCTCTTTCTCTCTCTCTCTCTCTCTCTCTCACTCACACACACGAAGCAATGCGCACACAATGTGGTTGGAATCCTTGTAACTGCATAATGTTCAGTATATTTTCCTTTGTGTGGTACAATACTCTAGCGCTTTCTTGTCTGCTACAAAACAGATATGCATGCTAACTCAAACTGAAAAAAACATAGTGTTTAACTCTCCATTAGGTTGATTCCTATTTTGATGTTCTTTTATATGTTGTACCTGCAAAAATGTTTTGATCATTAGAGCATAAAACTGCAAGCAGTACTGTAGCAAGACTATTGCCCTCCGAGCATGGAGCTAATAAAGCTTCTTGCTATGGAGTGGTGAGAGACAGTGAACAAAGAAAATTGCAGTAAGAAAAACCATCAGGCAAGGAATGGAATATTAACACCGAATACGAAGGTTCACATTTAAAAGCAAGATGCAATGAAAGCTGGATTTTATTATTTGAAGTTGAGTTTTGGGCTTGACCTAGCTTATGCTTCTCCAATAAACCACTCTGTCGGACTTCTTGCCTGGGAGTCCAACAAGTACCTGAGATAAGATAGAAAACATTTATCAAAATATATGTTACAACCTTCAAAAACTCGGTTTCTTTAAGAGACATTACATATCAGCCAGAAAAATGCCCTTTGGGCGCTTCTGGCTTATGCCAATAGGTCAGTTTAACTTTTATTTATGCCCATAATTTTTTGCTTAGTCTTGTGGGAAGATTACGTTTATGGTAGCTTTCAGAAATTGTAGTTGTAGTAAGACGGAAGGCAAGGTATCTTTTGCATCTTTCTTATAAGACCAATTCATGTTGTCGGTGTGATTTGTAAGAGCATTACAGCTGCTGGCATGTCTTTTCATCTGAGCTCAGAGTAGCATAAAAATTATTGACTCTGAGTTCCAGTGCATAGAGCCCTCCAAGTGGGTAGGTGCCTAGAGAAAGGAACTGTTTTACATGTCCAGCAATAAATAATCATATTCACTGTAATGCTCACTGCTCTTGTCTTTTTGACTTTGAGGAGGTTTTATTCCTAGTCTACCCCAACTTGTTTGGGATCAAGGCTTTGTTGTTGTTGTACTGTAATGCTCACATGACCTTAGTGTTTCTCCTGGGCATCTTTTGCTGACTTACTTGTGTTGAACGTTTTGTGATGGAAGTACGGAACCACATGGGGGAAGTTCTGTACAGCTTGTTTATTGTGTGCATATGATCTACACATCATTGCTGCTTTGTATCCATGTGATTTTTTGTCACTTAGCTATGGCACACCAATTTCCTTAGCTACTAGCTTGGCCAAACATACCAAGTTAAGAGACTGAATGACTAGTCCTGTTCACTTGTTTTAGGTTCTGTTATTTGGCTTATGTTGTCACTTATTGGTAATTTGGTATAAGGTATCATCTATTCATCTGGCTTATAAGAATGAATCCATCGATAGTCACATACTCATGCCCTAACTAGTATATTTTGGCATGTATGACTGTCTGTTCATTGGAAACTTGTTATACAAAGTTAACTGTTGGAACATTTCTTAACCAACTTGTGCTTATTATCTAGGTTAAGCCCTCTGCCATTTAACATGTTTGAACAAGAGTAAATGATGGAGCTTGTTCCACGCCTCATAATTAGACTCCTTTGCCGATTGTTATGGCTAACCTATCTCTAGTTAATCACTCTCCACCAAATCTAGCTCCAAAGTACTTATTTATCTATGATTTGTCAGGTCCTGTCTCCCCTGAGGAATCAACACCCAAAGAGAAGCCTCAAAAGAGAGACAGAAATGAAGGTTTGAAATATTTACTTATCATCCTACAACATGAGTTACTGTTCTTATATGGCTGTTGCTGAAATGTCCTTTTCAGTAAAGAAGCAAAAAGGTGGCTCTTCTGGGTCTGGATCTGGTTTTCTTGTGCCTCTTCAACTTTCGGATGATTTAGTAAAATTCATCGGCACTGGTGAGAGTTTGTTATCACGATCTGATGTTGTGAAGAGGATGTGGGACTATATAAAAGAGAATAACCTGCAGGTAAATATTCCTTCCATGGATATTGCATTACTGTTTGTTATAATATTAATTTGAAATGCTTAGTGCCTTTGCTACTGATTGATAGAATGGCACCTGTAGTTGTGCATGCAGGAAATTTTGTTGCGCATCTTAAGGCTTATTTCCATGTTTGAATGTGCATACGGTCTGATCTATTGTGTCTGTATTGTACCCATGCTTTATGTAGTTATAATTGTCTTGGGATTTCTATTTGGAATAACTGCTATATGAAGGTCATCTAGCCTATAACGTTTGGACCCATCATGATCATACGATAGTAGCATATGAGCTGAAGAAATTTTGTTATGTAATGAATGACATTGCCCTGCTAAGGCTAACAATTGTTTGGTACTACACAAGCATATAATGCCTTATTACCCTGGTCTGGATCGCTAGCGAGTACCATACAGATTCTACTGAATTCTTATTCACATGGCAATGCTTACAAGCTACATCAATCGATGTCCAAGTTTACCTGAGTCTGAGATATATGGTTATATACCATTATATGGTTAACTGCAATGCTATCCTACTCATACAGTCTGAGGCCTAATAACACATCCTATGAAATAGTGTACAAACTCGGATAACTGCGATGTATGGTTGGTCAAGACTACATAAATGTTACCCTTTTTAGATCTGCCATGCGCTTTTGCTTGTCTTTTCAAATAGTCAAATCATTAGGGTGCTGTAGTACGCTGTCACTATTTCACAGTTACTAGTTGCCAGAATTAACCTGCCTCAAGAATATAGACTTTCAATCAATAGCTTTTCTAGCCAAATAATTATTACAGTTATGTAGTTTCATACATATTTTCATCACGTCTTTCAATCAATTACCAAAGCCCTAGAATACTCACCTGTCGGGGAACTCTTTTGAGAAAATGAAGGCATTGATCGAGATGGACCAATCTGGGCTTCTTATTTTCCATTAAGAAAACTCAGGCATTTATTTCATGTATTCGCACGCACCCGTTAATTCTTTGGAGTGTACAAATATTGAAATTAATCATATGGAATAGAAAGGAAGAGCAGAACTAATGTTTAGCAATCCTATCTTGTACTGATCCCCTCTAATTATAGCAAATCTGCTACATCAAACTTAATTGCTTTCCTCTTTTATTGTTGTGGTGGAAGGATCCTTCTGACCGGAGGAAAATAATCTGTGATGAGAAGCTGAAGGATCTATTCCAAGTTGAATCATTCACTGGCTTCACTGTTTTGAGCTGCTTGCTCCCCATTTTACCAAGGCAAAATAGTGACCTGCACCATCCAGATCTGCTGAACCCAAAAGGATGGGTGATTTTGTTTTGCAGAATGTGTAATCATGTAACAGTTTAGGAGCTATGTGAGAAATGTGGAATTTTAACTTGTGAAATTGTGTGGCACTTTCTGCCGTTATCAATAGTAGGTTCCTCAATGTCTAACGAAGTTTGCAACTGTTGATTAACAATTCGCCCTTAAAAATGTAGGGACATAAAACTATGCGTTATGACCTTTTGTGCATTCTTGCTGAGCTATGGTCCATATTATGCTGTGGGGTGAGGATAAGATTGCTTGTCTCCCAAATGACTTTAGTGCTTATGGCGCCGGAAAGATTGCAGCGGTTGTGAATTGGGGTTTCCACTTTGCAGTGAATCTTCCACTTTTAAGCTCGTGATATGGATCAAGTTTGGGGCAGTAACGCGGCCGCTTTTGCTGTCGCTTTGCACTGTTCTTGTACTATAGGCTGTTCCTCCATTAGTGTGGGGGAAAGGCCACAGGTGCGCGGGTCACCTTCACTATATCTTGTGGCATATCAGATTGCACGAGAAATGCAACAGCAAGTGCTTCGTTGTGGCTTTGTGGTTGGGCATCATTGCTTCATCCATGCGAGTGTAATCAGAATCTGGGAATTTCCGGTCAAGGAGGACTGAGCACAATATGTGAATCTGGGAATTTACCTGTTGGATTGTGGCATTTTGCATTGTCGTCTTCAGCCATTGTCGCCGTCAGGTGGTGGTCGCAGGGATCCGTCCATGTGAAGTGGGGTCCCTGGATGGAACTGAAACATCTCCATGCCCTTTGTGCAAGCGTACAGCCATGCACCTTGATATCTCCCTATTTTTCTAATCATTCAGATCTATCTATCAATCGGTGCTACGATTTCTTGAGGGGAAAAAAGAGAGGTTGTTCGTATATCGTAAATCTGAATATAGTGTTAGTGTTCGCCTGTTAAATCGCAGCAATCCCAGCGTGTTTGCTGGTGTGCAGTGACAGGTTTCTTTGTGTAGATACTACTTTGAGAACGCGAGGAGCAGAGGCAGTGAAGCATCGCGACGTCTCAGTCGAGTCGCTGTTACGAGCGCACGGATTCGAGTTGGCGTCCGAATCGTTATTGGGGGCCAGATTCCAACCAACTGAGCCGAGCTGAGCGTGAATCATATTTGCAGGGGAAAAAGAAAGATCTGGTGAAGAGACCGCCAAAGATTGGTGCCGTGTGACCCGTGCACCTGTCCCTGTCGCGCAGATGGCCTCCGATTTGCTCGATCGCAGCCTTTTCCCGGGAAAATTAGGTTCATAAATATTTTCAGATTCTCAAAGTTTCTGCTCCGCTAATAATCTTGCCGCGGGATCGTTTCTTTTCGTTCAAAACGAAGACGGCGATGGGAATATTATGTTGATCTTTTTGGGGAGAGGGTAAAGCTTCAGAAGCTTCCCAAAGGGTCTAGCTTCTCAGATTTTTTTATTTAATACTTTTTATTAATATTTTAAAGTTAATCTCTCGCAATGGCTATTTTCAATTATTGACTTTAACATCCTGTGCGCGTGGCGTGGCCAGCGTCTTGTCACGCCACCATGAGCGGCGTGACAAAACATGCCACGCAAGCCCTCGGCCGCGCGCCGTGCCAGCGTGGAGGGCTTGCGTGGCATCCGTCAGGCTATATATAGTACATGGCGTGACAAGGCGGCACTGTCACGCCATTAGGTTTGGCATGACAGTGGCGACTTATACTTCTTCATTTTTTATCATCTCTCACGCACAGTATATGTACATAACACAGCACATATACATAACACCATGTACATGTAACATTTAAGAATCCATAACTTAAAAATAAAGAATGTATATGTGAACAAAAAATAACACCATCATTTTAACTGAAAGTAAATACCTATATGAACCGATAATTTTTTTTTGTACAAGTATGGACATATGGTAGACGATGCATCACGAGGAAACACGCGTAGAAATCCTACAGGAATAATAGGTGGTGCTCATTAAGAAATAAGGGCATGGAGGTTTGTAAATTAGGGTTTCCTTTTCTCGAAAATCAGGGTTTCATCGCAGTTTTAGCGCTGTTTGTAATAATTTCAAAATATAGCAAATGAGTTTAGGAAAATTACAAAACTTTTTGTGGAGGCTCCGTCATAGTGTTGTTGCTTCCATAAATTTTGTATAATTTTATTCGTTTAGAGAGGATGGTTGATAAGAATATCGACGAAGGTATAACCTTGAAGATGTCGTCCAAGCAAATCGTCTGTGAAACACTTGTTATCCAACCTATTGGAGTCTCTACTCGATAAAGTCGTTCGACGATATCGCAGAGCAATCGATGAAGTACTTTATGAAGCTTATAGACAATATGATGGAAGGGGTTGAGAACGCTGCGTTGTGATTATGAAGATGCCCTAAAACATAGAGGATTCGATGCCGGTGCCAATGGTTTTTTCAGGGATTCCACTAGAATAGACATACTTCTGCAATATAGGCTTGCTTTGATGGCTTAGCGGAATACGAACGAACTACATTAGAGTCCATGAGCGAAGCATGTTACACGTAGTAACATGGCATGATGGTTCGACTAATTGCTTTGGTCATCCTCGCTACTACTACGGTACATTGCGACACAAGCATCCGGACCATATAACTATACATGCCTTTAGGGATAGTAAAAACATGCGGGGTAGGACGGAGGACTATTACGTAATGACACGACTCTCTGCGTGGACCGGCCATTTTCCTTCCTTGCTAGCGGCGTTGAACTCTGGCCGCCTTCCCTTCCCTTGTCGCGGAGCCGTCACGTGGGTGGTATATCGAAGTCGTCCATGTCCTGTGATTCCATGATGTAAGTACACCGTCTGCTGAAAAACATAGTAAGCATGTAAATTCTTCATAACTCACGCCGTCGTCGTGAGGATTAGGCGAGCGCCGGATCTGCCTATGGCGGCCGGGCTCGGCCGCATGAGCCTTTCCTTGCCCTTGTCGCGGACTTTGTCCACGTCGGTTGGTATGTTGAAGTCATCCATGTCTGCGATTCCTTGATGTAAGTGCATCGTATAGTAAAAATCGTGAGAATGATATAAATTCTTCATAACTCACGTCGTGGATAGGGGATTACGCTCGGCGGCCGGATACATGTGGCGTGCTCGCTCGGTACGCAGAGCCTTTCCTTGCCCTTCTTGTCGCGCGATTGTCCACGTCGGCCGGGTATGTCGGGTCGTCCATGTCTGCGATTCCTTGATGTAAGTGCATCGTATAGTAAAAATCGTAAGAATGATGCAAATTCTTCATAACTCACGTCGTCGAGATGGATTACGTCCGGCGACTCCGCGCCCGCCGATGCCTCCTCAACGGTCCGTGCGTAAGGTTTCCACCGCACAAAGTTCTCGCCCGCACCGAGTAGGCATTAACCTGTATTGGATGAATGCCTGTCGTACATCTCGGGCCATCAATCCATCGGAAAAAGTGGCGGCGCATCTCGGTGCCATCACGTGGGATGAAGTTAAAAATTTAAGGAATTCAACGTTGACGAAAATCGATGCGCGCGAAAAAACACTTATGAGGTGGTGCCCGCGTGTAGTATGCCGGGCGCGGTGGTGGGTGTGTGGTTGAATGATTTACGCTAGTTCGCCACACACACCGTGGGATCGGAGAATGGTGGAATTGGAGCATCTTTCATTGAAAAATCTGGTATTGTAGCTGTTTGCTCTTCTGCTTAAGCCACTTTTGCTGCAACATCCTCGCGTAAGTTTGCCAAGAGTCCATAGTGGGTATGTATTGTGTAGTGTTGGATTTTGGTTCAACCCCTTTTATAAGCTCCATGGTTGGCATGGTGTGGTTAATTTCATGCAGAGTCCTGTATTTTAGTTTTGAAAAGGCGAGGAGGTAGAATGTTGTCATGTCCATCCTAAAGGTGGCCGCAGGCGGTCGTGGTTGTCAAGTCGATCCAAAAGCCTCGTGTCGCCTTGTCACCTGCTGCCTTGTCTCCTTTGGTCTTATCATCTGCGCAAAGTCGCTCGTGTGGTTTTGTCGGTACACAAAGTATGCCTCCTTTGACTTGTCAACCAAAAAGTTGCCGTTTGGTCTTGTCAACTGCGCTAAGCCGCCCAGGTGTGGTCATATCACTCATAGCAGTGTCTCCTTGGTCTTATCATCTGCCAAAGCTGCCCGTTTGGTCTTATCACCATGCGTGGCTGCTAGCTAACACATTACCCGCTTCATAAGCCTCCCGCGGCTATAAAATGCATACCCCACGCTCCAGAAAGTAGGACAACGAGATACCATGGCGCATTTAAGTAATGGGACCATTCCAACCGGGTCGCCAAGTAAGACCTTCCTCCAAAGGAGTGAGGACTTTGGGCCTAACTACGGTTGATCTTTGAACAAGCGTCTTTGAACCCAGAGTATGGCGAAATGCGGACATCAGGGAGGACGCCGTCGTGCGCGAGTCTTAGACGGCCATTTCGACGGACATGCGTTTCTTCCGATGCCCACACTCTGGGTAAAATTAGTAAGTTGTTTGCTTTATGTTACTGCTAATAGAGCCTTCATGTTAACCTCCTTTCCAGCAGATGGTGAAATGCGACTTTGTCCGCTGGATCGATACTCCCCATGAACGACATGTTGCAATGTACCTGGATACATTATGGAACCGAATCTTTGAGTTGGAGGCGCGGATTGACGATCTCAACGAGCAAAATGATGACCTCGGCCAACAGATGCAGCGCGAGAGGGGCAACGAGGAGGTCGTGAACATAGGAAGTTCCTATGACCCCACATGCTCCTGCACGAACCCTAGCTGCATATGTGCGTGCCACTACAATGACGGCCAGCCACGTCCGAGGCGCCCCCCTATACAACACTCTATGTGGGTAGCGCGGGGCACCTTCTACCATTAGGCAACTGAGAAAACTTGTATCTCGGTAATTTCCCTTTCTGTATGCAATTATTTTCAATCTCCTAAAGCATGTAACTGAATGGTCGACGTGTCATTGCGGTTGCCTTCTATCTCTTGGATCGTTTCATCGATGTGTCGTGTGAATTAAGCAGAGGCGTCGATATGCATTGATGAAGCAGTCGGATTGTCAAGTCGATCGAAAAGCCTAAACCCTTAAACCTAAAACCCTAAAGCTAAACCCTGAGACGTGAAACTTAAAAACCTAAACCCTTAGACCTGAAACCTAAAAACCTAAACCTAAACCTGAGACATGAAACACAAAACCCTAAAGCCAAACCACGAGACCTCAAACCTAAAAACCTAAACCCTTAAGATCTTAAACCTAGAAACCTAATTCCTTGAGACACGAAACCTAAAAACCACGAGACCTCAAACACGGTGCTAAGTTCACGTCATGCCATTCATCCTGTGTGATGACCCGTCATCGCCTTGACGCTGCATTCATGGTGTGGCACTATTGTTGTCATCGCTAACTTGTCGAACATTCCGTAGGCGATGCGGGGCGGCGATCTGGTGCTAAGTCTGTCCGCGCCATTCATCCTGCGTGCGAGGACCATACCGCTGCGCGAGAATTCATGGCGTGGCACTGTATTGTCACACCAACTTGATGAACATTCCGCAGGCGATGAGGAGAAAGCGCTCGATTCGGTGCTAAGTCTGTCCGCGCCATTCATCCCGGTGTAGCGATGCCGTCTCGCCACGCCAACATTTATGGCGTGGCACTATTGTCGTCCACGCCAACTTGCCGAACATTCCGAGGCGATGCGGGAGAAAGCGCCGATCTAGTGCTAAGTCACTCCGCGCCATTCATCCCGTGTGAGGACTCATTTGTCACGCCGATATGCGTGGCGTGATAACAAATGATGCTCAAAATGCATTGGGATGAGTTCATTCCATCAACATTCGACACCACATATGAAAACAAACAATATGAAAACTATCGTACATAACGACATGCGTGACGATAAGAAATTTCCTTTTCTCTGCTGAAGGCAGATTATTTCCAATTGGCCCTTGTTTGAGTTCCCTTGTGCTCTTTTGTATGCGATCAATGATTTCATCGTTATCTGTGAAGCAAAGTGAAATCCTTCAATCCTCAATCTATCATAATTCTAGGTTTTGAAACTAAAAAAATCCACCAACCTCAAGAATCACGAGATAGACCATTGGCAACCTTTGGACTTATGCTTGCTACACCAACTTTGCCATGAGTTAAAACATATTATCGAGGTGCAAATGGTTTAGAAGTAAAGGAAGGGCAATTTCATAGGCAAAAGAAGAAGAACAAATGTCTTACATGAATCCAAGGAGAGTAGCTCGACATCCAGTCAACTCTCAATCATCATTCCAACAATCATTCAAATATGAAATCAGGTCATGTAATTCAACATCCGTATTCTTGCGCCAAACCTTCATGTCCTCCAAGGTTGGAAACAACATGTTCTTCCGTATTATGTCGGTCTCTCCTGATCCGCAATGCCATTCTCGCTCTTCAACCCATTAGCACAAACCGCCTTATCACCATACGACATCATCGAATCGTGCACCAACGGACCTCACCCATAACAACTGCGAAGAACCCGCCTTCCTCGGAGGAGAAAGCGGTGCGGCGGACCTCATTTTGGTCGAGCTCCATCCTTCGTCGGAATCCACTCACGGGTTGTTCCTCACGAAACAAATCCTCCTCAAGCTCGTTGTTCATTACAGCGCCATTAAAATCGATCACAGGTCAATAACATGTTGCGGGAAGAAATAGGCGGTCGACCAGAGTAATGCGTGGGCAAGGTTGGTAGGGTGGCGCTAACGAATTCAATGAAGGTTGCTCCTCCATTGAGGGCCTCGAATTATGGACATCAAGATCTAGTTCCTCCGTGTTGCCATTCACCACATCCAAATTGTCTGGCAAATCCTCAACAACGTTCATTGTTCTCTCCACCGCCACTTCCAACGAATGGACCTGGGATGCGAGCACGAGATCCTTGTATGTGTCCCAATCATCGCGTCGGACAAGATTGACACCAAGCAGCGTGCACCTTACAACCCACACCCGACATCATATCGCCCCTGCAAATCGACAACGACCCGTGCTCATCCCATCGAAATATCAATTTATCCTACTCAAAAGTTCGAAAGTCCGGTGATTCGCGAACAAAAGAACGGTAACTTCCATGCCACTGAAGTTGACATCACTACCGTTTGGCTAATCGGTCCACCGGTAAATACACGTCTACGACTTTATCCATCTACATCCAACAAAATATTGCAAAGTCAATACCGTATTCCATATGTATGAAATATCGCAATCAACATTGCATATAACAAAAGTTCTGTGATTCAAGGTACAAACTAATAGTTCATATCGACTTTATTGTAGTTTTCGATCAGAACTCTCATATTTACATAGAAGAGACTAACACTTTATTGAGATCATACAGTGCACGAATAACACCAAGAAACAATGAGATGCAAAAGATCAAAACCCTACACTATCGAGTCTCTCGTGCTCCGATCCACGCCGAGATCCCGTTCTCGAGACCGCCCAAACCACGTGTTTGGGACCGCTCGTAGCTTGCCTCCGAGTCGACCTACACTACCACGGATCCACGTGCCCAGTGCACGCTCGAGATCCGTTCTCGAGACCACCCAAACCACGTGTTTGGGACGCTCGGGAACTCATTTCGAGCGCCGAGACTTCGCTCCGAATACGCGAGCTACTGCGCCGAGTGCCACGAACCACTCGTTGGAAACTGATATGCGAGAAAATAAGTCATATTTTTACGCTTCAACCTATATTTGATTTTTTTATAGAGGTCTTTTCTAACCTCGCGGCGCGGGAGGGGACCAGCGTGGGGACGAGGCCGACGCGGAACTCAATTGTTTCTAACCTCTCTCTCCCATAAGCTTTCACCTCACAAGACACCTTCACAAAGCCACAACCCACCATTCATCTCAAATAAACCACAAATAACAAATAGACTAGGGAAGACAAAGGAGCAACGAACGACACCGTGAATGACCACAACATCCGTGAACCACTACAACACCTAGCTCTACCATTTCGAGCAAACAACCATACCAACAGAGGTAAACCACCATCCTCATGCCCACCGCCATTTTGTCAATAGAGAATTAACCAATATGAACTAAGCATTTCACGAGAAGAACACTATCGGTAGCATTATCATTACCAACCCACGATAACCTACTCTACCATCCACGCATTTTTGCTCACTCCAAACCACACCTCATAAATCAATCATCACATAGCAAGGAGGCACAACACAACTATTCAATACATGAATATGAATCTGAGACATCAATGACATCGGGTATTCACCATACAAGTATTCAATACATGAATGCATTCACCACATGAGTATTCATACCTTATGGCGGCGATAACTCGTGAGGACGGCGGAGGAAACCGGTCAAGTGGCGGGCGCAGCGCGGAGAGGTGTGCGGGGCGCGCGCGGCGAGCACGCGTCGGGGCAAGGCGAGGCGCGCAAAGGCGAGAGAGGCCGGCGGCGTCGGGCGAGGATGTGCCACCACGAGTGCCGCCGTGGCTGAGCGGTGAGCGCGGCGTCGGGCCTGCGCGAAGGCGGAAGAGAGCCGGTGCCGGTCGCGCGAGCGGAGGACAGCCGTCGTGGAGGAGGATGGCGAGGCGAGCCCGACCGGCGGGAGGACTGGCGCGGCGGCGAGGCGCGGCGGGAGGTAGAGGCGGCGAGGTGGTAGATGCAAATGGGATGAAGATGGGTCTGCGCCGATAAGTTTGTCGCCCATTGTCACGCCATTGGATATGGCGTGACAATTCCTAATTGTCACGCCACCATAGCGGCGTGGCGGATGCCACGTAAGCCCTCCACGGCCGGCCTGCGGTCGCGCGCCGAGGGCTTGCGTGGCATGTTTTGTCACGCCGCTTATTGTGGGCGTGGCGTGGCGATGCGCTTTGACCACGTCGGGGATAGTGGCGTGACCAAAGGGTTAGAATTGGAAATAAAGTTCGCGAGATTAACTTTAAAATATTAATAAAAGGATTAAATATAAAAATTCAGACTAACCACTATACCTGTTTGCCACTCAAACTTCAAGAAAATTACTCACCAAATATCATTGTTTAAATACCCAACTAGTTCCATCCCTTCCCACGCCGTACCCTCACTCCTTCCCAACCCTCGCTACCAGGAGCCCCGTCGGCGGACACCGTCGCCTCAAGTTGGACCATGCCGCCTCTACCCCAAGTCCGGTGCGTTGCCGTCGCCTCAAGCTTGGATTCACACCACCGCTTCCTCGACCCATGCGACGTCGCCTCCTCCTCCCCATCGACGCACGAGGCGCCTTGCCACGGGACCCGTCGCTGCCTCCCTACCCTAAGCCGCATTGGCCTCCCACGCCAGCGAGCGCCGCCGCCGTCCTATTGGTGTCCGTGTTCGTGTTTGGTTAATCATACTTTTTTGTTGGGCCGAAGTATTATAATTTGTGTGTTGGTGTGTTACAAATCCAAAAAAAAAGAACATGAACATGATCTCAATATGACCTACAAGAATAGAAGCAAATACATAGCCTAATCCATGTAGGTACGAATCTCTAGGCGAAACGAACGGAGGATAGAGTAGTTTGATATCCTCTTAGGTGGAGAAATGTGTATTTACCTTCTACACATGATTTTGATGTTGCAAAATGTTCCTCAATTGTTCACAACTTAGTAAAATTAAGTTGTTTAATTAATATTTTGTAAAGAATAAAAATAATTATATTTATGCTAAATTAGCATACAAACGTGCCTTGGAACCCTCAAGAGTATTTCAAATATTTCATCATTCTTCCACATTTGAAACAGTCAGGCAGTCCAATAAAAAACCACCAAACGACATTTTAGAAAAAATTATAGCCATCAGTTACGCCTGCTTTTCGGCTCGGAAAACCAAAACGGATTTTCAGAAAAGCACTACTCCCAAACAGGGCCCTGATACGAAGCATACTTTGACAACAGTGTTAAGAGAGAGAGAGCGCGCGCATGTCAATGGGCTCGATTCATGTCAGTGCCTTTTTCTGGGTGAGTTAGCGGCAACTAGTGCAAAAGACAAAGAGGAGAAAAATTCTGGGACCAGACAGGAAGAAGGAGGTTAAAGCAAACATCTTTAGGCGGATAGATAAGGATAACGTGCAGCTCGATCGATGTGTGGTGTGTGTGTGCCGTGGAGATTTGATGGCGTTTGCCGGCTTGCTCAATTCGCGCAAAAGTCAAAGCCTTTTTTTATAAAAGGGGGAAAAGGCTTCAAACTGGCAACTGGCCAAGCAAGACTTTTATCCCACTTTTATCGGCCCTCATTGCATTTGAAGTTCTAGTGCAGTAGCTGTGTACTTGGTTGGTCTCTGTTCTCCATTGACGAAAAATTCAGGTCAAACATTTTTTATGTTCAAGTGACGTGCCAGTAGATCTCATGAAAAGAAGCATATAATGTAATAGAAAGAAATGTGAAAATATCTTCTACGAACCAGTAGTAGTAATTGCAGAATCAAACTTTGTTATAACAGTAGCTATTGTTCTTTCGACTACTATGCTGTTAGCCTCTTACTCCTATTTGTATAAGAACAATGTGTATATCTTTTAGATCAAGAACAATGTGTACACGTACTTTATCAAAGGACCGGACTTTGTGTATGTTATCAAGTCCGGCTTATCTTCCATCATTTGCTGGCGAATCTTGTGGATATAGATTCTGGATGTTTGTGATAATATAGTGCCATTGCCGAGAAGAACCTTACGTTGAAACCAGCTACTCCATCCATTGACAATGCAGGTCAGAGATTTTCTGCATCTGAGCAAATCACGCAAGCCCAAGCAAATACTACTACGAGTACTAAAAATGGTTAGAGAAATGCATTGATTTCTCTCTTGGATACCGGGATATGTGTGTGGACGCTAGGGTCAAACTGTCATAGAACACGCAGAGAAGATTAGGAAAGGGCCATGTTGGTATGTTGTTATCGTAGATTCCTTTGCCTTCTCGAGGCGACGACGAGCCGTTTTACGTAAGCCCTCGTTTTAGGTGGTATTAAGAACGCAACTTCTTTGCAACGTCCATTCCATGGGGTTCTTGGATCCCTTCTGAATCGTGATGAATCATGAAACATTCCCAGGGTCTCACTCACCTATGAGTGAAAATGTAAAAAATGAGAGAGGCCTTGTGTCAGAAGCCTCTGCATAGTTAGCAAAGGAAGGGACCAAGCTAGCCTGCCAGGTAGCAATCACACAAAAGACATCCAAATGCTATTCGTGCAGTTGGGGATAGAGTAAAGGGCACTTAGCCAATCAAGGAAGCCCATTCAGCACTAATAATGCTTACTTTTGATAGGGAGAGAAGTAAAGGGCACTTAGCCAATCAAGGAAGCCCATTCGGCACTAATAATGCTTACTTTTGGGGAGAGTCCATATTCTGTAGTTCTGGGGACCTTTCCTGTCCTATCATCTGCCTTTCTTATTTGAGGTCGTGGCATGAAAATAGTAGGAGATTCCCCAGCCTACATATCCAAAAAAACGAAATTCGAGACAAAGGATTTGGTGAAATCAACTACTGTTATTGAAAATTTGTCTGGAGGTATATTTCTGTATCAAAACACCTACACCAAAAAAAGTGTTAGAGAAATTTTATCTTGATAAATCTAATTCACTGGGTACACTCATGATCGTTAGGTCGTTGGAAGTAGAGAAAAATTCATATAGATCTAGATGGGAGAATGATGATACATTAGGGCCCGAAACACCTTATTTAAGTGCTATTGGAGCATTGTAATACCTTTCCAATTATACTAAGTCTGATATTGTATTTGCAGTAAATTGTTTGGCAAGATATAGTTACGATCATACAAAAGAGTCATTGGAACAAAATTAAGAGAATCATCGGGTACCTTAGATTATGAGAAGACACAAAGAATTGTTGTCTTTTGGTGGAGATATTTGATCTTAATATATGTTCATCATTGGATGAATAGATGTGCTCCTTTTTCCCTTGTTTGAGTTTTGTCTCAGTGGGTTTTCTCATTCGAAGGTTTTTAGTGACGCAATATGTGCATTGGTAAGAACGCGAGCTATATACTCTTTTCTTTTTACCCTTTTTTTCACTGAGTTTTCGGAAGAAGCTTTTTTTAATGAGACATGAGCATAGCGCTGGCAAAGTGTCCAAGAGATAGTGTTGTATATCGATCCGTTTTCGAGGCCCGATTGTGTGTTCTACATTTTACCTAAACAAAGACTCATTAGATGATTGTCGGCCCACAATGCCTATTAGTTAGTTTATTTCTATATTGCTTATATATATGTATGAAGGGAGACCTCCTCCTCTTATATAAAAAGGGACACGTGGCTCTTATGGTACACACAATTTTACGGCAAAGAAATCAATAAAAAGAGAATCTTGTGTTCTTATATATTATTTGCTCTTATTGTACACACAATTTCTGGCAAAGAAATCAATAAAAAGAGAATCTTGTGTTCTTATATATTATTTATTATTTGTGGGTTGAAAGTTTCGTTTGTGGCATCGCGACCTTAAGTTATAAAACAGCGATAAATATTTTTCTTCGAGCATTATTGAATCGAGTGAGTACATTAAGATTAGGAGCGCAAAAGTGCAGTTACATTAATGAACGACTAAAGACGTCAGAAAAGCACCCGAAAGTCAAAAGAAAAACAAAAACTCTCTTCGCTACAAAAACAGGGCAGCAATAGATGCCCGTAAACTATAGCTGCCTGCCTGCCTGCCATTTTTACACGCAATAACGTTATTGCGTGTTTGCGAGTGACCACAACTCAGACGGTGCATATCTTCCATCTAGTTGGAGATATCAAGTAATCCACATTCTACGATTTGGATGTGGGCATGGTACGACGGATTCTTGCGTCTGTCCCCATCCTCTCCTGATGCCACAGTGAGTGACATCGACCTTTATGCTTAGCCAGACAACAACACACACTGCCTGGCGAAGTAGGAGTACTAGGAGATTAGCTACACAGTGGAGATGGGATCTGGTTGTCCGGTCTTGTACCAATCGTGCCGAACTTATCCACCAGGTAAAGCGTCCTAGTTGGTGTACGATCGATTCCCCGTCTCGAACAGTGAAAGTCAGTGCAAAAAACAAGAGTTTACTTGGTGAAAGAGGTTGTCCGGCCGTAGTAGGTTAAGGAAGGGGAAAATGTTGCGAAGATATATACCATGGGCAGATCGAGTGGAAAAGTACGTCTCTTTCTCCAAGAGAATGATGGACTGGAAATTAACCAACGAACGACCGTGTATTTTACTAGTGAAAAAGCGAGAGGAAAGATTAAGTAAGAATCATGGGAACATTTGTTGCATGATATCATTCAAAAAGTTCTCTGGTCGAATGTCATTGGTCGGGATATTAATGACTTACAGACCAACATATGTATTGATTGATGATCACGTTTCACCGGTCGTAGATATGGAGGATACTAAATCAATAGTGTGAGCACATATTAGATAACATAATGTTGAATTGACCCAATTTGAGACACTATTAAGATTATTATGTTTTTATGTGTTATCAGTTGGTCTCAAAGCAATAATGATGTATAATCCTTATATCTGATATCAACATAGTTTCCTACATGTGTAACAGTACACTTAGGGGTTACCAAACGCCACTCCGTAACTGAGTAGTTATAGAGGTAGATTTTGAGTATGCTATAAAATATACCGAGAGATGTGATTGATCGGATATATGATTTGTCCCTCCTAGCATAACATTAGAGATATCTCTGGGCCCCTCGATGTACTCGGATAAAGAAAGTGCATGGTTGTGCCACAAGTGGTCGAAGAGTCGACCACACGAAATTATCCATCACTAGATTGAGAAAAGATTGAACAGTCTGTTGATGACATATATCTCACCTGGAGTTCTATCATGTATTATGAGGCAAAAGAAGAATATATAAACAAGTCATTTAGTCCGATCAGATACGAACGGATACAGACTGGTTGTAAGTTGGTCGTACATGATCATAAACTAGTCGGTAAACTGGTAGTAAGGTGTTACAAACTGGTCGTGACCAGATGTGAACTGGTCGTAAAGAGTTACGAATTGATCGTGAAGGACAAGGATCTGGTCGCAGATCATATTGCATAAGATTTGTTCGATATGATCTTTATGTGTATTCAGGAGTCGCTATGTCCTACTAGGAACCACTACTGACTTGTGGATCAGAAAGGAGTTTCCAGGCTACTACCGATTACACGTGAACATACAAAGTCACACACTTAATGTGTTAAAACAAACTAGTTCAGATTGGATCCATTAGGGACTCTTTATAAGGGGGGCTTGAAGCTTTTGAAAAAGGAACACCACCCACCAAAACCTAACCACCACCTCTTTGAATGCCCTATTGGCGTCTGCGATGTTAGCACACCGGCGCACGATATTCCACCTCTAGACATATGGATACCGTAGACGACGCCGAGATCGTTGCTATATTGATCGAGGACGATCTGCGGCGTGTGTAGAGAAGCGGAGAGGTTCTTTGGAGGAGACAATCGACGCCAGGGCGTTGGACATCGACTACTTCCACTATATTGACCGCGTGGCGTTGGATCGGATGCTTCAACTCTTCTTCCTCCGCACTCACGTGTCTAATAATAACAATCACGATCTCTTACTAGTATAACTTATTGCTTTACATCATAGAATTTTTAATTGTATGCGTTAATATAGTCTACCTATATCCCAACATATCAGTGACACTTAGCTTCTGCGTCACATGATGACCTGGTGGGTCGATCGGTAAACGGATGGAGACCGTGCGATATCAGATACGCCGCATAGGCTAGATACATGGTAAAAATAGGACGGACAAGATCCATTTTTAAGAGTGCAGCGAGAACAGTGCACGCATGTGTCGCACTGTGACTCGGTAAGCGCGCGGCGACCGTACGTTACCCGTCGGATGCGGCGAACCGATTCCGTGTTGGGGAGGCGTGGGTGCAGTAAGTGTTGGCCGCGTCACTCCCACATCCGAGCGTCCTCGGCAGCGTACGCGTGGCTGGGCCCCGCGCGAACGGCTGCAGCGGACGGACGGCCTCCGTTCTTTCTCCCGAAAGGAGTATCTAATCCTACCAAAACCATGCAGATCCTCCGTGCACTGTGGATTCTCGCCAACAATGGAAAAAGATCACGCATGGCTCCCGTGTCGGCCGGTTGCTTGTTCTTGCATCTTGCCGGAATTGTGGTAGTGCTAATGGGGTTACTACCTCGTCAGTTGTTTACATGTGGCAATATGTACCGTGTAGGTGCACCCTCTCTATATATCACAGTTTATGTAACGCTGTTACATGCATTTGCGATCGAGGTGGTGTTGCATGTGGCCGATCCCATTGTCAAGCACGTCAGGGTGTATTTGGTTGATTGTATGGGTTTGATCCGTACCATCGGATGCAAGATTTAGACTATTTGGTGTTAAGAATAAGAGCATTTTTCGAATTACTTTAATCCAGAAATATAGTAGATAAAATATGATGAATATTCTAGCCACTTTCACAAAGCAAGTAAGCAAGAACACTATAGACATACTAATATCGAACGACGAAACTAGCATATCTATCACGTGTTCACAAGGTAACAACTAGTAATATTACTAACCAAGAAATACATATGAAATAGACATACCCGGATCCGGTGGAAGGAGCAGTGTAGTGGAAGAAGCGGCGGTATGAGTCTTTGTGAGATCGTCGTTTGTCATGGCGTAGTGGTAAGTAGTCGTGCGATGGGCGTCGCGGTAGTAGTCGTCTCGGTTGTAAAGCGAGCGATCGAATGGAGAGGAAGCGGCGGCGATGCGAACGCTCCCCAAAACCTTATTCGCCCTTGCTCGTGCAAGCCTTCAGGGCGAGGGTTCGGAGGCTGCTCTCCGTGTCTTGATCATACACGCTACTTGGATGGAGATCGCGGAGACAACAACAAAGAAGCGTGGTGTCTTTCGTGGAGAGAATTGGAGAGCATCACTGCATTCGGATAATGACTATATATAACAACGGACCGAGAAACGATCACCATTACTCACTAATGTAACGAAGGCGTTCTTGCCTAGTCAAGAGGCGGCGGTGCGCCATTACTCACTAATGCAGCTGCCATTCTTGCGCTAGTCAAGAGGCGAAAGCGGTCGCCATTACTCACTAATGCGGCAGCCGTTCGCCGACCATTATTTGAATCGGTGCCTTTGTTCTTTTAATTTGCAAAAATGAAGAGACCGAAACGATCCGCAATTATTGCCCGGCCGTTTATTGCAGTCGGTGCGTTTCGATTTCCGAATAGATAAGAGAAGCAGCATGCGCCTTTAGGCTGCCTTTATGTCTGCGCAGCTGCTGCGCTGCGCCTGCGCTGCACGGCTCGGCGAGGCTGCGGCCTTGTGCCGTGTATTGGCTCTCTCCAATTCCACAAGAGGACTCCACGTTCCACCTTATAAATTGGTGTAACTCCTTTAACTCTCCATATGGGACTAAAGGTTTAGCACATGCACATGGGCCTTTGAGATTTTCGGGATTTAATTAGAATTAAAGTTGGGCCTAGCCATATTAAATCCAACAATCCCCACCGGATCCCAAGGGCATGTCAAATTCCTTGATCCACAGTATTGTTTTAATATATCGATGTTTGATGGAGACAGGTTAAGGTTGAACATCCATCTAGAACGAAGCTACACTTATCCACAAGCTGCACAATGGACTAAGCCTTGAATTGGCAATTTTGTGTGAATAAGTTTCACTTAAGTCCTTAAGCGATACTAGTTTGCCGAGGCATCCCGCGGGTTGGAGCATATAAGTCATACTCTGGCCTATTCATGAGCTTCTAGAGATTACCCTATCTCATAGTGTGACTAGCGATCGGGCTCATATAGGTGTGTTCTTTCAAGGCTCCTCTGTAGGGGCAGTATCTTTGCTTAAATAAGCCACAGAACACATTAAGATAAAATCAACCTACCATCGATTTAGGAAGAATTGCATCTCCAATGGAGTGGGTCTATAAAGGTACTCTCCTCTCGATTAACCAAAAGCTTGTTTCGTAATCCTACTTCACGGGATCTCCGATCATATAGGATGGGTTACCACTATGGTATAACTCACGTGGGTCTCAAACCCATCTCCTTGATGCATTGTCTATCATCATTCCGTGATAAACCCTTTGTGAAGGATGCGCAGATTCTTATTTGTTTGGATATAATCCAAAGCTATTACTCGGAGTTTCTCATTTTCTGACAGACTTGATCTTCTCTTCACATGTCTTGATGATTTCATATTATCCTTAGTATGATACCTTAGCGATCACGATCCGATTGTCACGATTCATCGAATAGCGATGCGGTTTATCAACCACGGCGAGTTCATCAAAAGCTCACGAAGCCATTCGGCTTCACGATGGCGATATCTAATGCTGTGAGTTACGCTTCCATTGTTGACCTCGTTAAGATGGTGCACTTGCCAGACTTCCATGAAGCAGCCACCTCCAAGTGTGAAGACATATCCACTTGTGGCCTTAATCTCATCATCGATCGGATATCCGGTTTGAATCACTATAACCCTCTAGTACCTAGGGTACGGTATAGTGAATGCCATAACTCATATTACCCTTTAGATGGCGCATTACCCTCTCAAGAGCATGCCAATGATTATCTCGGATTAGAAACAAACCGGCTTGGTTTGCTCCACGGCAAGCGAGATGTCGAGCCTGGTACCGCTAGCTAAATACATAAGTGAACCAATTATCGAGAATATCTCAATTGGTCTCTGGCTATTCTCCGATTCTTCCTAAGCAACACGCTAGGATCATAAGGTGTTGGAGAAGGTTTGCGATCGCTATAACCAAAACGACTTGAACCTTTTCCACATAATGAGATTTCAACAATGTAATCCCACCATCATCACCTCTCAACGACTTGATGTTCAAGATAACATCGGCTACTCCCGGATCTTTCATCTCAAAATTCGAGACAAGAAATCCTTGACCTCCTTAATCACATTAAGGTTGGTCCCAAAGATCGATATGTCATCAACATACAGGACATAGAATGACTCCTCGCCCCACCATGGCGATAATACACACATCATGTCGACTTCATTTACAATAAAGCTGCGGATGTTAAGGATCTGTCAATTTTTCATGCCCTTTGCTTAGGTGCTTGTTTAAGACCATACAAAGATTTAAACAACTTGCACACCTTTCCTTCTTGACCATTTACTACAAATCCATCCTGTTTGTTCCATGTAAATTTCCTCGTCAACTCTCCATTTAGAAAAGCCGTCTTAACATCCATCGATGAATGAGAGAGACCGTGTGAGCGACCAGAGATAGTAGTACTCGAATAGTGGTCAATCTAGCCACAGGTGAATAAGTATCAAAGAAATCTTCGCCTTCCTTTTGGGTATAACCCCAGCCACAAGTCGTGCCTTATACTTCTCGATAGTACCATCGGGCCTAAGCTTCTTGCAGAATACCCACTTACATCCTACGGGTTTACAACCATAAGGGCTGCTCGGTGATCTCCCAAGTTCCATTAGAATAATGGAATCCATTTCCTCTGTTTGCTTCCTTCGGTATTCATCTGCAGAGAAGCATATGCTTGAAAGGTACTTGGAGTATCATCCACAAGGTACACAATGAAATCAGAACCAAAAGACTTTGCAGTCCTTTGTCTTTTACTCTTCCTCGAGTTTCATTGTCTTCCTCCTCGAAATTTGATCAGGATTTGCTCAAAATATTCCATTGGAATGGCGAGGTTCGGGAGTTGTATCGGGCTCGACTCGATAAACTAGGCATATCTTTCATCGGAAAAATATCCTCAAAGAAAGTAGCATCTCTGGACTCCATAATTGTGCAGACATGCACGCGGTACTCAGATTTCCCACCAAAAATCTATATCCAGCGCTATGGTGAGCATAGCCTAAAAGAGCGCAATCCACGGTTTTTGGTCCAAGCTTACGCTTTTGAAATTGCTGCGTTGACTTTCGCCAAACAACCCCAAGTGCGCAAGTATAAAGTGATAGTCTTTTCTTCTCCCATTGTTCAAATGGGTTATCTCTTTATTCTTTGTGGGAACCCTATTTAGGACATGACATGAAGTCAATATAGCCTCCCCACCATGCCTTGGAAAGACCCGATGTGTCTAGCATGGCGTTAACCAAATCGGTTAGAGTGCGGTTCTTTCTTTCGGCAATCCCATTTGGTAGGGTGAATAGGGAGGCGTTCTCTCATGGATTATACCATGTTCCTCACAGAATAAATTGAACTCATTAGAAAAGTACTCGCCATCACGATCGGACCAAACCCTTTTGATTTTCTTTTCAAGTTGGTTCTCAACTTACGCCTTATAGATTTTAAAGTAGTGAAAAGCTTCATCTTTAGTTTTTAAAAGATACACAGCGGAACCTAGTGGAATCATCAATCAAAGTCATGAAATATCTCTTACCACCTTTTGTCAACACACCATTCATCTCACACGGATCAGAATGTATGAGTTCTAATGGTGCTAAGTTTCTTATCTCATGACCTTGTGAGGAGGCTTAAAATTGCTTTGATTGCACACAAACTTGACATTTAGAACCTTTGGCAAGGGTGAATTTTGGGATTAACTCTAAAGCGCTAACAGCGTCATGCAACCAAAATTTATGTGACAAAGTCGTGAATGCCAAATAGTAGTATCATTACCATTTGAAAATATGATTCACAACATTATTACACAAATCGAAAGAGATAGAGCGGAACAAGCCTCCGCACACATAGTCTTTACCAACAAATTGTCCACATTTGGACATTACAAATTTATTGGACTCAAATACCGATCTAAAGCCATCTCTACCTGAGAGATCCGCTCCACGAGATTCTTATTGATGGATGGCACATGATGCACGTTCTTGATTGCACAATCTTTCCAAGTAAACTTGGATCGACCGGTACCAACACCATGAGCAGTGGCATGTGACCCGTTCCCCATTAGAAACCCCAGATCAGTGACTGGTAAGAAGAAAACAATGAAATATCAGCACACACACATGTATATTAGCACGATGTCTATCCACCACGTCGGTAGATTGACATCACGGAAAAACGATGAGGTAAATTACCATACCACGAAGTTCCGTCTCGGTGGTACCAACAACAACATTGGCGGACTTGGATTGCCCATGCGATTCTTCACACCCTTGCGTTGGTTGCAATCCTTGGCCCAATGACCAGTTCGCCACACACAAAGCAAAGGCCATCCTTTGTGTTCTTCTTCTTCTTTTTAAAGCTTGTTGTTTGTGCGATCTTGTTTTTGCCTTTGAACTTTTGAGCTTGGCCATTCTTTTACGCACCACATTGGCACTAGAATGTCCCTCATTTCCTCTAGTGTGTGTATCTTTTGCCTTGCCTTTTCTTCAACATCAAGAGACCCAATGAGATTTTCAACAGAAAACTCTTGTCTCTTGTGTTTTAGAAGAATGCAAAATTCCTCCACGAAGGAGGAAGCTTGCAATAATGCCTCCGCGACAAACTTGTGGATTAGCACACATGAAATGCTCCAAGTTCTTTGGCCATGGATTGTATCTCATGAGCACCGCTCAACTCTGAAGCGACCATCAACCATTCTATAGTCATGGTATTGCTCCATGAGATCGATTCCTTGCGCATCGCAACCCCAAACTTGGCCTCGAGTGCATCCCACATATCTTTCCCATTTGTAATCACCATGTATGCATCAACTAACTTCTCACGAAGCAGCGATCCGGCACCTTTAAAGGTTATTGCTGCCTCGAGCAACTTGCTCTGTTGAGTAAGTGTTCCTTGACTGCCTTTGCCACATAAAAAGCGTTCATGGCGATTGTAGCACCATCTTAGTGCGCCACCTCTTATAATCGCACCATCGGGTGAGAGGGCTGCTTGTAACAACCGATTGATGAAAAATGCCTATTACAATAAGGTTTTGGATTATTAAGAATAAAAGCATTTTGAATTACTTTAATCCGAAATATAGTAGATAAAACATGATGAATATTCTAGCCACTTTCACAAAGCAAGTAGCAAGAACACTATAGACATACTAATATCGAATGACGAAACTAGCATATCTATCGGTGTTCAAGGTAACAACTAGTAATATTACTAACCAAGAAATACATATGAAATAGACATACCGGATCCAATGGAAGGAGCAGCAGAGTGGAAGAAGCGGCAAATGAGTCTTTGTGAGATCGCCGCTTGTCATGGCGTAGTGGTAAGTAGTCGTGCGATGGACGCCGCGTAGTAGTCGCACGCGGTTGTAGGCGAGCGAGAGTCGAATGGAGAGGAAGTGAGCGATCGCGCGAACGCCCCAAAACCTTATTCGCCTTGCTCGTGCAAGCCTTCAGGACGAGGGTTCCGAGGCCTGCTTCTCCGGCGCGATCAGACACGCCGCTTGCCGGATGGAGATCGCGAGACAAAGAACAAAGAAGCGTGGTGTCTTTCGTGGAGAGAATTGGAGAGCATCACTGCTCCGGATAATGACTATATATAACAACCGCACTGAAACAATCACCATTACTCACTAGTAACAAAGAGCTGCTATCGCTTAGTCAAGAGGCCGAAACGTCGCCATTACATTGGTTGCTGTATGAATTATTGGGCCAGACTGAGCTCGTGCAAATATACAAACAAAGAAGAAAAACTCCAAACAAACCTTCTTGCATCCACCTAGCCAAGCTACGCCCAGCCTAGATGGGGCATACGAGCTAGGCTAAGGTGGTGTAGGCAACTAAACACACCCTTAATATCTTATATTCATACCCCTCTAAAAGTGTTTTTTAACTACTACACTAACATGAAAACTTGACATATGTAACTACGCAAGGTTATTCCTAAAAAAAATCTGTGCAAGGTTAGCCCGATATATAACTGAGTTGGGCGTTTGAATTTGAAACGATTAGTTCAGTCAGAGTGGCACTTCTAGAAATCAATACTTCTGTAACAAACGATAGATTCGACTGGATCCTTTTGCGAGGCTACATTTGTAATTTGCCAACTTATTCGGACCCAGCCGAGTGCATTTGCCGTGCTCCAATTCCTGTGTGCATCGCAGACGACATGCGTACGTGTTGACCGAGAAATACATCGATCGATTCGGCCATGCCGAACACCCCCGTCCCGTGCGGCCCTCGTTTTGAAGTAAAATAGTCAAAAATAGTCCCACTGCAACCAAAATGACAAAAACGGCATTCCTACCGCGCGAAAATGGCGTGACAGAATGCGGCAGGGCCCCTGCCATGGTGTTTTCGTGCGATCGAAATATCATTTTAGTACTTTTACTATTTCATTTCAAAAACATACTAAATGAGAGAGAAAAACTCTCATCGATTCACCCACCTCGGGCCAGATGGCGAATTTGCCGTGGATGTACGCGGGCGAGCTCGATCCATCCATCTCTTCTCCCGAAACCAACAGATCGCGCGCCGCTAGTCCCTCCCCGTCCCACCGCGCGCTGCCACTTTTTTCCCCAGCGCCTGTGCACGTACATGCAGCTGGACCGTGTGCATGACGTATGATGTGCTATCCACGTGCCCGATCGGCCGAGATTGCAAAAGCTCTGCACTGCACGGATCCTATGATTTGACGTGTGTGCGCACGTATGTTCATGCATATGGTTGCGGGCAGGGGCGGAGATGGGCCCTACCAGCCCAAGGCCTGGAGGTAATAGTAGTGGTACCCCTACTAGTATATATCCCTATATTTGTAGCCCATGACATGGCTTGAGGCTTACGGTCTAGCCTGAGGCCCAGTTCAGGAGAGTGAGACCCAGTCGGCCAGTCCAATTGCCAAGCAAGAAGCAACCCTATGCCTGCATCCTCCCTCGCACACTCGTCGCTCCCCTCCCCTCGCTTGACCCACCGGCGCCCCCCCACTCCACAGCGCTCCCTGCTCCCTCGAGGCCTTGACTGGCGCCGCGTGCCCCGCTCCCCCACTCGGCCACTCGGCCCTCGCTCGACCCACGCCGCGCCTCCACTCCACACCCGCCGGCTCCTCTGCTCAGGAGGTAATTTTTATCTAGTCGATCCCCTTGCAAGTTGCTTCATTACGACTTATCTTTTGAAGCAATCAATATTTTTTTACTACCGATGAATGCAAAATGCTAATGATAAGAGGCATAAAGCAGAAGGTGATATGAGATCTTGTGGCAAGATGTTTTTGTGATCAGTTAACTAGATGAAAAAACAACCAGCAATCTGAGATTAAGTCATCCTTTTGTGCAGATGCTCCTTAGAAGAAAGGGATGGTATCAAGCTTAAGTGAGCCTGAGAGATCTTTGAACTTCAGCTAAAAAAATTTAATATTGATGCTTCTTATCTAAATTAGAAGTTCTATACGAGCCAAATTTATTACTGAGGTTTAAGCTTGTGTTTCCTGATTGAACAATATGAGTTCTATTAATTGATTTGATTCTATTTGATGTAATAGAAATAAATGACGGAGAGTACTATTGTTGATGAAGATATGATAGGCTCGGGATGAACAAATCTTTGTTAATTAGGTATTAACTTTTGTATCGCTCCACTATGTTATATCTTTTTGTCATATTTTATCTATTTTGTCATATCTTTAAATATGTAATTCAAATTTTATTTTAATTATACATTTATCTTGAGCTTTTGTTATGACTCGATGTAAATAGTATTTAGCACTAGTCCTAGCCTCTTTAGTTTTTCACCACAGGATCCTGGCTCCGCCGCTGTCGCAGGGTGCGCAGGTTTGTCGCGGCGTCGACGTTGGGACTTGGGATGGGGGGCTCTGCGAGATATGGCTAGAACGGCGTCTCGCGCGGCCGTTGGGAGTGGGAAGGTCCACTAGCGTACGTAGGATGCCGCTCTCCGCACGGCAGCGGCGCCGGTGCGCGCGTGGCAGGCCGCAGGTGTACGTCCTGGAACCTGCGTCTGCAGACTCTGGATCTTCTCAATTTGGGTGCTGATAGAGTGATAGTGGCTTTACTTCCCGTTTGGGCCTATGTGCAGGATTAATTCTAATGGCTCGTGACACGTCATTGTATCCGTGTCATCTCCTTGTGCAGTCGCTACTAGCCACTGGAGTAGTACGTGCGTGTCTAGCCAGTAGATACAATGATCGATAAAACAAGGCCATGCGAGTTGTGACGATTCGTCCATACACCGTACCGAAGGGGACCACATATATCAACCACGACAAGTCGAACATAGTGGCTGTTCGAACAGTGTTACCGAACACCTGCTCATGGTGACCGGGAGCCTATCCACAACAAACTGGGATAATTCTCTGAGCATTTCTTCGCTCTTCCATAATTGAGAAGATAGAAAGCTCTTTTGCGTATTATTTGTTGAAGTATAATATCATCGGCTTAAGCTTTTGAGTAAACTGGTTGATACATACAAATCAATATGGTATCAGAGCCGAGAAATCCTGAGTTCAAGACCCGGTTGATGCAATTAAAATAATAATAATTGTAGCTCATTTCTATTCTACATCTTAAACCTAAGTACATGTGAGGATGAGTATTCAAGTATAAGTGAATTGCTCATATTTTCTCATCGACAAGCTTTTTGATGAACTAATTGGTACATGCAACTCAATATAGTATCAGAGCCAAGTGGTCTTGAGTTCAAGACCCGGCTGGCGCAATTAAGAATGTCTTAGGCCTGAGGAAACCTACACGTGAGGAGAGTGTTGAAGTATAAATGAATTATCTGTCTTTCATCATCTGCTTAAGAACTGATTAATACATACAACTCAATATTATTCTTAAGAAAATATCGATCGTCTCCGAGCGCCGAAAATTAAGACACACTCAGTCTCGTCTCAATAGCTGTTTCACGTAAAGAATAATGCACGGGTTAATACGTTCTTAACGGTGGGGTGACGTGTGATCAGCAAAATGTCTCTAGCAGTACCACAGCAGCACCAAAGATCACCTCTACCTCACACATCTTAATTTTTGCGTGTGCCCACTGACACCACTACTCCTCATGGTTGGTATGCATGACATGCAGTGTAAAGTTGTGTCCCAATAAAAACAGTGTTTTTTTTAATTCGGGTTTTTTTTCCAACTACAGTAAAGAAAGAAGACATCGCGAGACGTCTGAGCGAGCCACGGCTCAAACCTAGGTGGAAAAAGTCCCAGCTCTCCATCTACCAAGTGAGCTACGTTCACTCCTAGTGTTCAATAAGACAAAAAAAACAGCTCTTCTAAAGCCTTCCTTAAAGAAAAAAGAAATCGCTTCTAAAGCTGTACAAAACGTACAAGCAAGGAATTGTCCAGAATGGATTTGTATCGTCGACTCGGAATGACGCAGAGACACGAAAGAGAACAAAATCTACTGCATCGCGACGTGAGGCGCAGCCCTCCAAAATTCTCTAAAACCACTCGCCGAACCGATGGGCTGCGCCCTTGAGATGAGTGGAGAAGAATCCACGAAGCATTACACCGGGACACGCAAGCTTAAAGACCAATAATACCATGCATAGAAGCTAGAAAACGTAAAGACCATATCGTAAATATCGGAAAGATGAAAGGCCTTTGGCGCGAGAAAAGCCAAGCAGGATATGCAGCGGAGTGCAGACACGCGGCGCCCGGAGCGTGAGAAGCGGTAACTCGAGATCGATTCCCCGTTCGGGAGTGCGAGGTTCTCGCGCAGGGCGCGACGTGAGGAATCGGCAACGCGCCGCTCCCACCGACCCCACGCGCCGCGGTCTCTCTCTCTCTCTATCTCTGCCCTCGGAGACGAACAAATCCAGCGGTCCAGCTCGCAGATTCCCCGCCTCTCTCCGTCTATATATGCCCGCGCACCTCCAGATCCCCCACCCACCCTCCTTGTTCCTATCCTCCTCGAGTTTCTTCTTTTCTTGCGGCTGCTGCTTCCTTGCAAAGATTTGGGACCTGAGAGAGTGAGGTGTGGCGTGAGTGTTTCTTGGTGGTGTGGTGTTGTTTGTGTTCATGGGGCTGGACGTGGGAGAGATCAGGATGGGCCTGGACTTGGGCCTGGACCTGAAGCTCTTCGCCGAGCGGAGCGCCGGCCGGATGGCGGCGGCGGCGAAGGAGGCGCCGGCGGTGGACGCCTGCATCAGGAGCCTCGAGGAGGAGCGCCGCAAGATTGAGGTGTTCAGGCGCGAGCTGCCGCTCTGCGTGCGCCTCCTCGCCGACGGTGAGGCCTCTTGGTTATTTTTTGTTTAAAGGTTTCCGTTTGATTTTTTTTAGGGCTGATTGCGGTTTTCTGATGCGGTTAGTGGCGGTGTGGTTTGGTGCAGTGATCGAGGTGATGAAGGAGGAGGCGGGGAAGAGGAGGGGAGACGGGGACGCGGAGGCCAAGGCGGAGGACGGCGACAAGAGGAAATGGATGAGCACGGCGCAGCTCTGGGTCGATAGCCGCGTCAGCGACGCCGATTCGGAGGTAAATCTTCTGTGATTCTCGTCGTCATGCTGTTTTGTTTTCATTCCTATCCTAGTTTTCCTTCCGAAAAAATCTATCCTAGTTTGGTTTATATACCTTTTTTGGTTAATGTTAGATCAAAAGTTTGGATTTTTATTGAAACGGGGCCTACTTTGCAATTTCAGAAGGAGCAAGAGAGTGAGAGCACCTCGCCGGAGTCGAAGCTGCGCGGTGGCGCACCCGTGCTGTTGAGGGCCATCGGCTGCGGTGCGCCGGCGCTTCCGCCGTACTTCAGGAGGGAGGAAAGGGTTGCCAGTACAGTGGGGCTACCTGGTCTGCCGCTGATGTCTCCGGCTGTCAAGAGGCCGATTTCTCCTGTTACCACCGGTGATGACCACCGGCATGCTGTCACTGCAAGATTTGCCGCCGCCATGCCACCATCGGGCCCGGTGCTTAGCTTGCAGACTCAGACTCAGGAGCAGCAACAACAGCAGGCGAGGAAGACAAGGCGGTGCTGGTCGCCGGAGCTTCACCGGCAGTTTGTTGCCACCTTGCGCCAACTCGGCGGCCCCCAAGGTACATACATGACCGATCATTTCACACTCCTTCAAACCATTAGCCATTAGGTGGTAGTAGTACAGACATGCAAAGGTAATTGGAGTTCTCACAGAGTTGCTCCATCATAATTGCAGTTGCTACTCCAAAGCAAATCAGGGAGGTGATGAAGGTGGATGGGCTCACCAACGATGAAGTGAAAAGCCATCTCCAGGTGAGCAGTTCTTCCCCTTTGTGCCAAAGTTTCTTGAACAATTCTCACTTTCAAATGCTATACATATTTAGTTTGGAGACTAAGTTGGATCATGTCATTTGCATATGCAGAAGTACCGTCTGCACAACCGAAGGTTGCCCGGCGCAGCTCCGGCGAGCCAGCCGATTGTACTGTTGCGTGATCTCTGGGTTCCTCAGGAGCAAAGCAGCTCTCAGTCCGGGTCCCCTCAGGGGCCCCTTCAGTTCTCCGGCTCAGGGGTGGCCGTCTCCGTAGACACCGTCGGCGACAGCTATGAGGAAGATGACAGGTCGGAAGGCTATAGCCGGAAATGATTGCAAGGTTTGCGATTGTGAAAGATTGCCTGATAGAGGTATAGATAGCTTCGTGGCTTGCGCATGGTTGGCAATAACGGATTAAGAATTCTCTCTCGAGTTTGTAGTGTAGCCCATGTATACCTGGAGATTGAGTGAGCGTTGAGCGCTCAAAAGATGAACTGATCATGAGCTGCGTTGTTGTGATGTACATGAGAAGAGAGCTGATACCAGTTCCCATGAGGCTTGTTAACCAACCGTTTCGGGCGGACCGCCAATTTTCGCCCTGAGAATTACATATATGTGAGACTTACATATTGTTGATGTTCAAGTTGTCGATCAAAGTGTGGGAGATCTTGCTGTGCTGAGGTGAATAAACATGGTGGTTTCTCCTTGCCGGAAGTTTTTATTAGGTTCAGTGAAGCCCAAGTTGTTGCAAAGTAGGTTCTTGCATGTGGTCACCATTGAGTTGGTATTGCAATAGCAGATTGCCAAACTGTCATCTGACCAGATGAAAATTACGGCCCTTGTCCTGTTTTGATAGCTGCAGTTGGTTCTGATATCTAGTCTTCTGTTGCTGAAAGTTCATCAGTAACACCGTTACTACAAATCAAATATTCCTGAACCAAACTGGTTCAAGGACCAAGAACATCATCGTTGATCTATGTGTTCAGCAGTTTTGTGAAGGAACTGCGTTTATCCGCCGTGCATGCTCGCTAACCATTTCAGGAAGAAAAAACAATTGCACATTCTCGATCATGAGCTGGATACCTGCACAGATCCCCGATAAGTTGCACGTCGTTTCCTCATGCATGCCCTACCTAGCATTGTTATCTTTGTAGCGAGTCAGCAATTATTAACTACATCTCTGGCTGTCTGTACTTATCCGTAACTTAGTATAATCTGATGCATTCATCCGCACGTTGCTCGCTTTGAACATGTGTAATTGAGTATAGGAATTGGCATGGTTGGTGTGAGATTATCTCCACGTAATTATGCATCAACAACGATTCTGTGCAAGGTAGTTAGTGTAGGGAAACGGGTAGGCTACACTAGCGCAAATTAAAAAAATTCTACCGTAAACCAAGATCACTGCGAGTTATAGATCACGGTCTTACCACTAGCCGCAGTGCGGAAGTTGATCAAGACGTCGAGCGGTGTAGTCGTACTCGATTGATGCAAGACGTCGGCGGCGGTAGTCGTACTACTTCCTCGTCGCGTCGCGGTGTCCCACGTACAGCTCCTTTCTTGCGGTTCGTCCCAACGCCCGCAGATGCGGCGCCTCAAAGGTATCCACATCGCGGGAGAGGCGGCGCCGCGACAGAACTACTAGATCCGCGCGGCGACTAGGGCGTGGGAGGGTGACGGCTGGGTTTGGGGATGTCACGAAAAACTCAACCCTTAACCGGGCCTGCCCTCCTTTTTATAGGCGTCCTTATAATGGGCTTCTCGAATAGAGGCCCATTAGGACTCAATGCCGATCTAATTCGGATCCAATCCGAATTAGGCTTCAACCCTAAGTGTGTGACTATAGGTTCACGTATGTTTAGACATGACGCAAGTACACATACTTGGTCAATAGTTGGTAGCGACCTCTAGCAAGGCGTGCCAACTCCTAAACGCACGTAAAGATCATATCGGACGAACCATCACAACGTTATGTACATGCCAATCCCTTTGCTCACGATATTTGGTCGAGCTCCAAGCGACCACTCTTTCTCGATCCGTGATCCGGAATCCCTTACTAGGTTAACTCTTAACCTTAAGTAGCATGGCCATGCATTTCTCGATCCGATCACTCGAGGCCCAGAGATATCTCTCGTAGAGAGGCGAATCCCATCTCGATCGACCATGCCTCGCAAAGATGCTTCATGACAAACCCAAAGCTACCTTTATAACTACCCGATTCTGAGTAGCGTTTGATAGCCCTAAGTAGGTCGATTCACATCTCAAGTACATGCGACAATCTCGAGGTCTAAGGACAAGGCGTACATTGTGTAGAGAGAACCATAAGAATAATTACTATGTCTCATGTTGGGTCGGTCCAACCCCATGTTCTAAACATGTGTCCACATTATTGGTTTGACATCTCCATGTCTATGACCATGAAACATGGTCATCAACCGATACATGTGCTAATCAATCATTCACGTGTCCTCACATGAACTCCGACTAGGGACAACTTTAGAATAACCATACAAGTAAAGAGTTTCACAAACAAGTCACATACTTGTTAATCAACACAAAGGCAATATTCAAGGAACATTTATTAAATCATGGATACAATGAAATATCATCATCAATATGATTGCCTCTAGGGCATATCTCCAACATCTCCCACTTGCACTAGAGTCAATCTAGAAGATATCTAATACCCATAGCTCTTGTGCGCCTCATGCTTAGGCTGTGGGAGAGGCTTCGATCAAAGGATCTGAAATATTCAAATCAGTGTGTATTTTGCATATCTTTAAATCTCCTCGATTAAGGATCTCGAATGAGATGAAACCGCCAGCGATGTGTTTGTTCTTTTGGTGATTCTCGGCTCCTTGGCTTGCGCAATGGCCCCACTGTTATCACAATAAAGATCCGAGGATGCACGCACTAGGAACCACACCTAGTTCAGTTATGAACTTCCTTATCCAAACACCTTCCTTTCTTTGCTTGAGCCGCAATGTACTAAACCTCGTTGTAGAGTCAGCAGGATCTCTGCTTGGAACTCTTCCAACTTACCGCACCACCGTTCAAAGGAACACAAAACCCGATTGCGATTTGTAATCATCTTTGTCGGTTTGGAAGCTTGCATCGGTGTAACCATTTACAACGAGCTCTTCCTCACCTCCGTAGACTAGGAACACATCCTTAGTTCTTCTCAAATACTTGAGGATGTTTTTAATCTGTGTCGCATGACTCTCACCGGATCAGCACGTATCTGCTCGTAACACTTAGAGCATAGGAAACATCTGGCGAGTACACATCATAGCATACATGATAGATCCAATGGCGGCATATAGAATCTTACTCATGCGATCTCGCTCATCGATTGTCGAAGGACACCGAGTCTTGCCAAGATTTATGCCATGAGACATGGGCAAGAACCCTTTCTTTGCCTCCTCCATGTTGAACCGTTTCAACACTCTGTCAATGTAAGTACTCGCTTAATCCTATTAGCCTTTTGATCTATCTCTATAGATCTTAATACCCAAAATATATCTTGCTTCCCTAAGTCCTTCATTGAGAAACTATTTTTCGATGAGGTCTTAACGGACTCGAGCATAGGAATATCATTTCCAATCGTAATATGTCATCTACATATAAGATTAGAATACGAGTGAGCTCCACTTGTCTTCTTGTAAACACAAGATTCTTCTTCGTTTTTATGAAGTCAAGCCCTTTGACCACTTCATCAAAACGAATGTTCCAACTCGAGATGCTTGCTTCAATCCATAAATGGATTTTTGAAGTTTGCATACTTTTCTAGCATTGTTTGGATCGACAAAACCCTCGAGTTTGTATCATATACGTCCCGGTTAAATTTCCATTAAGGAAAGCCGTTTTGACATCCATCTGCCATATCTCATAGTCGAAATATGCAGCAATAGCTAGAATGATCCGTATTGATTTAAGCATCGCTACAGGCGAGAAAGTCTCATCGTAGTCAACTCCTTGAACTTGCCGAAAACCTTTTGCGACAAGTCGAGCTTTATGGATATGAATATTTCCATCCATATCAATCTTCCTTTATAGATCCATTTGCACTCTATGGTTTTAACACCATCAGTGTGGTCAACCAAATTCCAAACTTGATTGTCTCCATGGATGCTATCTCGGATCTCATGGCACTATGCCATTTCTCAGTCTGGTCCATCATTGCTTCGCATAGGTCGTAGGCTCATCATTGTCTAACAATAACATATCTCGCATTGCGGAGCCTTCCGACCTTGTGGTGGTGGTGCTTCCTTTGCCATGGGGTCCTCAACTTGTTCGCCACATGGGCATCATTCGTCGAGTCTTCCCGATTGGTTCATCTTGAACTTCTTCAAGTGCACGTTCTTCCACTTGTCTCCACATTGAAAACTCTTTCTCTAGGAAAACACCACTTGAGCGACAAACACTTTGCCCTCTAGTCGGTTGTAGAAGTAATATCCAAAGGTTTCTTGGATATCCCACAAAAATGCATTATCCGACTTGGGTGTGAGCTTGTCCGATCAGAGTAAAGCTGACAAACGCCTCACATCCCCAAATCTTTAGAAAAGACAAGCGTGACTCTTCCCAGTCCATATCTCATATGGTGTCTTAACTCGGATTTAGACGGTACCCTATTAAGTGTAAAGCTGTTTCTAGGCGTAACCCCAAAGGATAATGGTAAATCATCGCTCATCATCGATCGAACCATGTCCAACAAGGTCCGATTACGCCGCTTTGGATACCCCGCTTCTTTGAGGCGTTAGAGGCGGTGTTGGTAATGGAACAATTCCGCAACTCTTGGATGATTGCTAAATTCATGACTCAAATACTCGCCACCACGATCGGATCGCAGAGCCTTAATTTTCTTGGCACGTTGATTTTCAACCTCATTCGGAACTCTTTGAACTTTTCAAAGTTTGGACTTATGCTTCATTAAGTAGACATACCCATATCTACTAAAATCATCGGTGAAAGTTATGAAGTAATGAAATCCACCTCTAGCGATCGTGCTCATTGGTCCACATACATCGGTATGTATGATTTCCAACAAGTCCGCGCCTCTCAAAAGAACCTTTGAAAGGTGATTTGGTCATCTTACCAAGCAAACAAGCTTCACATGTCTCGTATGATTCAAAATCAAACGGTTAGAAGACCATCGACATGGAGCTTCTTCATGCGCTTTTCACTATGTGACCCAAACGACAATGCCAAACATAGGTGGGATTCAAATCATTAGGTCGAAGTCTTTTAGCATTTATGTTAAAGATAGGCGCATCATCAAGATTTAAAATAAATAACCCATTCACAATGGGCAAAAGCCATAAACATTCCATTTTAGAGATCAAACAACCATTGTCTTTACTTGCAAATGAATAACCATCTCTCATCAAACATGAGGGGATAAAATGTTTCGACTCATACTAGGAACATAATAACAATTATTCAATTCCATAATAAATCTTGAAGGAAGTGAAGTTGCATGGTGCAGACGGTCAACGACAACCCTTGCTTTATTTCCGACGCGAAAATCAACTTCACCTCTTGCGACTCCTCTACTTCTTATTAGCCTGCATCGAGTTGCAAATGTGAGCAACGATCCGTATCAAATACCCAAGAGTTAATAGGAGAATCTGCGAGAAAAATGTCTAAAACATTTATAACAAGTGTACCATGGGTAGAAGTCTTACTTCGACCTTCTTCTTGCATTCATCGGAATCCATGTACTTCTTGCGTTTCTCTTCCAGTGGCGATTTCTTTACAATAGAAGCATCTTGTCTCGCTCGAGTCCAAGATTAGGCGTTGGCGTTGGCAGATCATATCTTTAACCTTGCCTTTATTCTTTGGCCATGGCTTCTTACCCTTTTCTTGAAGCTAGACTTGTTACGCATGACCATCACATGGCTAGGTCCCGCACACTTCTTAATGTCACTCTCTGCTTTTGAGCATCCCACAAAGCTCATTAAGGCCCTTATCCGCCCCATGCATATGGTAGTTCGAAATGAAATGTCCATAGCTAGGTGGAAGAGGCTTAAATGAAATCGATTGCCAACTCTTGCCAATTGGAAAACCAAGTTTATCCAAAGTCCGATCAGTAACCAACCATTTTGATCACATGTGGGCCTCGGGTGCACCTTTCATTAACTTGCATTCCGAAAGCCTTGAGACATTGAACCGTCACGGCTTGTATGCGGAACATGTCCTGCGCTATGATCATATCATACGCTTCACGATCCTCAAGCTGCTTTTGAAGGTCGGTTCCATGCATGCAAGCATAAGACAACTAATCTCAAAGAGTCATCACATGCTTTCTTGTAGGCATTTTTGCAATGAGCAGACGCATTGTTAGCATGTTCTTACGGGATTGGGGTATCGAACGTTTTCCTTTTTATCCGCCTGAGAACAATTCTCGAGTTACGGACCCATCCGAATAGTTTGTTCCATTTAATTTCTCTTTCTCAAGAATCGATCGCAAAGCAAAGGGTGTGCGTGGTTGCTAGATGCCATTGATCTACAATAGGAAATGCAAAATACTAAGACAAATAAAACCATGATAGAGTAAATCTGTATTAAACAAATTTAATAGAATGTACTCCCACTAAAATCAACATCCTCTCATGATTCTTAGCGATTCAAGATCCGCAATTAACGAGTCTACTAGTGAGCTTTTGCATCACCGCTAGGAGACAAGGTAATTCGATAAGCAACACCTTGCTAATCATATCTCTATATGACTCTTGTTGTTGGGTGACATCTCTATGCCCCGACGCCCAACCTTTATGCCCCAAGGCCCATAACCTTTATGATAACCTTGTTAAGTTCACCAATCCTTATGCATGTAAGTATCCGATACAAAACCCATCTAGTCAAGGAAAGTTGATGGTGCCTAATTTTATAGACCCACCATCAATTTACAAGACATGGGATGGTGCAAAGTTTAATTGGGAGGGCATATGTTTAACTTAACATTTTGTGAGGGATCGCTATACTTCTACCATTCAAACATACATAGGAGTAAAACAACGAGAATAGCATTCACATTGTGACTCAAGTATGGCCCATTTTCTCATGGTGATCTCCATCGTCATAGAATCATCCCACCATGATGATCTCCATCTCCATGGTTCATGTGTGCCATCCCTCCAAGTGATGTGTCCTCCGAGTACTACTATAAGCTATTACTCATAACAGCTAGTAATAAAATACATGGATACTAGGAATCATCACAAGTCGGCACGCAGCCGTTAATACAATACTTTGACAACACAATGGCTCGGCCGTGTTGGCGTACCACGATACGTGAGTCATGCAAATATTACAAACATGCATCACATACACATTAGGCCATCTGGTCACATACATCCCGCAAAAACAAGTTTATGCATAGAATGCAATCTACCGGATAGGGGTGAGGGGTTTCCCCATGGGTTCGGAACAACCCTCGCGGTATCTTTACATAGGATTTTGATCGCAAATCATATTTACCACAAATCGACTCACTGTTCCGATTCGACCAATTTGTCGCGATCTTCGCATGCGCAACCGGTTTCACGTGTCTTTGCTACCCCGGATGGCGAATCCGAACGTAGGTATGTTGTTTCACGACCTTAGCAGCATGATCACGGTACATCGATTATTAATCTAGGTTCCGATTCGATCAATCATATTGATCTTCGCATCGCAAGCCGGTTTTACGTGTCATCGCTTCACCCGATGGCGAATCCGGCGGGGTAGTACGTTGTTTCACGACCTTAGCGGCATGATCACGAGCAGAGACCAATCCATTACGTAACTATACAATCGATCACATCGATCATACCGATTTACATATCGCCATATGCAAATCACGAACCTATAACATGGCGGCAGCGCCTGATACCATTGTAGGAAAGCGGGTAGGCTACACTAGCGCAAATTAAAAAAATTCTACCCGTAAACCAAGATCGCTGCGATTATAGATCACGGTCTTACCACTAGGCGCGCAGTCGCGGAAGTTGATGCGCACGTCGGCGGTGTAGTCGTACTCGATTGATGCGATGCGTCGGGGCGATAGTCGTACTACTTCCTCGTCCGCCGTCGCGGTGTCCCACGTCTGACTCCTTTCTTGCGGTTCGTCCCAACGCCACGGATGCGGCGCCTCAAAGGTATCCACACGTGCGGGAGAGCGGCGCCGCACGCCGGACTACTAGATCCGCGCTGGGCGACTAGGGCGTGGGAGGTGGATGGCGGGGTTTGGGGATGTCACGAAAAACTCAACCCTTAACCAAGGCGCCCTGCCCTCCTTTTATAGACGTCCTTATAATGGGCTTCTACGAATAGAGGCCCATTAGGACTCAATGCCCGATCTAATCGGATCCAATCCGAATTGAGGCTTCACCCTAAGTGTGTGACCTATAGGTTCACGTATGTTTAGACATGGCGCAAGTACACATACTTGGTCAATAGTTGGTAGCGACCTCTAGCAAGACGTGCCAACTCCTAAACGCACGCGTAAGATCATATCGGACGAACCATCACAACGTTATGTACATGCCAATCCCTTTGCCTCACGATATTTGGTCGAGCTCCAAGTGACCACTCTTTCGATCCGTGATCCGGAATCCCTTACTAGGTTAACTCTTAACCTTAAGTAGCATGGCCATGCATTTACGGATCCGATCACTCGAGGGCCCAGATATCTCTCTCGGTAGAGAGGCGAATCCCATCTCGACCGACCATGCCTCGCAGCATGCTTCATGACAAACCCGAGCTACCTTTATAACTACCCGTTCACGGATAGCGTTTGATAGCCCCTAAGTAGGTCGATTCACATCTCAAGTACATGCGACAATCTCGAGGTCTAAGGACAAGGCGTATACATTGTGTGAGAGAACCATAAGAATAATTACTATGTCTCATGTTGGGTCGGTCCAACCCCATGTTCTAAACATGTGTCCACATTATTGGTTTGACATCTCCATGTCTATGACCTGTGAAACATGGTCATCAACCGATACATGTGCTAATCAATCATTCACGTGTGTCCTCACATGAACTCCGAATAGGGACAACTTTAGAATAACCATACAAGTAAAGAGTTTCACAAACAAGTCACATACTTGTTAATCAACACAAAGGCAATATTCAAGGAACATTTATTAAATCATGGATACAATGAAATATCATCATCAATATGATTGCCTCTAGGGCATATCTCCAACAGTTAGTTCGGCTAATACTTCAAAAAAAAAATTGCTCCAAATTCGCACATGAATAAATATATCGCGGGATTATTCTGGTTCCGATCGATGCGCGTCGCTTTGTTCACAAGAAGCTTTCCTCTTCCGACTTCCTGGCTGTTCTCTTTCAACTTTCAAGAACACAGCCTGCGAATATTCTTCTTGTTGCTTACAGCATCTTCGTCGTCTCCATCTTGTTCTGCGTCCTTTTCGCTGTAATCTGAGTGCGTGGTGAGGTGTTTTGGCCTTTGGGGTTGGGGTAAGTTCATTAAAAACGTCGGTTTAGTTGTCATTGGTTAGCTGTTGAATGTTGATGATCCTATGATGAACGCATATATGATAATCGCCTTTAATTAGATGTTGGGTGAACTGAATGGATATTCCGATTTTTTTTTCTGTTCCTTCGGAGGCAGCTAATGATCACTCTCAAAAGAAAGAAAAAAAAGAGGCAGCTAATGATCGATCGATCGAGCAGAAGCAAACTGACAAGCCTTTTCTGGTGGTGCTGACTGATACAGCTCTGAAGAAACAAGAAATAAGGATGCTTATGAGTGACAAATCCTCAATTTCATGGGTTCCCTGGTAGTTCACCATTTTAGTTCCTTGATTTTCATGTGAGTCATTTCGATATCTGGGTTTTTAGTCCCTACTGTTTCGGTTCTTCACAGTGATCTCAATGCCTCGATCAATTGTGATTTCATACATAAACTAAGAATTGAGATTCCTTTAGGGGAAATAAGTTTTTTAAACACTATCCTATTTCAATTGTTACGCATTCTTAGTTTTTGTCTAAGCAGAAATCAAACATGATATGAACATGATTATCCCATGTGTCAATAGAGGAGCGCGTTGTACATTTTTTTACAAGAGATTTGAGTCTGATTCTTCTAAGAGACCATATATCTCCATTGCATCAAGGTTAGGCCGTATTGTAGTATGCTCATGTTAAACTTATAGCTCAATTTATTGTGATCAGTTCATCCAGTTAGATAAATCAACAAAAATATGGTTTGCTCATGATGCATTTGAGGATATATGGTCTATGAATAAATGGGAGAATCGTTCATGTTCATCAATGTAGTTTATTCTTGATAAATGGGAAAAAGATTGTGAATCACACCATCACGCTACTTCATGCCTGACAAATGGCATACTCTACTAGAATTTTTTTTATTAATTAACTATTTTTTAATTTATTTTTATTGTTAACCCTGTAAACTTTATTTCTAATTCTGACCCCTTTAGTCATGCCACCACCCGTGGCGTGACAAAACAACACTGTCACGCTAGCACCGTATCTTGTCAAGCTCTTGTCACGTGACAGTGTTGTTTGGTCACACCACTACCAGTGACGTGACTAAAAGTGCTATTTGGCGGATTTATCTTATGGTGTGACAAAACCACATTGTCACGCCACGGGTGGTAGTATGACCAAAAGAGTCAGAATTAAAAATAAAGTTTGCGGAGGGTTAACAATAAAAATAAATTAAAAATGGTTAATTAATAAAAAAAAAGTTCACTCTACTATGATCTATTTGGAGCATCGCTTTATTACTCTGGCTCATCTTATTGAATAAACCAACAAACAATTCTCTCATTTATTAAGTGATTATCCTCTATGTATAGATAGCATAACAGGTCAAGACTAGACTACACTATTTGTATATTTTTTCAATACTATGAGCTCATGTTACGAAGTGATGCTTTATGAAGAGTAGAACATGAATTTCTCGCAAAAATGGAGTAGTATATGGATTAACACGAAGATAATGATTATTATATTGACCAAGAACGGACTGCATCAGTTACCATTTCATAAGAAGCTATTCCCCATTTATTGAGATAATATACCCATTTATACACTTAAGGATAGCGGAGTATGACACTTATCAGGGATCGATGAAGTGTAATTCACGTTTTTCCCCATTTATCAAGAATAGACCATATGAACTATTCTCCTATTTATTCAAAGACTATTGTCAATGGTTTAGTATCGATCTTACGAATAAATACTAGGGACTTTCTTTGAGTTAGATCCACATAGAAAAAGATACAGGGAATTTATATAGGTTCGAGTCTTCTCCTAAGAGAATAATGACCCTACTCTTGTGTTGCTATATTGACTATGCTTTACAATAGGAAAGAAATCACTAGAACTAGGGCTTAATGACTTCTGTTTGTTGATCTTGTCACCGATTGATTCGCTTCTCTTTTTTTCTCTCTGTCCGCCGACTTTACCCCTTTATATAGCGCATGAAGGGGTAGTTATTGTTAGAGACGACCCTCCCACATCGCATTGCAGTTATGTCAGAGACAGAGCCTTAATACGTGCAGTTACCTTAGAGAATAACAGCACATATTGACTAATATGTGTATTAAACACAACGTACAAGTGTCCCTAGTCGATCGGGAAAGAATGCAAACTGACTCTCACAGATCTGTCCATCGGGAGCGGTTCCCGAAGGGGTAGAACTGTTGAGTTCCCTTGATCTTTAACTCAGACCCATGGCTATAAAAATCTACCAATGGCGTGACTTAGGGTTTTTTACTTTCCCCATTTGCTTCAACTGCTCTCGAGCTCTTGTTCTCTCCGTCGCCAACCAAGTTTGCAATCCTTGTTCAAATTTTTTTAAATCCAAATCAAACTCACTCAGAAGAAATGGTCGGGACTGTTTCCAAGTGGGAGAAATCCGAGATGGATATGGAGAAGATGACCGCTTTGGTCGTAGCAGAAAAGATTTCAAGGCGCGCTTTGGTAAAGTGGACCAATGCTGAGGATCAACATTGGCCCTCGGGTGAGAAGGACACTATTCCAGTATTCCAAGCGTATTGTGAATGTGGTTTTTGACTGCCCGTTCACCCTTTTTTTATGGTCGTACACCAGTATTTTGGGGTAGAATTGGTGAACTTGGTTCCCAATTCCATCACAATGCTGAGTGTATTTGCTTACCTGTGTGAAGCCTATAAGGGAATTCTTTTATATTTGGATCTCTTCTGGTACTATTACGGGATAAGCAGGCACATCAGAATCATAGGTAGCTGTGGTCTGAAGCTCCATGATGGAAAGTCAAAGGAGTATCTTCGGATGTTCACCCGGTCATCATGGCCAGGGTGGAAGAAGAAGTGGTTCTATTGGACTGTGTCCAGGGACGATAGCCTCTTCTTCATAGGGAAGCCCACAGTGAAGAGTTCATCTTGGGACTCAACTCCAAGTGACCTCGACAGGATCACACTCTGCATCCAAGCCATCAAGGATTTGAGGGAAGAGGGGCTGACCGAATGACACGTGGTGAGAGACTTCATCACGCGTCGCATTAGTCCCCTAAAGAATCGAGCATACCCCATGTGGAAGTACTCGAATACTACTGACCCGACCAGAGATTATGAAGGAGGTAAAATGATAATCAACTTAGCTCTTTTTTGTTAAATTTGAGCATGATTGTTGATTATATCTTTGTAATTGTAGATCTTTCATAAAAAGAAATTGACGCTAGAGTCAAGCTTATTTGTGAGAAGGCTCCTACGACTACGGCAGGAGCTCCTTGAATCCTGGCGGTAGTAACTAAGGAGGAAAGGAAATAACACCTAAAGGTAATCAAAAGTTGATTCCGTCTTAAGGGTTCGGTAGGCATAAAATTCGACTATTTGACAATATTCGTTTTCTGACTTTTACAGAAAGTAGGTATGACAAACCGTCATAACGACCAAGAGATCGAATTAAAGGTAGTCGAAGATGAGTCAGAGGAAGACAGAGTTCCTCTGGCCAAAAGGCGTCGCCTTGTGAAGGCCGCCGATAAGGAGGATGGAAGTTCAAGTTCCACCCTTCCTTCGACCACCCCCATCAGACAGTTCTTTGCAGATGTGATCACTACAGAGAAAAGGGGTGTGATCGAAGAACTTAAGCATAAAGCCCCCAAGATCAATATACCCTTCTACTATGACAACAAAATATTTTCAGTTTCTGCTTCTCATGGCTTTGTCAAGCAAATAGAAAAGGAGCACTAGAAAAGTTTTATGTCTTTTGTGAAGGCTACCTCTGCACAATAGAGCACGTGGTCAAGGCGAGCATTGTTCGACAGGTGGTTGAAGCCGGTTCTAACCATCAAGAGAGACGGTGTATGCCCATTTTGCTCGGTCAGCCATCAATGTAAGTACTCGATACCAAATATTTATATATTTGAGTTTTTTCTTTTTCTTATTGTGTATTTCTTTGTTCAGAGAGCTCTCAAACAAGTTACTACTATTGGTAAATACCACAGACAACTAATGTTACTGAGAAAGCAGAAGGCTAAACTCTGCGAACAAGCAGTGGGATGGTATGTTACTGTTACGAGTAGTTTTTTTTGTTTCAACCACTCATTCAGTATTCATGTCTACTTTAACCTTTGTAGGTCTAATATCAGCGAAAGATCCTTGGCCGATGCACTTGACTATGCAAAAGTCGAGGCGCAAAAGCTAAAGGATGAAAAAGAAGACCTGCTGAAGAACCTTCAGGAGGCAAATTCTGCAACTTTTGAGATGCAGAATCAAATAAACAGTAAGTATTTCACTTAACATTGTTCATTTCAGCAACCTTCTCTTCTTTCTCTAACTCCTTTTCTTTTTTAGAAAAAGAGATCGATATGGGTATACTTCAAACCGAAGTCGATTTGAAGATCTTGGTGATCAACGAGCTTACTCATATCTCCAAAGAAAAAGATAAGAGCATAAAGGCATGTGAGGAGTAGTGTACAAAGGATGCTGCCTCCCGTGATGACGAAGTCAAGAAGCTTGACTCTCGCTTAGTATGTAAGCATTCTTTACCTACGACCAGTTTTATTTACTAGTCTTTAAGAAGTATTTTTCTAACTGGTCGTGCTCTATTTTCAGAGCAAGCAGTCAAAATAAAATGACTTCAGGAAATTTCGACTCGTAGTCAGGAGGAAATGAAGGCTACAGAGATTAACCTTGAAGACAATATTTCTCTCCTTAACAATGTGCTTGGTGGACTCGGTGCTAAGGAGGTCACTCCTGTTGAAGAGACCATGATCGGCCATACAAGCACTATTGGACAACAAGTCAGAACTCTCTAGGAGTTGATAATAACTCTGAAGACCAATCAAGCTGACTAGATAAGTTAGGTGGTCAAAGGTGCTATAAGTTTTGCTCTGGAAAAACTTAAGGTTCATGATCGTAGTTTTAGTCTTCAAACAGTCGAAGCTGACTTTGACTATCCTGAAGCAGAGGCATCACAACTGATCGAAGAAGTACAGCCGGTTGGCAAGAAGGTCGCGGAGGAGATGCAAATTGGATCTCTTTCAGCAGAGTATATTGTAATAGGAACTACACTGTAAAAAAAAAGTTCTTACTTTTGAATGTAAATCTTCATTTTTCCTACAAATTGTCTTTTCGAGTAGTCAGTAACTCATAAGACAAATATAGAAATGAGAATTGAATTTTAAGACTAAGAATTGAAGTCATATTTATAACTTTATCCTAGCCCTCGACTATTTGCTTAGTTTAATTATATAAACTAAGTGAATAGTGGAAAAAGTCTTGCTTAAAAATTTGTCTACTGGTAGCAAAAGTTCAAAAAATCTCGATGCTAGGAAGTTCCTTCTAGTGCGCAGGACCACGTGCAGAGATCAAAGACTTCTACTAGGTGGTGCTACTTCCTCCGACCAGGTTAATCAAATCGAGCATATTAAGAGTAGTCGAACAAACTATGAAAGCTTAACTCACTTAGAAAATTCTTCGTATAATGAAGAAGTAAACTAAGTTAATGATTAAAAAGAGCTTGCTTTAGAATTATTTCGACCACGTTTTGTTGAACCTAGTTTCTTTGTATTGGCAGTTAAAGTTAGGAACAGATCGATGCTAGAAAATTCCTTCTAATGGCCAGGAGCACGTACAGAGAAAACCGAGTATTTAAAAAGTGATCAAAAAATTATCGAAGCATTGCTTAATGAAAATTTTAAAACAAAGATTAAAAAAAGTATAAGCTTTATTGAGAATATAAGTGGTTACACATAGAACTCGCGTAGCTGATCAATGTTCCATGAATTAGAAGGAGCTCTGCCATCTTCCATTGCTAGTCATACCGAGCCTGGCCGCTTGACTTCGACCACTATGTAAGGACCTTCCCACTTGGGGGAAGTTTGTTCCGATTAGACTAGGATTTAATCTTTTTTAATACCATGTCACCTACAACAAGGCTATGAGGTTGACCTTATGATTGTAGTATTTGCTTAGGGCTTGTTAGTAGACTACCGAATGAATTAATGCTTGATTCCTCTTTTCTTCGAGTAGGTTGATATCATCAGATCGAAGTTGTTCTTGGCCAGAGTCGTTGCAATTTTTGACACTTGTCGACCGAATCGTTAGTTCGGTGGAAACATGGCTTGAGACCAAAAACTAAGAAAAAGGGTGTTTCACTGTTACCCAACTAGCGATATGCGAATTGCCTATAATACTAAAGGTAATTCTTTTCCCAAGCCCCGAGCACTTTATAAGCTGGTCAAAACTTGAGTTTTAATTCCTGCATAATTTGACCATTCGCCCTTTCGATGTCAATTGCTATGTGGATGGGTGAGAGCCATAACATAGCTTGGTACCAAACTCTTTGCAAAATTCATGAAATTTTTGCGCGAAATGTGTACCATTATATGTAATAATTCGACTTGGAACCTCAAATCGAGTGATCACATTCTTCATAATAAATTTCTTGGTTATTTTCGTTGTTATCGATCCATGAGTTCGGTCCTTGGTGCTTTGAGAGCGGTCCTAGGATATCGAGACCTAGGTTGCAAAAACTTCTATTCTTCATTGTGTCAAGCGACCACTGTCAAGGCACTTTGGGATCCCACCTTTGTTTTCAATACCATATACACAACAATCTTATTCGCAATATCATATTGCTTACATCTTATTCTTGCTAATTCTTCAATTGCTCGCGAGAATTGAACCTCGTGTTCAGTTGATTGCGCTTCGGCAAGGTCAATAACATCTCAGAGTTGGTTCAACGATTACTAAGGCGTAAGCGTTGTTGTACGGTTGTAGTTGGATCGCAAGAGTCACCTCCACCAAAATCGATATTTATCAATCTCATCGAAAAATCCGCACTCCACTTTGCATCATATCGGCACTTGTCCAAGCTCTTGTGTTGGGTTTTCGATCAGGTCATTGATTCGTTGAAGTTCTTGAGCTACCTCTCATCGGTATTCGATGAACCCAAGTAATTCTTCTTCTCCTAATGGTTTCATGATCATCAACGTTTGAGTCAGCCGGAGCATGCCTCAATGGAGAGCGGTCATTTCTAGAATTTTGGCCATGCTCAAGAAGGTGGAGATCCCATTCGTCACCGGAGGCGTGCTTACCATCACCACGAGAGTCCGAAGTAAGTGTGTTCTGGTGGAAGCATGGCTTCAGCACCAAAAACTAAGAAAAAGGGTGTTTCACCTGTTACCCAACTAGCAGATATGCGAATTGCCTATAATACTAAAGGTAATTCTTTTCCCCAAGCCCCGAGCACTTTATAAGTGGTCAAAAACTTGAGTTTTAATTCCTGCATAATTTGACCATTCGCCCTTTCGATCGTCAATTGCTCTGTGGATGGGTGAGAGAGCCATAACATAGCTTGGTACCAAACTCTTTGCAAAATTGTGAAATTTTGCTTGCTTGAAATTGTGTACCATTATATGTAATAATTCGACTTGGAACCTCAAATCGAGTGATCACATTCTTCATAATAAATTTCTTGGTTATTTTCGTTGTTATCCCAGTCACAGGTTCGGTCCCTTGGTGCTTTTGGGAACGGTCCTAGGATATCGAGACCCTAGGTTGCAAAAAACTTCTATTCTTCAGTTGTGTCAAACGACTACCTGTCAAGGCAGCTTTTGGGAGCCCACCTTTGTTTTCAATACCATATACACAACAATCTTATTCGCAATATCATATTGCTTACATCTTATTCTTGCTAATTCTTCAATTGCTCGTAGGAATTGAACCTCGTGTTCAGGTTGATTGCGCTTCCAGCAAGGTCAATAACATCTCAGAGTTGGTTCAACGATTACTAAGGCGTAAGCGTTGTCGTACGGTTGTAGTCGGATCGCAAGAGTCACCTCCACCAAAATCGATATTTATCAATCTCATCGAAAAATCGGGCACCCCGCCTGCATCATATCCTGGCACTTGTCCAAGCTCTTGTGTTGGGTTTTCGATCAGGTCATTGATTCGTTGAAGTTCTTGAGCTACCTCTCATCGGTATTCGATGAACCCAAGTAATTCTTCTTCTCCTAATGGTTTCATGATCATCAACGTTTGAGTCAGCCGGAGCATGCCTCAATGGAGAGCAATCATTTCTAGAATTTTGGCCATGCTCAAGAAGGTGGAGATCCCATTCGTCACCGGAGCGTGCTTACCATCACCACGAGAGTCCGAAGAAGTGTGCGATAGAAGCATCCCCAACCCTGCCTCTTGGAGAGAGATCAAGATTTGAGGGAGCACAAAGACCCCCTAGATGCTATTATCTCCACTTGCGTCTGGGTCCTCTTGACTAGAGGAGTAGTCAAAAGACAACGCCTCGTGACTTAGAGTAATCCCATCTAGGAAGGGGAATTCCGAGTTATAACCATCTCCAACCGAAGGTGAACCCTACAGGGGTGTGGTTGAATCATCGGGTGAAGCGGGCTTGACAATGCACCTTGTGGGGGTAACCGAAGGGTGACAGTTATCAGGTGTTGGTTGAGTCTCAGAATCATGGATCCAGGACTTGTTAGGCTAGATCGAACGACCTTAGACGGGGTTGAACATTTGGAGGGCAAACCCTCACCGTGCTCTGTACTCACCGTGGTGCAATGATGACCCTGGTCGGATGGACCTTGCCCTCTGAGGAGTCGGGTTCCTCATCTGGGCGTAGTGTTGTGGGGTAGAAAGACCCCTCGCCAACCTTGTATGCGGCATGGTCTCCTGGGTCTGGTGAAAGATCCTTGAAACATCATTGCCATCGGACAAAATGATGCTCTGCTCGTACTCGTAGCAGGCATCTATGTCCAGTCTGCATAGTCTACCAAATCGAACCAATTCTCCTCATTCTATTCTCCTGTCATGAAAGCATTAGACTTGAAAAATGAAGATAATTTGTCAAAAAGGGAAAACCAGAAGATTCCCACTAACGGTGCCAACTATCGATGGTTTAGTATCGATCTTACGAATGAATATTGGAGACTTTCTGTAACATCCCAAATTTTCATTCTGTTAAAAAAATCATTAATTTCTTTGAATTTTCTGGATTTTTAAAAGTTTTCCCTATTTATTTTAAAGCCAAAATAAATTATTTGCAAATCTAAGTACCAATTTTGAGTTGGAAATATTTTATTTAAGTTCAAAATAATTCAGTCTATGAATTTTCTAGAATTTTTAACTCTATTTGCTATTTTCTAAAAGCCTATTTGATTTAACTCGATTTGTAAATCAAAAATCAATTAAAATCCGAATTTCGTTTTGGGTGAATTCTTTCATGGCCCATTTCTTCTTCTTGGCCCACGTCTTTTCTCCCCTAGCAGCTCGCACATTGGCCCACTGCTTTACTCTCTCCTCTCTAGCAGGTGGGGCCACTGTCATCTAGACCTTGCCTTCTTTCTCCTCCGCGCGTGAGCCTCGCCACCTTTCTTGCGATTCTAGGGCTTTCAAGCAATCGTTTCGCTCAAGATCATGTGCATTAATGCCCACGATCTCCATTCCCCTTCCGCCTTCACTTGATCGTTTCAATTTCGTGTTAAAGCTCATTTCGTCCGCCGCGAGTAATGCCGCGCACGTCCTCGCCGCTAAGTTCACCTAGCCCTATAAAGGGAGCATCCCGTCGCATTTCCATGCTTATCAAACCCTCGCAACCCTAGCTACCAACTCCTCTCTTTTCGCGGATTTTGGGTTCTTCGCCATCGTCCCAGGTGCGCGTCGTCGATTGCCTGCCACCGTTGAAGCTCGTCAACACCGCCCGCACCAAAGCTGTCGCACCGCCGCTCTTCTTCCTCGTCGTTGGCCAAACCTTCGCGCCTTGCCACCATTTTGGTGCACACCATGTTCCCCACTCCTCCCTCTTTCGTTTGAGCCCACGCACGACCGTCACCGTGGCGCGTAGCGTCGGCGACCATTTGGTCCCGTGTGCTGCCACTCGCCGGAGTAACGTGGCAAGCCACCTGGCGCCACTTAGCAGCCACGTGTGCGCCACATCAACCCCATCGGCCCAGTCAGCACCCACGTCAGTGCCAATGTGGTGCTAGTGCCAGCACATGCGTAATCCGTGTTATTGTTTCATGAACTAAGTTCACCGTAGACCAAATCCCTTTCGTGGACCATGGGTCCACATGTCAGTGAGATAATTAGGATTTTTCGTAGAAAAATAATTCAGCTAAAAATTAAAAAAGCAGCTGCTGACATCATGCTTGCGCAATATTTAGATTTTTCTTTAGAAAAATAATTCATTAACTCTAAAAATTGAATTTAGGGTAATTTGTTTATAATTCAAACTTTCAAGGACTCGTTCTCCTTCATACGAGCTTCGATTCCAGTTATTTAAATTCATAAATTCATCTAAAATTATAATTTTGCTAATTAAACCAAAATTATTTAATTTGAAGTTCATTTGAATTTTATTTAAATTTTATTTTTTCGCGTATAGAAATCTTCGACGAGTCCGACCAACAACAATTTGAGCAAGGCAAGTTACATCTGTTGAGCATATTTGAATCCCAATAATTTAAATTATTTAAATTATATTTCAAATTATTATTGCATTGCTTATTTATATTCAGTTCAATTTAAATCCCTGTTTTAAATTATTATAGTTATTCCTAATTCCTTTGTATGGCCAAACTTTGTCGTTGAATTAGTTATACCTTGTCACCTTAGATGAAAAACTTAGTTGGTACAATAGTATGGAACCATTTGTAAAATATTATGCAAAGACATGCTTACACAAAAAATATTTAATTTGGGAATTTAGCCAAATATTCAACTTAGTTTAAAAATGAGTATGTAGCATTGGTTTGTCATGGAAATTTTGCAAATGATTTTGAAAAGCAAAACAAAATGAAAACTGGTTTAGATTTGGGCAAAATGGTTGTTAAGGTTAGTGTAAGTTGATGCACAGGATCGATTCATTTCAATGTTCAGGACCAGGGTTTTATTGGAAGTTGCCCAAGTCAATTAAGGACCAGTCCGCGAGCTGCAGCTTATAAGCCCTTTCGTACAACCACAAGTCTGGTGTAGGAAAGACCCGGCTTAATAATTTGCAACACTCCTCTGCTAGTTGTGCCATTTGGATGTGCGATGTCAGGTAGATAGAAATTCCCACTTGGCGCAACAGGGGGACTTTCGATAGGCTAGTGGCCCAGTGGAGGTGAAACCTTAGCGGGCATAACTACTTTGGGATGGAGCATTGTAATAGCCTTGTGATAATCACTTTGTCGCACGCCTAACCGGAAGCGTGTCATGGCCGACAGTTTAAGTTGATTATCTCTCATGGGTAAAGTTGTACAACCTCTGTATAGTGTAAACTATTCAAATAACCATGTCAACGGTCATGGACATGCTAAGCAAATCTTTCGTGGATTAGACTTAGTTTTGTTTTAAAAATAATTTTAGCACAGATGTTTTAGGATGGTTAATCTTTGGAAAATTGAGCGGTTAGCCATGTGTTAGGAGAGTATCCTTCACTAGATTTTGTTTGGAGGTTACCTACTATGAAACTTGGGAAATTTAGAAAATTAACTTTAGTTATAGAATAATTGCTGGAACTTAGAACAAATATTTAAAAGAAAACATTACTTTATGCAAATTTAACCCTATAATCCTTCATTTGATAATTCCTTGCATGCATTATAATCTGTTATTAGGTGTAACTTGTGGAGTACGTTTCGTACTCACCTTGCTTAATAAATTGTTGATCAGAGGAGAATTATTACGTGGATGGTGAGGACTTGGATGGCTAGGTTTGCGTGCTTTACGATTACTGTGGCGTATCGTGTGGCCTACTACTACTACTACTACTACTTTATGTTTATGCTATACTTTTCTTTTGGCTTCGTGCCCTTTTGTAATAAAACCATGATAATATGAATAAAATAAGTGATATGGACTTGTACACTCAGGTTCGACACTTTCCTTGAGTTAGATCAATACAGAAAAAGATACAGGGGATTTATGCAGGTTAGGGCCTTCTCCTAAAGAATAATAACCCTACTCATGTGTTGTTATATTGACTATGCTTTACAACAGGGAAGAAATCACTAGAACTAGGGTTTAATGACTTCGGTCTGTTGATCTTGTCTCTGATTGATTCGCTTCTCTTTTTTCTCTCTGTCCACCGACTTTACCCCTTATATAGCGCATGAAGGGGTGGCAGTTATTCACGCCAAGAGGCGCCTTGTCATTTGATACAATGCACACATTTAAGGGTAGTTATTGTCAGAGGTTAACCCTCCCATATCGCCTTGCAGCTATGTCAGAGACAAAGGTTTAATACATGCAGTTATCTCGGAGAATAATAACACATATTAACTATTGTGTGTATTAAACATAATGCATAAGAGTCCCTAGTCGATCGAGCCCACATGTCTGTAGGTTTGTTGACAATAGGGTGGTTATAGTTGATCTGGTCGTAGTAAAGCTTATGACCATGAAGTGATCGTAGTAAGGCTTACGATCATGAGGTGGTCGTAGTAAGGCTCACGACTATGAAGTGATCATAGCAAAGCTTACGATCATGAGATGGTCGTAAAAAATTTGTATGATCAAGAATAACCGACTAGGGGGTGAATAGGAAGTTTTTAAAACTCTCTCTAATTAACAATTTTAATATTGATTGTCTTAACAAAGCTTCCTATCATACATACAGAGAAAGAACTACGAAGCAATTTAAGACAATTATGAGCTTATGTCAATACTAGATAAAATTCTAGCTAAGCAATTTTACACAAGTAAATTGCTAGAAATATAAATCTGAAATAGTAGAGACAAGAATAAACCACAAAGGGGCAATGATGTTTTTCCGTGGTATCGAAGACTTGCTTGGTCTTCACTAATCCACGTTGAGGAAAGTACAAATGAATTAGACCGCTCCACGAATTAAGCCTTAACCTCGATCACTAGAGTTGCTCTTTCTTCTCTCAGGAGGTGGTGAGCACAACACCACTTCATAATCCGTTCTTGGGACTCTTCATCATCTTCTTTGAAGAGCTCTCTGCAAACTTCCTCCTAAGCCGTCTAGGTGCCGCAAGCACTAAGAGTAATAAACCAAGTGTTTGCTTGAGGAAATTCAAGTGCCAACAAAATCAACTAATGATGCAATGCACTTGAATGCTCTCAACTACCTCAAAATGGGAATTCAAAGTAAATGAATAGTAGAGAGTGTCTAAGAGCTCAAATGTATTCAATGATAGTGAATATGCTCAAAAGTTATTGGCTTGGTGCTGGTGGGGTGTATTTATAGCCATCACCAACAAAACTAGTTGTTTGAATCAAACTCCTGAAAAAAATCAGGATTTACAGTAATACCACCGTTGAAACCCAGTACTATCGCTCGACACGATCAACGATCAGAATAGTAGCATTTAATGCTCTGAACTAGACATTACGGAAAAGGTTGTGGTACTACCGCCAACTATAAATTGATATTACCGTACCGCGGAAATACCACTCAGCTAGATTGGTATTACCGATTTTGAGAGGATCAAAAACTCAATAAAAACACCTTCTTGAAAATAATGTACCGCCATGTAAAGCTGGTACTCTGAGCTTATGGCGATGCAGCTCAAGGAATGCGGTCATATCGATTTTCAAGGAAAATCAAAACTTCCAAAAATACACTCTCTGTAAAATACATACCGCCATGTAGATTTCGGTACTACCGACTTGTGGTAATACCGCTAATCAAATGCGGTTATACCGATTTTGGAATTCAAGAAAACTCCTAAAAGCATACTCTCTGGAAAATACATACCGCCAACTATATTTTGGTACTACCGACTTGCGGTAATACCGCTCATCATTTGTGGTCATAACGAATTTGGGATTTCAAGAAAAACTTCCAAAAACAAGTTCTCTAGAAAATACATACTGCCATGTGGATTTCGGTACTACCGACTTTCGGTAACACCACTCATCACTTGCGATCATATCGATTTTTCTGAACAATTTTTTATAAGCAAAACAAATGCAATGCATGACTTCTAGTTGATCAAGATGGCACGAAATAGATTCTCAAGCTACTAACCATAAATCCTCTTTATAGTATGGCATCTAACCTATAAATTCGGACTTTTCTCCAAACACTTAGACCGGTAAAATACTATAAAAAGATCCTTAGACTATATGATACCTTTGACTTGAGCCATGTCGATCTTTATTGTTTTTGCATTGCTATTTCTATATTATCTTCATCCTTTGGGACTAATCCTTAAAAATATCTTAGCACACATGTTAGTCCCTTAATACATTGTTGATATTAATTACCAAAACCAATATTGGGGGCATAGATACTTTCAAATCTTACGACCACTAGGTAGTCATAAAAGTACTTAAGACCATATAGGGTGATTATAAAATGGTTTACGATCAATCGGCTAAGCTTCTCTCTTATAATGATAAGGGCTATCCTTATGAATAACATGAAGATATTGCTATCTATAATAACAATTATAGATAAATAATTTAATTAATTGAGGATTATTAGATCCTCGTCAACCATATACACTCAAATGCATCTCGAACAAACCACGATTTTTGTTGATTTATTCAACTGGATGAACCGGAGTAATCAAGTGAGCTCTATGTTTACCATGAGCATACTACGCCATTCATCTAACATGAAGTAGCACGATAGAATTCTTCTATAGTAAATTGCGTTGTTTAGTGTTTCACAAACAATTATCTCATTTGTTAGGAGACATTCCCCTATGTATCAACAACATAATGCGTCAATACTATACTATATTATTTGTTGATTTATTCAATAGTATGAGGCCATGTTATGAAGTGATGTTTTATCAAGATTGAAGAGTAGAATATGAACTAACACAAAGATATGCTTCTTTCATTTATCAAGAAGAATGCATTAGTTACTATTTCATAAGAAGCTACCCCATTGATTAAGATAATATACCCATTTATACACACAAGGTAGTAGGACTATGACACTTATCCAGGATGAAGTGTAATTCACATTTTTCCATTTATCAACAATAGACTATGTTCATGAACATGAACAATTCTCCCATTTATTCAAAGACCATATATCCTCACATGCATCACAAGCAAACCATGTTTTTGCTTATTTATCCAACTAGATGAACCGGAGTAATAAAGTGAGCTCTAAGTTTACCATGAGCATATTACGCCATTCATCTGATATGAAGTAGCACAATAGAATTCTTCTAGAGTAATATGCCTTGTTTAGTGTTTCACACACAATACTCTCATTTATTAAGAGATTATCCTCTATGTATCAAGAGCATAATGCGCCAAGACTAGACCACGTTATTTGTTGATTTATTCAATAGTATGAGCCCATGTCACGAAGTGATGCTTTATCAAGAGTAAAGTACGGACAAGAGTAGAGTATGAACCAACACGAAGATATGATTCCTTCATTTACCAAGAACGATGACTGCATTAGTTACGATCCCATAAGAAGTTATCCCTCGTTTATTAAGTAATATACCCATTTATTACCTCAAGGATAGAAGAGTATGCCATTTACCAGGAATGAAGTAGCAAGGTGGTGCAATTCACATTTTTTTCATTTATCAAGAATAGACCATGTTCATGAACATGAATGACTCTCCCATTTATTCAAATATCATATATCCTCAAATGCATCGTGAACAAACCACATTTTTGTTGATCCAACTAAATGAACCGAGTAATTAAGTGAGCTCTAAGTTTGTCATGAGCATATTGTGTCATTCATTTGATATGAAGTAGCACGATATAATTATTCTATAGTAAAATGTGGTGTTTACCGTTTCACAAAAAAATATCTCATTTATTAAGAAACTATCCTCTAAGTATCAAGAACATAATGCGTGAAGAGTAGACTATATTATTTGTTGATGTATTCAATAGTACTAGCCCATGTTATGAAGTGATGCTTTATCAAGAGTAGACTATGAACTAGCATGAAGATTTCATTTATCAAGACCGGACTGCTTTGGTTACTATTTCATGAGGAGTATCCTCCATTCAATGGTGGAGACATAACGGAATTGACCGGGTGTCACCATACATTTTTGCTCACTGTATAATTATCAAGTAATGTTGACTAAATGCTAACGTGTGTAAATTTTAGCAAAGCAATTCGGCATAATCAATGACAGTGTACAATGATAATGAAGTAGCGATCAAAGTGCTTACCAACATAAAGGAACTCACTAATAGTATTTGTTAATTGCAGCAAAGTGAAGGAATGAAGGATAAAAGACCAAACCACGGACAAAATATGGTCGACATCGATAAAATACAACATCCAAGCATAATGGCCTACAAAACAGAGAACACATGACCTGGCAAAAATTTCAAATAAAAGAATGGTAGAATGATCAAAGAAAGGTAAATATATTACATTTCATAATTCCAATATACGGTTTTCCAAGTTCTCGAAGGGACTTATCACATCATCATTGGTAACTTTCCTCATGTCGTATTTATCCACAACAAATAAGGTTATCATTAATCATGCTATTTGCGAATTAGAGAAACAAGCAAATTAAATATACAAACATGGTACATTACATTCATATATAATTCAATCATTGAAGATTGCAATTTGTAAAGCATTTTATAGGACATGCAATTTAAAAACTTTCCATTACTTCCATTGTTTGTCTCTCAAGTGCGGATGATCAAATCAAAAGCTTGGTGTTGCTCAAACAACAATCGCAATTCACAGATAAATCAGCTTATCAAAATGGCTAGATCACTTGTTAGTTGCAACTTTGCCTCTGATTTAATTGTCAAATGCCAACTAAAATTAGAACCATAACCCTACAATTTGACAAAAATCAACCAACAATAATCAAATCGAAACCCTTCCCCACAAATTTATTCCATATGATTGATAGAAATAGGAAGAACTATGAAACAATTAGAGAGAAAAAAAAACCCAACATCGATTCATGACTCGTGTCTTGCGTTATTCTCTCGGGCCACTTTGTGCGGTTGTGCGCCATTGTGCCATTGCCAACGAGGGCACGAGGATGAGCCGGCGAGCGGTGAGGCGACCACCAGGTGGTAGGTGGAGTCAGTCGAGCAAGGAGCAGCAGAGGCAACGTAGGTCATAGCGTCATCTCTCCTCCCTCATTGCGCGACGCGGCCAAGCATCGAAGGCCAGGGAGAGTAGGCGACAGCTTCGCTGATTCGCTCCATGCTAGGATGCTTGGGAGCCGTGGGCTGGGACACGCAAGCTGTTAGCTTGGGTATTGGCCCGCGTGCTTGTGTGTCACTGGTGTGGGCCGTGCACTGCGAGAGGTTGGCTGGCTACCTGGTTAGGCTCAAGTCTTAGGTTCTTAGAGTGTCACTTGGGTTGGGCTGGGGAATCACACACTATGCATCATGGGCTATACCAAGTGAATTTTTTTTTGGACTTGGTGTCGTGTGCACCTGTTTGGACCTTAGTGGATCTACCGCTGCCTCCATTTATTAAGATAATATGACCATTTATTACCTCTAGGATAGCAGAGTATGCCAATTATTAGGGATGAAGTAGGAAGGATGATGTAATTCACTTTTTTATCAAGAATATACCATGTTCATCAACGTAAACGATTATCTCGTTTATTTGAAGATATCCTCAAACGCATCGCAAGCAAACCATATTTTGGTTGATTTATCCAACTGGATGAATCGGCGTTGTAAAATGAGCTCTAAGTTTACCCCGAGCATATTACACCATTCATATGGCATGAAGTAGCATAACGCACCAAGATTAGACTACATTCTTTGTTTATTCATTCAATAGTATGAGTGCATATTACAAATTGATGTTTTATTAAGATTAGAGTATGAGCTAGCACGAAGGTACAATTCTTTTATTTACCAAGAACGGACTGCATAGTTACCATTTCATAAGAAGTTATTCGTTCATTTATTAAGATAATATCCATCTCTTTACTCAGGAGTAACTAATTTATTTAGGTAATTAATGCTCTTAAAATCAGCATGACCATTTTAGACAATCAACTATTCAACATAAACACACAAGTAACTTATTTATAGTTTCAAAAAGGAACTACTACTCCTCCTCTACACCCATTTATGACACAAATCCAAAAAGAGGACGTCCATAAATAAAACCACTTTAAGAGCGCTTGCATCAACCATAACTAAACGTAATAATAAGGCGATAAAGAGAGGCGAGTGTTTTGCCCTCTCTCTCTCCTGGTCGGCCAGTGACACCAACTCGTCGAGGAGAGGGGGAGAGAGAGAGGAGAGACCTCGTGGCCGATTCGAGGAGAGTGAGGAGGGAAGAGGAGGGAGAGAAGGTGGGGGAAGGGAGCCACCACCTCGGTTGGGCAAACCCTAACAGCTGCGGCCTCCATCGACCGCCGTCGCCGGCCATGGCAGCGGCGGCGCCGGATCGGGCGTCGCTGACGGTGGGCCCGGGCATGGACATGCCGATCATGCACGACAGCGACCGGTACGAGCTCGTGCGCGACATCGGCTCCGGCAACTTCGGCGTCGCCCGCCTCATGCGGGACCGCCGCACCATGGAGCTCGTCGCCGTCAAGTACATCGAGCGCGGCGAGAAGGTAGGCCGCTGATCCCCCTCTCTCTGTCCCTCCCCCTTTCCTCCTCGGTTCGATTCGTTGCTGTTTGACCAATTGATTCGAGCTCACGTGCCGAAACGTGGCCGATTCGGGCTCTCGCTGGTTCGATCGGTGCGTGTGCCTAAGACCTGTTCGATTAGATATGTTCGGGGCTTCGAGCTTAGTGGTGAATCCTTCGGTGTCATGCGGTGTGTTGGTTTCCTGGATTTAGGGACTTTGTATCTCTAGTACGAGGGAGTGAATTGCTTCATTGTTTGTTTTAGTGTTTTATAACTGCCTGTGATTATTGTATGTAGGTATTGCTATTCATGCCATTTGACTCGAGCACCACTGCTCTGGTTCTGTTCGCATGCGGATTTTTGTTTAATGATATCTCGTATTTAGAGCTAACTAAGAACCCACCGTTGCAGTGCACCAATCAAATTGAACAAGTAGACCGACATTAATCTCTTTGTAACGGAGCAAATTTTTCCCCACCTGCTTACGCAAATCAATTATAATTTCTCTACACGCCAATGGCTCACTTGCAAAGTCAGTTAGCTCGAATTTACCACTAAATAGGATAATATCAAATTATACTGACAGGCAAACCAACAAAGACCTAAACTATTTGGTTGATTAGTTCCCCAAGGAGCTTACTTTAGAGTTTAGACATGTGCCTAACTAGTTATTATTTGGTTACGATATTGAGAACCGAACGCTGCTCAGTTGGCAGGGCGCGGCGTCGACAGCCCTGCCCACCCGGGCTCGAACCCAGGTGCTCGCTCCTAGCTAAATTTCAAAAAACAAAAGTCATCACATCTGTACTTCTATATGATTTCTGGTGCATTTAATAAATATGGTGGTTAAAATTGGAAATGTGGATCTAGTGATGTTTATAAGTGGCATGGTTGTGGAAAATCGCAAAAACATGCTGACAAGTTAAAGCGGCTTTGATAAATCCCAAAACAAGTATTTTGTAGTATTTTAACCCAAAAAAAAATCCTTGTTTTGAAATACCCCCTGCCCAAATATAAACAAAGCTAAAACCAATCGTCACTGATATGTGTGTTCGGCATTGTCCGCATGATCCAGCAAATGATCCCTGCACCTGTAAATGTTTGACCATCCATGTTGACAGAACTGCTTGTGGATACCACATATATTATTGATCCAAGTGAGATTAATGTCAGAGTATTGAGCTGATAAAGGAAACCCCACTGTTGTTTTCTGGTCCAAGTATTTAATGCTCTAATCGACTAATGTTTGAACTCAGATCGCTCCATTCCACTGCTCCTACTCAATGGATCAGTGCAATTTAGGCATATTTCATCCTGAAATCCTGTTTAAGGACAATAAACTCTTACTAAAATAATATACTTATTCAGGGACGGAAGGAGGAATAGTTAATGTGATTGGGTTTAGGTGGTTAGTTGTTAAGTTACTATTTAAGTATCATAGCATAGATTGGAATGTGGAATATGGTTCTCAATCAATTGTTACTCATATCTTTCAGATGACAAGGCTTGAGTTGCCTTACGAAAGAGATTGTAGTGTTATGGTTTTTTTTATTATTATGGAAAAGATCACTAGACAAGCCTGTTTAGAGCCCCACCCAGAAAAGCTTTTACGACTCTACCTTGAGTTCAGAATCTGATCTTGTCCTAAGTTCAGAATCTGCTGCATGTATTGGTAGCTAGATCAAGATGACCGACAGACCAAGTTTGATTCCCATATATCTATGATTGGAGTTAACTTACTGTGCAATGCTTTTGTAGCGAGCAATAACTTTCTATAGTATTGCTTTAGTGTGCTGTGGTCATTTCGTTTTGTATGTTTATAATCAAAACAAATTTTCTGTTGGGGAGATGAATAAGCAATAATTCATTGATTATCTGAAAGTAAGGACAATTGAACAGATGTGTTGGCTAATTTCCTGGTCCTTTTTTGGGCTTTCTGTCCACAACAGCTCAAATATGAACACATGCTATAGGCCCATCCGCCCATTATTATTTGTGATCCGCTATCAATAATCAGGCCAGTTGAGTTTAATTTAAATGGAAACTTTGAATGGTGAGTATGTTGGTGCACAAGTGAACATGTTCCCTCTGTAGTATAAATATTTTGACATGGTTTGTTTTTTAAAATAAATTCTTAATGGTTGTGACTGCACTCAATTGTTCCACCTTGTTTGCTTGTTATATATTTTCTCCATTCACTTGTACAGATAGATGAGAATGTCCAGCGTGAGATAATTAACCATAGATCCTTGAAGCACCCTAACATTATTAGGTTTAAGGAGGTAAGTCAGGATCTTCATAATGCTTGTTCTCTAGTTTACCATTTTTTAACATCTTTCGGCCAAAATAACTTCTGTGTCATGTATCTATCTATAGGTTATTTTAACTCCAACTCATCTTGCTATTGTCATGGAATATGCCTCTGGTGGTGAGATTTTTGAGAGAATATGTAAAAATGTACGATTCAGTGAAGATGAGGTCTGTATCTGCTCCCTGGTTCAGTTTTTTTTCCTGATACATATCTTTCTTGCATGAAATATTGATTGTAATAAATGCATTGGTCTGTATTTTAGGCTGCTACTTCTTCCAGCAGCTTATATCTGGAGTCAGCTACTGCCATTCAATGGTATTAGTTATTACAGTGACTTTTCTTTCATCTGATTATTACTCTGTACTCATACATTGCAGTAAGGTTAACTGTCACATTTTATCCTTATTTTAAGCAAGTATGTCACCGTGATCTGAAGCTGGAGAACACACTGCTGGACGGTAGTCCTGCTCCTCGTTTAAAGATTTGTGACTTTGGCTATTCTAAGGTGCTTACGTAAGCCAAATTATTCTTATTTTATCTATTTTTTATAATACATTACATATGGCTGCTTTTAAAATGGTTCAGCAGCCATTTTAGGCAAACGGTCAGGCAGTTACGTAGAAATTTCATGGTTTTGTGACTTCATGTTTACAATGCAGTAGAATTAGTATTACTCTGAGCCTATAGTGTTCTCAGGTTTATTCTAATGAACAATGACAAACATTCTTCATTTTCTGCAGTCTTCCGTTCTCCATTCACAACCAAAATCAACTGTAGGAACACCTGCTTATATTGCACCTGAAGTTCTGTTGAAGAAAGAATATGATGGCAAGGTATACAACTTCTCAAGCTTTGTTATTTCATCTCATGAACTGTATCTTTGGGAGGTCCACTATAGCTTGCCTTCTATGTACTGTAGTTTGAGGAACATAAACTGGCAAAAGATTTTGTTGGTTGGTGCCTAATCTGCGTTACTGCATATTGTACATTTACAGTAAACTACAGCCAAAGCCCTCTAGAAGTTCGCTATTAGGTTGAGAAAAATTATCCCTTCTGTCAAAATACCTGGCTAAACATGTGCAATCACTTATCCCAAGGCCCCAAACTGTTATATAGTGAGATGTACTATAGAGAAATCACCCCAGTTTGTGTGGAAAATTTTCTAGCTATTAAAGTGACTATGTGATCTTTCGGTCTTTCCTGTTGTACTTGATATGCTGGTCCTTTTTCTGGGCCATCACTTGGTATGTTTATGATGTCCCGGCATCCTATCCCGGTATGTTCTTTTCATGTCTGAAAGTGTAGAAATGCTATATGCACCGTTTTCCTTCTAAAATCAATACAAGGCTGGTTACTACTTAGTGGTCAGTACTAGTTATTGGTGGTAACCAGCTTGACATAAACGCTGTGGAGAGGAACCTTAACAGCTGGCGACCTGGCCAGGAACCATCTGGAAATTCGCTGCTTTTGACTGGTTTCTGACTTTCTAGTGAAACTTGGTAGCATTGGTGAGTTGTACAGTTCCTCCCCGACATGTCCAAATAATATCGTGAAATATGTTTACATTTAAAAATATGCAAACTCAGCCAGGATAGATGGATATTATTCAGAGTTTGGATCATTGGAGTAACTTTGTTTTTTTAAAACATGATAAAGCTAGCCCCTGAATAGTATTACTCCCTCTTATTCCAAATATAAGTTGTTTTGGATATTGACACGGTCTCCAAGGTGACACTTTGACCATCATTTTTATAAAAATATGTTGTCTCAAATAAAAATAATTATACATTATGAAAATATATTTCATGTGAATCTAGTAATACCAATTTCGTGTTGTAAATCTTGGTATTTCATTACATATTGATGGTCAAAGCCAAAAATGTTTGACCGGCATAAATTCTAAAACGACTTACATTTGGAATCGGAGTTAGTATCTTATTTCTTTACTTAAAACTGGACCCAATCAGGATTTCCGTTTACTGGTGGTAAGTTGGTAACTGGTTGGTTACCTCCAAAATGAGGAACCCTGGTCCATACTAATGTATTATCTAATGACTAAAACAGATTGCTGATGTATGGTCCTGTGGTGTGACTCTCTATGTTATGGTTGTTGGTGCATATCCATTTGAGGATCCTGAAGAGCCAAAGAACTTCCGTAAGACAATTCAGGTTATATTACTTTCTTTTTTTTCCCTTTCTCATGTTTTGGCTACTTCCAGGTTCCTCTCTGTTTCATCCTAGGCATTCCTCTATATAACTAAAGCTAATATTAATGACATCTCTTTGCAGCGTATCTTGAATGTTCAGTATTCAATTCCTGATAACGTGGACATATCTCCAGAGTGCAGGCATCTAATATCGATGATTTTTGTTGGGGATCCTGCTACGGTGAGTCCCTGTATGTTTTAGTTCTGGAAAGTAGAAACTAGGGCTTTGATATCACATCCTGTATCCTGTGATGTATGTATACTGTGTCTTTGGTATGTTCTTCATGAAATTTTGCTCTAAACTTCAGTTGACAAGTAAACCTGTAAGTGTTAGGTGATGTCAGGCTGTCTCAAGGGGCTTGAGCTTTTGTATAAGCTCCAGGAGCCCATAAGGTAGGGACAGGCTGCTTAAGCTTTCCAGTACAGTTGTGAATTACCCTTCCTTTGAAAAAAAAAAATCAAATACTGCCCAGGTATATGTAATATGCGTCGGTGTCCATGTTAGAATGTGTTTGTCTCCATCATACTAAGTTAGGGTGTTCATGTTTGTGATTTTAGTAGCTCTGCACGTGTTGTGTTTGTCAGCATTGATTTCCTTGCTGATCAGTGATTAATATAATAATGGTTAGTGTCATTTTGTAATTTAGTTTTAGTCTGTAATAGAATCGTTTGGCAATTGGCATACTATAGCTCCTCTAAACCGCTATATTCCTAGAGGTATATGATATGCAGTCATATTGACTCAACAAAAAGTAGTACATGTCAGTAGTACGCTTTGGTGGAAATCTGATCTACCTATAGTTTAGGTCTGCATTGTCGACATTTGTGCTGTTATTTCACTTTTGCATATTCATGTCTAAGGTTTAATGACGTTGTTGGACATCATTAATTCATAGGATAAATTTATTTTGAATTTCATCGTATTCATGGGTACAATTTCATGACCCTGTTGGTGATGATAAATGCAGAGAATAACGATCCCTGAAATACGAAACCATAGTTGGTTCTTGAAGAACCTTCCTGCCGATCTAATGGATGATGATAGTATGAGCAATCAATATGAGGAGCCTGATCAGCCAATGCAGACCATGGATCAGATTATGCAAATTTTAACTGAGGCCACCATACCACCTGCTTGTTCTCGTATAAACCACATCCTAACCAATGGACTCGACATCGACGACGACATGGATGACCTCGAATCCGACTCAGATCTTGATGTTGACAGCAGCGGCGAGATTGTGTATGCGATGTGAGCCATATCTCAGATAGCTATCTTACAGAGCAACCGAAGAATCAATCGGAGGGCACAGGGTGCTCTGATGTTGTGTACCTTGTCGAAGAACTAGCAGCATTTTGTGAAAAGAAACCGTTCTGTATTTTTTTTCCTTAGTATCGTGCAAGTGGAACCCCAATCCTGTACCGTGGAACATGTAATGTTGTTGTAATCAACTGGGGTTAATCCCCTGGAAAACTTGCCTTGCTCTTCCTTCCTCATTGCCGAGGCTTGGCTACTTTTACAACGTATGTTATGTACAAGCTCTTACTCCTCTTGATGTGTGAATTTTGCACTCAGCTTGGGGTTTTAGCTTTACTGTATAGATAAACTCGGTAAAAATATTCTAGGGGAGGTAAATCCCCACCGAACTTCAGCTAGTTTTGTTGTCCTTATAATGTACCGCCTCGCTCACCGAACTTCGGCCATGGCGCCCACCGCCTCGCTCTCGTAGTCGTACACGGCTGGAGCAGGAGGCGGGCTGAGCAGCGGCGGTGGCACCAGGAGGAGGCGGCGCCAGAGAGGGCGGCACCAAGAGGCGGCACACGGAGGAGGCGGGCTGGCGCGGCTGCGACACACGGAGGAGGCGGTGCGAGAGGGAGGGAGCGGCACGAGGCGGCGGCACGAGAGGCGGGGCTGAGCAGCAGCGGCACTGAGGAGGCGGCGCGAGAGAGGAGGCGGCGCTGAGGCGCGACACCGGGAGGCGGCGACACCGGGAGGCGGGACCCAGCGCGGCACCGAGGAGGCGGCGCTAGAGAGGGAGGGAGCGGCACCAGGAGGAGGCGGGCTGAGCGGCGGCGACTGAACCTAACGGAGAAAAGAAGGGGAGAGAGAGTGGATGAAGGATGTATAGTATTATGTATTTGTATCATTATTTGCATTTGTATTTAGTGTTGCACACATATCAAAGCATGAACGGACGGCTCAGATGTGTTGATCATATAAAACCACCTATTCAAACCAGCCCAGGGGGTGTATTAACCGGTTTTCGCAAATTTATGGGGTAAAATAACCGATTTTGTAGTTCAGGGGTAAACCAGACTTTTCTGATAGTTCGAGAGAGTAAACTGGACTTTTTCATTTCCTATTTGTTCTTCAGCGACACATGCCTGATGGACTCAGCGGCGCGCGTTCGTGTGGTGCTACCGCTGCCGTGCCGCAAACCGTCGTCAGCCACCGCAAAACTGAAGAAAATGCTATTTTACCCATTGGTAATGTGTGATTACCAGAAGGAAGTTTTCAAGGTCAGCCCTGTTAGGCAGGAGTAGACCTAGGCCTGATGCTGAGTGGGCTGAAGCACCAGTCTAGCCCATTCCACCCCATGTAGTAGGCCCATGTAAGCACCAGTCATCCTCCTTAACCCTAACTCCCCTAACTCAATGACTGTGAGTGCCACCTTGTCATGCTCACAGCCGCCCTCCGCACGCCACTCGACTTCCCCTGCTCTGCCCCTCGCCTCCGCCCCTCCGCGCGCTCTGCCCCTCACTTGCTTGCTTGCTTCGCCGCTGCCCTCGCTCGCCTTTACCCCTCCATGGCTCCGCCCCTGTTCTGCTATGCTCTAGTGCTCTGTCCGCCGCCCCTGCTCTGCTCTGCCCGCCGCCCCTACTCTGCTATATTGAGTGAGACATGTTTGCAATGATTAAATATGATAGCATTTTGTATCGTTTTCAATGTATGAAGTCACATCGGAACAAATTACCTCGTGCTAGAACTTACTGGTATGTTTCATTGTTTTGTATTTTTGATTTACCATTCATGTCGTTTGTCATTCCGGTTTATGATTTATATATGCGACTTTGTCTATACAGGTTGCGATGGTGCCAATGTAGCGTGAAGACATGTCATAACTCATGATGGTTTGGAGGACCGAATCTCCCTTAATTCAGGATTTATTTTGGCTAGAGTTCTTTTTTTTAAAATGTCATTTATCTATCTCACTATAATATTTGTTATTGGGTCAGTGGTTATGTACGTTTGCTATGTTCTGATTTAATTATAATCTAGTGAGACTTCTAGCTGTCATGAGTTAGCACCATTGCTCTATTTCTGGATCCGCCACTGCTAATAGGTCTCATATTTGTGAGACCAAAAAAGAGAACTCAATATACCCCGACAAATCGTTTGCATTGTCACTTGCCTTTACATCTTATTTTGGTTCATTAATCACTATCAAACCACTATATCTAGAAAAAAGATGAGTATGGCACAAATAATTCTCAGCTTAAATATTAATATCATTGCTCTTTCATGTATTTCTTTCCTATATCTCCTAGAAATATTCCTATCAATTTACTGAAGTTAGTGAGCTAGTAATGGTACGTAGTTCTCAACAATCAAAAACGAAATTCCTATCAACGAATTCAAAGAGTTATATTATCAACTGCTCCCACTTTCTATAACGAAGAATTGATCTAGCTTTATTACCAAATGAAGGCAAACTACATATAATATTGTATCTTAGTGTCCGTCGAACCACAAATTACAATCATAATTAGTAAGTGGCCATTAGTTGGCCCTTCCTTAATTTTTGCCCACGCCCCGCCACTACTTGGCCTCCCTTCCCACTTGTAGAATGTATAAAAAACAGTGGAATCCAAGTTCTATTATCAGAAACCACAGGTTCTTCTGACAAGATGTTTCTTCGCCTGCATTACATGTGCGTGTATAGCATTGCTCCGCTCTAACAAGAAGCAGGAGCAACATAGTTTCAGTGGACTACTTTCAGCAGTAGATAAGCAGTTACTACGACCAACCAAAATGCTTGAGAAACAGATACAAAAGCAGCCTAGGGACTATTTTCCACTACACCAGACTCCATCTCACAATGCTCATCAAAGTACTTCATCAGTCGATCCCTTAACCTGCCCACACACTGTCTTCATCTTCAGCTTCCATTATCCTGTGCACTCCTGCTCCCCAGCCTCTTCTTGCGTTGAGAGTTTCAAACGCCAGTACGCCACTTGTTGTAGGCTTCTAGCACTCTGACCCCACCGTATTGCTTGTTTGGCGTCCTCCTTTTCTGCAATATCGCCCACATATTTAACCAATAACAGATATAGCGAATGAACGGTAATGGTTCGGTGATCAATTTATTTCTGAAGCAAGCAACATTGCGAGTTTTCCAAACTGTCCAGAAAGCCGCCGCGATCCCCCGTCACTAGATCTTTTGTCTTTCTATTAAAATCATTCAACCATTGCCCAAACAAATTGCTCCACGTCATCAGGTATATGGTGGGAACCAAATGCGCATTTCACCGCAGTCCGAATGAATCTCGGAATTGGACACAAGAAGAGATGGTTAATATTTCCCTCTGGTCCACGGAAATGGCATTGTAGAATGTATAGTGAAGATTAAAACGCACGTACGTATCCTCGGAAAAGAAAACACATACGCAAAAGGCACGTAAAAATTGGAAAGACGCGCAGGCCTCATGCGTATTCTCGAGAAAAAGAAAAGCACATAAAAAGAAATTCATACAGTATACCCCTCGTGTCAAAAAAGAAAAGGATGATATCATAAAATAATATAAAAAAACACTAGCTGCACGGGGCCAAGGGCACAAGGCGCAGAGCCCTCTAATAACGTCCAGGCCAACTAGTAGAGCAGAACAAGAAGCCCATAGGATGGACCAATCGCTGCCACGACCCGTCTATTTCGGGCGCATGGCGTATCGCCTCCATCGCGCTCAGCCGACGGGCAAAGAGCCGGCCCATAATATCCGCGCGGCGCCAGTGGCACTAGCGATGGGGTCATGCCAATGGGCCTCGTGCCCACGTCTGCCTCCCCGCGCTCGACGGCTCGAGCAGTACAACCGCCTCGTCCCAATAGCAAGCGCGCCCTCTTCAGTCGCGCATGAGGTCGCCGTCGAAGCGCGGCCCGTTTCGTTTCGCCAGCGTGCCGCCCCGACTTGTCCCCACTCGTCACAGGCCCGCCACGGCTGACAGGTAAAGCGCGGCCGTGCTCGCGCGCGAGCGGGCCGGACGCCTGCCGAGGTGACGCGGTTACGGCGTGTGAAGGAGGCGCGGCGCGGCCTTGTCATCCACTAGGGCCGTCAGCCGGCCCGGCGGCCGCTCCACGGCACACACGTCCAACCCCACCGCACCACCTGGTTTCGGTACCATGTTACGCAGTAACGGTCTCCTTGTCTGCTCCGGTGTAGACGTGTGCTATGGCCTACGATCAGAGCGGCCTAAGTCCCTTTAACGCCAATCCTTGCATAGTATAATCAGGTATTGTGCAAACCAAGCATCTTATGTCAGGCAAAAAGATGCACTTTCGTGCATTTTTTTTTGTTTTTGTGCAATTTTTTTTGTCAAACTGATAAGGTAAAAAAAACTATTGCACCCAGTGTTGAAGTATAAGTGAAATCTCTGTTTTTACGCATTAGTTTAAGCTTTTGGGTGAACTTGTTGATGCATACAACTTGTTGGCGCAATTAAAAAACTAGCAGGAGGGCTTGCGCATTTGCGCGGCTAGATTTGTTTCAAAGACTGTATAAGCACTTGAGAATATATTTAAGTGTCGTGTAGGCTATTTAGATTTTTAATATATCACAAACATTAGAAATGACAATAGAAGTTTGAAGGAAAATACAACCTGAGAAACGTAATTGAAGTATGAGTTTCTATTGAAGAAAATCATTGGGCATAATAATTTGTTGGGGTTCTTACTAATGTAACAACTATGTATCATGCATAGACAATATAGCTACATGCCCCTATTTTTACTCTATCAGTTGTTTTTTCAAATTGTATGTGTGCACCCATACCTCTGTTTAATCACAAATAATATGTTGATTATGTGTACGATAAATTATCTTATTAGTTTAATTACATGGTATTATAGTACCTTACTCACGCATATATCGATGCACCACGGGTAACCTACCTTGAACTTATCTTCCCTCACACGCTGGCTTCCGCACCGAACCGTGTCTCTTCTATCTCTAATCGGCGTCAGAACTTTTTTGCTTCAATCTCCAATAGCAAATCCAAATCATCATCAATCTTTCTCAGCTGCTAACCCATCCAATGTAATACTTTACCACATAGTTATCTTCTACTTCTTCATAATTATTGCTTATTGCTAATCGTTATGACATAAACACGTATACACATGCAATACTCGTTGACCCCTGCCAGAGACACCTGTCACGCTATCTCCGGTGGCCCCAAGCAATATTCCCTAAGGCTACACAACCTCTGCTCCATCTGTGTCAGTACAGTACACTCGTGCTGCTATTCATACGGATGCATGCATGATGCATGCATAAACACATGCAAGATTTTATACATGCTCGATGTCCTCTTCTCTTGTGTTGGTCCCTTCTTTTCTTCGATATTGGCCAACTTAACGCTATGGCTTCCTCATTAACTGCGACGACCTCCTATCTTCATTGATGTCGGCATGTATGCTTTAGTCACTATCTAACGATATAGAGAATCTTCTCCCATCGTTGATGGCGTTGTGTCCTCACCGATGATGGCACGCTCCTAGCTATCGGATAGCCCCATATCGTCTATAGCTCGTATTCAATGTAAAGCTTCATCTCCTCTCTACCATGGCTTTCCCATCATCGAGCCTCTTTAGCCACTAACTTCTTCAACAACGCTAACGCTCACCACTTGTTATCACGACCCTTGGCTCTTTCAACTCTGGACTTTCTCTTACGGCTTTGTCGTTGTACCTGTCACCGACCAACCTTTTCCATCAGCCTATCAATGTCTGCGCCCCTGGTAAGTTGGTCCCAGGACAGATATCTTTAAAATAAAAAAGGATCTGTTCCTCATGACGGAATCATGAAACCCTAATTTCTGATATCTAAAATCCTAATTTTTCAGACCTAAACTCTTAATTTTTTAGACAATTTCAGAATATATAAAATTCTAGAAAAATTACACAATCAAGTACACTATATAAGGAGCCTTAAAAAGCATCCTAATTTTTAGAGCTCATTTTATATATTTAGAAATTCCTACAAATAGTATAATTAAATGAATTTTAGAGAAAAATTCAAAATGGGTAAAATTATGGAATAATTACACAAGCAAGTAAACTGTGTCAGAAGGCACCACAAAAAATTCATATTTTTTGAGCTAATTTCATGTACTTAAAAATTCATAGAATCAATACTGTAAAAAAAGATATCTATTGTCATTTTAATTGGCGACAAGGACTTGTCGTCAATTCAACTGGCGATATGGGGCTCTGGGTACTATTGATCCCCCTATCGCCAGTGGTTACGCTCCTGTCACCATTCGAATTGGAAACATGCGCCTAGTTTTGTAATTTTTTTATTTCAAAAATTTATTTTTGTGATTATATTTTAAAACAATATTATTTTAAAAAAAATCTAAGGTGAGCAGTACGACATTGTCCTCATCACTGTCATCGCCGCTTTGGCTCTTCGCTTCACCGTGGATCAATGTCTTCTTTTAGGATAAATCGATATCATTGCACTCTTTTGTTGTCTTCTCCGACACCATTCGTGTTATTCTTGTTATAACATTTTTTTATTCAAAATTTTAGTTTTTTTTATTGCGGTTCGTATACAAATCAATTTTCTAATTTTCTTTAATTTTTTTTTTCTAAATTTTAGTTATTTAGGGATTTTACTTTGGAATTTGTATAGAAATCAAATCACAAATCTTCTATTGTTTTTTTCTTGGAATTTGAATACTAATCCAATTGCTAATTTTTATTTAGTTTTTATTCTGGTTTACAACAATTCAAGTATTTTACCTTGCAATTTTTTTTATAGAAATCAAATAGCTAATTTTATTTAATTTTGTATTTGAATTTCTGTTGCTTTTTTTTGTTTTTGAATACAAATATGATTACAAAATTTTCTTATTTTCTGTTCTAGATTATAATCATTTAGATAATTTACTTAGGAATTCATATGGAAATCTAATTGCTTAATTTATTTTATTTTTATTTTGAATTTCAGTTTTATTGTACTTATCACGGGCTCCTTCTTTTAATCTAAACCGTTTTAATCTGGACCCACCACTATCAACAGTTTATATCTTTCTCTTTTTTACCTCCAAGTAATGTGGGAATTTAAATATCTTGAGAGCGAATGTGTTGGATTCTTTTGTATCTCCTCTGAAACCATTCCTGCTATCCTCGTTATAACTTTTATTTTTATTCAACATTTGAGTTATTTTTATTAGAATTCGTATAGAAATCAAATTGCTAAATTTATTTAATTTATTCTGAATTTTTGTTATTTAGGGATTTTTCTTAGGAATTCGTTTGAAAATCAAATTACAAATTTTATTTTATTTTTATTCCGAATCCAATTGTTTTTTTATTTAATTTTTATTCCTAATTATAGTTATTTAGGTATTTTAATTTGAAATCAGATTGCTAGTTTATTCTGAAGTTTTGTTATTTTTTGGTTCAATTTCGTTTACAACTGTAATTGTCAATTGTTGTATAATTTTTATTTTGAATTATAATTATTGAAATTTGTATTAAAATCCAAGCCCAAATTTATTTATTTATTATTCCAAATTTCTATTTTTTGTTGGATTTTGTATACAAATCTAATTGCCAATGTTTATTTATTTATATTCCAAATTATAATTATTTGGGCATTTTACTTAGGAAATTGTACATATCGGTGTTTTAGAACTGATCTTACGTAAAAATTATTTGATTCGGGGGGTCTTCATAATTGGTCACGCAGGAATAACAACACATGGATTTTTATACAGGTTCATGCCTTCTCCGGAGAGAATAACAACCCTACTCCTGTGTGTATTGTATTGTGTATGCTGATTACAATCAAGGTAAATTCTAATGCTTATGCTCCTAATTGTCTCTCCCCCTATCATCTCTGACTGGGCCCTTTAAATAGTGCGCGAAGATGTAGTCATTTCTCCAGGTCAGAAGGCGCCTCATTAGTCCATGTAACGGACGTAATAATGGTAGTAATCACCGAAGTAGTAACCTCTCCATGTCGCCTGACAGTTACTTGTCAGAGATAATGGCGTGTTATGTGTAGTTACTCTAAAGAATAACAGAGTATATTAACTGCTTATATTCCCTAATCAATAGAGCCTACAGACAAATGGGCCCAATTGATTACGGGGTGGTTGTAGCCGAGCTGGTCGTAGAAGAGCTTACGATCAGGGGGTAGTCATAGAAGGACTTATGATGAGTGCGATCATAGAAGAACTTCGACGATGAGGTGATCGTAAAAGGACTTACGATTATGAGGTAGTCGTAGAAAACCTTACGACTGGGTACTGGTCGTAAAAGAACTTACGACCAAAGGTGATTGTGGGGACCCCGGAGTTATCTCCGTAAGACTGCGACTAATCAAGGTCTTAGGGACATAACTCTAGATCTCCAGTAAATGAATTCCAACTTAACTCAGTCCAAATGAGAGGCTTAACTAAAATCTAGAGCCCCGACGATCATGCAAGCCGCTCCCCTGCAAGCGCTACGTGATTGTCGGTTCTCCAATCAGTCAAGCACTACACTTAGCGAGTTAAATAGGAAGTCATGAACAGCGAGCATGACCTATATTGGCTCCCAAGATCAGCGACCAATAAAGTCATACTCTCATACAACGTTGCTCACATCCATACAACATCCATACATAGATAGTTTAGAAGACATACAACATAGTTCCAAGTTTACAACTAATACAAGTGGCCCAATCGCCAAATTTAAAAGAGAGTATTAAGTAGCAGCGAAACTCATAAATAAACCAAACGACCAGCAATGGTATGCCCCATAACCCATCGGCAACCAACTGGGAGTTAGATGATAGCAAACTACTCATCGGTGTCGCCTAAATCGACACCGACAAGCTCGTCGGTCTCTAAATCCTCCTCACCTGTAAAAGCCAGCAAACATCTGGCTGAGTACAAAGAGTACTCGCAAGTCTTACACAAATAAAAATATTTATGCATAAGGTCGTTCAAAGGAAGGGCTCATATTGGCTTAATTTTGCGAAAGAGACGCGATACTGAACAACCTACACATACTAGTTTTTCAAGTGCCATTTCAAAATCAGATTTGAAGTAGAAGTAAAACATGTGAATAAGTAATGAATTCAATAACAAATGAATCATAACAAAATGGCAGTCCACTTTGATACAACAACAAGCATGAACATCCCATTCATGTCGATACCAAGTTATAACCACAATTTTTAATTCCAAGTCTAACAATAGTAACTCCCGAACTCAAGCGGTTGTCCATAACCGTGGACACGGCTATTCGAATAGATTTATACCTGCTGTGGGTGTACTACTTACCCACACGACTTGATTAGCCCGTAAGCCTCCGGATGCCTCCGAATATAGCATACTTCCTATGGTATGCGGTAAGATAAATCAAGATACGGTCGTTTTTAGCAAGAAGAACCCATTGAGCTAAGTCCCTCAACCCAGGGCTCCTAGGAAACACAAGACGTTAACGCCCCCATCCTATATATCCTAGGAAACACAAGACGTTAACGCCCCCATCCTATCGGCCCAAAAGGAACACGGGATTTCACGGTCCCATGCCCTTACAATGTCACCACCGTGGGACTCAACACAATAAAACCTTCCCCCTACTTAACCATACGGCTCCCAACCCGCGTGTGGTAGCACGAATGTACTTGAATCAACGACGTTACCAAAGTTCGGTCCTTAATTGTCTAGACAAGTCAAACCACATACCCAATCTCGTGCACGAAGGCACCATCACTAACCAACACTTGTCCAGACCAAAAGCTCATTTAAAAATGACAAAATTTCATTTCTTAAACAGATACGAAGATCTGAAACAAAAGTATATAATGAGAGTCATGTTTGTCCCATAATTGACGGGCTATTCCCGTCAATCAAACTACCGGTTCTAGACTTGCACTACTAAGCAAACTCGGATAACATTACTTCACTCATCCTACCATAGCATTTCAATAATGGAATAATTCATGGATAGCCTCAATGACAAGATAATAGGATGTGTCTAACTATTCATAACAAAAATAGCGACAATATAAGACTATCATGCAAGCAATTATCATTGCATCTACCCTAGCAAAATTGGGATCAAATATGATGCAAAAGAAAGTTCAAAGGATGCTTGCCTTGCTGGAAAAGTAGTTGCTCACTCTCGGTGGCGTAGGCGTCAATATCAAAAGGCTCGGAATCTAGATAGATATAATATCGAATAAACACCGAGAAATATCTCAAAATTCAAAATGCTCAAAAATGCATGATTTTTCTACAGTAGCTAAGTCATGATTTTAGATGATTTATGGTGAAAGATTTATTCCATTTTGATTTAAGGTGTGAAAGTTATAAGTGTTTGAATTTCAGTTTTCGAGATGTCTTCTTTGAGTAATTTAATTATAAGGTGAAAATTTGTAGAGCAGTGGTGAGTACATGGATTACAAGGATAAATACACAATATTATTACAAGCTCAACAGAGTTGAGTTTGCCTCATTTGGAGTTTTCATGATTTAGTTACGAATTTCTAAAGTTACCAACATTTTCTTTTGTAAAATTAATAGTGTTAATAGCTCATTTTCCAAATTAATGCCCTCTGTTACAGAGACATGTTTGAACCCAATTTTAATACAAATTTCATTAAAAATAAAATTTATCAGAAGTGGTTTCACTTATTTTGGAGTAAAAATGAATTAGTTGTGTATTTTAGAAGTTAATACAATTTTTCAGTGTGCACAATAATAGATTTCGAATTTCTTAATGTATTTCATACTTTTCTCACCGAGCGCTAGCCTAGTCGCGATCACGCGACCAGCGGGCGGTGAATAGGGTGTTTTCTATTCTAACTCGATTCAAAACGTGTTCGACTAGTGGGTCCCATTGCCGCGACACACGATCCACGACTAGGTCCACCGCGCACGCCGCGGCACTTAAAGCCTAGGGCCCACATGTCAGCCACCCTATGTTACGGTTTAACCCGTCGCTTTCGCGGCACGGACCCACGTGTAAGCGATCGCTTTAACTCGTTAAGACAAAGATTTAACGCTAATGATTACCTCTAACCCCTAATCATTTTGCTACGGCGCTTTCGTCGCATCACGGCAACGGGATTTTGATCCCGCGCGTTTCACCGGCGGCTCGCCGGCGCAGTGCGCCACGGCGGCGCGGGCCAAGGCCATGTCCAGGTGCGCAATAGTATTGTACACCCGTTAAGGGCACTCACGGCACCTGAGCCGGCTTAGAATGGCAGCTAACCGGCGTTGAGCGGTGGCGTTCAAAACGGCAAAATGAAAACAACACAGCGAAAGCTCCGCAACGACATTCAAGCGTGTGCCAAGATTCTAGGGACTATGAGAAGGCTACCTGAGCGAAGAGGGTGCTCGGGGAGGCTCGGAGCTAGCTGGGGCTGGGTCGGTGCCAGAGAAGAAGGCGGCAACAACCCTGCTCAATGAAGAGATGAAGATCTCGAGTAAAATGAAGCAAGGTGAATGCTTGGGTTAGCTCAAGGAGCTCAAGAGCAAGCCATAGGAGCAAGGAATTGGACAATGGCTTACCGGATCAAGGTGGGAGGTGAAAAGTTGCTTCACGGTCGGAAATGGTGCACACTTCAATTCAACAAGATCCTGCCGTGCATTACCAAAATTAGCTTAGGGGTTTCTCTCAGTGGACTAAAGCATGAGAGGTGACGCGCAAAGTTGAGGTTAATACCTCCGGGACACGAAGATGGCACGACGGTGTCCGCGAGAGCACGCTCTGGAAGTCGCCGGGAGCACGACGATGAATAGCGAGCTACAAGCAAATATAGGAGCTCGCATAAGCAAAAATGGACACGGGAATGAACCTAGAACAGGGAGGGATCATGAGGAGGAAGCTTACCCGTGAAGAGAGCGAGAACAAACTTCCCTCTCCTCGGTCAAACAGAGGAGAAGTGAGGAATTTGCTAGGGTTCGGGTGCTAGTTAAAGATGGCCAACGGACGGAACGGAGGCGGCGTGACATGCCGAGGCTCCCGGATAGGTCAAACTGGGCGGTGCGGTCACGGCGTTGACGGGCAGCGCGAGCTCCTTCGGCGCGTGGCGCTGAGCTCGCTCGCGCCGCCCGAGGTTGAAGACGCCCGACATGCGGGACCCACGCGTCGCTGACTCACGCGGCGCGAATGCGAGTTGAACGATTAGATCGAACCGTTGGATCACGAATGGGCGGATGGGATCGGTGTGCAATCGGACGGTCGAAGGGTAGGCGATCCGAGCCGTTGATCCGAGATCCAAGGGTTGCATGCGCGGTGCGATTAAGCGGTTGGTGAGTCCATTCGCCAGAGCTCGCTCGAGCCCCAGAACGATCACGCCATCGGTTTGGGTCCAAGTTTGACTAAGATTTTAATTGTTTTCCCTACTTTGACCAGGGACTTGAAAATAGAAATAAAATTCCTAAAATCATGAAATAAATCATGGGGGTTCCTGTAATAACCTAGTGTCCATAAAAATTATTGAACCCTACTGTTCATGATATAATTTGTGATATATAATTTCAAACTTAAACTAGATCTATTATTAGTGTTTGAATTTTCTTAGGGTTGAAAACAGTCCCAAAAATTTGGGAAAAATTATATTAATTCATGATAATTAATATAGTATTTGAATAAATTATTTCCAGAGATACTTCAGTAGCATTTATTTTAGTTTTATGATTGGAGTTCAATTTAAAGTGGATGTTTCATAAGCATTTTGAGATTTTCCAAGTGAAATATTAAAATAAAAAGTTTCAAAACATGATGCATGATAATGAAATGCATAATAAACCTCTTTATTAATTTGGGGATGTGACAAACCTCCCCCCCTTACAAAAGATCTCGACCCCGAGATCGATAGGGTGGAAGTAGGATAAACAGTTCTAAAAGAAAACAAAACATCTGTTGTCTTGATTTCCTTCAAAGATAGCGCCAAGATATCTTTGTAGGGTTACAAGGAATGGCTAAAACATTTTTTTTTCCCCATTGCTTTGTTTAGACTTTCCTTTCTTGATTCAAAGACAATTTAAGAAGAAGGAAAAAGATCTGGATAGCTAGCTCGTAGTTGATCTTCACGCTCCCAAGTTGCTTCATCTTCAGTGTGGTTACTCCACTGAACCTTGATGAATTTGATTGCGCGATTTCGTGTCTTGCGCTCCTTCTCTTCAAGAATGCGAATCGGGTGCTCCCGATAGGAAAGATCGGGTTGCAAGTCAAGTTTTTCCAGTTCAGTGGCTTCGGTAGGGATGCGAAGACACTTCCTTAGTTGTGAAACATGGAAAACATCATGCACATCCGCAAGTGAGGGTGGCAATTCTATTTGATAAGCCACCGGTCCCATCTTTGCTAGAACTTCGGAAGGTCCGATATAGCGAGGTGCGGTTGCCTTTGACTTGGAAACGATGTGTTCCTTTCATCGGAGAAACCTTAAGATAGACATGATCATCCACTTGAAAACTCAAGTCGCGACGACGACGGTCGGCATAGGACTTCTGACGAGATTGAGCAGCCCGAAGTCGCTCGCGGATGACACGAACTTGCTCTTCAGCATCCTCTACCAAGGTTGGACCATAGAATGGCCTTTCCCCGGCTTCGGACCAGTTCAAAGGTGTCCTACAAGCTCTTCCATACAAAGCCTCGAACGGTGACATTTGAATGCTTGATTGGAAGCTATTGTTGTAGGAGAACTCCGCAAATGGTAAACATTTCTCCCAGTTCTTGCTATAGGACAGCACACATGCTCGGAGAAGATCTTCCAAGATTTGATTCACCCTTCGGTTGTCCATCCGCTTGCGGGTGGTATGCGGGGCTGAAAGATAAATTGGTCCCCATTGCTTGGTGCAGGCACTTCCAGAAGTGAGAGGTAAATTGGGGACCCCTATCAGAAATGATCACTTTTGGTACACCATGGAGACAAACAATCCTGGAAATGTACAACTCCGCTAGCTTGACCCCAGTGTAAGTGGTCTTGACAGGAATGAAATGGGCAACCTTCGTTAGACGATCAACAATCACCCATATAGAATCAGACCCCGCTTGAGTTTTTGGAAGGCCGGTGATAAAATCCATGCCAACTTCTTCCCATTTCCACTTGGGAATGGGCGGGGTTGTAGAGTACTACCGGCTTCAAATGCTCGACTTTGACTCTTTGGCATACATCACACGACCACAAATTGAGCGATATGCGCTTCATTCGGCTCCACCATAGCCGCTTCTTAAGATCTTGGTACATCTTGGTGCTACCTGGGTGGATAGAGAACTTGGAATCATGAGCCTCTTTGAGAATTAATTCTCTCAAAGCGCGGTCGAAAGGCACCACCAATCGCTTTCCGAACAAAAGAGTGCCATGCGAATCTTCTTTGAAACCTTTAGCCTTGCCTTTCTTCAATGCTTCGGATTTGAGCTACTTCAAGTCAGTCTTCAGGCTTCTCTAATCTGATCCTCAAGTGTAAAATTCACACTAAGGGCAGCAAGAGAACCCTCTTCGATTATCTCCAGGTATGACGTTGCATCGCACACACAAGCCTCACCGAAAGGGAGTTACCGATAAACAGCTTGACCGAGATTTTACGCTTAGGCATACGCCACCACATTCGCTTTTCCTGGATGATAATGGAGACCAAAATCATAATCTTTGATCAACTCAAGCCACCTTCTTTGCCTCAAGTTCAGATCGGCTTGGGTGAAGATATATTTAAGACTCTTGTGGTCAGTGTAGATTTATAACGATTCGGGTGAGGTAATGTCGCCAAATCTTTAGAGCATGAACAACCGCGGCGAGCTCCAAATCGTGAGTGGGATAATTCGACTCATGAGGTCTCAGTTGCCTGGATGCATAAGCTACCACTCGGCCCTCTTGCATAAGAACACAACCGAGCCCATGGCGAGACGCATCGCAGTAAATGTCAAAGCCCTTGTGAATGTCGGGCAAGATAAGCACTGGAGCTTTGGTCAAGCATTCCTTTAGGATCTGAAAGCTCTCCTCACATTCAGGGCGACCATTCGAACTTCTTTTCTTTCTTCAGAAGTTGAGTCATTGGCCTTGCAATTTTGGAGAAGTTCTGGATGAATCTGCGGTAGTAACCCGCAAGTCCAAGAAAACTGCGAATGTCAGTAATATTTCTGGGTTGTCTCCAATCAAGGACATCTTGCACTTTGCTAGGATCAACAACAATACCGCCCTTGGATAGGACATGTCCCAAGAAACTAACTTCATGAAGCCAGAACTCGCATTTGCTAAATTTGGCATAAAGCTGATGTTGACGAAGCTTCTCCAACACAAGCCTCAGGTGTTGCTCGTGTTCTTCATCAGACCTTGAGTAGATAAGGATGTCATCAATGAATACAACAACAAACTTATCCAAATACTCCATGAACACTGAATTCATAAGATTCATGAAGTATGCGGTGCATTCGCCGACCAAAAGACATGACAAAGCAGTACTCGCATACACCCGTGCACGAGTAGAGAATGTTGTCTTCGGAATGTCTTCGGTTCGAACTTTAATTTGATGATAGCCCAAGCGCAAATCAACCTTGGAGAATACTTGGGCTCCACTTAATTGATCAAATAAATCATCAATCCGAGGAAGCGGATATTTGTTCTTGATAGTGACTTCATTTAACGGACGGTAGTCAACACACATCCGCAAACTCTTGTCCTTCTTTTTGACAAAGATAGCGGGCATCCCAAGGTGAGGAGCTTGGCCTAATAAACCCCTTGTCTTGAAGTTCTGGAGTTGCTTCTTCAATTCTTCCAATTCATTAGGAGGCATCCGGTATGGCCGTTTGAGATCGCGCGATCTGGGTAGAAGCTCGATCCAACGGCTATCACGCGATCGCGTTGAAGCGGCGCGCACAAACGTCCACCATCCGATGGAAATCCAGCGGTTGAGCATCAAAGGGCAACCGAGTTGTCCGAATGCATACATAGAACGCGAGCCGTCCGATTGAGATCCAACGGTCCAGCGCCGCGCCGATCGATCGCGCTACGGTGCAGCTTAGTTGACTCGACCGAGTCGGTTGGCTCGAGCCGAGTCGACCGCGCCCGAGGAACGATGCAAACCCATTAGAAATTGATTTTTGAGCTGAAACTTTTGGGGATTTGATTGAGGCATCAAATCGACTTCAAAATTTATGAAATTTTAACTTGAGCTTCCTGACCTTGGGTTAACCTTCCATAAAATTTCCAGAGGTTTTTGTGCTTCGGAATTTTCTCAAGAAATTCGAAGGTTAAAACAGAGGTTTGACCAAGGTTTGACTTGCCTCTAAAATATTTCAAATAATTTCCAAAAATTATGAAATAATTCAGAGGTGTTACCAAGCAACCTTAGAACCCGGGAAAATTATTTCCAAGGGTTTGACAAAAGATTTGACCAAGGAGGTTGTTGACTTGATAATTGAGGCTTTTGATTTTGAATTTTCCAAAAATTCTTTTACAAGAATTTTCAGAGAAGTTCAAAAGCACAAGGGTGTAAGAAAAGTTTTAATTTACCCTCAATTTCTTACATTTGAAACACAACCAAAATGGGGATGTTACAGTAGCACCATAAGCTTCTCCGAGTGGATTAACGGCCACGCTCCTGAATTGGAGAAATGGTCCCTCCTCTATGACACAGACGGTGCGAGATACGGGATTATGACGACCAACATGTCCGTGGTCTACAATAGCGTCCTCAAAGGTGTGCGCGCCTCCTATCACCGCGATCGTTCAGAGACATGGACTCGCACGTTGGTTATTTCGTCAATAGAGCCACTGCAGCCAGCGACGGATGGACGAAGGCAAGCGGTGGTCCGAGAACATGCGAGACACATGGGCCGGAAGATGGAGAAGGCGAATGCACGACATCCGGTGATCGACGGCCTCGGCGAAAGTACGAGATCAAGCTTCGGCGAAATACATCAACGATCATGCAGGGGAAAGAAAGCAAATGCATGCACTCGGTGATGTGGCGACATGCACTGCAACAAGCCGGCTCCTCCACAAGCCATGCTGCGCGTGTACAAGGCATGTGCACAATGCGCGAGATGGCTACACCATACATCTCTCGAGTACTACGACATGCAGCACCTATTCGGTACATGGGTGGAGAGTTTCACTCGTGCGGCTTGAAATGAATTATAAGGATCTTTGGCGGACATGGTGCAATGGGGTCCCAACAGGACTTAAAGAGAACGAGGAAGGGCGACGCAGACGCGGCGCTTCGAATGACATGGATGCTAGTCAGCGTAGCGATATTAGCCGCACAATCAAGTGCGGGATATGCAAGACCCACAGGGCACTCAATGAAGGATTGTCCCAATAGACCTAGCTCGTCGGCCGTTATTCATGTCGTAATTTCAAGTTTTTCTCGCTTCCTTGTTATGTCTCGATATTTGAATTTTAGGTTTTGGATATTAGGGTTTCATGGTTCCAAATATGCTATACTTTCCCTTACTTTTGAATGTATAAAAAATGCTAAATTGCAAGTCCATTGGAGATGTCGACATGCAATGCACGCGACGCATCCATTAAGCAGTCCACTCGATAAAAGGCAACAGTAATGACATGAAGCAATCCACTCGATAAAAGGCCACCACAATGATGCATCGACCATTAAGTTACATGGTTCACGAGATTGAACATAATTGCGTAAATAAGGGACGATGCAGGTACATGCTTCTCTCAGTGTCGTGCCTAATGGTAGATGGTGTCTCGCTACCCACATAGAGTGTTGTTCACTGGCGCCTCGGGCGTGGGTTGTCGTTGTAGTGGCACGCATATGCAGCTAGGGTTGCAGCGCGAAGTGTGGGATCATAGGAACTTCCTATGTTTACGACCTCCTCGTTGCCCCTCGCTGCTGCATGCTGCTGGCGGAAGTCATCGTTTTCCTCGTTGAGATCGTCAATCCGTGCCTCCAACTCAAAGATTCGGTTCCACAATCTATCCACATACACCGCAACATGTCGTTCATGGGGAGGATCGATCCAGCGGACAAAGTCGCATTTCACCATCTCGCCGGAAAGGAGGGTTAACAGGAGGCTCTATTAGCGATGCGTAAAGGAAACAACTTACTAATTGTACCCGAGAGTGTGGGCATCGGAAGAAACGTCGTCCTCCATCGAAAGGGCCCTCCAAGACCTGCACGCGGCGTCCCGCACAGTGTCGCATTTCGGCCATACCGGTTGAGCACGCTTGTTCGGCATCAGCAGTAGTTAGGCCCAAAGTCCTCCCTCCTTTGAAGGAAGGTCTTGCTTGGCGACCGGTTGGAATGGTCCTATTGTTTCGCCGCCATGGTATGTCCTACTTTAAATCGCGTGGGCGTGCATTTTATAACCAGCGGGTGAGGCTTGTAGATGACGAGACCGGGCGTGTGACTCCACCAAAGTAAGGCGTGACAACACTCTGCGAGATCGACTTTGGATCGAAAAGACAAGACTCGCAAAGTAGGACATGACAATACGCAAAGTAAGGCGTGACAACACTCTGCGTCCTCGGCTTTTCGCACCAAAAGACAAGACTCTCAAAGCAAGGCGTGACAGCTCTGTAATATCCCAAGTACACACATAACAACCAAAATACGTGTACAAATATAGTAAAATAAAATCGCATAACACGCGATACTACACGCTCACTCTTACGAGTCACTACTCTCTGCTGCTGGCTGCGTTCGCGTCTTGGCGGCCTTGTTTTGCGCCGAGCATGACTCAGGAGTACGTCCACCGGTCCGAGAGCGCGTGTCGGTGCGAGGAGGGTAGGGAGACCGTTGAGCGGAGGTGGACGATGGTGACTGCAGGCGGTGCGGTAGCGTACATGTCATCGTGATCGCCATGCCGACTGGGACAACTCAGAAATTCACCCACAACGGAGGCTATTAAACCACTTTGGGTTGCGATGCTCGCAACTCAGTTGCGCGGATGAAGTCAAGCCTTCGGCGTAGGGCTCCAGCGTGCCGGAGGAGCTCGGCACAGAGCGTCTTGTGGGGCACCGAACCCGAGGAGCTCGCCTGGAACATCTCAGGGCCACCAACCGGAGGAGCTCGCCTGAGTACGCTAGAAACCACGGCTGCCATTGATCGTTCCCTAGCGTCGTGTACGCTGCTCCTCACACGGTGGGAGGCCCGTATCTCGTCATCGATCGGCGTGGTGGTCGTCCCCCCACGGCAATCGAAGGCTGCAAGGCGGGCGATGTTAGTACAAGTAAGCACTCGGGCGTAAAGTAACAACCTCGTACCTCCCGGATATGCATCGCAGATAATCGAGGCGAGATCACCGGTCCGTATACGGTCGGACGGCGAAGTGATTCATCCCGCGAACCTACGCGAGAAGCGGCATGATGTTAGCGGCATGTATGGCATAAACCAAAAAGCAGAACGTAAATTTGCACATAGCGACTTACCATGCGGCGACTGTCCCGCGGATGACCGACGGAAGCGCTCGGCGCTGCGGACTCGCTAGGTCGTCTTTGAAGACCTAAGCGGGTGAGCACGGTCCCCACCGAGCCCGATCGCGGTGTCGTCCCTCGAACGACCGCAGCTCAAGTTCTTTACTATTTTCTTCATCTCCGCCGAGATGTGCTTCAAAACATTTTTATACCCGACGGTTCTATACGAGCTCTTTGGGCGTCGTCCGATACGCTCTGGACGTGCAGCGCCCGCTCCAACTGCAGTGACATACGTAACAGGTTCATTAACAAAAGGTACGAATGTCGTCAATGAAACTGCGAACCAGTGAGTCGTAGTGCCGTACGGCGTCGTCAAGTCGGGAAGCGATGTGACGGTCGTGCGTCCGGCGGAGGCTCTCCTCGTGGTGCGTCGGCTATGTCACCTCCTCTGGCGCTCGGAGGAGGAATAGTCGATCTTGCGCTGCGTTAAGTAGCACGTACCACTCCATATCGCACCATCGACTCATGGTACGTGCGGACGCTACTCATGCCAGATATCCACGTGCGCCGTGTTTATCCATGTCATAGTCCACTTCTCCTGATGCATTTGCCAGTCCCGAATCTGCCCACCCCACCTCGTTTGCCTGCATTTCCGGAAAGATTAATGTTAGAAAAGAAGATGTAAGGACTGCGAATATTACTCGGATAAAGTTTGACTCACGTGTATCTTTCGCTCCGAGAGCTGCGCGTCTCGGGGTACGCGATCGATGGACAAAATCGTCGCATTCTGCACGCGCGTAAGGCTCCACCATATGTGAGAACACCGGTGGCGTGTCGTTCTACCGTGATACGTCCGGATGCATTGGATGAACGGCCGTCGCGGCGCTTCGTCGGCGAGAAACCAGGATACCATACACACCGGATGATGTCGCTCGTTAACGACCTCAAACTCGTTGTGGTACAACGAGTAGCACCTCGCCGGTCTTGCGGCGCCCAACATGACGGGCACCGATCCACCGTAAGCCCATGGTGGGCGCGTCTGGCGTCATGTGGGAAGTCCGACTAAAGTGCACGGTGCACGCGCTCTCTATGGTCGGCGCCCAATAGGGAAGTGCTCCCAACTCCACAACGCAGGAGCACGTAGCGAGCGGCTGGGTTGGTAGCGGTGCTACGTGTCGCTGGCGTCACACAACCCCTGTATGTGGCGCAAGGCGGGTGATCCCGGCTATCTTGAGGCATCGGCCCGATCCCCGTCAACCAAAGACTTCGGCGATGGGGATGAAGTCGGGTTCAAAACATCCCCTTTGATGTTGGAAACATGACCCAACCAAAGAGTCAGAATGTAAGCAGCGAGTGCGTCCTGCGACCTCGTCGGTGCACTCCGGGCATTTCTGAAATGCCTCACCAAGTCCGGGGCGCCACGTGCCCTCTCGGGATAGATTGGCCAAAGCGTTGCTCCACCGGCCTTCGGTCCGCACTCGCGGGGCGGAACAAGCGGCACACCTCGGATCGGGAGACCGGGCGAGAACGACACGTCCCGTAGGGTGACCGCCATCATCTCCCCACCGAAAGTGGAAGGTGTGCGTCTCGGCCTCCACTGTCGACAAGTGCGGACAGCAGTTCCCGTCGAGGTGAACCCGCGTCCGATGGAGACCATCCTGCAAAGGGCAACAAGCCCGCTCATGCGAAATGCTCGGGGCGTAACGATCGTCCGCCGCCACCGGTCCCTCCGCCGGCGCCGAGCGGAGGGCCATCCGCGCCGCCGATGAGCCACGACTTACACCGTGGTCCTCATCGTAGAATGGTTCCGGTAGCTCGATGCAGACATGCCTAGCAACACATGCATAGAGAACATTAGTCGAATATAGCTAATGAACATAAATGATTGTAAATTAATTTCAATTCCAAAATTTTACGTGGTAGTAACAAGTTTCAAACCTTGTGCATGTTCTTAGCCATAGTGCATGTTACTAACACCAGTGCATGTTCTAAGCCATAGTGCATGTTGTAAGCTATAGTGCATGTTCACTAAAGTACAATAAAAAGAAACCAACACAATTCTAAGCCATAGTGCATGTTACGCTAACACCAAGTTAAAAATTAAAAATTTTACAGTCGGGTTCCTCATACTAACACTAAACCTAACAACAATAAGTCTCTAACACTAAACCTAACAACAATAAGTCCGCTAACACTAACCCTAACAACAATAAGTGCGCTAACAATGCGTCAGGGATCTTTGCCATAGTGCATGTTCGCTAACACCAAGTTAAAAATTTAAAATTTTACGGTCGGGTTCCTCATACTAACACTAAACCTAACAACAATAAGTGCGCTAACACTAACCCTAACAACAATAAGTCCGCTAACACTAACCTAACAACAAGAAGTGCGCTAAGTAGACTAATTGAAAAGAAAAGGCTTTGCTAAGTGCGCTAACACTCTATCTCCTCGGTTTAGTTTCAATTCTAAGTGCACTAACACTCTATTTCAATTTTGTTTAACGACCTCTAAATATTTTAATATTTTACATCAAAGTCCTCACACTATGTAAATCACCGAGTTAAAATTTACAACACTAACAACAATAAGTCTACTAAGTCAACTAATCGCGTTGCTAACTACTAAGTATTCTAATTACGTACTAATCACACTAAATCTTCCATCAAAATATACCGACTACATAACTATAACTACTTAGTTTCTACAATAACAAACTACAATTCATCTAATCACATTCTAATCACATTGCTAAACCTACCTAAAACTATAGCGAATCACGAATGACACTTACTTTTTCTAGGTGCTCGACGATTTCAACTTCTCTGGTTGGCTTCTACCTTCTCGCCACGAGCTCGGTGCGATATGAAGTGAACTACTAAAAGAACGAATGAACCACTACGAATGCAGTCCGCTAGCTCTCTCCTCCACTTTGCTCTTAAAGAGAATCGTTACCCAGCAGCAAAATTAAGCCATAAATTTGGCTCACAATTTGAGACAAGAGACAAGAGGTGACGGATCAATGCTTTCGGTGTAAAATACAGAAGTGAGGGCCTCCTTTGCATCTTTTCATAATCAACACATGGCGGGGCACGGTTCAAATGTGTAAACAATCAACTTTTGTTGCAAATGGAAGGAGGGAGGCCTTTCTGCAAATAGTTCAAATGTGTAAACAATCAACACCTGTTATGGCATTCTGCAAATGGTTCAAATATAGAGCCCAGGAAGGGCCTACTGCAAATGAAGGGCACTGATTCAAATCTTTGCTATCAACACATATTAGAATAACACAATCATATCGATTAACAATAAAAAATCTAAACAAATAAAATTATACAAAATTTATACAAACAAATAAAATTTCAGTACACTACACAAAAAAAATTTATAATTTTTTCAACTCATTTTTATATTTTGAAATTACACAAATTTTCCTAAAGCTAACCCTAATTAACCTTACTTAATCTCTCAATTAACAATTAAATTAAATTAATGCGTGATGGGGCCGAGCACAGGCTCACCTGCGCCCGGGGCGGGCCATGCGCGACAGCACACGCGGCACGCGCACACACGAGCGCGGCACGCGCACGTGCGGCGCGCGCTACGCGTGGCGGCACGAGGCGGGCGCGGTGAGCTGCGCCGGCGGCGAGGCGAGTGGCGCGCGCGTGGCGGGCGAAGCGAGGCGCTGCGGGTGGGCGGCGGGGTGGGCGGGCGTGTGGCGGCGGAGGCGGCGGGCGCAGGTGACCTGCGCGGGGTAGTGAGCCGCTGCGGGTGGGGCGGCGCGTGGCGGCGGAGGAGCGAGCGCCGCGGGAGGCGGTGGTGTGGCGGGCGGGCACGCCGGCGTGGCGAGAGCGGTGAGGTGGCGGTGCGCAGGAGTGAACGATCTTGCGAGCGCGGGTGAGCTGCGCCACGGCGACGTGTCACGCTCCATCGCGGTAGCGGGGTCACCGTCGCCGAGTCGCCATTTTTGCAAATACGATTCGAAAGCTGCCATATGTGTAAATACGCTTCATAAAATTCTCTTTTGGAAGATGACGGTTGGCTCCAAGGAAGATACATACTATAAAAATGAATCCATCAAATCTCGAAGGAGATATATATCAATGCCTCTTTAGTACTCCCAAACCCAATCAATCTGTACATTCAGGAGCGGATCTAGGCTTCGGCTTGGATGGACTATCGACTGAGGTCTGTTAATTTTATCAGTATTAAAGTCCATAAAAACCATTTTTATACAATTGGGAGTTATTTTTACTGTTATAAATAAAAAAATATATCATTTCTGTGGGGACCCCGGAGTTATCTCCTTAAGACCGAGACTAATCAAGGTCTTAGGGACATAACTCGGGATCTCCGATAAATGGATTCCAACTCAACTCAGTCTAAATGAGAGGCTCAACTCAAATCTAGAGCCCCGACGATCATGCGCGCTTCTCCTCTGCGAACACTACATGATTGCCGGTTCCCAACAAGTCAAGCACGACACTTAGCGAGTTAAATGGGAATCCAAGAACAGCGAGCATAACCTATATTGGCTCCCAAGATCAGCGACCAATATAATCATACCCTCATTACAACGTTGGTCACATCCATACAACCATCATACATAAATAGTGCAAAAGTTACAATAAAGTTCCAAGTATACAAATACATATGTGGCCGACCGGCCAAATTTAACAAGTTTATAACGGAAGCGAGTAAATAAACCAAAAAGACCAGCAGTGGTATGACCACAACCCATTGGCAACCGACTGGGAGTTAGAAGATAGCATACTACTCGTCGGTGTCACCTAAATCGACACCGGCGAACTCATCAACCTCGAGATCGTCCTCACCTGTAAAAGTCAGCAAACATCTGGCTGAGTACCAAAGAGTACTCGTAAGTCTTACACAAAATAAAAATAGTTATGCATAAGGTCATTCAAAGGAAAGGCTCATATTGGCTTAGTTTTGCGAAAGTGACGCAACAAAGGACAACCTACACATACTAGTTTTTCCAAGTGTCATTTCAAAATCAAATTTGAAGTAGAAGTAAAACATGTGAATAAGTAATGAACTAAGTAACAAATAAAGAGTACAAATAACAAAGTGGCTGCCCACTTTGATACAACAACAATATGAACATCCCATTCATGATAATTACCAAGTTCACCCACAAATTTTAATTCCAAGTCTAACAATAAGCAGCCACAAATTTCAAGCGGTCGTCCATAACCGTGGACACGGCTATTCGAATAGATTTATACCCTGCAGGGGTGTACTACTTTACCCACACGACTCGATTAGCCCGTAAGCCTCCGGATAATGGCACACTTCCTTTGGTATGCTGGCCGGGGAGAATCGAGATACGGTCGTTTTCAGCAAGAAAACCCTATTGAGCTAAGTCTCCCATGTGAGATGTTTCCGATCTTAGTACAAGTAGCGTATAGCACTTGCTAAGGGGCTCACACGTTGTACTGGAAATACCGATGTAATGAAAAGGTAATTGGTGCTCCCTTGCACACTATAGAACATTGACATCGATTCCTAAGGACAATTGACAAAGACACAACTGTCCCTACACCACCATGAGACTTAACGCAATAGAATCTTCCCCCTACTTAACCGTACGGCACCCATATACCGCGTGTGGTAGCACGAGAGTTGCTTGAACAGCAGGTACCCAAAGTTCGGTCCTTAATTGTCCAAACAAGTCAACCACATACCCAAATCTCGTGCACAAAGCACTATCACTAACCAACACTTGTCCAGACCAAAAGCTCATTTAAAATGACAAAATTTTAACTCATAAAACAGATACGAAGATCTGAACCAAAAGTATAAAAAGAGAGTTGTGTTTATCCCATAATTGTCGGGTTATTCCCGACAATCGAACTACCGGTTCTAGACTTGCATGGCTAAGCAAACTCGGACAATATAAATTCACACATCCTATCTTAAGCATTTCAGTATTGGAATAATTCATGGATAGCCACAATGACGATGTAATAGGAGGTGTCTAACTATTCATCACAAAAATAGCGACATTATCAAAATAACATGCAAGCAATTATCATTGCATCTATCCTAACACAACTGGGATCAAATATGATGCAAAAGAAAGTTCAAAGGATGCTTGCCTTGCAGGTAGCTAAGTTGTTCGCTCTCAGTTGCGTAGGAGTCGATATCAATAAGCTCGGTATCTAGATAAATACAATATCGAATAAACATCGAGAAATACCTCAAAAATCAAAATGCTCAAAAATGCATGATCTTTCTACAGTATCTAAGTCATGATTTTTGGTGAAAGAATTATTTTATTTTGATTTAGTATGTGAAAGTTATGGTGGTTTGAATTTCAGATTTCAATATGCCTTTACTTAAGCAATTTAATTATGAAGTGAAATTTTGTAGAGCAGTGGTGAATACAAGGGTTACATGAATAAATGGGCAATATTATCATAAGTTCAAAACAGTTGAGTTTGCTCCATTTGGAGTTTTCATGATTTAGTTATTGATTTCTAAAGTTATCAGCATTATTAGTACAAAAATAATGTCTTTTAAGATCATCTTCCTCAAACTATATTTTCTGTGACAGAGGTAAGTTTGAGACCATTTTTATAATTAAGTTCATTTGAAATAGAATTTACCAGAACTGGTTTCACTGTCTTTGGAGTTTCCAAGAATTACTTATGGATTTTTGAAGTTATCAACCTTTTTCTTTTGTAAAAATAATAGGATTAATGACTCATTTTCCAAAATAAAGCTCTCTGTGATAGGGACAAGGTTGAAACCAATTTTAATATAAAGTTCATTGAATATGAAAATTATCAGAAGTGGTTTCACCCATTTTAGAGTTAAAATGATTTAGTTATGCATTTTCGAAGTTATACACATTTTTCAGTATGCAAGTAAATGATTTTTGGATTTTATAAACCATTTGCTACTTTTCTCACCGAGGCTCAGCTAGCCACTCATCGATCAGCGGGCCGCTCGTCGATGGCCCATCGCGGCGCACGCACGTGCATCCTAGAGCTACGATTGCGAGCCATTGGATCAAGATCCAACGGTCCACAGTCGAGGTTCAATCGGAACGGCCCAAACGTCTCACAGATCCAAGTCGTTCCTTTCGCATCTGACGGTTCAGATCGACTCCAGTTCATTTAGTTTCTTAGCACGTATTTAATGCCTTGGGTCCACCCGTCAGTGGACTTAATCATTCATTTCCGACATCAATTAAATGCTAATGATTACAGTTAACGCTAATGACGTGCTACAGTAATGGTCGGCGTGCGACAACGGCATTTTTGCCCCGCGCGGTTGCCCGGAGGCTCGCCGACAAATCCGGCCACGGCGGCGCCATCCAAGGGCAGGAATAGCTGCACAATAGCAATGCACATCTAAGGGTGGTGGTTAGAGTGCCCGAGGTGGACTACACCGGCTAGCGGAGTTAGCGGCGAAAATACCGCAAAAGAGTACAAGGCAAGGAGAGCTCGCGCAATGACATTCAAGCGTGTGCCCTGGTCCTAAAGACTAACTAGAAGCTACCTGAGCGGAGGAAGGTGCTCGGGGAAGCTTAGAGCGGCTGGGGCTGCGTCGGCGCTAGAGAAGAAGTAGCGGCGGCACGGCTTCGCAAGGAAATGGATGCTCTGAGCGGATGGAGCAAAATGAGTGATCGGGTTAGCTTGAGGATCCTATGTGGATCTGTGAGAGCGAAGAATCGACAAGAGGCTTACCAAAGCGAAGTAGGAGATGAGCAGTGTCCTTAGGCGAAAATGGTTCAATCTTTGATTCAGCAAGATCCTGTCGTGCATTCAAGAAATTGATTGAGGGGAAAGTCTAAACAAGCTAAAGGACACAAGGTGACGCGCAAGTCTTAGGTCAATACCTCTTGGACACGAAGAAAGCACGAAGGTGTCCTCGGGGGCGTGCTCTGGACGTGAGCTAGAGCACGAGGGTGAATCAGATGCTACAAGCGAAGATAAGGACCGAGCTTAGCAAAAATGGAGAAGACATTGAAAGTAGAAGAGAGGGGGAAACACCCGGTGGAAGCTTACCCCAGCGAGGAACACCAGAGAGCCTCCCTCTTCTCAGTCAACAGAGAAGAAGTGAGGGAGAAGGAGGGTGCCGAGGGGGTAATATGCCCGGGAGATGACGGCATTGGAGGCGGCGTGAAGAGGAGGTGGCTCGGGTGGCCAAGCAAGCGGCGGAATGCGGCGTGAGCATCGCCGTTTCTGTGCGCGTCGGAACGGCGCGGCCGCGTGGAGCTCGGCTTCTACGTGAGGTTGACGAAGCAGCTGACAGGGTGGGTCCGGCGTGGCAGCGACTCATCGCGTGCGCACGGACGGGGTTCAAATGGATCGGTGCTCACCGTTGGATCTCAGGTGGATGGCTTAGATTAGAAGGAACGATCGCGACGGGCCGAAGGGTGCGAGATCGGGCCGCCGATCGTTGATCTGATGGTTGCATGTGAAGGTGCAAGTAGGTGGTTGGGCCGAGCCGTTTCACTGAGTCGGACTCGAGACCGAGGAACAGTGCACCGGTTTGAGTTTAGGTTTTGACCAGAATTTCAGTTTATCTTCACTACTTTGACCAAGGCTTAAAAATAGAAATAAATTTCCTAAAATCATGAAATACATTGTGGAGGTTCCTGGGATAACCTAGTGTCCATAAAAATTATTTAACACCACTGTTCATGATACATTTTGTAATTTATAAATTCAAACTTAGGCTAGGTCTTTTAATGGCGTTTGAATTTTTATAGGGTTCAAACCAGTCCCAAAAATTTAGGAAAAATTATATTAATTCATGATAATTAATATAGGATTTGAATAAATTATTTCCAGAGGATCTTCAGTAGCATTTATTTTGGTTTTTAGTTTGTAATTCAATTTGAAGTGTATGTTTCAATTGAATTTTGAGATTCCCCAAATACAATATTGAAATAAAAAGTTTCCCAAACATGAAGAATGCTAATGAGATGCATAATAAATCTCTTTATTAATTTGGGGATGTGACAAATTCAGCCAAAGACACGCAGCCAACGTGGGGTTTCAGAGTGGAATTTAAACTATCCAAGTAGTAGACTACTTTCAATGGTACATCGACGGCGACACCAGCGTGTCGATGGGCGCTTATGCGCTCGACGTCACGCCACACCATTTGTTTCGCCGAGTGTGTGAAACACGAAAAGAAAAGGCCCACGATCGAGTAAATCTTTGCTTAAATTGTGCATTTCTTTTCACCGCTTTTTAGTATGTCGATGTATCTGAACTGGCAAGGCACCTTTGCATGCGATTAGGTCTTCATTAATTTAAAACCTAGCGCCCTTGGACAAGTTGTCTTTGAAATTTTAAAATGAAAAGAATAAAATGCAGAAACAAATGCAACATTTTGGAGCATTCAAAGCTGTTCGAACCTATAATATATGTTCCATTTGCCATTTGGAATGCCATATTTTCCCCAATTTATACGGAAATTGGATTGTTTCTTCAGGACTTTATGTGAGGTTCTGTGTTCTAAATATGCCTAATTAAACTTCCTAGGAATTTTGTAGAAAATAGTATATAGTCCAGGAAATATGTGGCTGCTTAGGGGTAGTTACCCACAGGATCTTTAAAGTTGAAATTCAAAATTCCATTGAAAGTTGAATTCTTTTAGATAAAAGTGGAAAATTTCGAGATAGATGTATTCTAATATGATAGTTTTAAAGTGTGTGTGTGTGTGTCTATATATATATATATATCTATGCAAAGTTTGTACAAGTTTAAAATGAGTCTTCCTGTTTATACTATGGGCTTTTGTAGATTCAATGAGGAGGTTCACAAAAAAATGGATCTTTGTCATATCAAGATTAAATGCAGAGAAGGGCTAGTGACAAGTTTAAGTTAAAATATGGTGAATTGGGGGCTGTTTATAGACATTAAGAGTATAGAGAGGTTTAGGGTCATTAATGCTAGGGTGATGAATGATTGTCTCAGTAGCTAAATGGATTTGGAAAATAGCCTCGACTAATAATGAGCTCTGGTTTAGTATCCTAAAAGCTAAATATTACCCTAGAGGTGGTTTTAGAGATGCTAATATCCTTAAGGGTTCTCGATTCTAGAAGAATATGTTCATAAGGTTAAATGCATGGTTATTTCACTAGGGATCTATATTTAAGATAGGTAATGGCTGCAATATTTCTTTTTGGGGTGATGTTTGGACAGAGAGTGTCCTCTGATGATCAAATCAATAAATTGTTCAATATTTGTAAATCCCCAATATGAGTGTGGTACATGGGGTTGATAGGAGATAGTGGAATAGAACTCTCAATAGGAATCTAGGAGATGAAGAGGTAGCTCAATGGGAGGATTTGAAAAAATCTATCATGAATGTTGAACTGAATGATAATCAGGATATAATGGTGTGGTGTCTTGAGAAATCTGGTGTTTTCCATTTAATTCTTTGTCTGAGATGATTGTTTTTTGGGGATAGGGGTATTTGTAGAAAGATGAAGAAGCTGTGGAAAAGTAAGTTTCCATTGAAGGTTTTTTTTTGTGGCAATGCTATCGAAAAGAATGCAAACTTTAGATCAGCTGAAAAAAAGAGGTTGGAAAGGGAGATGAAGCATGTACGTGTGGTTTTGAAGAGAATATTGATCATGTTTTGTTATCTTGTGTTTTGGCGAAAAAACATTGGATCTGTATTAAAGAGTTGCTAAGTTGCGAGCGTATTCCAAATTCTTTAGAAGATTTCCAACTGAATTGGTTGGAAAAAAAGGGGTCTAACGATTACTATGTGATTTTGTTTAGTTTTGTAGCTTCATCTTGGAATCTCCAGAAAATTAGGAACAAAATGACGTTTGAGAATAATTTTTCTAAGCAACCAGTTGAAGTGATTTTTAAATTTATATCTTGTTTGTAGTCCTGACGAATTCTCATCAGAGGGAATGATCGAATTAAGATGGACTGTTTCATGAAGACTGTTGAGGAGTGGACTAATCGGTTTTAAAATATGGATAATCTGTCATGGACCGGCTTCGGCTTAGTGTGGTGGACCGTGGGCCAGGAGGTGAGAGGGGAGTACAAAGGGGCAACCGACAGGACACCAGAGAATCGAAGATTATTTGGCTAGACACAGCTCTCTCTTCTTCCTCAAGAAGCTGCTCTTCCCCAACCTCTGATTCTTCTCTGATTCCCCGTCCCTTGCTTCTTCTCATCTTCCCAGTCTCCGAGACCCAGTCCATTTACTAGTTCCCACCTCTAATTTCCCTATTTGTATCCCCAAATACTTGATGGATTTGAGTAATACATATATTGAGTGGTGTTCTTGTGTGTTCATCCGATTGGTATGTAACAATTGGTATCAGAGCACTCGATCCTACTGGTTCCAAGCTCTGAGGTGGCCATGACTGTGGGGACCCCGGTAATTATCTCCATAAGACCGAGATTAGACAAGGTCTTAGGGACATAATCACGGTCTCCGGTAAATAATTCAATTTAACTCCATCCAAGTGAGAGGCTTAGCGAATACTAGAGCCTCAACGATCATGCGTTTGCTCCTTTGCGAGCGCTACATGATTGTCGATTCTCTTTCGATCCGAAGCACTACACTTAGTGAGTTAAATGAGAATTCATCAACAACGAGTATGACTTATATTGGCTCCCAAGATCAACGACCAATATACTCATACCCTCATCCAACGTTGGTTACATCCATACAACGCATACAACAAGAGATTAAAAGACATCTTGCATAATAGTTAAGGTCTCGACTTATTACAAGCGGTAGACCGCCAAATTCGAGTAAAGTATCAAGTAGCAGCGTAAGTAAATAGATAAAGCAAAAGACCAGCAGTGGTATGCCCATCACCCATCGACAACCGACTGGGGGTTAAATGATAGCACACTACTCATTAGTGTCACCCAAGTCAACACTAACGAGATCGTCATACTCATAATCTTCCTCACCTGAAAAGGCCGACAAACATCCGTGAGTACAAGTGTACTCGCAAGTCTTACACAAATAAAAATAGTTATGCATAAGGGTCATTCAAAGGATGGCTCATATTGGTTTAGTTTTGCGAAAGAGACGCAACAATTAACATCCTACACATACTAGTTTTTCATGTGCCCATTTAAAAATCAGATTTGAAGTAGAAGTAAAGCATATAGTAAAGCATTTGATAATAAACAATTGAATCATACAAAGTTCAAAGTGGCAGCCCACTTTGATGTACTAAACACATGAACAACCCGTTCATGGCGAATATAAGTTCAACCACAATTTTAATTAAAAGTCTAACAATAGTAACTCCCGAACTCAGCGGTTGTCCATAGCAGTGGACACGGCTATTCGAATAGATTTATACCTGCGGGGGTGTACTACTTTACCCACACGACTTGATTAGCAGTAAGCCTCCGGATGCCTCAGGATATAGCATACTTCCTATGGTATGCCGGCGGGTAAATCAAGATCTGATCATTTTCAACAGAAGATCCCATTGGGCTAAGTCCCCCTTGTGAGATGGTTCCTTGCCTAGTACAAGCGTCGATAGCACTTGCTAGGGGCTCACAAGTTATATTGGAAATCTGATGCAATCAAAACAAAAAGAATTGGCGTTCCCTTGCACACTATAAAGGATTACATCGGCTCTAAAGAACATAGGATTTCACGGTCGCTATGCCCTTACACCACCAAGGACTTAACACAATAAAACCCTCCCCTACTTAACCATCGGCTCCCAACCGCGTGTGGCGTACGAGTGTACTTGATGCGGCGTTACAAAGTTCGGTCCTCAATTGTCGGACAAGTCCTTCCACTTACCCAATGCTCGTGCACAAAGCACCATCACTAACCAACACTTGTCCAGACCAAAAGCTCATTTAAAAATAACAAAATTTAACTCATAAAACAGCTACAAGATCTGAAGTATAAATCATAAAATGAGAGTTGTGTTTATCCCAAAACGTCGGGTTATTCCCGACGATCGAACTCTGTGTCTAGACTTGCATGGCTAAGAAATTCTATAACCCATAATTCACATCCTATCTTAAGCATATAGGAGTTGGCATAATTCAAGATTAACCTCAAGCATAGGACATAACTAAACTACACATCACAAAAATATTGACATAATCAAAATAGCATGCAAGCAATTATCATTGCACTAACTTAACAAAACTAGGATCAAATATGATGCAAAGAAAGTTCAAATGATGCTTGCCTTGCTGGTACAGTAGCTGCTCGCTCTCAGTAGCGTAAGTGTCGATATCAATATGCTCGGGATCTATATAATTATAACATCAAATAAATCAGAAAACAACTCAAAAACCAAAATGCTCAAAAATGCATGATTTTCTACAGTAGTTAGGTTATGATTTTAGATGGATTTAGGTAAAAGAATTATTCCATTTGGAGTTATGAATTGGAAGTTATGCTATTTGAATTTCAGTTTCATTAAACCTTAAGTCATGTAATTTAATTATTTGGCCAAAATTTGTAGAACAGTGGTGGGGTAAAGGATTACATAGGTAAATAGGTAATATTAATACAAGTTCAGAATAGTTGAGTTTGTCCCATTTGGAGTTCTTATGATTTAGTTATTGATTTTCAAAGTTATCAACCTTTTATAGTATAACAATAATGGAATTAAAGATTATATTCTCCAAAATAGTTTCTGTGACAGAGGTAACATGGAGACCATTTTTAGAATTAAGTTCACTGAAAATGAAAATTATCAAAAGTGGTCTCACTGTTTTTTGAGCTTCCAATAATTACTTATGCATTTTTGAGGTTATCAGTCATTTTTCTATTGTACAAATAATGGTTTTAATGGAGTAATCTCCAAATAAATTTCTCTGCTACAGAGACAAGTATGAAACAAATTTTGATATAAAATTTACTAACAGTGAAAATTTCCAGAAGTGGTTTCATGTGATTTGGAGTTAAATTGATTTAGTTATGCATTTTAGAAGTTAATACATGTTTTTGATGGGCGATAAATGATTTTCGGATTTTATAATTCATTTGCTACTTTTCTTACCGAACACAGCGCTAGCTGCGGTCAGCGACTTGCGGGCCAGGTCAAAGTTTTGACCAGTCCACACTCAAGGTCGGCTCGTTGAAACTCAAAGGAAAACGTATTCCACAAAATCGTCTCCTAAACACAGAGCGTAAACTTCGTATTTGAACTACCCAGTCGTGTTCTATTAGGAAAACATAAGCTAGCAACTACGCAACCATTAACGGCTAAACAACGATTTAAACCTAATGGCGCTCTCGATAACTACGGCCGTGCGACAAGCGGCCCGTGGGCTTGCCGAGCTTGCCGGCCGCGATGCGTCCTGGCGGGGCTGGTGAGCTTGGGATAGGCGCAATAGTGGTGCGCACCTCCTGGTAGTGAGGTTGGTGCAGAAGTGGGCCGGGCGGCGGCCCGGCGGAGATGGGCGGAGCTCAACGCTTCGGCCAAAAGTGCAAAATGCGAAAACAAGCTCGCATGGTCCATACAAGCGGGCACGAGTCTCTAGGGACTACTAGGAGCCACACGAAGCTAGGAGAGGCACGAGGAAGCTTGAAGCGGTGGAGGCTTGTCGGTCTTGGAGAAGGCGAAGCGACGACACGGCTTCACGTGGAGCGGTAGTTGGAGCAAAATGGTGACAAAAGGATGGTCGGAGTAAGCAATTAAGGATCATCGAGGATGCTATACAAGCGAGTAATCGGCAAAATACTCACCAAGACAAAGTGGGAGATGAGCGGGTGTCCTTAGGCGAAAATGATCAAATCTTCAAATTGTACTAAGCACATGGTACCTTCTTTGAAACAAGGTGAGGGTTTTGATCGATGAGCTAAAGCATACAAGGTGACACGGTGGTTTGAGGATAATACCTCTTGACAACAAAGAAAGTTTGAAGATGTCTGCAAGTGCGTGCTCTAGAGCGCAGAAACACGATCACGGTCCGGAGCTACAAGCAAAGATAGGAGGCGAGATGAGAAAAAATGGAAACGACATGGAAGGTGGAAGAGGAGGAACCATGCGAGGAAGCTCAGGAGTAGAGACAGAAACGAGCTTCCTTCCCCTCAGCGAAAAGAGGATAAGTGAGCGACATTTAGGGTTCGGAGGTGTCTTAAGCACGGAAAGTGGCGGAGTGGAGGCGGCGTGAAGAGAGGAAGCTCGGGAGTGGCCAGCGGACGCGGTGGATTGGGCGTCAGCGGAGGTGCTCGAGCGTCGCGGCGCGTGCACGCAGGATGCTGAGGCACCAGTGGAGGTCGAGGGCGGGGCGGCAGGTGGGCACAGGATGTCGGCGATACAAGGCGGCGCATATGCAAGCCGAGTGGATTAGCGCCGCCGTTGGATCTCGAAGGACGGATCAGATTTGAGAGGTGTTGGTTTGGTCAAATGATGGCGAGATGCGGACCGTTGATCCTCGATCGGCGGTCGCATGAGAAGTGCGATTAGGTGGTTGGGTTGAGCCGTCCGCTGAAGTCGGACTCGAGCAGAGGAGCGATGCTGGCTCGATGCGAGTTTGGCGAGATTTAAATAGTTTTCCTACTTTGGTGAGGCTTAGAAATAGAAATAAATTTCTAAAAATTATGAAATAATTTGTGGGGGTTCCTGGGAAGATATAGTTCCCATAAGAATTAAGAAATCCCACTGTTCATGATATATTTTGTAATATTTAAATTCAAACTTCATGTATGTCTTTTAAGTTGGTTTGAATTTTCATTAGGTTCAACCTAGTCCCAAAAATTCTGGAAAAAATATATTTATTCATGAGAATTAATGTAGTATTTGATTAAATTAGTTTCAGATGATGATCACAACTTTTTATCACTGATTCGAATTGAAATGTGAATTTTGATGTGTATGTTCACCCCAAATTAGATTTTCCAAGTACAATATATCATGGAAATGTTTTGGAATTAATAATGCATGTTAATGAAATACATATTAATCCATTTTAATTATTGGGGCTGTGACAAACCTCCCCCCTTACAAAAGATCTCGACCCGAGATCTGGGTGGAGAAGAATTAGAAAGTTTTCATTAGAAGTTATAATTTATGTTGTCTTGATTTCCTTCAAAGATAGTGTTGACATGTTATAATTATGCCATAAGAATAATTTTGTTTACATTGCTATGTTTTACCTTTCCTTTCTTGATACGAAGGCACTTCATGTAGAGAAGAGGTGCGATATCTTGCTGCATCAGGTCTTCACGTTCCCAAGTTGCTTCATCTTAGTGTGGTTGCTCCATTGGACCTTGACGAACTTGATGTCACGATTCCTCGTCTTGCGCTCGGTTTCTTCAAGGATCGAATCGGGCTCTCCGATAAGATAGATCGGGTTGCAAGTCGAGTTTGTCCAACTCGGTTGCTTCCGTTGGGACTCGAAGACATTTCTTGAGTTGGGAGACATGGAAGGCGTTATGCACGTCTCGAAAGTGATGGTGGCAACTCCAACGGTATGCCACCGATCCCAACTTAGCTAGAATACGGAAGGTCAATATAGCGAGTGCTAATTTACCTTTAATTTGGAAGCGACGAACTCCTTTCATAGGAGAGACTTTAAGATATACATGATCGTCCACTTGAAACTCAACTCGCGGCGGCGGCGGTCGGCATATGACTTCGGCGTGATTGGCGGTCCTAAGTCGATTCGCGAATGACACGAACTTGTTCTTGACATCTTCCACCAAGGTTGGGCCATAGAATGGCCTCTCCCGACTTCGGACGGTTCAAAGGTGTTCTACAAGCTCTCCCATACAATGCTTGAATGGTGACATCGAATCTTTGGATTGGAAGCTGTTGTTGTATGAGAACTTCGGCAAGCGGTAAACATGTTTCCCAACCATCGCTGTAGGATAACACACAAGCCGGAGAAGGTCTTCCAAAACTTGGTTTACCCTCTCGAGTTTGTCCATCCGTTTGCGGGTGATAAGCGGAGCTAAAGGATAGGTTGGTTCCCATTGCTTAATGCAAGCGGTTCAGAAATGAGAGGTGAATTGGGGACCTCATGCGAAACAATCACCTTTGGTACACCATGGAGACAAACAATTACGGAAATATAAAGTTACGCTAGTTTGGCCGGTGTAAGTGGTCTTGCGAGAATAAAATGGGCAACCTTGGTTAAACGATCCACAATCACCCATATAGAATCAAATCCAATTTTAGTTCTAGGAAGGCGGTGATAAAATCCATGCCAACTTCTTCCCATTTCCAGCTGGGAATGGGCGGGGATCTAGAGTGCGGTGGCTTCAAATGCTCGGCTGAACTCTTTGACATAGATCGCACTCGGCCACATCTTTGTGCAGCGTGCCGCTTCATTCGGCTCCACCACGTTTCTTTTTCAAATCTTGATACATTTCGTACTCCGGGGTGGATAGAGAATTTTGAGTTATGAGCCTCCTTGAGAATCAATTCCCTCAAGTGGCGATCAAATGGTACCACCATACGGTTTCCAAACCATAGAGTACCTTGTGCATCTTGCTTAAAACATTTAGCCTTGCCTTGTTTCATTAGTTTTAAAATTTGAGCCACTTCGCATCGGTTTTAGGCTTCCTAATCTGGTCCTCAAGTGTGCAAGTCTGCCGAGAGGGCTGCAGCGAACCTTCTTCAACTATCTCCAGGTGTAGGCCTTGCAATGCGACACATAAGCCCTGAGAAAAGGAGTTCTGGACAAGCAGTTGCATTGAGATTTTACGCTCAATCGTCGCCTGACATTAGCCTTCCTGGATGTAATGGAGTCCCATATCATAATATTTAATCAACTCAAGCCATCTTCTTTGTCTCAAGTTCAGGTCGGCTTGGGTGAAAATATATTAAGGCTCTTATGGTCGGTGTAGATCTCATAGCGTTCTGATGAGGTAATGTCGCCAAATCTTCAAGGCATGAACTACAGCCGCGAGCTCTAGGTCGTGTGTGGGATAATTTGCCTCATGGGTGTAACAGCCCTAACTTAGGGTTTGTATTTCAAATGTACATTATGAGGAGAAATAAAAAACTTTTGATGCCTCATGAAATCACTTGAGAGTTTCTACAATTTTTCCTAGCAATTTCCAATTTTTAGAATTTAATTCTTGTGATTGGAGATTGTTGTCAGCAAATTCTCAGCTTTCAAACTTGTGACCACCCTCCGAAATTACTTTTCCTATCATCTTGATCATCCTATCTACCTCCCTGAATTATTTCACAATTTTTAGATTTTAGTTGCTATTTCAAATACCCAAGTCAAACCAGTTTAGAAATCTGGTCAAACTTCTGTTTAGCAGCTTGTGAATTTTATTGGGAGAAATCTAGTGCATAAAAACTCCTGGAAAAATTTCACAAGGTTGTCCTCTGTTCGATGGCTTCCATAAAAATTTCGAATTTTTGGGCTGGAGCTATCTCTAAAAATTCTCCAAATTCTCTCGACCTTTTAAAACTCCAAATCGGTATTCAACGTTCCTCGGGCTCGAACCCGAGCCCGACTCAGTCGACAGCGCCACTTGACTCGGTCGCGCCACCTAGCGGCACCGCTGAGCCGATGGTGTCGGTAGTCCGATGGAGATCGAGCGGTCCACGTTGCTTGTCTCGTCGACTGTCAGAATGCATACACCAATCTCGGCCGTCCATTTGAGATCCGGCGATCAACGCGCATTTGACTCGCTCGCACCGCTTTGTTTCTTTTCGTGCAAGTGGACCCCACCCGCCGATGTCGCCTCGTCTTCTCGCACCTCACGGAGCTCGTGGCGCACTCGCATGCTTGCCACGCGCTGCGTCGTCGCCACGTCGGGGCGCGTGTCCCTCTCCGGCATCGCGAGCTTTATAACCTACCGCACTCATCCATTCTTCGTTTCCTTCGCTCTCTCGCTTTCTCCATACGCTTCTGTTTGGCGGAGAAGAACGAAAAAGCGCCATAAATCGCGCCGCCCTTGAGCGGCGACCGCACCACCGTGATCCACGCAGCGCGCCTCCATTTTGCCCAACCGGGTCCTTGGCGTCCGATGAATCACGAGGCGATATCGTCGTCTCGCCTCGGCGATCTCGGTCCGTGAGCTCGTTTGCGATCCGGTGAGTCTCTAGCCTCGTCACTTGGTCCCTTAGGATCGCGCGATGCACCGAGTCTAACGGCGGGATTGTTTACGCCTTTTGTGCATCGTTGTGGGCATGCGACCAATTCTTCTCCAAGCTCGGTTTTCGCCGTGGTGAAATTCCGGCGTTCGGGCCTTCTAACCGTCGGCGTTATCGTGTGCTTCTTGCTCACGGTGTTGAGGCGGCTTAAGCACACCTTCAGGGTCTTCGAAGCTCGCGGCGTCTTCTCCGCGAGCACCGTGTCTTCTTCTCCGCCTCCGTTCGCGCCCACTCGCGCCGGTATCCCCGTGGTCGCGCGAACACGAAGTATCACTCACTTCGCCGAAACCCTCACGGTTAGCAAATGCAGATTCGCGGCGCGCCGCCGTCCGTGCTCGCCGGTGAACGTGCCGGTGAAGTTTAGTTTAGCGCTAATCTCGTTTCTCGAATGTTGCTATGTGGGTCCATCTTTGTCGATTAGTGGTTGTGTAACTCGGTGATCGTTTTCTCTGTCGGAAGCGTATTTCTCTATGAGTATATGTTAAGTACACTTTGATAAGTCAAAGGCGTATTCTTAGAATCGCCTTGACGTCACTTTGGGCGGGCGGGCTGTTGCAGTCGACACTTTGCGGGCCCGCTGTCGATGTCTGCGGGCTAGATAGTCGTGGGTAGAAAAGTTAAATGCTTTAGTATTTACGTAATGTGTTTCTGTTGCTTTGTTAATTCATTTAAACTTAGAAAATGCATAACTAATTCAAGTTTTATCTAAATCGCATGAATCGGTCTTTGTTAATTTTCATTTCAAATGTGGTATTTGCTAAAATTAGTTTCAACCTTGTATACATGTAGCAAAAATCATTAATTAATTAATTGTTGTTTTATGTATCTTCTAAATTAGAAAATGTATCTCTCTTTCAATAATTGTCCAAATCCAGTGAAACCAACTCTGTAAAATTTCATTTTTAGTATACTAATTTTCAGGATAGGTTCTGGATACTGTTTTTGTGCACAAAAATTTGTTAAGTAATTAACTAGTGTTTTGATGTGTTTTTAGCTTAGAAAATTCATGGAAAATTCTTAATAACTTAAAATGATTTGTACTCTATTTCTAAAATTTTGTTATATCATGCTTAGGTTGCTGTGTGAGTTTGGTATGTTTTGATGTTGTTGTATGGTTGAGTTTTGTCGGTGTTTTTCGCTCTTATTCGCTGTTATTTGTTCTATCGTTAGGATTCGATATTTGCGGCAACCGAGCGACCCTCGCAACAAATTGAGCAACGACAACGAACAAGCGGTTTGATCATGTTAATCGGTATTTTAAAATCTATTATTTTGTTTTGATTGTATGTATGCATTGCTTAATTTGTGTTAAATTGATTAGTTAAATCCGTGTTGCATATCACGTAGGTGAAATATTGATCTCTACTTCTGAGCCTAGGTTATTTGCTGTGATTAGAGTTCGTTGGATGAACTCTTATCACTTAGTAGTTTACGTGTTCAGATGCTTAGCCATGCCTAGCTTCCGGTAGAATTGGGCGATTATCGACTTAGTCGATAATCTTGATCACATGAAATTATTATTGTTCTTATGCCTTGTTATTTTTAAATCTCAAAATGAAAACAAAATAAAAAAAAGCGATTTCGACGCGACACAATGGTAAGATGGTGTGATTCTTGGGTGTGGCTTGGAATGGTGCCGGGTCAGTTAAGGACCGAACATCTTGTGAGTGAATTTTTATCCGAGCATTTCGTGCTAACCACACTAGAGTATATGGGACCTCTCTTGACCTAGTACTTTGGCGTGTATTGGCTCAGGGTGCAAGAGGTCGCGAGGAGGATGGTCTTGGGAGCATGGTAGTTGTCAGCTTTACCACTGAGTGGGTAGTTGTCTTTCGGCTTTACCATGTAAGCGTATGGATTTCTATCCATCTGACGGCTCGTAGTTAATACACAATATTGGAAAAAGTCTCGTGGGACTTAGCTGTGCTTGAGCATACCTTCGGTAGTGTGCTTTGGCTTAAAGGCGATGCGAAGTGTGGAGTGCGATGGTACACCTGCGGGGTTAAAAACTATTCGAATAGCCTGCGTCCTAGGTGATGGACACGCTTGGGTAAGCTTTTCAAGAGTTAGACTACAACATTTAAATTAAAACTTGATGGGTGGTACGAATGCAGGGATTAGTGCTATGTTGTGGTGACTATTGGGATAGTCACTTCTAGGTTGTTTTTCCTTACTCTTTTGTTATTATTACCTTCTTGTATTTCAACATTAGAAATGAATTACAAACTTGCCTTTAAAGCGTATTATATTATTGCAAATGAAAATTGACTTTATGCAAATGAAACATATGGCCTCCACCAAACAAGCCTGCATGTAGTTTATGAACAGGTTTGTTAGTTCACACGTCAGTCTTGCGGGTACAAAGACAATCTTTGTACTCATTGCTTTGCTTAATGTTTTGTTGCGAGAGGAAGAAGGTGAGCCCCAAGGGCCTCACTACGTGATTGTGTTGCCGTTTAGTGGACGACTAGACTTGGCGGTCGGTCGGATGCCTTGTGGGTTGAAGGCACAGCGATTGGCTTTGTTTATAGCCATCTTATGGCACTTTTGTTTCCATTTGTCTTCTTTACATTATTTATGTATCTTGTGGCTGCCGACCTTGTCATGTAATAACTCTACTATTTGTTTATCTTCCGTTTAGTAGTGTGGTGTTTGGACTCTATGTTTGGAATGGAGTTGATGTCTAATTTTGTAACAGGTGTGTATCTTGCTACGGGAAGTATACATATCTAGAGATCAATTTATTTGATTTGTGATGCTAGGACCAAGTGGTTGGTTAAGCATTACAAGCCAAATAAATTGGGGTCCTCACAAAGTTGGTATCAGAGCCATTCTGACCGTAGTAACCCAAGCATAGTCGTCCTTAGGATGTTTTGGAAAGGCTTATTTTCAAAGAATAAAAAGGTTTATGAAAACCTAAGCGATTCTCGGATTTTACTCCTTACCTATCTTAGCTTTCTACTCTCATCTTACTCTAATTTGAGTTTTAAAACTTGGTTTCTCTCTTTCCTTTCAAAAGATAGTTACTTATCCGGTGGGATTAGTTTTGGGAGAACCGTGAGGGATTAATCTAACTAAAACTTGTGGGGATAATAGGGTAAGATGTAAAGTGAGTAGTCATGTGTGCGGTCTTTCTTTGGTAGGACTTTACCTGTTTTTGCGTTGTTTAATTTGTTTTGATGAATTTTGGGCTTTCTTGCTCTTAGATTTGTTGCTAACTTGTCTTAGTAAAGCAGGATGGCGGAAGAACAGCGTGGCGATCGGCGAGTGGGTCATGATGAGAGCTTCCCCCTCCTCCGACCATGGTGAGGTTCGCTCGGTCGAGCGAAACGCATGGACGACAGCGCATTTGGAGGTTATTGCTAGGAATACCTCCACTCCTGCCGATGGTGGCGGCCACCGGTTCGCGTGGGACTTGCGAGTTCCTCCGTCACGCGACCGTCGACTTTCTCCGCTCTGTGGACCCTCTCGATGCGGACGATTGGTGCGCAGGTTGACGAGCTCAACATAGCAGTGCGAACGCAGATAAGGCACTCTTCGCGTCCCACCGGCTTGAGGCGCGGCACTCTCATAGTGGGAGAACTATCTCGCCATGCGACCCGCGGGCTATGTAGTCGCGTGGGAGGAGTTGGTCGACTTTTCGTCGGGCCCACATCCGATGGCACGATGAAGGTGAAGAAGAAGGAGTTCCTCACGCTCAAGCAAGGGCGCAAGTGCAGCGGAGAATGCACATGCGAGTTCAATCATTTGGCTCGTTATGCTCCGGGAGGTGGCCTCGGATGAGGCTAGCGGAGAAGTTTATGGATGGCTTATCCGAGGAGCTGCGGGACAAGCTATCTATTGTGGACTTCTCGACTTTCGAACCTTGGTAGATAAGGCCATTGTTCTTGAGCATAAGGCAAAGCGGCTGGCGAGTCCATAGCGCAAATGGGAAGCGCATCGGTCTACTCACACCACCTCATTCGTCCTCGGGCCGGGCCGGCACGATGGCGTTCTTTTGCTCCACCGGCACGAGGCCATCTACACCTCCTCGTCCACCGCAGAGCGTGTTTCAGCCGCGTGCGCTGCGATCCAAACAGAGCGGCCTCCGCAATCCGGCGCCGAGGTTACTTGTTTCGCCACAACAAGGGCCATTATGCGAATGCCTGCCCTCAGAGTGTTGCAGCAGCCCCTCGTCCTAATGGAGGACGCGGGCAGGGGAATGGTCATCCACCTGACCAGAAGATGATCCAGAAGCCACAGGGTGCGAGCAGCGGTCGAGTCAACCACCTTTCAGCTGAGGAGGCTCAGGAGGCGCCAGATGTCGTGATTGGTACACTTCTTGTTAATTCTCGTCCTGCTGCAGTATTGTTTGATTCTGGAGCATCGCATTCTTTTATTTCAAGATCATTTGCTGCTGCTAGTGGTCTTCATTGTGTTCCTTTGGGAGTTCCTTTGCTCATTCGCTCTCCGGGGTCGGAAATGAGAGCTAATTTTCAGTGTCGGGATGTTCCTATCGAAGTCAAAGGAGTGGGTTTCTTGGCAAATCTCATCCTGCTCAACTCAGCGAGCCTGGATGTAATTCTTGGCATGGATTGGTTGTCCCAACACTTGGGGCAGATTGATTGTGCCAAGAAGATGGTCTTCCTCACCAACCTTTCCTGAATGGTTGGCTTTTCCCCATGTTGCAAGGGTCACACCTTTGTGCAATTGTAGCAAAGCCAGCTTTGAAGATTCAGGAGGTTCCTACTGTTTGTGATTTTGAGGATGTTTTTCCTGATGATTTACATGGGATGCCTCCGGTTCGAGATCTGTAGTTTGTCATCGAGTTGCTGCCCGGTCTTGCCCCTATCTCGGCGCCGTATCGAATGCCTCCCAATGAGCTAGAAGAATTGAAGAAGCGAGCTTGGTGAGCTCCAAGCAAAGGGTTTCATCCGTCCCGCCATCTCCTTGGGGTTGTCCGGTGATCTTTGTGAAGAAGAAGGACAAGACTTTGCGCATGTGTGTTGATTACCGTCCTCTCAATGAGGTGTGGTGAAGAACAAATATCCTCTGCCCGCATTGATGATCTGTTTGATCGGTTGGTTGAGCCAGTGTTCTCAAAGATTGATTTGAGAATGGGGTATCACCAGTCGAGGATCAGATCGAGAGGATATTCGAAGACGGCTTTCACTACTCGTTATGGGTCATGCGAGTACACCGTCATGTCTTCGGTTTAACCAATGCTCCAGCTTTGTTCATGAACTTAATGAATTCAGTATTCATGGAGTTTTGGATAAATTTGTGGTGGTCTTTATTGATGATATTCTTATCTATTCCAAGGCTGAAGCGAGCACGAGCATCTGAAGATTGTTTTGGGCAAATTGCGGAACACCCGGTTGTATCGCGAGTTCAACAAATGCGAGTTACGTTGAAGGAAGTGGCATTCTTGGGCCATGTTCTTTCACCGAGGCGTAGTGTGGATCCCAAAGAAGGTCGTGATGTTCTATCTTGGGGTCAGCCCAAGTCAGTCACTCATGTACGGAGTTTTCTCGGTTTAGCGGGCTACTACTGCCGTTTTATCGAGAACTTCTCCAAGATCGCAAAGCCAATGCCTGAATTGCTCAAGAAGGACAAGAAGTTTGTGTGGTCCTCTGCTTGTGATGAGAACTTTCAGGAGCTCAAACAGTGTTTGACTTCAGCTCCAGTCCTTACTCTTCCCGATGTCCACAAGAGCTTCGATATCTATTGCGATGCCTCTCGTCAGGGACTCGGGTGTGTTCTTATGCAAGAAGGCAAGGCAGTTGCCTATGCATCCAGGCAGTTAAGACCTCACGAGCTCAATTATCCTACCCATGATTTAGAGTTGGCTGCTGTGGTGCATGCACTCAAGATTTGGCGGCATTATTTGATCGGTAAATCACGTGAGGTGTATTCGATCACAAGAGCTTGAAGTATTTGTTCACCCACCGATCTGAACCTCGAGCAGAAGATGGCTAGAATTGATCAAAGATTATGACATGGGTATTCGTATCATCACAGCAAGGCCAATGTGGTTCTTGATGCACTTAGCCGAAAGGTGTATTGCAATACTCGATGATCCAACAAAGAAGAACCTGCACTTCTTGCGAGTTTCAAATCTCAACTTGGGTTTGGTTGAGCATGGTTCCCTTCTTTGCCTTGGTTGTGCAACCGACCTTGGTGGATCAAATCAAGGCGACAAAGAAATCGATGATGGTGTGGGTAAAATCAAGCAGAACATCAGGGATGGATCAGCCAAGTGTTTCACAGAAGATGAGCACGGTGTTGTATGGTTTGGGCAGCGTCTTGTGGTCCCAAAGGTCCCAGAGTTGCGGGATTTGATTCTTGAGGAGGCCCATGATTCGCCTTTGTCCATCCATCCCGGGCCACTAAAATGTACCGAGATCTCGCGCAGAGATTACGTGGACTCGCATGAAGCGCGAGATTGCGAGTTCGTGGCCGATGTGACACATGTTGTCGCGTCAAGGCCGAGCATCAACGTCCGTCGGGTCTTCTTCAGCCCTTGCCCATACCAGAGTGGAAGTGGGATTCCGTAGGCATGGATTTTATCAACGGGTCCGCCTGCATTTCTTCGAGGAAGGATGCTATCCGGGTTGTTATCGATCGATTGACGAAGGTAGCGCACTTCCGCCAAGATGCCACCACTCTCGGTGTCGATCGATTGGCGATCTCTATATCTCCCGCATTGTGAGCTTGCATGGTGTGCCACGAACGATTGTGTCGATCGTGGCTCTCTTTCACTTCTCGGCTATGGCACGATTTACAGGAGGCCATGGGGACCCGTCTTTCTTTCACTCGACCTATCATCCTCGGGATCGATGGTCGACGGAGCGAGTCAACCAAGTTCTTGAAGATATGCTCGTGCTTGTGTTCTTTCCTATGGAAAGAATTGGGAGAAGTGTCTACCGCTTGCCGAAGTTCTCCTACAACAACAACTTCGAGTGCTAGTCTCGGTATGGCACCATTTGAGGCTTCGTATGGGCGGCGCTGCGAACACCGTTGAACTGGTCAGAAACTGGTGAAAGGCAGTTCTTTGGCCCAGATTCGATCGATGAGGCGGAAAGTCAAGTGCGCTTGATTCGTGAGCACTTGCGCATAGCTCACCCGAGCGAAAGAGCTATGCGGTCGGCGTCGCCGTGGAACCGAGTTCCGGCCCAATGACTTTGTGTATCTCAAAGTCTCACCTCAAGGGACATCGTCGTTTGGTGTCAAGGGCAAGCGCTCCCGATATGTCGGGCGTGTCGCATCATCAAGAGAGTGGAAGCTGTTGCATACAAGTTAGAATTGCCAGCTACACTCGAAGGAGTGCATGATGTTTTCCATGTATCGCAATTGAAAAAGTGCCTCCGTGTTCCAGTTGAGGAAACACCATTGGAAAATATCGATGTGCAGGAAGATCTGTCTTATCGTGAGCGCCCCGTTTGTATCCTCGAAGAAGCTGAACGCAGAACAAGGAACCGTGTGATCAAGTTCCTTAAAGTTTAGTGGTCGAACCACTCCGAGGATGAAGCCACTTGGGAGCGGGAAGATCGTCTCCAAGCAGACTACCCATCCTTCTTCTCCCGATCCATCGAATCTGGGCGAGATTCCCGTATGGGGAGATTTGTAACAGCCCTAACTTAGGGTTTGTATTTCAAATGTAAATTATGAGGAGAAATAAAAAACTTTTGATGCCTCATGAAATCACTTGAGAGTTTCTACAATTTTTCCTAGCAATTTCCAATTTTTAGAATTTAATTCTTGTGATTGGAGATTGTTGTCAAGAAATTCTCACTTTCAAACTTGTGACCACCCTCCGAAATTACTTTTCCTATCATCTTGATCATCCTATCTACCTCCTGAATTATTTCACAATTTTTAGATTTTAGTTGCTATTTCAAATACCCAAGTCAAACCAGGTTTAGAAATCTGGTCAAACTTACATTCAAGAGCTTGTGAATTTTATTGGGAGAAATCTAGTGCATAAAACTCCTAGAAAAATTTCACAAGGTTGTCCTCTGTTCGATAGAAGCTTCCATAAAAATTTCGAATTTTGGAGCTCAGACTATCTCTAAAAATTCTCCAAACTCTCTCGACCTTTTAAAACTCCAAATCGGTATTCATCGTTCCTCGGGCTCAACCCGAGCCCGACTCGAGTCCGACCGCGCCACTTGACTCGGTCGCGCCACCTAGCGGCACCGCTGAGCCCGATGGTATCGGCCGTCCGATGGAGATCGAGCGGTCCACGTTGCTTGTCTCGTCGACCGTCCGAATGCATACACCAATCTCACCGCCCATTTCGGATCCAGCGATCAACGCGCATTTGACTCGGCTCGCACCGCTTTGTTTCTTCGGCAAGTGGAGCCCACCGTTAGTATCACCTCGTCTTCTCCGCGACTCACCGGAGCTCGTGGCGCACTCGCATGCTTGCCCGCCGCTCGTCGCCGCCACGTCGAGGGACGCGTGTCCCCCTCTCCGCATCGCGAGCTTTATAACCTCACCGCACTCATCCATTCTTCATTTCCTTCGCTCTCGCTTTCTCCGCCCGCTTCTGTTTTCGCCGAGAAGAGAACGGCGTAGCGCCGCCAAATTAGCGCCGCCCTTGAGCCGCCGATCGCACCACCGTGATCCACGCTCGGCGCCGCCTCCATTTTGCCCAACCCGGTCCTTGGCGTCGGTGAATCACGAGGGCGATATCGTCGTCTCCACCTCCGCGATCTCGGTCCGTGAGCTCGTTTGCGATCCGTGAGTCTCTAGCCTCGCTCACTTGGTCCCTTAGGATCGCGATCGATGCACCAGTCTAACGGCGGGATTGTTTCTGCCTTTTGTGCATCGTTGTGGGCATGCGACCAATTCTTCTCCAAGCTCGGTTTTCCGCCGCCGTGGAAATTCCGGCCGTTTCGGGCCTTCTTCGTCGGCGTTATCGTGTGCTTCTTGCTCCTGGTGTTGAGGCGGCTTAAGCACACCTTCCGGGTCTTCTCGCTCGCAGCGTCTTCTCCGCGAGCACCGTGTCTTCTTCTCCGCCTCGCTCGCGCCTCGCCACGGCATCCCGATGGTCCGTCACCGCCATCGTGTTCGCGAGATCATCGCGAACCCGAAGGTATCACTCACTCGCCCAGAAACCCTCTGGTTAGCAAGTACAGTTGCGCGGCCGCGCCGCCGTCCCCGTGCTCGCCGGTGAACCGCCGGTGAAGTTTAGTTTAGCGCTAATCTCGTTTCTCTGAGTCGCTGCCATGTGGGTCCATGCTGTCAGTTAGTGGTTGTGTAACTCTGGTGATACGTTTTCTCTGTCGGGAAGCGTATTTCTCTGTGAGTATATGTTAGAAGTACACTTTGATAAGTCAAAGACGTATTCTTAGAATACGCCTTCGACGTCACTTTCGTGCGGGCTATTCGTCAAGACTTTCGCGCCCGCCATCGTTGTCTGGGTAGATAGTGTGGGTAGAAAAAGGATTAAATGCTTTAGTATTTACGTAATGTGTTTCTGTTGTAATCGTTAATTCATTTAAACATAGAAAATGCATAACTAATTCAAGTTTTATCTAAATCGCATGAATCCAAAGTCTTTGTTAATTTTCATTTCAAATGTGGTATTTGCTAAAATTAGTTTCAACCTTGTATCCGTAGCAAAAATCATTAATTAATTAATTGTTGTTTTATGTATCTTCTAAATTAGAAAATGTATCTCTCTTTCAATAATTGTCCAAATCCAAAGAAACCAACTCAGAAAATTTCATTTTTAGTATACTAATTTTTAGGATAGGTTCTGGATACTGTTTTTGTGCACAAAAATTTGTTAAGTAATTAACTAGTGTTTTGATGTGTTTTTAGCTTAGAAAATTCATAGAAAATTCTTAATAACTTAAAATGATTTGTCCTCTGTTTCTAAAATTTTGTTATATCATGCTTAGGTTGCTGTGTGAGTTTGGTATGTTTTGATGTTGTTGTATGGTTGAGTTTTGTCGGTGTTTTTCGCTCTTATTCATGTTATTTGTTCTATCGTTAGATTCGATATTTGCGGCAACCCCGAGAACGACTCTGCGCAACAAATTGAGCAACGACAACCGAACAAGCGGTTTGATCATGTTAATCGGTATTTTAAAATCTATTATTTTGTTTCAATTTGTATGTATGCGAAGGCTTAATTTGTGTTAAATTGATTAGTTAAATCCGTGTCGCATATCCTGTAGGTGAAATATTGATCTCTACTACCTGAGCCTAGGTTATTTGCTATGATTAGAGTTCGTTGGATGAACTCTTATCACTTAGTAGTTTACGTGTTCAGATGCTTAGCCATGCCTAGCTTCCGGTAGAATTGGACGATTATCGACTTAGTCGATAATCTTGATCACATGAAATTATTATTGTTCTTATGCCTTGTTATTTTTTTAAATCTCAAAATGAAAACAAAATAAAATGATTTCGACGCGGGCACAATGGTAAGATGGTGTGATTCTTGGGTGTGACTGGAATGGTGCCCGGGTCAATTAAGGACCGAACATCTTGTGAGTGAATTTTTATCCAGCATTTCAAGCGCATAACCACACTAGAGTATATGGGACCTCTCTTGACCTAGTACTTTGGCGTGTATTGGCTCCGGTCGCAGGAGGTCGCAGGAGGGATGGTGTTGGGAGCATGGTAGTTGTCCAAAAGCTTTACCCCGAGTTGGTAGTTGTCTTTTCGGCTTTACCATGTAAGCGTATGGATTTCTATCCATACGAGCTGCTCGTAGTTAATACACAATATTGGAAAAAGTCTCGAGGACTTAGCTGTGCGGCATACCTTCGGTAGTGTGCTTTGGCTTAAAGCGCATGCTCAAGTGTGGATGGTGGTACACCTGCAGGTTAAAAACTATTCGAATAGCCTCGTCCTAGGTGATGGACACGCTTGGGTAAGCTTTTCAAGAGTTAGACTACAACATTTAAATTAAAACTTGATGGGTGGTACGAATCTGGGATTCGTGCTATGTTGTGGTGACTATTGGGATAGTCACTTCTAGGTTGTTTTTCCTTACTCTTTTGTTATTATTACCTTACTGTATTTCAACATTAGAAATGAATTACAAACTTGCCTTTAAACTGTATTATATTATTGCAAATGAAAATTGGCTTTATGCAAATGAAACATATGGTTTCCACCAAACAAGCTCGCATGTAGTTTATGAATGTGTCCGTTAGTTCACACGTCGATCTTGCGGGTACAAAGACAATCTTTGTACTCAGTGCTTTGCTTAATGTTTTGTTGCAGAGGAAGAAGGTGAGCCCCAAGGGCCTCACTACGTGAGTCAGTGTTGCCGTTTCGTGGGCGACTAGACTTGGCGGTCCGGTCAGATGCCTTGTGGGTTGAAGGCACACTGATTGGCTTTGTTTATAGCCATCTTATGGCACTTTTGTTTCCGCTGTCTTCTTTCTGTTATTTATGTATCTTGTGGCGATCGGCCTTTGTCCTAATAACTCTACTATTTGTTTATCTTCCGCTTAGTAGTGTGGTGTTTGGACTCTATGTTTGGAATGGAGTTGATGTCTAATTTTGTAACGGGGTGTGTATACTGCTTTCTGGGAAGTATACATATCTCGAGGATCAATTTATTTGATTTGTGATGCTAGGACCAAGTGGTTGGTTAAGCATTACAAGCCAAATAAATTGGGGTCCTCACAATGGGGCCTCAATTGCCTCGATGCGTAGGCCACCACGCGGCCATCTTGCATAAGCACACAACCGAGCCCATGGCGAGATGCATCACAGTAGATATCAAAGCTCTTATGAATGTCTGGCAGAACAAGCACGGGAGCTTCGTCAGCATTCTTCGTGGTTTGGAAGCTTTGCCCGCATTCTGCTGTCCACTCAAATTTCTTTTCTTTCTTTAGAAGTTGGGTCATAGGCCTTGCAATTTTTGAGAAATTCTTGATAAACCTACGGTACTATCCCGCAAGTCCAAGAAAACTACGAATGTCAGTGACGCTCTTAGGTTGCTTCCATTCAAGGACATCTCGTACCTTACTAGGATCAACAATGACACCGCCCTTAGATAGGATATGACCCAAGAAACTAACCTCTGAGCCAAAACTCACATTTGTTTGAATTTGGCATACAGCTGATGGTGGCGAAGCTTTTCTAACACAAGTCTCAAATGTTGCTCATGCTCAAGATCAGACTTAGAGTAGATAAGGATATCATCAATGAAAACCACTACAAACCGATCCAAGTATTCCATGAACACCGAATTCATGAGGTTCATGAAATAGGTCAGGGCATTGGTCAAACCAAAGGACATGACCGTACTCGCATAAAACCGTAACGAGTAGAGAAGGCGGTCTTTGGAATGTCCTGGTTCTAACTTTAACTGATGGTAGCCTAACCTCAAGTCAATTTTGGAGAACACCGAGCTCCACTAAGCTGGTCAAATAGGTCATCGATCCGCAGCTGATACTTGTTCTTGATGGTGACCTCATTCAACGGACGGTAGTCAACACACATCCGTAGACTCTTGTCTTTCTTCTTGACAAAGAGAGCCTGCATCCCCAAGGCGAGGAGCTAGGCCTGATGAAACCCTTGTCTTGCAACTCCTGTTGTTCTTTCAATTCGCTAGCTCATTGGGCGGCATTCGACACGGCCTTTTGAGATGGGCGCGACCAGGTGCAAGCTCAATGACAAACTCTACATCTCGGTCGGGGCATGCAGAAGTTCTTCGTGGAACACATCGGGATACTCACTCACTATTGGTACCTCCTCTAGCTCGAGAGAGGTACTCGCCTCTAAAGCATATAGGTGAGAACTACCCACTAAAGGTGCAAAGACGACACGGATGCCGCCCTTGCTAGTCATCAAATAGACCGGCTGCACAATCAATCTTTCCTGATTCTTAGATAACCAATCCATCCCTAAGATAACATCGATGCCCACTGAACTTATCACTACTAAGTTTGCTGAAAAGCTAACACTTTGTATTTCAATTTTTACGTCCCTGAAGACTTGATCGGCGTAGAAAACCGACCACGGGACTGAATATGATAAGGTGGGTGTAGTGTATGTATCTTGAATTGGTTAATTTCAGCATACTCGTTTTTAACAAATGAATGAGATGCTCCGTAATCAAATAAAACTGATGCGAGACATGAATTAACAAGTAGTGTACCTAGCACGACGCCAGTGCGCTCGGCCGCCTCCTCGCAGACGTGGTTGACGCGACCACGTGCATGCCGGGTGGAGTAGGTGCTGCTCTCGTGGTGGTAGCGGTGGCCTCGCTGGAGCTGGGCTGGTGGTCTTTGGGCGGAGTACGCCCGGCATCCTCGCCGCTTGGCGAGGCATGCAGGCATAGTGGCCCCGACGCGCCACGGTGAAACAAATGACGCCGGGCTTGTATGGCCCGCCACCGTGGTCTCGCCCCCAGTGTCTTCCGCTGAGCTGCCGGTGGAGAACGTCGTGGAGGTGCCACAGAGAGCTCGATGGTGGTGAAGGCCGCACGAGGTGCCCGAGGTAGTCTGGGCGTGGCACAGGAAAGCCGCCACTCGCCATCGCCGCCAAAGCCTTCCTCCTCTTCCTCGACTCATCCACCGTCATGCTCTCATGCTCCACCACTATCGCCTTGTTGACCGGGATCTTTGAAACTCCACGAAATCATGTGCAGCTAAAACAAGCCGCAACTCCTCGATAGTCCATGGAAGAACTCGCTCCGCGACGGCGTCTGCCGAGACGTCGTCCGAGCATACCGCCAAGTAGTTGAAATCATGCAGTACTCGCGGTCGCCCTCCGTCCACGCCTCAAGGCAAGGAACTGCTGCCGCTGATAAGCGGCCTCCCTCCGATATATGGGCCTCTCGGCGCGTCCTCGAATTCGTCCCAAGTCGGGCGTGACCACCGGCTGCATGGCGAAATAACTATCCCACCACGCGCCGCCGCACTTGCCAACTAATAGCCGGCAAACAAGACTCTCTCAACTCCGGTACACCGCGCAATGTTCAGCTTCTTACGTATGTTGTGCGGCCGGTCCTCTACTTCCATCGGTCCTTGCGCCACAAATGTCGGAGGTTGGTTCGCTGAAACTCAGCCGAGACCTCCGGGCGCTTCAGGCGGGTAGCTCCTCCCGCCGAACGGGAGCTGGAGCGGTGTTACGACGATCGCCTCAAGCATCCGGTCTAGTCCATCCGTTGCGCCAATCATCATCATAAACTCGACCATGGATGGCGGCGGAGGAGCACCTCCTCAGCGGTCCGCCTGCTGGGACGGTGGTGAGAGGGCTCGCCATGCTCGGGCGGGCCTTTGGACGACGTCCCGATCATAGAAATCGCTCAGGTGCTAGGCGGGGTGCCTAGATGGGAGCCTCGCTGCGCGCAGGCTCCCGATCACAGAGTCGATCCCGTCATCCTGTATTAGACAAGGATGGTTAGTAAATAAGATAAAAGCCATTACTTGGCTATACATGCACAATCAATATCAAATAGCATGAAAATCGTAACATCAAATGGAACACCAAACATTAAGCGACATAAAACCAAATCGATACAACTCCGTACATAGACGCCCGCAGGCTTAAGATTACACCAGAAATAGTAGTGTTTGCAAATAAAACATAGCAATTCGACATCCACTACCCTATTACATAAACCTAAGGATACAAGCTCAAACATAGAGCTCCTCGCCCTAATACTTAGATATTATTCGGTCAAAGTTCACCTGAAATTCGTCCGAAAGATGTGCCCTGTGATCCAAATCATCGTGGTCCCCTAGATTAGGAAGACGCAAGGGTGATCCTATGGCGTTAATATGACCTTCTACCACGGAAGCGGCAATCTGTGGCGCAGAAGATAAGGGAGATCATATTAGTGCCGTATAGCACATCAGGGGTGAATGAGCCTCATGTCATGCATGAGCCTTAAGTGCTCTGAGCTTCAATGAGACGCCGTCGCGTCTCCACAACTCATGCACCATGCAACGATGCATTTGGTCCATTACGTGGACCAATCTCGCCAATCGCTTGCGACTTGGGGTCCTCCCAAACCGGATCTCAGAACGAGTTCACGCCTTCCTAGCGGCGTCGCGCCGCATCGGAAAGTGATCATATGGGGTGGGCTAACTCACAGTCGTAGCGAGACGACTCATGGCCACCAAAGCCACCTCTTGTAACGCTATGGCCTCGGAAGTGCCATGTGCCTAGAAGCGGTAAGGTATGCTCCCAGTAACTTGTCTAGCAACGATATCTATCATTGCCATAAATTCCTCCATTCCTGTTCCTCGATCACGGCGGTAGATGGAATAAGTGGGCTGATATGTGAAGTTCGCCCTCCACATCATGTCTCGCAGCAACGCCGGGTATCCATCCACTCCTTCATCTTGAGTTTCCCGGATAAGGTACTGAGGGTTCATCTAAAGGCAAGAAGGCAAGGTAAGTTAGTTTCATAAACCAAAACAGGAATAAGGTGAGAAAGATACTAAGATGGATAAGGAATAAAAGATATTCTTAACTTAAACTTTCTAAAAGTAATTTGATAATTTCAAAATATTTTGACTCCGTAAGGCTTACTAACTCTAACGCCGATGCATACCTCTAACCTACAATCGATGGCTCGATACCAACGCCGTGGGGACCCCGTAATTATCTCCATAAGACCGAGATTAGACAAGGTCTTAGGGACATAATCACGGTCTCGGTAAATGAATTCCAATTTAACTCTATCCAAGTGAGAGGCTTAGCGAATACTAGAGCCTCAACGATCATGCGCGCTGCTCCTATGCGCGCTACATGATTGTCGATTCTCTTCGATCCAAGCACTACACTTAGTGAGTTAAATGGGAATTCATCAACAACGAGTATGACTTATATTGGCTCCCAAGATCAACGACCAATATACTCATACCCTCATCCAACGCTTGTTACATCCATACAACGATACAACAAGAGATTAAAAAGACATACTGCATAATAGTTAAGGTCTACAGCTTATTACAAACGGCCGACCGGCCAAATTCGAGTAAAGTATCAAGTAGCAGCGGAAGTAAATAGATAAAGCAAAAGACCAGCAGTGGTATGCCCATCACCCATCGACAACCGATGGGGTTAAATGATAGCACACTACTCATTAGTGTCACCCAAGTCAACACTAACGAGATCGCCATACTCATAATCTTCCTCACCCGAAAAGGCCAAAGAAACATCCGCCGAGTACAAGTGTACTCATAAGTCTTACACAAATAAAAATAGTTATGCATAAGGGTCATTCAAAGGATGGCTCATATTGGTTTAGTTTTGCGAAAGAGACGCAACAATTAACATCCTACACATACTAGTTTTTCATGTGCCCATTTAAAAATCAGATTTGAAGTAGAAGTAAAGCATATAGTAAAGCATTTCAGTAATAAACAATTGAATCATACAAAGTTCAAAGTGGCAGCCCACTTTGATGTACTAAACACATGAACAACCCGTTCATGACGAATACCAAGTTCAACCACAATTTTAATTAAAAGTCTAACAATAGTAACTCCCGAACTCAAGCGGTTGTCCATAACCGTGGACACGGCTATTCGAATAGATTTATACCCTGCAGGGGTGTACTACTTTACCCACACGACTTGATTAGCCCGTAAGCCTCCAGATGCCTCCGAATATAGCATACTTCCTATGGTATGCCGGCCGGGTAAATCAAGATACAGTCATTTTCAGCAAGAAGATCCCATTGGGCTAAGTCCCCCTTGTGAGATGGTTCCTTGCCTAGTACAAGCGTCTGATAGCACTTGCTAGGGGGCTCACAAGTTATATTGGAAATACCGATGCAATCAAAACAAAAAGAATTGGCGCTCCCTTGCACACTATAAAGGATTACATCGGCTCCTAAAGAACATAGGATTTCACGGTCGCTATGCCCCTTACACCACCAAGGACTTAACACAATAAAACCCTCCCCTACTTAACCATACGGCTCCCAACCCGCATGTGGCAAAGACGAGTGTACTTGAATTAACGACGCACAAAGTTCGGTCCTCAATTGTCCGGATAAGTCCTTCCACTTACCCAATGCTCGTGCACAAAGCACCATCACTAACCAACACTTGTCCAGACCAAAAGCTCATTTAAAAATAACAAAATTTAACTCATAAAACAGCTACAAGATCTGAAGTATAAATCATAAAATGAGAGTTGTGTTTATCCCAAAACCGTCGGGTTATTCCCGACGATCGAACTACCGTGTCTAGACTTGCATGGCTAAGCAATTCTATAACCCATAATTCACACATCCTATCTTAAGCATATAGGAGTTGGCATAATTCAAGATTAACCTCAAGCATAGGACATAACTAAACTACACATCACAAAAATATTGACATAATCAAAATAGCATGCAAGCAATTATCATTGCACTAACTTAACCAAAACTGGGATCAAATATGATGCAAAAGAAAGTTCAAATGATGCTTGCCTTGCTGGTACAGTAGCTGCTCGCTCTCAGTAGCGTAAGTGTCGATATCAATATGCTCGGGATCTATATAATTATAACATCAAATAAATACCGAGAAAACAACTCAAAAACCAAAATGCTCAAAAATGCATGATTTTTCTACAGTAGTTAGGTTATGATTTTAGATGGATTTAGGTAAAAGAATTATTCCATTTGGAGTTATGAATTGGAAGTTACGCTATTTTGAATTTCAGGTTTCATTAAACCTTAAGTCATGTAATTTAATTATTTGGCCAAAATTTGTAGAACAGTGGTGGGGTAAAGGATTACATAGGTAAATAGGTAATATTAATACAAGTTCAGAATAGTTGAGTTTGTCCCATTTGGAGTTCTTATGATTTAGTTATTGATTTTCAAAGTTATCAACCTTTTATAGTATAACAATAATGGAATTAAAGATTATATTCTCCAAAATAGTTTCTGTGACAGAGGTAACATGGAGACCATTTTTAGAATTAAGTTCACTGAAAATGAAAATTATCAAAAGTGGTCTCACTATTTTTTGAGCTTCCAATAATTACTTATGCATTTTTGAGGTTATCAGTCATTTTTCTATTGTACAAATAATGGTTTTAATGGAGTAATCTCCAAATAAAGTTCTCTGCTACAGAGACAAGTATGAAACAAATTTTAATATAAAGTTTACTAACAGTGAAAATTTCCAGAAGTGGTTTCATGTGATTTGGAGTTAAATTGATTTAGTTATGCATTTTAGAAGTTAATACATGTTTTTCAGTGGGCCAGTAAATGATTTTCGGATTTTATAATTCATTTGCTACTTTTCTTACCGGGCACAGCGCTAGCTACGGTCACTGACTTGCGGGCCCAGGTCAAAGTTTTGACCACCCACACTCAAGGTCACTCTACTGAAACTCGAGGGGAAAACGTATTCCACAAAATACGTCTCCTAAACACAAGAGCGTAAACTCGTATTTGAACTACCCAGAGTACGTGTTCTATTAGGGAAAACATAAGCTAGCAACTACGCAACCACTTAACAGCTAAACAACAGATTTAAACCTAATGACGCGCTACAGTAACTATGACCGTACGACAACGGCCCCGTGGGCTTGCCCGCCGGCTTGCCGGCGCAGTGCGTCACGGCGGAGCTGGTCAGGGCTTGGGATAGACGCACAATAGTGGCGCGCACCTCCTGGTAGTGAGGTTGGTGCCTGAAGTGGACCGGAGCGACGGCCAGCCGGAGATGGGCGGAGCTCAACGCTTCGGCCAAAAGTGCAAAATGCGAAAACAAGCTCCGCAAGGTCCATACAAGCGGAGCCTGAGTCTCTAGGGACTACTAGGAGCTACCTGAAGCTAGGAGAGGGCCTGAGGAAGCTTGAAGCAGCTGGAGGCTTTTCGGTGCCGGAGAAGACGAAGGCGACGACACGGCTTCACGTGGAGCAGGCGGCTGGAGCAAAATGGTGACAAAAGGATGGTCGGAGTAGCTTAATTAAGGATCATCTGAGGATGCTATACAAGCGAGTAATCGGCAAAATACTCACCAAGACAAAGTGGGAGATGAACGGGTGTCCTTAGGCCGAAAATGATCAAATCTTCAAATTGTACTAAGCCTGTCGTGCACTGCTGAAACAAGGTGAGGGGTTTTGATCAGTGAGCTAAAGCATACAAGGTGACGCGGTGGTTTGAGGATAATACCTCTTGACAAGAAAGAAAGCTTGAAGATGTTCATGTGCGTGCTCTAGAGCGCCGAGAGCACGATCACGATCCAGAGCTACAAGCAAAGATAGGAACCGAGATGAGAAAAATGGAAACGACATGGAAGGTGGAAGAGGAGGAACCATGCGAGGAAGCTCACGGAGTAGAGACCGAGAACGAGCTTCTTCCTCACCAAAAGAGGAGAAGTGAGCAGATTTAGGGTTCGAGGTGTCTTAAGCACGGGAAAGTGACGGAGTGGAGGCGGCGTGAAGAGAGGAAGCTCAGGAGTGGCCAACGGACGCGGTGGATTGACGGCGTCGGCGACGAGGTGCTCGGAGCGCCGCGCGCGTGGCACGGGATGCCCGAGGGCACCAGCGGGAGGTCGTGGACGGAGCCGGCAGTGGGCTGGGATGTCAGCGATACAAGGCGGCGCGCGTATGCAAGCTGAGTGGATTAGCGCCCGCCGTTGGATCTCGAAAGGACGGATCAGATTTGAGAGGGTGTTCTGACTGGTCAAATGATGATGAGATCTGGACCGTTGATCCTCGATCCGACGGTCGCATGAGAAGTGCAGTTAGGTGGTTGGGCTGAGCCGTCCCGCCTAGTCGGACTCGAGCCCGAGGAACAGTAGCCTGGCTCGGTCTGAGTTTGACTGAGATTTAAATAGTTTTCCCTACTTTGACTGAGGCTTAGAAATAGAAATAAATTTCCAAAAATTATGAAATAATTTGTGGGGGTTCCTGGGAAGATATAGTTCCCATAAGAATTAAGAAATCCCACTGTTCATGATATATTTTGTAATATTTAAATTCAAACTTAATGTATGTCTTTTAAGTTGGTTTGAATTTTCATTAGGTTCAACCTAGTCCCAAAAATTCTGGAAAAAATATATTTATTCATGAGAATTAATGTAGTATTTGATTAAATTAGTTTCAGATGATGATCACAACTTTTTATCACTGATTCGAATTGAAATGTGAATTTTGATGTGTATGTTCACCCCAAATTAGATTTTCCAAGTACAATATATCATGGAAATGTTTTGGAATTAATAATGCATGTTAATGAAATACATATTAATCCATTTTAATTATTGGGGCTGTGACAATGACCGACGCTGAGAAGGAGAGCAAAGCCCGGTGCAAGGCGATGTTGAACGAATTGATCTCCGTTATGAAGAAGCAGATAATGGAGATGGAAGACCTAGCAATACGCATGGACGAGCTCGCGGTCGGCTTGAAGACCATCGTCCAGCCCCCAGGAGCACCCGCTCATGCCTTTCCACCGCTCGTGCCCACACCGACAGCCACCTGTGTCACCGCGGTGGACCACGCCATGGCGTCAGCCACTCCATGTGCAGCAGCTGCCCTCGCCCCCGAGTCGCCCACCAAGTGCTCGATGATGTGTTCCGGCGATGACACCGCCTCGCAAACGTCCACATTCATGCCGGACGCGGCCTCGAGTTCTTCCTCAACCACCGCCCAGCTCGACGTCACCATCACCAGCCCTGAGCCGACGGTCGCCACCATTTAGGTGCGTGACGGCACCAGTGACCTCGCCGCACACCAACCGCTAGACGAAATGCCCCTGTCTCCGCCTGCTACAGTGGTGCTGGATGTCGGTAGAGGCGTTACCAAAACCAACGGTGATACCAACGGCCAGCACTAGGGCCAATGTTCATCTGCTATGAAGGTGGTGAGAGGCTGAAGCCACTGCTTCTGAATGTATCGTCGGTGTGATTGTGGAGATGGAAGTCTTGATCATGAACTTGGTGGCTTTGCCAAGACATTGGTTCCAGATGCAACCGAGGGTGGAGCCCAAGCCCCCATGGCAGTCACCTGCTCAACCCAGACTCACTCACGGCAATGGTGGCAATGCTGCTGGTGCAGACGAGGACATACGGGATGATGCTTTAGATTCTCCAATTCATGGATCTACTTTAGACAAAGGATGGACCTACATGCAGAACCAGTCTCATAAGATGGGCTATGGGGATGGTATAACAGAAGGGTAGAATGATGCTGCCCAAGAGGGCTTCAATGTTGGGTTTAGGCAATCTGTGCATGCTGGATACAAGTGGGGCCTTGTTTGTGGGGTTACTAGTGCCCTAGATATTCTTCTTGACATCTTGAAGAAAAAATGTTGCCCAATGCCAAGTGCAGAGAAAACTCAGATCTGCACAACTCATGCAAGAAATTTCATCTAATGATGTACTTGGATGTTTCATGAGAGCATTCTTCGAATAATCATCCATCGGAGGAAACACATGTAACATCGTGGTCGACAGAGCTACAGATTCTAGTAGTCTCACTCACGGTGAGATAGAAGGTGGCCTGCTCCTACTCTAATGCTTTTATCCATGGGATCCCTATTGAATACACCGATTCAAGGAAAGTCGGATTGCTTGTTCGCAATCTTAAGAAGTTTGTTGCACCTAATGTTTCTATTCTTGAGTCGGACTATGCAATAAAGAGCTTTGTTGAGAATGCTTGGTACAAGCTTTCCAATATTCATTGAGTTTGGGTTGAATGAGTCATTGATTGCTGATTATGGAGAGAAATACAAGAAAAGAGCTTTGTTTGCCGTTGCAAAAGATAGTTCATGTTGATATTATTCATATTAAATGTTTTTGTTATTAAAGTCCAATATTAATATTTCTATTTAAATTCAAATAAAATCAAATGGTGACTTTTCTTCCTACTAACTATTTAAAAGATTTTAAAGCTCATAAAATTGGGATGTTACAGAGAGGAACAAGGAGGTCCAGAAAACCAATGAGTTTTGCAATCATTATCTCCATGAATTATAATGTTTCCAACCAGCATACACCAGACCAATGGATAGCTTGTGTGGTCTATTTTCCTACATTTCAAACTGTGCATCATTTGGAGTTGTGTAAAGAAAGTTATGGTCATTTTAGTAACAGCTGCACATGCTGAATAATGTTGAGTGAAAACTAAAGACTCTTTGAAGGCTTGCGCACCAACCTGTCACGTTTTACTGTGCATATCCTATATGGATGGAAATATAATCAAGTCTAATTTCACCTCCATCAAATGGCATATCTTTTGGACTTCCGAGGATAGAATTATTGTTGTTTTACTAAAGACTGCGCAAAAGTTGACCAGACACGCGAGAATTTGAGAAGACTCCTTGAATGCTTTAACCAGTTGGCCTTCCACCTTCCAACGTGGTGACTTATGTTCATACCCAGATAGGAGGGTTGTTCCTAGTATATATACCCCTCTACTCCCATCCGTGGTGGTACTTTTGATATTTCAACAAACCGATATATGAAATTGCAGCAAGACTGCTGAGTACCTTGCTCCTTTGCTCTTGTGAGTTCTCTTGGATTTGCAAGAATATTCCTCTGGGATCCCCTAATGTGTGCTCTACGCTTCTGGGCATTTTTTTGCGTTAGTTCCAGATTGTGGTTCTACGATTGTTCGGATAGCGGGTCAGAGTCCAAAAGGCTTTGGATCGTCTCTCCCCAATGCTTGGTCACATCCAACCTTGGCAGGTTAAAGCTAGTTACCCTTTTCCGCTACTCACAACTAGTTATCCCCGCTATCCACAGCAAGATTCGCTTGTTCTTCAACATACACCGTGAATATCGGGCCACCCCTAGCGTGTACGCATCAATTGGTATCAGAGCTTTCATTGACATGGTAGGTTTCGCCATCCACATATTAACCCTGCATTTCCATTGTGTGTTCTTGTGTTCTTGTTGTTTGTTCCCTTCCTAGAGTACACAAATCACCCACACAAAAAAATACCAAGCCTTTGTTTAGTACTGTTAATCTTGTGCCGTTCGTGCTCATCGTGTTTCTAGTCACCATCAATATCTAGCACTGTGTTTGTTTTTTTAGTTGTTGAGCTTGCTGTTTAGTGTTAAAAAAAAGAAGAAAAAAAACAAGAGAGTAGAAAAAGGGGAAAAAAGAGAAAAAGACGAAGAAAATGGAGGGTTGTGTTGCGATTGTCAAATTGCAAGTTTCAAATTCATGCTCTGAATTTTTTTTGGTGTTTTGGACTGGTGACTTTCATGTATCCATTGCATAGTTTATGGCACTTGATTCCAGTACTACAATCCACCTTGTTTAGCTCACCAAGCCCCACTAAAACCCGAAGCCGGTTCTTTCGATTCGTGTCCTTTCGATCGCTTGACCACATCCAAGTTACTGCCACTCTTGCACTCTTGCTGTCCATTGAGAACGCATAAGAACATTGGTGTGTAAGAGGTGAGGTTGTGTGATTCCACAAATATTACCTATTCCACTTTCTCTTTGCTAACATGGCAGGTTCCAACTCAAGTGCACATGGGGAAAATCATGAAGGAGATGAACAACCAGTCACACGAGCTGAGATGCAACAATTACGTGATCTGGTTCAGGCCATGGGACAGATGCTCAATGAACGCCTTCCCGCCGCTGGTGGGGGTCTACATCAACCTAAACCTGCTGTTGATCATGGTGAAGCCGCTGATGAGAACTCAGTGGGAGCTGCTGCTAATGACGGCTTCCACGACCAGCAAGATCTTGGTCAAGGTGATGGACGATGGGGCGGTGAGCATCGTGGCCGAGGCATAGCTGCACATATTCTGCAGCATGGGGGAGGTGCTCACGATCATGGTTTTGGCCACCGTGTGTGCTTCAATGACCAATATGTGTATGATGGTCGTAGGTATGGAGAAGAATATGATGACAACGACAAAGCTTTTGCAGATCATGATGGCTACGGACAACATCCACCCCCACATCGTGGTGCTACCCATGGTGAGGGAGGACAGCCTCGAGGTCGCCGTGAAAGGGATGATCTAGATAATATTGCTTGGATCAAGTTGAGCGTCCCTAAATTCAAGAGAACAGAAGACCCTGATGCTTATCTTGATTGGAAAGAACAATGTGATCAGATTTTTTGTATCCATAATCTCTCTGATCAAAGGTGGGTAAATCTTGCCTTAGTTGAATTCTCAGGTTATGCTCTCACTTGGTGGAATCAAATGCAACAAAATCAGCAACAATCGAGGCATGGTCATATCAATACTTGGGCTGAAATGAAGCAAGAGGTGAGAAGACGGTTTGTGCCTTCAAGCTACCAGCATGACCTTCGCAATAGGTTGCAGGCGTTAAGACAAGGGTCTAAAATGGTGGATGAGTACTATAAAGAAATGGAATTACTCTTGATCCGTGCTGGAATTCGAGAGGATGCTGAATCCAAGATAGCAAGATTTTTGCATGGTCTAAATAATGAAATCTCAGGTTTTGTTGAGATGTTTCCTTATAACAATCTACAAGATCTTGTTGCCCAGGATATGCGCACGGAGAGAAATAACCGACAAGAAGGACGTGGTCAATCATTCGGGAACCATTCTTTTTTAGCTCCATGGCGTCGTCAACAGCCGAGTACATCCTCTGCTGGTCGTCGTTCTCCAGGTGCCCCTGCCGACATGTTTCCATCTACTCCTGCTGCTAAGGCTACACCCTCATCGGCTCCTTCACCTGCAGGACACCAAGATCATTGATGCTCTACTAGAAAAAATGGAGCAACATCTACCGCATTGGTAGTAGCCTCCACATTTTGCAGTCGCAAAATTAAGTGCCATAAGTGCCAAGGGCGTGGGCACATTGCCTCTGAGTGCCCTAGCAGAAGAAACATGCTTGTTAATGAACAAGGAGAATGGGAATCTGAGAGTGAGCCAGAGGAGGATGGGCTATTTGAAGAAGCATCAGATGATGATGGTATTCCAGCTGATGATGGAGACAACAATTGTTTTATCTCTCGATGTGTGTTAGTGTTAATGTTATGAAAGGAGAAAACGGTCAACGACATAACCTATTTCACACTCGAGGCACCATTAAGAGCAAGGTATGCAACATTATTGTTGATAATGGCAGCTGCAATAACATTGCAAGTCTAGAATTCATAGAATGAATGGGACTTAAACTACGACGTCATCCTGCCCCATATACGATGCAATGGCTCAATGATTGTAGAGCACTGCGAGTGAACAACATTGTAACCGTCCAATTGTCAATTGGAAAGTACCAAAATCAGGTGGAGTGTGATGTGCTTCCAATGCAAGCATTATTCCAGATCTCAATAACTTAGTAGTGCTTCCAATGTCCTCTTCTTTGATTGAACTTAGGTGCATTGGAGAGAAACAAGGAGGTCCAGAAAACCAACGAGTTTTGCAATCATTATCTGCATGAATTATAATGTTTCCGACCAACATACACCAGACCAATGGATAGATTGTCCAGTCTATTTTTCGACGTTTCAAACCGTGCATCATTTGGAGTTGTGTAAAGAAAGTTATGGTCATTTTAGTAACAACTGCACATGCTGATAAATGCTGCACGAAAACTGAAGACTCTTTGAAGGCTTGTGCATATCCTATATGGATGGAAAGATAATCAAGTCTACTTTCACCTCCAATAAACGACATGTCTTTTGGACTTCCGAGGAGAGAGTTATTGCTGTTTTACTAAAGACTGTATAGAAATTGAGCAGACGCGCGAGAATTTGAGAAGACTCCTTGAATGCTTCAACCAGTTGGCCTTCCACCTTCCAACGTGGTGACTTATGTTCATACCCAGCTAGGAGGGTTGTTCCTAGTATATATACCCCTCTACTCCCATCTGTGGAGGTACTTTTGATATTTCAACAAACCGATATATGAAATTGCAGCAAGACTCTTGAGTACCTTGCTCCTTTGCTCTTGTGAGTTCTCTTGAATTTGCAAGAAGATTCCTCTGGGATCCCCTAATTTATGCTCTACGCTTCTGGGCATTTTATGTGGGTTAGTTCCGGATTGTGGTTCTGCGATTGTTCGGATAGCGGGTCGGAGTCCAAAAGGCTTCGGATCGTCTCTCCCCAACGCTTGGTCGCATCCAACCTTGGTAGGTTAAAGCTAGTTACCCTTTTCTGCTACTCACAACTAGTTATCCCCGCTGTCCACATCAAGATTCGCTTGTTCTTCAACCTACGCCGTGAAGATTGGGCCACCCCTAGCGTGTACGCATCAAACGGTGAATGGACTATCGATCCAATTCATTGCAGTTTGTGGGCAACTCTAAAGGCTAGAAACAATTAACATAAATGATGCAGTTGTGTAAGAGAAGAGCTAATTAATTGCAGTTTGTGGGAACAATTTGCGTAGATATATAGGATTCACCAAAAAACAGGAAATAATGAAGATGATGTGGTTGTGCGAAACAAGACGAAATTTCACTAATTGCAAATGTTTGAACCATTTGTGTAGATATTCACTCCCGTGTTTTTTAGATGTCGTTTTGGAATGTATGTATACAAACCTCTAATATATACAAAAGTATTTAAATCACCACATTGAAATAATATTACTAGATTTGACATTAAAAATGCTTTCACTTCACTACTACAAAAGGCTAATACCGACGCCTTATCACGCACGATTAACCAAAACCTTCAGATTATATGAAATCACGCACGATTTTAGTTCGTAGACCGCTCGTATTCATGCGGTCGCGATCAAAACCGCTCGTGAAGAGATAACATCCTGCATTTGTTCATGATGAAAACCGTCAGAAGTATCACGCACGGTTCGTAAAAATAACCATCGTGATATTTAGAACTATCACGAGCGCTTTCAATAAACTACCGTCTATGATACATCCCAAACAGTTATTAATATGAGCCGTCTGTGATAATTGTACTTAACAGATGAGTGGAATAAGAACCATCTGTGATAACAAATTCTTCGGCTCCTGCGCGATACGTCTTTTCGTCTCCTGCGCCGACAGGCGATCAATGTGTCGCCTCTTCGTCTTGCGTGCCGACGATACATACAATGCATCTCTTCGATGTTTTATAAGAATGATCATCGCGCACCATGGTGAGCACGCGCACATGGTATTGATCTACGTATACAGTACACATGGTGAGCACATGGAGCATGACGGCGAGGAAGCTGGCGAGGAGGTTGGCGATCGCCTCTCTTCCTAACGATGTCGTCGTCCACATCGTCGGCCTCGTGGCTACGAGCTCTCCTCAGCCCATGGCTGACCTCTGCAGCCTACGAGCCACGTATGTGATCGATGATTTCGTTTTTTGCCCAATATCCAGTTCTGAACTGAATTTGACTAGCCAGAATGACCTTAATTTGGCCTTAATTTTAATTTTCTCTTATGGAGTAATTAATTCTTGTATAAAGATTCTATCGTCTTGAATTTTAGTTGCAAGGCCATGTACAAGGCATCCAAGAAGTGCGCCGTGGGGAGGAACGTGGTGTTGGAGCGGGAGGAGGCGATGAAGTTGCAGGACAACGAGCGCTACCTCACTGTAGTCAACCACCTGGTCGGCACCGACAACCCGGAGGCCTGCTTCATCGTCAGCCTCACGCTTGTCTTCACGCCACAAGACATGCAGCACGGCCTCGTGTTCCTTGAACGGGCGGCCGTCACCGACCACAAGGCCGTCGCCGGTCACAAGGTCGCGGCCTACATGCTCAGTCTCCTCCTCTACATGGCCGGCGAGACGCGCGACATTGTGAAGCACTACATCAGGCAGGTCAAGGGCGAGCCGACCGGCAGCGGGTGCAGGCGGTGCTAGAGGCTCATCGTGGACATGGTCCAGGCAGCGGTGTGGAACAAGATCGGTCCGCTAGGCCGGGTGTGGGCGCTGTCGGAGGACGGTCATCGGTGCACGAGCACCGCCGCGCCCGAAGGGTGGGGCGACTACGCTATCTTCGTAGCGATGATTGCGTGATTAAGCATGAGTATGCCAATTTCTTTGCAAAGGTGTTGGACTACTTGTCGTAAAATTAGCGGTTTTATATATATGTGAATTTGCATTTATCTATATCAGAATGTATCAAATGTTCTAAATTTTTAATTTGTATTTATCACAGACTTCCAAACAAGAGAACTTCTCTTTACGCGCCATGTTGTTCTGCACCATCAATGATTTATTACATGATTAAAACTTAACCTAAAGCAACTCCCCAAATGAAAACAGAATTAAAAACTTATGAGCATCATATGGAACCAATTTATTCAAATACTAGAATAATTATCATACCAAATTTTTGAAACTATATTTCACCTATCGAAAAATTAAACTTAATATAATGACCTATTCTAGGTTTGAATATAAACTATACCAATTAAATCATGAAAAGTAAGGTTTAAGAATTTTGATGAATACTAGACCTTCCCAGGAAGCCCTATAAATTATTTCAAGATTTTAGGAAATTTATTTCTATTTATAAGATCTAGGTCAAAGTGGCAGTTAAGTTTTAAATCTCAGTCAACCATAATTAGACTTAGATCAACTAGAAGCATTCAGGACCGTCCGATATAGAATGCACGAACCACATGGGCCACACGTTTGGCACTCCGAACGTACTCACGCGTCGAGCTGTCCGATTTTAAATCAACCGCTCGCATCAGCGTAAACGCTCGCACCATCCAACGCACAACAATTATGAACCATTAGATCTCGATCGGGCCGCCCAAACACCAGATCCGAACATCGCTATCACATACGGCTCCATTAAAGAACTGTCTGTGATAGACACCATATCGCAGACGATTATTTAAACTAACCCAAGTGTCCTCGTACATCGATGAGTACAAAGACATGGTACGCCAACAGAATCCAGACCAGTCAGAGGTTTGGATCATGGGAGAGCACAACCGTCAGTTCAACGAATGGTTAAAGGTGCGATACACTGGGAGATCATCAAGTGATGATACACTGCTATGGTGGGAAAAAGGGCCAAAATTTACAATCGTAACATGGCAAGGATACAACATAAATGGGTACACATTTATACGACAACTCAGGATAGGAAGAGCACTGTCCAAAACTGCGGTGTCCGGATAGATGCGTTTGACAAGCAGTTCAATAATGCTGGGCCACATGGGTTGAACTCCTACTATGGGTTCATAGAGCAGATTTGGGAGCTCGACTATGTACTTTTCAAGATCCCCTTGTTTCGATGCCATCGTGTTAAATTTTCGCAGGGTGTGAAGGTCGACAAGTACGGTGTCACTACTGTTGACCTCAAACGTGTCGGATACAAGGACAAACCATTCATACTCGCTAAGCAAGTTGTTCAAGTTTTTTATGTAACGAACCCGGCAAATAAGAACCGTCACGTAGTTCTTCATGGAAAAAAGGATTGTCGGAGTTGAGAATGTCGTGGATGAGGAAGAGTACAATCAATTGGCCAGTTGCCTCCTTTCGGAGACTCGTGTCGTGCTCGAGGAAGAACCCAAAGAGGAAGCTAGCTATATGCGCCCGATCATCATGAAGGCCTATATTTTAGATAAGAATTTATTCCATTGTAATTTATTCCATAACATGAGACATATCAATGTGGAATTGCCATGTGTTAATGTGTTATATATGGACTTGTCATCTCTGATTTTGTTGTCAATGTGGACTTCATTGTAATGTGGAATGGTAATATTATGCATATGGACTTGTCAAAAAAATATGTCAAATTATGGATTTCTCCGAATGTGCTCTTGTATGACCATATCACAGACGGTTCCATTATAGAACCATCTGTGGTATGCCTTTATTAGGCGGGAACCGCTAGGTTTTGCACCCTTAATCGTCACTCGCCCTTTCTCTCGCCCGTTCACCTCCCCACCCGAGCGCCCCCGCCCTCGATGCCGCCGACACCAGTGCCTCCTCCGATCCTCGTGCCACCAGCTCCAACGCCTCCTCTGGTCGTCCCTCGTGCCGCCGCCGACTCGGCCTCCTCCACATCGGAGCCACACCACTAGGCCTCCTCCTCCACGCCGGAGCCACTCTGCTAGGTTTTTTGGGACAACGTCCTTGTGACATGCCTGGTCTGTTTATTCTCTCGATGGTTTGGAGTACCATCGTCTCGTGAGTATCTCTTAATTCATTTATTGTGTATCACTTTGAGTATATATATGTTGTACTAGTTCAATTCTGAAATTGATTTGTTAGTACTAGGAGATATATTGCAAAGTGACTTTTGAGGGATCTATTGAAACTGCTCTGTGATAATAATTGTCATAAACTGAAATTGGTGTGATAGCATATTCAGATTTGAGCTCTATATGTGTTGCTTACCGCTGTCTTTTATTTCAATTTGATTCAAATATACCATAATCGAGATTTGATTGCTTTGCACCTTCGGAGATTTGATTGGTTGAGTCATTATTGCTTTGACGCTCGTAAGTTAACAGACTTAGAAGTTTCATTATGAGAGCTTAGAGGATTTACATTTACATATGTTCATTTGGTCATTTAAATGCTGGTGGATTAATGCTTTAATGCCTTATGATTATGCTAGAATTAATTTTGATTATTTGCTACAACTGCATTTCTTACAACAGTTTGGTTGGTTATGATTTGGTCATTTAGGCTGAAATCTTTAATTCACATGTGGTACATGCTGAGCATTTTATTCATCTTAAATGACTTGGTGAAACTTCATATGTATAGATAGCAAGTAAGCGAGATGGTGTCCGCACTATCTTGGCCGCCGTCATCGACATCGCCGAATGCGTCTGGATCTCCAAGGAAAGTGATACGTACGCGAGATGGCAGAGGAAAATTGAAAATTCCTATGGGCCGAATGACCGTCACGGAGGTCAATGACATTGGGATCCCTGTGAGTCCCCCGAAAGCAGCGGCAAGATTGCGGACCATCTGCGGGATAGTTGGAAGGGAACGGGTCCCCATCACCACACTAAGCTGGGACACTCTGTCTAAAGATCGGAGAGGCGAGCTGTGGACAGAAATTTCAGAATCGTTCACTTTCCCAGAAGCAGATCAGGCATGCGTGCAACGGCAGGCGTTGATCGTGATGGGAAAGGCATGGAGGACCTTCAAGAGCACGCTTGTCACGAAGTACGTGAATACGGGTCGGACGCCCTTCACACAGTATAAATTCTTGTCACGAGATATATGGGATGCCTTTGTGCAAATGAAGACGACGACCGAATTTCAGGAGCAAAGTGCGGTGCACAAGTCTCTCCAAACAAGAAACACTCACACCCACAGACTCGGCACAGCTGGGTACGTGGGTAAAACTGCCCAACGGGCGGCGGAGGATGAGAACAGAATAGGCCATTTGTCGATATCACGACGAGCCGCCGACCACCGTTTAGAGCGAGGGCATCAGCCACATCTTCGGGTGGATTCTCTTTCACAAACCCAGCAGATCAGGATGCGGCCCAACGTGTGGTAAATATGTTGAACTACGTAGTTGTTAATAGTCCATAACTTTATAGTGTCTATAATAACATGATGACCTCTTGTAGCATGAATTGACTTTCGCATGTTCCGAAGGCTCCTTCCAAGCAAATAGGGAGAAGGATATACTATCTACAGCCCTGGGAAACAAGGAGCACCCAGGTCGCACACGAGACAAAGGGGTTTACGTAACTTGGAGGGATGGATTCGCAGACGACTACTGCACGTATAGGAGTAGGAAAAGATCCAAGGCCAAGTATGACACTGTGTTGGAATAGGTGCTTACTGCAAAATTTCAAGGAAAGATAGCAAGATTGGAGGACCAAGTGAATCAACTCCTACTCCTCAACCAGTCACAAGCCGCTCCCGTTATTTTGGGAGCCAGACCTCTCCAACATAAGAGTAGCGTCGCGTCCATGCAAAATTTTGAACATAACGTCCAATTACCTATCGACGACATCAATGTAATGTACATTTTTGGAATGCTCCAAAGATAGACCTATATGATGCCTTAGCTAATTGCGTATCATTTTGTAGGAGCCGACACTCTACATGCTCCAAGTGAGGATGGTTGGGTTCATGTCTATTGGGGCTAGGTGGGGGTGGCGTATCCATACTAGGAAGGGACAAGGCAAAGACGGTGCCTAGGTGGCGAGGGTTACACCAGGGTCCAGTGGACATGGTACATGTCAATATTAGGACCGTCCCCGCTAGAGATTTGCCCGAACGAAGACATCGTAACACTAGGGGATGCCGAGTACGCTTTTTCCAATGATCCAAGGAGGACATCGCTCGACCCTACAATGCCGCTCAACCTTCGATTTAGAAGGCCTCCAATAGGACCCTCGATGGCTCCGCTCAACTATCTCAACACGACCATGCCTCTCCAACAGACCATCGATGACTCCACCCCAACCTTCGCTCGAAGTCCGCCACATCGGTTCCCGTGGAGAAGACGTCAAGGAACAAGAAAAGCATGTCGTCAGACGGTTCCCGAGTATCTCACAGAAGACGATAGCGCCAAGTCATTCGTGACAAACGAAATCGAAGAACATTGAGGCGCTCCGCCTCCTAACCTAAGAAATACTCCATCCAAAGTCCGCTGGTGACCACCACGATGTGCCTACGCCGGATTAAGTTGTTAGGGTTTGCACGCCCGTACATGCAAAAGACTAAAGAGAAAGGGTGCGCTGATGGAATCACCGTCAGATACACGAAGGAGCATTTCCTCCACGAGTCGGCCTCCTTCGTCGTGGGCTTCAACAACTTATTCGACCTATTCAACCTCAAAGCCCTCGATGCCTTACTTCTACGATGCTAGACATTGTAAGTGTGTACAATCAAGATCTACATTCACGTAATACCGATTAATATAATGATTCATTGCTTATGTATAGATACATGATGAAAAATACCCAGTAATTGAAAGAACCGGTGGGTTTCCTCAACCCACACGCGTTCTCTAAGCAAACCATCTTGGCAGATGCGTCGTGAAATACGTAACGACAGGATTGCTTGCTCAGGACGACAAGGACTACATAATGGTGCCTTACAATCAGAAGTATGTCCTTCACTACTTGCTATACAAATTTCATTTGTACTTTATACGCAGCACGAACTTAGGTTTAATGACTATAACGACATACATGAGTAGGAACCACTGGATGCTTTTAGTCATTATAATAAGGAGGAACAAGGTAATATACCTTGATTCCCGACTCAAGGTAACCCACGACTTCACCCTTGTACAAGAAATACTCGATGTGTATGCTCATTTCTCTATGCATAATTCTATTGTAGTCTTCCTTCATTTGAAATGGCCAAGGTTAACTTTTGGAAACATGTAGGTCGCTCATCGCCTATGTTACTGAGAGGAAGGGACGCATGAGGGATCGAGAGCCACACCGCAACACAAGACGTGATTTTGGTACGCGCTACAACACAATAATCCTATATCATACTGTAATAATACGTCTCGAACTGACTATACCTATATATGTAATTCTATTTTTACAAGATCACCAAAGAAAAACAAGAAGATTATGCATTCTACGTTTCCCATCATATGTAGCAACTTGTGAGGACCCCAATTTATTTGGCTTGTAATGCTTAACCAACCACCTGGTCCTAGCATCACAAATCAAATAAATTGATCTCTAGATATGTATACTTCCTGAAAGCAGATACACACCTGCTACAAAATTAGACATCAACTCCATTCCAAACATAGAGTCCAAACACCACACTACCAAACGGAAGATAAACAAATAGTAGAGTTATTACGTGCAAAGGCCGACGGGCCACAAGATACAAAAACAAGAACGACAATGAAGCAAAAGTGCCATAAGATGGCTATAAACAAAGCCAATCGTGCCTCCAACCCACAAGGCATCCGACCGACCGCCAAGTCTAGTCGCCCACGAAACGGCAACACTGACTCACGTAGTGAGGCCCTTGGGGCTCACCTTCTTCCTCGCAACAAAAACATTAAGCAAAGCACCGAGTACAAAGATTGTCTTTGTACCGCAAGACTGACGTGTGAACTAATGCACTGCTCATATGCTACATGCAGCTTATTTAGTGGAGGCCATATGTTTCATTTGCATAAAGCCGATTTTCATTTGCAATAAGGTAATACGATTTTAAAGGCAAGTTTGCAATTCATTTTAAGATTGAAATAACAAGAAAGATAATAATAACAAAAGCGAAAGATAAACAACCTAGAAGTGACTATCCCAATAGTCACTATTAACAATAGCACGAATCCCGTTATCGCACCACCCATCAAGTTTTAATTTAAATGTTGTAGTCTAACTCTTGAAAAGCTTACCCAAGCGTGTCCATCACCTAGGACGAGGCTATTCGAATAGTTTTAACCTCGCAGGTGTACCACTGCACCCACACCTCGCATCGCCTTTAAGCCAAAGCACACTCAAGGTATGCCAAAGACAACTAAGTCCTACGAGACTTTTTCCAATATTGTGTATTAACTACGAGCCGCTCGTATGGATAGAAATCCATACGCTTACATGGTAAAGCCGAAAGGCAACTACCCACTCGGGATAAAGCTTTCGGACAACTACCATGCTCCCACCTCCATCCCTCCTGCGACCCCTGCGACCCTGAGCCAATACACGCCAAAGTACTAGGTCAAGAGAGGTCCCATACCCTCTAGTGTGGGTAGCACGCGAAATGCACGGATAAAAATTCACTCACAAGATGTTCGGTCCTTAATTGACCCGGCAAGATTCCATACACCCAAAAGATCACACCAATCTTACCATTGTGCCCGCGTCTAAATCATTTTTGTTTTCATTTTTAGTTTTGCAATTAAACATAGCAGAAATGCTGAAACATAAAGTTGTAGTAAATTTTGTGTGATCAAGGTTACCGACTAAGTCGATAACCGCCCATTTCTACCGATACTAAGCATGTCTAAGCAATTTGACACGGATCTACTAAGTGACAAGAGATCATCCAACACCTCTAACCACAAATAACCTAGGCTCGTAGTAGAGATCAATATTTTGTCTACAGGATATGCAAACACGGATTTAACTAATCAATTTAACACAAATTAAGCAATGCATACATACAAATGAAACAAAATATTAGACTTTAAAATATCGGGATTATCATGATCAAACCGCTTGCTGCTCATCGTTGCTCAATTTGTTGCGAGGATCGTTCTCGTGGTTGCCGCAAATATCGGGCTTAACGATTGAACAAATAACAAATAATAAGAACGAATAACACCGACAAAAACTCAAAAATCAAATGCGAACACCAATTTACACAGAGGCTAGACCATCACAAAAGGAGTAACAAAATAGCATGCTCAGAGACCCACTCACTTATTTGTCAGGTTAACCACAAAATCACTCTTCTTATATGATTTAAACTTTGGACAGACTTTGATGGTGATTGTGTGCACATCTATTATTTAATCATCAAGTTAGCACATCAAAAACAACTATTATTAGTTGAGTTCACAGAACCTACAAGAAGCTATTAACAACAATAACTAGTCAAGTATCCAACTATGAGATGCTAAACAAAATTCTAATTGAATTTAGGCTAGAATAAAATTCAGCTACTAACACACCTAAGTATCACATCATCATAAGAAAGGTTATCACAATTCAGATGCTACTACACCAAATCTTAATGTACTGATAAAGCAAAAGTGCAGAGACAATAAAATGAATGTATTAACTATCCCTTATGATCAAACATGGCAACAGGAGCTTTGAAATCTAGAATTACTAACTAACATAATCCCTTGCCAAACGCTACTTCCTAAGGAAATCTTCAAGTCTAACAAGACCTAATTAGCAAGTATGAACCAATTTTCGCCATCGACAACAATTAAAATCGACAACAGAGAAAAGCTACAGGAAACTTGCACTAAAATACCTTCAAACCTCAATTACTAACTTTGATCTTGCATGAGAGTGAACTAATGAACAATCATAAACATGATAAGCAGCTAACTGCAAACCCTCAGGGAGGTGGGTCCCACTGTCAGCCACAACAGCACAGGGAACACAAGGAAGAACAGAGGCTCGACTCGGATTCGACGCCGATGAAGGAGTGGCGGCGCGGCCGTGCGACGGCCAAAATGGGTCGCCAGGTCACCGGCTAAGGGTGGTCGCGGGTTCGCCGAGAAGCACGGTGGGCGCCAAGACGAGCACGCGGCCGGCAGTGGGGTGACAAGGTGCATCGCACTAGAGAGGAAGACAATGAAATTTAGCGCGATGAGCATCGGTGAGGCTTTAGGAACTCACCGGAATGACGCGAGCTCAAGAGGTCGCGGAGATGGCGGCGACGAGAGCCCACTGGCGGCGCAAGGTGGTCAACGACGACCGGAGCCCGAGGCACCGAGAGGACAAGTGAGAGAGTGAGAAGAAAGGTGGAGTCTGGTGATGCTCACCGAGCAAGGAATCGAGTTGGAGCTCACCAGAGAAGACCCGCGCGGAAAGGGCGGTTTCGGCGGACTTTGAGAAGAAAGTCCACGTGCAGCTCCACAAACGATGAAACCCAAATTCCTTGAGGGTTTACTTCGAGGATGTGGAACATGACGTGACGCGGTGGCGTGCTCGGGATCACCGGGCAGCAGAACGCTTCGAGCGCGCAGCTGGCGCCACGGCCCCGGAGCTCGAAGGAGAAGAAAGGCAATGGAGACGAAACGAGGTAGGAAAACCTTGTGGGCTTTTGTAGGAGCAGCGGAGGCAGCGAGGTGAGGCGGTGGGCGTGAAAAGACCGGTGAGGCGAGGTGGCGGCGTGCATGCGAGTGCGGCGAAGCCGGCGAGAGCGCGCGCGAAGCGTTGGAGTTGGCGAAGACGTGGCGGGAATGACTGACAGTGGACCGCCACGTCAGCCGATCGTCGGCGGTGCGAACCGTGGTTTGACTTGATCGTAAACGCACCGACCGCTGGATCTGAAATGAACAGTGAGATTGGTGTATGCATTCGGACAGTCGGTTGCGCGCGACGTGGATCGCTCGATCTTCATCTGACGGTCACGATTGATTGGACTCGGCGGTGCGATTAGTTGACGCGACCGAGTCCATTAGTGCGGTCGGACTCGAGCCTGAGGTTGGGTCCGAGCCCGAGGAACAGTGATTTTAGTTTTTGATTTAAAAGACAGAGAAGGTTTGGGAAATTTTTAGAGGTAGCTCCAGAGCTCCAAAAATTTCGAAATTTTTATGGTAGCTACTAGGGACAGAGGAAAACCTTGTGAAATTTTTCCAGGGGTTTTCATGCACTAGATTTTTCCCACTAAAATTCACAAGCTGCTGAACAGAAGTTTGACCAGATTTCAAACTAGGTTGACTTGGCCATATGAATTAGCAAATAAAATCTAAAAATTGTGAAATAATTCAGGGAGGTAGATAGGATGATCAAGATGATAGGAAAAATAATTTCAGAGGATGCTCACAAGTTTGAAGGCTAAGAATGTGCTGACAACAATTTCCATTCACAAGAATTTAATTCTAGAAAATGGAAATTGCTAGGGAAAAATGTAGAAACTTTCAAATGATTTGAAGAGACAACAAAAGTTTTTATTTCTCCTCAAAATTTTACATTTGAAATACAAACCCTAAGTTAGGGCTGTTACAAATCTCCCCCTTACAGAATCTCGCCAGATTCGATCACCGGGAGAAGAATGATGGGTAACTGCTCGGAGACGATCTTCCCGCTCCCAAGTGGCTTCATCCTCTGAGTGGTTTGACCACTGAACTTTGAGGAACTTGATCACCGGTTCCTCGCTCGCTCACTTCATCAAGGATACGAACGGGATGCTCACGATAAGACAGATCTTCCTGCACATCGATATTTTCCAATGGCGTTTCCTCAACTGGAATACGGAGGCACTTCTTCAATTGTGACACATGGAAAACATCATGCACCCCTTCAAGTGTAGCCGGTAACTCCAACTTGTATGCAACAGCCCCCACTTTCTTGATGATGCGATATGGCCCGACATATCGAGGAGCCGCTTGCCCTTGACACCAAAACGACGATGTCCTTCGAGGCGAGACTTTGAGATACACAAAGTCATTGGGCTGAAACTCAACTCACGGCGACGCCGACCGCATAGCTCTTCCGCTCGGTGAGCCACGCGCAAGTGCTCACGAATCAACTTCACTTGACTTTCACCTCATTGATGGAATTGGGCCAAAGAACCGCTCCCGGTTCGACCAGGTTCAACGGTGTTCTGCAAAGCTGTCCCATACAAGGCCTCAAATGGTGCCATACCGAGACTTGCTTGGAAGTCATTGTTGTAGGAGAACTCGGCAAGCGTAGGTATTTCTCCCAATTCTTTCCATAGGAAAGAACACAAGCACGGAGCATATCTTCAAGAACTTGGTTGACTCGCTCCGTCGACCATCGACCCGAGGATGGTAGGCGGTCTTTGAAAGTAAGACGGTCCCCATGGCTTCTCAGAATGTACCATAGCCGAGAAGTGAAAAGAGAGCCACGATCGACACAATCGTTCGTGGCACACCATGCAAGCTCACAATGCGGGAGATATAGAGATCGACAATCGACCGACACCGAGAGTGGTAGCAATCGCGGCGAAGTGCGCTACAACCGTCAATCGATCGATAACAATCCGGATAGCATCCTTCCACGAAGAAGTACGGATAGACCGGTGATAAAATCCATGCCTCTGTAATCCCACTTCCACTCGGTATAGGTAAGGGTCGGAGGAGACTCGCTGACGCCGATGCTCGCCTTGACGCGACAACATATGTCACATCTGGCCACGAACCTGGCAATCTCGCGCTTCATGCGAGTCCACCAGAATCTCTGACGCAGATCTTGGTACATTTTAGTGGCCCCGGGATGGATGGACAAAGGCGAATCATGGGCCTCCTGAAGAATCAAATCCCGCAACTCTGGGACCTTTGGGACCACAAGCGCGCCCAAACCATACGACACCGTGCTCATCTTCTGTGAAACACTTGGCTGATCCATTCTTGATGTTCTGCTTAATTTTACCCACACCATCATCTGATTGTTGTGCTGCCTTGACTTGATCCACCAAGGTCGGTTGCACAACCAAGGCAGCAAGGGAACCATGCTCAACCAAACCCAAGTTGAGACGCTGAAATTCTGCAAGAAGTGCAGGTTGTCGCTCTTGGATCATCAAAGTATTGCAATACACTTTTCGGCTAAGTGCATCAAGAACCACATTGGCCTTGCCAGATGATACCAATACCCATGTCATAATCTTTGATCAATTCCAACCATCTCCTCTGCCTCGTGTTCGATCCGCCGAGTGAACAAGTATTTCAAGCTCTTGTGATCGGAATACACCTCACAGCGGTTACCGATCGGATAATGCCGCAAAATCTTGAGTGCATGCACCACAGCAGCCAACTCTAAATCATGGGTGGGATAATTGAGCTCGTGAGGTCTCAACTGCCTGGATGCATAGGCAACTGCCTTGCCTTTGTAATACCTCGAATATCAAATAGAGAGAACATATTATTCGGAAGAGAAATTTATTCAAATTTGAATGCATTAAAGTTTAGAGGAAAATTGAAAGAAAATTCAGGATTTGAGAGAGGATTGGACCTTCGGCTTTAGCCCAAGGTGTCCTAGCCAAGTGGGCCGGCCTTGTAGTGGAGTCAAGAAGGGGGTCTCCTTCCCAAAACCCTACCCTCTGCTACAGTACCGCGCCGCACTGTAGCACGTGGTACTGTAGCAGCCCCCTCCGTGCTGCTCTACCAAGATAAGGAAGAAGCTCCGAGGTGCCGCCGCCATGGTGGAAGGAGAAGAAGGAGAAGGAGAAAGGAGGAGGAAGATCATCTTCTCCAAGGTTCTCCCACCTACGTCCTGGTTGCTACAAGGGTAACGAGTGCCGATCCTCATCGCTTGATTAGTGGTAGATGTGTTTTGGTTCAATTTTGATTATATCGATTTGCTGCGGTAGAAATTGATTCTGTCCAGATTGTTGCGTGGACTTTTTCGTGATGTTAGAGGCCGAATCTGAGTTTCCCATCTCCTAGAGATATGTAGGTCTTGTTCTTAGCTTTCGGTGGCGCCAAGATCACCTAATTCCGACTTTCGAGTCAAAAGTTATGATAGATTTAATATCTGCTGTCCAGAATCCTGACGAGAATTAGCAGTCTCTGTTTAGGTTGATATATGGCCTAGTTAGAGGGTGATTCAGAGGTCTTGCCCATAACAAATTTTGAAGGTGATATCACTAGCTTTCAGGATTGATAAAGAACACTTCATTTGGATTTATAGATCAAAAGTTATGCACTTTTTTTGTGACTGTCCAGATTGTAGATCAGTCTGTCCAGATTGTATGTCAGTTTCTATCTTTAGTTTTGACCCGTGTGCCACTTTTTGTTAAAGGCAAAATTTGAATGTCGTACAACTAGGTTATTGTAGGTAATTTCATAACCTTTTCAGATTGTTAAAGAACACTCAATTCGGAGTTGTAGATTAAAAGTTATGGTTGTTTTAGTATTGCTGTCCTGTTTGTTCAGACAGAAGTTGTGCTGCTGTTTTGTTTTCTTTATTAGAGAAGTTTATTGGCCGAATTGGGAAATCTCATCAACTTGAATGTTATAGATATGTTCGTTAAGATGAGGTAGGATCTGGACTCATCTCATTTCGAGTCCCATGTCATTAACTACTGTCATTTTCGTGCTGCTGTCCCGACACGCTTTTGGGTTGCAGCCTGTTTTTCAGATTAGGTTTTATGGCGATTCCTTGGGAGTTCAAGGGGTATTGTAGACTATTAATTCGGGTTGGATTCTATGTTGTTCTTATTTCGGTTATTTAATTGTTTAGGCCACGAGGCTACGGGTTTGGGAGCGCCATCGTTGCACGCTAACGGTCGCAACGCATGAAGGCAAGTACTTTGTTGCTCTTGAGTGTCGTGATTGTGAATGTTTTCATGAATATAGTGTGACATATTGTGTTACCCGAGATGTCAATTGGTTATGTTCTTTCATTATGTGGAGTATATACGAGAGATGGTATTATCACCGCTCATGTTCATATCATGCATCCTTTTATTCATGTTATGTCCACGGGAGTGGATTGTAAGTCCCACCATTCCAATGTGGGCAAATTTGGACATTGTCATGTCCCGCCCACGGAGTGGATTGAAAGACTCATCAATTCCAAAGATGCACGTAAGACCCATCAATTCCAAAGATGGGCAGTTTTGGACACCTATATGAAACGTTCTTCATATAGGACTTGGATCCCCGCACTTTTGTTAAGGTGCGGGCTTAAGTGAACACCGACGGTGTGTCACTCACTATACCGTATATGCATGTGTGCAGTCCATCCTTGATTACATTCATTCATTTCATGTTTTCATAAGTGTTCACTCGATGCAAGGTTCGCATTCTTAAATGGTGATGTCCTGTTTGTATATGTGTTCTTTCTCTTTCATCAGACTTGCTGAGTCATGGACTCACTCTTGCGTTGTTTGTTTATTTTAGGTAACCCCGATGTTGGCTCACTTGGGAGGGAGTAGACACGCACTACTCGCTCACATCATCCTATTCATGTTCAAGATTAAATTTAGTTCTATCTTACATTCGTTAATGATGAACTGTAATAATTAAATTATAATTGGTGAAGGAATGATACCTTCTCCACATGGATGTTGATTTATTATCAGTGTGAACCTTCTTTATTGATGATCAGAATTAAATAACTTAAAAGGTGAAGGAAGGATACCTTCATCATATCCTGTTTAACTTAATGCTGTCTTTAGTTGATACTTGTTTCAAATTCTTCCGCATTATGGATGTATGTTAGATGTTTTAGGTGACATCCTGGCTTCCGGATAGCCAGGGTGTTACAGTTGGTAATGTTTTAGGTGACATCTTGGCTTCGGATAGCCGTGGTGTTACGATTGGTATCGAGCGGCTTTAGGTCCGTGGTTAATAGAAAAAAAAATATTAAATTGACACACTGTGCACAGTAGGTGGGGTTGGGAATTACATTGCTTTCGCATTATCTGTTGTTATGTTTCATTTTGTTGAGCAATTGTTGAATTGCTTCTGTACTATCATCCTTGTTGGTAATATATGATCTGCTATGATATTCAATATCTATGAACTAATAATATGATTGTCATGAGATGATCCTATATATTCATAGTTGAGTATTTTTGTGAAGCGTGTTGTTATCGGATGATAAGAAGTGGAGGTCGTGGTTGTTACTCAGATTCACTCGAGTTACACCATTGCTCGCGATGCGTGGTTAGAGGAGTAGTTACCCCTTAGTATCATCGTTTGTACTAAGTATGAGTCACTTTAGAAAGTTGTTCTCTTCTTTCATTTCGAATTTGGCAATTCTTGTCCCGTGGCGGTTGATGAATTTCTCCGGTTTGTGGTCCATGATAGTTATGGTTTTCCATAGATCCTCTTGGTTCTCTCAAACAATTATTGCTTTTCGATTGTTGAGTTGCTTTTACTACTTATGATCGTTGTCAATTGGCAAGATTGATGTTTTCTTGGTTGCTCCTTCTTTCTCATTGAAAAGGATGACTCATTTACTCGTTTGATAGCTTGGTTAGTGAGAGTTTCTGCTGTAAGTTCGTTTGCTGGAAAGCTTTGGCTTTATGCGTTTCTTTTGGATTACTTGAGCGTTGAGGTTTGAAGTCTCTCTTTTCTTCAGTGATGAGGTGTTAGAATCCTTTGTGATGTCTTGTAATGCTTAAAATGAGAAGTTATAACTAAGCGAATAGATTATTACGATATGAGTTATCAAGTTGGGTTATTAGCATGGTGCAAATCGCTTATTCTTAACTACCATCCATGAGAGTGAAATTGATTAAATTGAAATATCCTTGTATTTGATTCATGGTGTATGTTAAATAAAGATCATCCATATCCATTCGTAACCTATAGATCTTACATAAGAGCTAGATTTATCTACTTCCTAGTATGTTAAAATTGTTGAAACTTGTATGAAGGACCGGATAGGTCTGGTGTATCGATTCATGAAACCTTGTTTATAGAAAATTATGTTAGTGAATCTTTAATCATGTTTTGAAATGATTTCTGAACAAAGGTGAAATATGAATCTATGTTTACATATAGTTATGTGGTTGCAAATGGAATTAGTACTGTATGTACACACATGATAAATACCATCATCGATTGTTAATGAGCTACAAGAAGGTGCTAAGCAACACCAATAGTTGAGTAGATTAATTTCGTAAGTAGTCTTTGCTATCGTGCCTTGTGATATTGATATTGCTTAGCATAATCTTGTTATAATAAATTTGTTTCAACCTTGTGTTTGTATTCCTTTGGGAAGTTTTAGGATGGAGTAATAAAGTTTGATGATTCTCAAGACTAGTGTATGTTGTCGATGTTATTAAATCGTCAAAATTGTGAGAATGAGGTTAATTCTCGTAGTAATTTGATCACCTATGGTGATATTCTCTAAATGATCAAATTTCAAGTTTTATGTTCATGATCTTTTGAGGGTTCAAGCTTTTATGTGGTAAATGAAGCTTATCGAGTAACGTTATGTGGCAAATTTATAATGGTTCTTGATGATGCAAGTGCTTCGATTTTGAATACTTATTTGTTCTTATCTCATTAAGGTTCGATATTCTATTCTTGTGAGGCTTATCGCTCAATCGTGGACTCCACTTATGTTCTGTGAGTTCATTGCTTAATTGGTTTCTTCTCTTGGTCCCATGTTCAAAGTAGTGGTGGATGAGTTTTCTAGTTGGTGAAAATCATTTCCATTTGTCTCTTCTTTGAGAAAGAATCAATTCATTCTTTTCACGTGGGTCTTTTGAAGTGTTTTCTAATTGTTGTTGTGAAATTGATGTTAATACCCATGGTAATTTGATCGCCTTTGGTGATATCGTTGAGATGAGAATAATTCAAGTTTAGCTTTCGTGATATTTTCTTTGAGCCCATGAATCATCCGTAGCTGAAATTATTTTAAATAAATTAAGGTATTGGATTGTCCTTGCTTCTTAAGAGATTTGTGATTTAATTTTAAAGGCTCTTTGGTCCGAGTTGGCAACGTGAGGTTGCAATCAAAGAACTTATGTTGGTTCCTTTAAGAGGAGAATAATCTACTTGCGTTTGCAAATCTGTAATTGGAAATGTTTGAGTTTGGTGGTGAGATTATTTGGATCTCATGTTTCTTGTGTAGTTGAACTGTATTACGAACAAATATGACGTATTGAAGAATTTCATTGGTTCTTAATTAGTCCTTGTGGTTTGGACTAAATATTTTATCTTGTGCGTTGTGGCAAAGCGATGTTAGTCAAAGAATTAATTTCAGTGTTAAGGGAAAGAGTGCAGTAGGAATATTTGAGAATTTGAGTCAAGTTTTGTAACTTGTAGTTATTCGAATTGTTCATAAACTTTTTGCTCTTTTCACCCAAGAGTTGTCGAGTTCCAATCGCAATGTCATTTTCTTATTGGTTGTTATTTGCTATTTCCATTTCGAGGTGATGCGTGCCTCCATTTGTGAACTCAACTTTCGCTTTTCCGATCCTTATTACAGATTATTTCTTTTGGTTTTGTGCTCACCGTGAGCAGTAACATTTTCTGTGTGGTGAAATTTGTTCTTATTCGCCTCTTTCTTTTGAGAAAGGATCAACCGCTTTGTGTTTGAAAGTTTTACAACTCGTAAGTTGTTGTTTGTTTGGTGGTGGTTAAGTGATTGTAGGGGTGAGTTTTGCTACCAACTATTGGAGTAGTAATAGAAGATGAGTTGGTTTTGACCAGAATCTCTTGGAGGAAGTTGATTCGGATGGAATGTTTGGTTCGAGGTAAAATCGTATATTGTTCGACTAAGTAGGACCTATGGTATAGTGTAGTTCCGAACCTTGGATCATGTTGAAATGTTGGGGATTATCAAATGTATGGAAATCGAATCAATTTTATACAAGAACACTATTGAAAGTATCGCAATGTGGTATGAGTGATTCTGATGATGTCAATGAGTGAGTATGTCGAATTGTGGGGATCATAGAGATTTAATCCGATGATTTCACTATTTGTTATAAGAGGAATTCGTTGTAGAGGTCTCTGAGGTTAAATTTGGGCTTTCCGCTTTCATGCTAAACTTTTGGTCACCCAAAGATTGGTGTGTAGAGGAGATAGAAAACTGGAGTACTCGAGTAGTGGAATGATTGTCGATAGAACCCTTTTGTTGTAGTTCATGAGGGTGTCTCAAAATTCGATGTGATATTCTTGAAAGTTGGAGGTGATGAGATTGCATGGGTTTTGAGGGCTTTGGTGCCTGCTATCAAATTAATGTCATCGATTGAAGGAGTGGTCCAGAGTGTTCAGTGGAATCAATAGAGTCTCTCCACAAAGGTGTGGATGATGTATTTGGTTTAAGCCTAATTTGAGGATGTTAAATTAAGAGGTTTGAGACCGTGCGGTATGCGATGAATTGATTCCAAAGTTTGAGAGAAATTTTATTCCTAAAAGAGGAACTGAGAAAATTGGTACTTCCACAAAGAAGTGACACGTTTCTTTGATTCTTGTTTGAGCTTTGTGTTTTGGGCGAATGTCTTTCGCAAGTTGAGCACGACGTTTATGTTGGCATGTGTGGTTCTTATCTGTTCAGAAGAATAAAGAAGTTTTGATTTGGGCATTCAAGTGTTTTCCCCTTTGGTTTTCGTGGACGTTTATTCGCAAATTGCCACTTGGAAAGTGGAAAGGTTTTCTTGATGAAATTCGATTTACGATTTTGCTCTTCATTACTGGGCTTGGTAACGATAGTTGTGACGTGAATCTTTCTTATTCAGATATGTTTTGCCGGTAAAAGAGTTTGCTTAAAAGAATTCGATTGTATGTTTCTCGTTAACTGAGGTGATCCTTGTTTTCGATGAAGAGTTCAATTGAGAGGTGGAACAAGAGTTCGTGTTCTATGTGCATGTTGTGTGGTTCATATCAATTGGAAGGTTAGCCAAGGTACTTTGGGTTGTTTTCGTTAGCTACGGGAATTCGAAGTTGGCGATCGCAAGGACCGCCTCGGTCCATATGTGGTGTACTACATTTAGCATGTTTAGTGCCGAGTGAGTACCGTGAGAACTAGAGTTTGAATATTCGTTAACGTCATTGACCATCGAGTAGGATCTTACCTTTGAATCTCTTCCGATGAGTGTACTTGGCAATGTCGGATTGAGTGTTAGGTCGATGTAGTTTACGTCAATGTCTTGTGGTCTTGTCGACCGAGAGATAGGTCATTTGGGACTGAGTCTCGCATGCGCGAGTTTTATCCGCACATGTTTGCTCGGGCATATGTTAATAGATGTTTCTTTTGATGGCAATTATTCTTTCGTTTATTTCGACGGTTAGAATTCGAGGTCGAATTCATTATGGGGTAGAATGTAATACTCGAATATCAAATAGAGAGAACATATTATTCGAAGAGAAATTTATTCAAATTTGAATGCATTAAAGTTTAGAGGAAAATTGAAAGAAAATTCAGGATTTGAGAGAGATTGGACCTTCGGCTTTTAGCCCAAGGTGTCCTAGCCAAGTGGGCCGGCCTTGTAGTGGAGTCAAGAAGGGGTCTCCTTCCCAAAACCCTACCCTCTGCTACAGTGCCACGCCGCACTGTAGCACGTGGTACTGTAGCAGCCCCCTCCGTGCTGCTCTACCAAGATGAGGAAGAAGTCTCAGGTGCCGCCGCCATGGTGGAAGGAGAAGAAGGGAGAAGGAGAAAGGAGGAGGAAGATCATCTTCTCAAGGTTCTCCCACCTACGTCCTGGTTGCTACAAGGGTAACGAGTGCGATCCTCATCGCTTGATTAGTGGTAGATGTGTTTTGGTTCAATTTTGATTATATCGATTTGCTGCGGGTAGAAATTGATTCTGTCCAGATTGTTGCGTGGACTTTTTCGTGATGTTAGAGGCCGAATCTGAGTTTCCCATCTCCTAGATATATGTAGGTCTTGTTCTTAGCTTTCGGTGGCCGCCAAGATCACCTAATTCCGACTTTCGAGTCAAAAGTTATGATAGATTTAATATCTGCTGTCCAGAATCCTGACGAGAATTAGCAGTCTCTGTTTAGGTTGATATATGGCCTAGTTAGAGGGTGATTCAGAGGTCTTGCCCATAACAAATTTTGAAGGTGATATCACTAGCTTTCAGGATTGATAAAGAACACTTCATTTGGATTTATAGATCAAAAGTTATGCACTTTTCTTTGTGACTGTCCAGATTGTAGATCAGTCTGTCCAGATTGTATGTCAGTTTCTATCTTTAGTTTTGACCCGTGTGCCACTTTTGTTAAAGGCAAAATTTGAATGTCGTGCCAACTAGGTTATTGTAGGTAATTTCATAACCTTTTCAGATTGTTAAAGAACGCTCAATTCGGAGTTGTAGATTAAAAGTTATGGTTGTTTTAGTATTGCTGTCCTGTTTGTTCAGACAGAAGTTGTGCTGCTGTTTTGTTTTCTTTATTAGAGAAGTTTATTGGCCGAATTGGGAAATCTCATCAACTTGAATGTTATAGATATGTTCGTTAAGATGAGGTAGGATCTGGACTCATCTCATTTCGAGTCCCATGTCATTAACTACTGTCATTTTCGTGCTGCTGTCCCGACACGTTTTTGGGTTGCAGCCTGTTTTTCAGATTAGGTTTTATGGCGATTCCTTGGGAGTTCAAGGGGGGTATTGTAGACTATTAATTCGGGTTGGATTCTATGTTGTTCTTATTTTGGTTATTTAATTGTTTAGGCCACGAGGCTACGGGTTTGGGAGCGCCATCGTTGCCTGCTAACGCGTCGCAACGCGGAAGGCAAGTACTTTGTTGCTCTTGAGTGCTGTGATTGTGAATGTTTTCATGAATATAGTGTGACATATTGTGTTACCCGAGATGCTGAATTGGTTATGTTCTTTCATTATGTGGAGTATATACTGAGAGATGGTATTATCACTGTTCATGTTCATATCATGCATCCTTTTATTCATGTTATGTCCACGGGAGTGGATTGTAAGTCCCACCATTCCAATGTGGGCAAATTTGGACATTGTCATGTCCCGCCCACGGAGTGGATTGAAAGACCCATCAATTCCAAAGATGGGCACGTAAGACCCATCAATTCCAAAGATGGGCAGCTTTGGACACCTATATGAAACGTTCTTCATATAGGACTTGGATCCCCGCACTTTTGTTAAGGTGCGGGCTTAAGTGAACACCGACGGTGTGTCACTCACTATACCGCAGATATGCATGTGTGCAGTCCATCCTGATTACATTCATTCATTTCATGTTTTCATAAGTGTTCACTCGATGCAAGGTTCGCATTCTTAAATGGTGATGTCCTGCTTGTATATGTGTTCTTTCTCTTTCATCAGTACTTGCTGAGTCATGGACTCACTCTTGCGTTGTTTGTTTATTTTAGGTAACCCCGATGTTGGCTCACTTGGGAGGAGTAGACACGCACTACTGTTCACATCATCCTATTCATGTTCAAGATTAAATTTAGTTCTATCTTACATTCGTTAATGATGAACTGTAATAATTAAATTATAATTGGTGAAGGAAGGATACCTTCTCCACATGGATGTTGATTTATTATGCGTGTGAACCTTCTTTATTGATGATCGAATTAAATAACTTAAAAGGTGAAGGAAGGATACCTTCATCATATCCTGCTTTAACTTAATGTCTGTCTTTAGTTGATACTTGTTTCAAATTCTTCCGCATTATGGATGTATGTTAGATGTTTTAGGTGACATCCGGCTTCCGATAGCGTGTGTTACAGATTGGTAATGTTTTAGGTGACATCTTGGCTTCCTGATAGCCGTGTGTTACAGCCTTCTCGCATAAGAACACATCCAAGTCCCCGACGAGAGGCATCGCAATAAATATCAAGCTCTTGTGGATATCAGAAGAGTAAGGATCAGGCTGAAGTCAATCGCCGCTTGAGCTCCCGAAAGCTCTCATCACAAGCAGAGGACCACACAAACTTCTTGTCCTTCTTGAGCAATTCACCATCGGCTTGGCGATCTTGGAGAAGTTCTCTATAAAGCGCGGTAATAACCCGCTAAGCCGAGAAAACTCCGCACATCGCTGATCGACTTAGTGACCCAAGATAGAACATCGCCGACTTTGTCGATCCACTATGCCTCCACCGAAAGAACATGGCCCAAAAATGCCACTTCCTTCAACCGAACTCGCATTTGCCGAACTTCGCATACAAATGGTGCTCCATGAATTTGCCCAAACAATCTTCGATGCTCGGATGCTCGCTTGATCTTGGAATAGATAAGAATATCATCAATAAAGACCACCACAAATTTGTCCAAAAACTCCATGAATACTGAATTCATTAAGTTCATGAACCAAGCTGGAGCATTGGTTAAGCCAAAGGACATGACGGTGTACTCGTACAACCCATAACGAGTAGTGAAAGCCGTCTTCGGAATATCCTCAGATCTGATCCTGACCTGATGATACCCCATTCTCAAATCAATCTTTGAGAACACATGGGCTCCAGTCAACTGATCAAACAGATCATCAATGCGAGGCAGAGGATATTTGTTCTTCACCGTCACCTCATTGAGAGGACGGTAATCAACACACATGCTCAAAGTCTTGTCCTTCTTCTTCACAAAGATCACCGGACAACCCCAAGGAGATGAACTGGGGCAGATGAAACCCTTTGCTTGGAGCTCACCAAGCTGCTTCTTCAATTCTTCTAGTTCATTGGGAGGCATCCGATACGGCGCCTTCGAAATCGGAGCGGTACCGGAAGCAACTCAATGACAAACTCAAGGTCTCGAATCGAGGCATCCCGGCAAGTCTTCAGAAAGACATCCACAAAGTCGATACTATGGGAACATCCTGAATTTGCAAAGGTCGCTTCGCTTCTAATGCACATAGATGCGCCCTCAAGCCGCGCGAAAATCCGACCGCCATCTGAAGGGTGGTGAGATAGACAATCTTCCCGCACAATCGATTTGTCCCAAGTGTTGGGACAACCAATCCATGCCAAGAATCACATCCGTGCTCACGAATCGAAAGGTAAATAAGGTTTGCCAAAACCCCACTCCTCGACTATGATAGGAATATTCGACATCAAGATCGCTCATTTCCGAATTCCGAGAGCGGATGAGCAAAGGAACTCCCAAAGGAACACAACAAGACCACTAGCAGCAGCAAATGATCTTAAAATAAAAGAATGCGATGCTCGTAATCAAATAATACCGCAGCAGGACGAGAATTAACAAGAAGTGTACCCATCACGACATCCGCGCCCGAGCCTCCTCACCGAAAGGTGGTTGACTCGACCGCTACTCGCACTCGGGCTTCGGATCATCTTACGGTCGTGGATGACCACTCCCGCTGCGTCCTCCATTAGGGACGAGGCTGCTGCAACACTCGAGGCGTGCATTCGCATAATGGCCCTTGTTGTGGCAAATAAAACAGTAACCTCGGCCGCGGATTGCGGAGGCCGCTCACTGGATCGCAGACGACGTGGTCTGAAACACGCCTGCGGTGGGCGAGGAGCTGTGCGATGGCCTCGGCGCGGTGGAGCAAAAGAACAAAGCATCGGTGTTGGCCCACCGGGACGAACGAGGTCGGCGTGAGTAGACCGATGTGCCTCCCATTTGCGCTATGGACTCGCCAAACGCCTTTGCCTTATGCTCGGCAACAATGGCCTTATCTACCAAGGCTCAAAGTCGAGAAGTCCACAATAGATAGCTTGTCCCGCAGCTCCTCAAACAAGCCATCCATAAACTTCTCCCGCTAGCCTCATCCGAGGCCACCTCCCCGAGCATAACGAGCCAAATGATTGAACTCGCAGTGTGCTCCGTCACGCACTTGCGCCTTGCTTGAGCGCGAGGAATTCCTTCTTTCAGCTTCATCGTGCCATCGTGATGTGTCCGACGAAAAGCGACTGAACTCCTCCCACGCGACCACATGGCTCGCGGGCGCATGGCGAGATAGTTCTCCCACCATGAGAGTGCCGCGCCTCAAGCCGGTGGGACGCGAAGAGTGCCTTATCCCGCGCTCGCACCGAGCTATGTTAAGCTTTCGCTCAACCATGCGCAGACCAATCGTCCGCATCGAGAGGGTCCTCGAGCGGGAGAAAGTCGGTGGTCGCGCGACGAGGAACTCGCAAGTCCCCGCGAAGTCGGTGGTCGCCACCACGGCGGAGTGGAGGTATTCTAGCAATAACCTCCAAGATGCGCGTCTGGTCCATGCGGTTTCGCTCGATCGAGCGAGCACCTCACCATGGTCTGAGGAGGGGAAGCTCCTCATCATGACCACTGCTGATCGCCACGCTGTTCTCCTACCATCCTGCTTCACTAAGACAAAGTTAACAATAGCCGAAAACACGGTCGATAACCCACTGCAAATAACTTACTAACAGCACAAAACAAACACAAGACTTTTAAGTTACAAAACCGATTGACAAAAATCAGACACTTAGCAACTCATACATATCTTACCCTTATGCTCCCACAAATTTTTAATTAGACTAATTCTCTATGGTTCTCCCAAAGACTGATTCTACCTGTAGCAACTATCTTTTGAAAGGAAAGAGGAAAACCAAGTTTTAAACTGAAATTAGAGTAAGATGAGAGTAGAAGGCTAGGATAGATAAGGAGTAAAATCTGAGAATCTGCCTAGGTTTTCATAAACCCTTTTTATAATTTTGAAAATAAGCTTTTCGAAAATATCCTATGGACGACTATGCTTGGGTTGCTACGGTCAGAATGGCTCTGATACCAACTTTGTGAGGACCCCAATTTATTTGGCTTGTAATGCTTAACCAACCACCTGGTCCTAGCATCACAAATCAAATAAATTGATCCTCGAGATATGTATACTTCCCAGAAAGCAGTATACACACCCCGTTACAAAATTAGACATCAACTCCATTCCAAACATAGAGTCCAAACACCACACTACCAAACGGAAGATAAACAAATAGTAGAGTTATTACAGGCAAAGGCCGACGGGCCACAAGATACAAAAACAAGAACGACAATGAAGCAAAGTGTCATAAGATGGCTATAAACAAAGCCAATCGTGCCTCTAACCCACAAGGCATCCGACCGGACCGCCAAGTCTAGTCGTCCACTTAAACGGCAACAACAAACACGTAGTGAGGCCTTGGGGCTCACCTTCTTCCTCTCGCAACAAAACATTAAGCAAAGCACTCGAGTACAAAGATTGTCTTTGTACCCGCAAGACAGACGTGTGAACTAACAGACTGCTCATATGCTACATGCAAAGCTTATTTAGTGGAGGCCATATGTTTCATTTGCATAAAGCCGATTTTCATTTGCAATAAGGTAATACAGCTTTAAAGGCAAGTTTGCAATTCATTTTAAGATTGAAATAACAGAAAGATAATAATAACAAAAGCGAAAGATAAACAACCTAGAAGTGACTATCCCAATAGTCACCATTAACAATAGCACGAATCCCAGTTCGCATCACCCATCAAGTTTTAATTTAAATGTTGTAGTCTAACTCTTGAAAAGCTTACCCAAGCGTGTCCATCACCTAGGACGAGGCTATTCGAATAGTTTTTAACCTGCAGGGTGTACCATCGCACCCACACCTCGCATCGCCTTTAAGCCAAAGCACACTCCGAAGTATGCAAGCACACTAAGTCCTACGAGACTTTTTCCAATATTGTGTATTAACTACGAGCCGCTCGTATGGATAGAAATCCATACGCTTACATGGTAAAGCCGAAAAGGCAACTACCCACTCAGATAAAGCTTTTCTGGACAACTACCATGCTCCCACCTCCATCCCTTCTGCGACCCCTGCGACCCGAGCCAATACACGCCAAAGTACTAGGTCAAGAGAGGTCCCATACCTCTAGTGTGGTTAGCACGCCAAATGCCCGATAAAAATTCACTCACAAGATGTTAGGTCCTTAATTGACCCGGCACCATTCCGATCACACCCAAAAGATCACACCAATCTTACCATTGTGCCCGCCTAAATCATTTTGTTTTCATTTTTAGTTTTGCAATTAAACATAGCAAAATGTGAAACATAAAGTTGTAGTAAATTTTGTGTGATCAAGGTTACCGACTAAGTCGATAACCGCCCATTTCTACCGATACTAAGCATGTCTAAGCAATTTGACCGGATCTACTAAGTGACAAGAGATCATCCAATGACCTCTAACCACAAAGAAATAACCTAGGCTCAGTAGTAGAGATCAATATTTTGTCTACAGGATATGCAACTACGGATTTAACTAATCAATTTAACACAAATTAAGCAATGCATACATACAATGAAACAAAATATTAGACTTTAAAATACTGGGATTATCATGATCAAACCGCTTGGTCAGCCGTTGCTCAATTTGTTATGAGGATCGTTCTCGGGGTTGCCGCAAATATCGGGCCTAACGATTGAACAAATAACAAATAATAAGAACGAATAACACCGACAAAAACTCAAAAATCAAATGCTAACACCAATTTACACAGAGGCTAGACCATCACAAAAGGAGTAACAAAATAGCGACTCTGAGAGACCCACTCACTTATTTGTCAGGTTAACCACAAAATCACTCTTCTTATATGATTTAAACTTTGGACAGACTTTGATGGTGATTGTGTGCACATCTATTATTTAATCATCAAGTTAGCACATCAAAAACAACTATTATTAGTTGAGTTCACAGAACCTACAAGAAGCTATTAACAACAATAACTAGTCAAGTATCCAACTATGAGATGCTAAACAAAATTCTAATTGAATTTAGGCTAGAATAAAATTCAGCTACTAACACACCTAAGTATCACATCATCATAAGAAAGGTTATCACAATTCAGATGCTACTACACCAAATCTTAATGTACTGATAAAGCAAAAGTACAGAGACAATAAAATGAACAGCTAACTATCCCTTATGATCAAACATGGCAACAGGAGCTTTGAAATCTAGAATTACTAACTAACATAATCCCTTGCCAAATGCTACTTCCTAAGGAAATCTTCAAGTCTAACAAGACCTAATTAGCAAGTATGAACCAATTTTCAGTTTACTGACAACAGCTAAAACTGACAACAGAGAAAAGCTACAGGGAAACTTGCACTAAAATACCTTCAAACCTCAATTACTAACTTTGATCTTGCATGAGAGTGAACTAATGAACAATCATAAACATGATAAGCAGCTAACTGCAAACCCTCAGGGAGGTGGGTCCCACTGTCAGCCACAACAGCACAGGGAACACAAGGAAGAACAGAGAGGCTCTGGACCTGGATTCGACGTTGATGAAGGAGTGGCGGCGCGGCCGTGCGACGGCAAAATGGGTCGCCAGGTCACCAAGCTAAGGGTGGTCGCGGGTTCGCCGGAGAAGCATGATGGCGGCCTGCGATGAGCACACGCGGCATGGGGTGACAAGGTGCGATCGCACTAGAGAGGAAGACAATGAAATTTAGCGCGCATGAGCATCGTGAGGCTTTAGGAACTCACCGAATGACGCGAGCTCAAGAGGCACGGAGATGGCCCGGCGAGAGCCTACTACGGCGCAAGGTGGTCAACGACGACCGAGCCCGAGGCACCGAGAGGACAAGTGAGAGAGTGGAGAAGAAAGGTGGAGTCCAGTGATGCTCACCGAGCAAGGAATCGAGTTGGAGCTCACCGCAGAAGACCCACAAGCGAAAGGGCGGTTTCGCCGACTTGGAGAAGAAAGTCCACGCGCAGCTCCACAAACGATGAAACCCGAAATTCCTTGAGGGGTTTACTTCTGAGGATGTGGAACATGCCGTGACGCGTTACCGTGCTCGAGGATCACCGAGCAACAGAACGCTGAGAGCGCGCAATGGCGCCACGGCCCCGGAGCTCGTGGAGAAGAAAGGCAATGGAGACGAACGAGGTAGGGAAACCCTCGTGGCTTTTGTAGGAGCAGGAGGCGCGAGGTGAGGCGTGGGCGGTGAAAAGACCGGTGAGGCGAGGTGGCGGCGTGCAGCGGCGAGCCGGCGAGCGCGCGCGGCGAAGCGTGCGGAGTTGGCGGCGACGGGCGGGAATGACCTGACAGGTGGGACCGCCTGCACGATCGTCGGTGGTGCGAACCGAGGTTTGACTTGATCGAAACGCACCGACCGTTGGATCTGAAATGAACGGTGAGATTGGTGTATGCATTCGACATGTCGGCTAAGACGCGACGTGGATCGCTCGATCTTCATCGGACGGTCACGATTGATTGGACTCGAGCGGTGCGATTAGTTGACGCGACCGAGTCCATTAGTCTTGCCGGACTCGAGCCCGAGGTTGGGTCCGAGCCCAGGAACGTTGATTTTAGTTTTTGATTTAAAAGACAGAGAAGGTTTGGGAAATTTTTAGAGGTAGCTCCAGATCTCCAAAAATTTGAAATTTTTATGGTAGCTACTAGGGACAGAGGACAACCTTGTGAAATTTTTCCAGGGTTTTCATGCACTAGATTTTTCCCACTAAAATTCACAAGCTGCTGAACAGAAGTTTGACCTGATTTCAAACTAGGTTGACTTGGCCATATGAATTAGCAAATAAAATCTAAAATTGTGAAATAATTCAGGAGGTAGATAGGATGATCAAGATGATAGGAAAATAATTTCAGAGGATGCTCACAAGTTTGAAGGCTAAGAATGTGTGACAACAATTTCCATTCACAAGAATTTAATTCTAGAAAATGGAAATTGCTAGGAAAATGTAGAAACTTTCAAATGATTTGAAGAGACAACAAAAGTTTTTATTTCTCCTCAAAATTTTACATTTGAAATACAAACCCTAAGTTAGGGTCATACACAACTCATGAGTACTAAGTTGAAGGATCCCAGGTTGGTAAATCTCTCAATAATTATTTCGTAATTATAAATTTAAATATATATGCTTACTACTTTAATCTTGCCAATGATGTGGTTTGAACATACATTTAGATGCACTCTATGAGAGAGATCTCAGAGGTTCGAGGAGGCTCATGGCTTCATCAAGACGAAGATCATTAACGCCGACGAAGAGTTTCACTACTCCGTCGACACCGAACGACCTTCACTTTAAGTAGTTGTAATTCAATTGTAACTCTAGCGACAATACTTGATACATATTGTAAATGATCACTTTGATTCATCTGTGATGTATAATTGTAAGTTGTCAACGATTGATTCATCTGTGATGTATATTTTCTACCTACTTATTTTCAGAGGGCATGGCTAGCAATTCTTAAGGCTAGCCGAAAAGCAAAAAGATTTAGTTAGGTATACAGAACTATCACAGACGGTTATATTTGCTAACCGTCTGTGATATGACGTATATCACAAACGATTCTATTTGGTAACCATTTGGGATATTACGCATATCACAGACGGTTCTATTAACTAACCGTCTGCGATATGTTGTATATCACGCATTTATTCTATTTACTAACCGTCATTATATATGTAGGCTATCCTGCATAGTTGGTAAATAGAACCGTCGATAGTACAACCGTTCTATTTACCAACCGTCGATATGCACGATAACACGACGGTTCTATTTACTAACCGCCTATGATATTAGACATATCTCGATTTTGGTATATTGAACCGCCTGCGATATATATAATATCCCAAACGGATTGTAAATAGAACCATCTATGATAGCGATATATCACGATGCTTTTGAGCCATGCGTGATACGCTCGCTATCACGTATTATAAAAATACGATGGTTCAAAACGCTCGTGATGATGGTTCGAACCATCCGAGATGAGGATTTACGTAGTAGTGTTCATTACCGTGTTAATATTTTTGCTAACATATGATTTAAAAATGATTGAATGTGGTATCAAGAGTAGAGACTATGTCAATGTTCAAAACAATAAGTCAGAAGGAGCAGACGTTTTACTATTTTTTGCTAGCATATGATTTAAAAAATGATCAAATGTGGTATTGAAGAGTGAAGACTGTGCCAATGTTTAAAATGATAAGTAAAAAAAGAATAAAGATAGTATATAGGATTGAGCCCGACACTTCTTTTTTCACATGGAGATGAAGGGCCTGTTTGGTTCTTTACCCCAAAATAGCCCTACCAAATTTTGATAATACCCTAATACTTTGGCTAGTATTTGGTTGAGTTCCAAAATTTTGGCATGCCCTAAGAATTTTGGTATTGCCCACTTATTCCTTCCCATTTCTTTGGCTGATTTTTGGTGCCCAAATCGGTGGCCAATGTTTTGGCTTGGCAGCAAAGGGGCTGAGTGCCACATGGCATGTTTTGGTTGGCTCATTTGGGTGCATTAATGGTATGTTTAGTTTGATTAACAAGTTTCAAATGACTATATTTTTTAAACCGAGTATCCGATTTGCGATCCGATTGAACCATTGTATTCCTTATCATTTAATCAACAAAACAAGACTACTGTTGATATATTTTGGTGCTAAACAATATATGTCATGCGGGTCCCATATGTTATACTCACTTTTTTGGTAAGTTTTGGCCTGGTTACAATCCAAACGCATCAATTTCGGTATTGCCCATGAATTAGCATAGCTCAACTCCAAACACTTTAATTTTTGACATTGCCCATGAATTAGTATGGCTGCACTCCAAACACTTTTTTTATCCTAATTTTGGTATTACCAAAATTTTGTTATGGCTTCTTGAGGTTACAAACCAAATAGCCCCGAAGTGTTTGGGTGATGAATCAAAATTTGAGTTAATGGGAGATCAAGTCTTTGGGTGGGGTTTTTTTTTTTTGAGATTCGGTTACCCAGGAAATTATGGAGTCGGTGATTAGAGCTGGAGACAGTGTGTTTTGGGAGGGAAATCAGATATGGGAACGACTGCTTTCGTCGCAAAATCAGTGTTTATTACAAGTTACAACAATGTAATGTAAAGCCTAGGTAATAGTACTTGCGTGTTGCAACAGTTAGTTTTCCATTGCCATAACCAGGATATATTACAACAGCGGTACATGGTGGCAAGAAAAACATACTAATTACCACGAAAAGAACTGTGGCAATAATATTACATATTACCACAGTTTATTTCTCGTTGCAAAAACTAAAACTGTGGCACTAATACCACGCGTCACCACAGCTTATTCCTCGTTGCGAAAATTAAAACAGTGGCAATAATACTACATATTACCACAGATTATTCCTCGTTGCAACATTTCCATAGTAGTAGTTCAGAGTGCCTGCAGCGTGAAATTCAGCGCGGCAACCACGCCGGCGTCTTTGTAGCACGCGCCGCTTTGGCAGCCGGCACCGCAGTAGTTTCCACCGAGGCCACAGAATCCGTTCCGGCTACAACAGTACTTGTTGGTGCACACTGCACCACTAGCCTGCTTGCCACAACGCTTGTCAGTGCAGCAAGCGCCGCTCTGGCAGCCGGTGCCACAGAACTCGCTGCCCAGGCCGCAATACCCATATTGGCTGCAACAGAGGTTGTTAGGGCATAGTTTGCCACCGGCGAGGCTGCCACACTTGATGTTAGCGCGGCAAGGCCCGCTCTGGCAGCCGTCGCCACAGTATTCTTGACCGAAGCCGCAGTATCCGTACTGGCTGCAACAGAGGTTGTTGGGACACACTGCACCGTCCGCCTGCGTGCCACACCGCTTGCTACTGCAGCAGGCGCCGCTTTGGCAGCCGGCGCCACAGTAGTCGTCGCCAAGGCCACAATACCCAAACTGGCTGCAGCAAAGGTTGCGGGGGCACTCCATGCCGCCGCCTTGCTTGCCGCACGTCTGGGCGAGCGTGGTTGCGGTAGCATATGCAAGTGCGAGCGCGCCCAGCACTAGGGCCTTCATGGCCAGGTTTGCAGCTCTCGTTGTGATGAACATATTCGTTTTTTTTAGTGGTTTGCTTGATGAGTGGAGAGTAGCTGGTGATGACGATGCGAGCTGCAAGGCCCCTTTATATAGGAGTTCCAGTCGTTCAGATGTGGCGCCTCGATCGCCATTTCGGACGATCAATGCGTTGTCTACTGCAGGACATGGACCGCGTGGCCGGCATGCAGAGACTTCCGGTAGCCTGTCTGCTACGTGTGAGGGTGCACAATGCATGCATGTGATACGACCTATTATTTTAGACCTGTTGTACCATCGATTTTTGGCGTGCATGCATGTCACATGGAACCTAAAATAGTGTAAACCTATTCTGTACTTGGGAGCGTACACAATACAATGAATGCATGCATGTGACGACGCACTTGTCCAACGATGGATAAGGCACTCGGGCCATGTACTAACTTGACTAGATGGCAACCCGCATGTCGCTGCCGGCAAAAATATGGAATCCGAACACGTGTTAGTTTCGTATATAGGAAACATTTTTCATACTTTGGAAGTACATACTTTCACTTTGAATATAGCACTCAAACAAATATATTATATTTATTAATCACTTTTAGTATACTTAAATACCAATTGTAAGATACTATAATACGACTTGATTGAGAAAAAAAAAATCATTGAAGCTATTTATTTTTTTATATACCATTTTTCATATATAAAAGAAGTATATACAAGGATTTTGCTAAAAAAAATGAAATTTTAATGAAATTTTCATAAAACTCACTTTAGAGTATCTAATAATTAATCATTATTGGAGTATGCCGATAAAGATGTATCATCATACGATTTAAGTGATATATAGAAGTGAAAGTATCGCATACTCTATAAATATCATTCCATTTTCATATATACATGCACAACGATAGCACGTCATCAACTTGGGTTGCGTATGTTCGAGCTGATCGACCAAGCAAACTCTTGGTTCTTTCAAAATAAATTAATGTAATGTAAATAGTTAAAGTTCATAACTTTGTATGATTGTATCCAAACACCCATGATATGAAAAACCGAAGAACAAAAAAGTGTAGCGTGTCAAAGGCAAGTATAATTTCCATATACTCTAACAAATATGGCATAGATTGTTTATGTGATATGTAGGCACCATGTCACAGCCCCAATTTTACTTAATGGAATTTAGGTGCATCTCATGAGCATACATGTTATTTAGGAACATATGTATAAATGGTTGCATTGGAATTATTCAAATCAAAAGAAAACTCACAACTTAAAATGCAACTCCAAAAGAAAACTGAAAATAATGCTTGTAAAGACCTCTGTAAAATAATGTATTCAAATACTAGAATAATTATCATGAATTAATACGATTTTTGTCAATTTTTTAGAACTTAACTTGACACGGAGAAAAATCCATGTACAATTCATAAACATCATCTTTAAAGGATTTTCAATCATGCAATTAAATCTTAAACAATATATGTATAAAATTTATATGAGTTCATAATCATCCCAGAAGACTCTCTAAAATTTTTTAGATTTTTATAAATTTATTTACTATTTTTAACTCACTGGTCAAACCGAAGGAATTTGAATTCTATTCGGTCAACCAGCATAACCTAACCTAACCCTTTGGACAAATCAACGACCCTCTTGAATTGTTCGCATCGGCCGATCGACGCGTCACATGTGAACTCCGACCGCATCGCTGCACCACGCCGACGACCGGTCCTACTTGGACGTCGTCGTCTCTACACCACTTCGCCGAGAGCTCTCCCGCACACTGTTGAGGTGTCGTCGTGCCCGAGCTGCTCCGTGCATGCACCGTAACGTCGTCTCACCACCGCCGTCGTGATGCATTCTAAAGTCACCACGAGGTGACGTCGTGTCATTTCCACTGTTGAAGCACCTTAAAACCTCTCACTCTCTCTCTCTCTCTCTCTCGGTCGAGTAGACAAGCTCGACAATTCTCCTTCATCACAGAGAGTTAACTCCTCGTTCCTTTGCCTTTCATCTTCCTGATTTATGCCGTCTCTATTTTTCTAATTTGAGTTCTTGCCTTGTAGTGTAGCCTTGGGAACGTAGGCTTGTCTTTAGACATATCCAAAGCGTGTTTGCTTGTGTGTCACCGTCTCATTCTTTGTTCTGGTGAGTTCCTTTCCTTTCGTTTGCACGTCATCTCATGTCTTAGGGTATAAGAAGTATTACCCCTCAATCAATTCCGTAAACCATTCACAGGATCATCAGGAATTTGAAGTTCTTATTTTACGACTGAAAAACCCCTCCTTCGTCTTCATCTCTACCTCGGTATATTTTTCTTCAATTCCTCACGTTGGACCATCACTTGGATCTACTGGAGCCATCACAAGCATTCTTTTGTTTTATCTTTACTTAGGTAGTTTTCTCCACGTGGAGCTCATCTCCGCCGATTCAGTCACACGTCGCCGAAGCTCCACCGTGTACATTCAACCATTGTTGACCCTCAGGTAGTTTCTATGTACCCCATAGGAGCATAAGCATACCTGTATTTGCTTAATGCGTCATCGAATCGACGATTTCGGTTGAGCCGTAGTTGTGACGCCGCATCTCATTGTCGCGTCGCCGCTAGAGCTCATCGTCGGCTATGTTTCGGCCATCTCTAGGACCGCATGGCTATTGGCGACCCATTTCTGCCCTTAGTTCACGCTGCCATGGACCACCGTGCCGGTGAGCCGCCGGGCAAGCGAGTGGGAGCGGGAGTAGGATGCTCTGTTGTCGAATTATCGACCGACATTGTAGACAGAGGATTAGCTCTAATCATTGTCGGATTAGGTTAAGTAATTATTAGGTGTTAATTGATGTTGTTAAATGTCTCTTTTGTTGGAGATATGCCCTAGAGGCAATCATAGAGATGATGATATCACGTCTATATTTATGTGTTATTGAATAAACAAATCATCAGTTATGAAGATTAACGAGTATGCGACTTGTTGGTGAAGCTCTTTTAACTTATGATGATGTCGTTCTAAACATCTCTGGTCGAATGTCATTGGACGGAACACTAGTAACTCTACGACCAGCACATGTATTGATTGATGACCATGTTTCACCGATCATGGATATAGAGATATCAAATCAGTAATGTGGACACATGTTAGAGAACATGGTGTTGGATTGACCCACCTTAAGACACTGTTGAGGTTGTTATGATTCCTGTGTCGTCAGTTGGTCTCAAGCAATGATGATGTAAAATCCTTAGACCTGAGATCAGCATGGATTTGTACATGTCTAATAGTACACTTAGGGGCTACCAAACGCTACTCCGTAACTGGATAGTTATAAAGATAGCTTTCGGGTATACTATGAAATATGCGGTGGAATATGACTGGTCGGATATGGGATTTGTCCCTCCTAACATAACAGGAGAGATATCTCTGGCCCCTCAATGTGATCGGATAAAGTAAGTGCATGGCCATGCCACTAGTGGTCGAAGAGTTCGACCACGTGAAGTTATCCGACACTTGCTCGAGAAAGTATTGAACAGTCCATGGATGACACAACATCTCATCTGGAATTCAACCAGATATTGTGAGGCAAAGGGAGAATACACAAACAGGTCATTTAGTTCGACCAAATACATGTTGATGGTAAACTGGTCGTGCACAGTTATGAACTGGTCGTAGGGAGATACGAGCTGGTCGTAGACTGGTCGAAACTGGCCATACACAGTTACGAGCTGGTTGTATGAAGATATGAGCTGGTCGTGGACTGGTCATACACAATTACGAGATGGTCATAGACTAGTCGAACATAGTCACAAACTGGTCATATGGAAATACAACCTGGTCATAAGGTGTTACAGACTGGTCGTATGAAAATACAAACTGGTCATAAGGAGTTGCAAACTGGTTGTAAGGAATTACAAACTGGTCATGACTTAATATGGACTGGTCGTGACTAGATACGAAATGGTCGTAAGTGATAAGGACATGGTCGTAGATCATATTGCCTTAAGGTTCGCCCGATATAAATTGTGTGTATTCGGGAATCGTTATATCCTACTAGGTACTGCTACGACTCGTGATCGGAAAGGTGTTTCCATGTCATAACCGAACTACATATAAACCTAACGGGTCACACACTTAACGGGTTGGAACAAACCAGTACAGATACGATTCGTCAAACATGTTCAGATAGGATCCGTCACGGGCACTATATAAGGAGATGCTTGAGGCTATTGGAAGGGGCGCAACACATGTGAGTTATTCCTCCAAAACCCTAGTTGCCATCTTCTTGAGAGAGCCTTCCCATACGATTTGGTGCTAGCACACCGGCGTACGGCATTCCTACCCTGGACGTGTGGATACCACAGAGGCGCAGCGTTACTGCGGTAGCTGTTGCGCGTAAGGATGATCTACGACCTTGGCAAGGAAGTAGATTGGTTGCAACAGGAGGCGATTGCTGCTGAGGACGATCGACTACGGTGGACGATCGACCAAGAGCTCTACATCGACACACTTTTTGTTGGACCAGACTGCTCCAATGTTCCTTCCGCTGCTCTATGCGTCCAATCGTAATGATCTGTGATCATCTACTTGCTTGGCTTCCTGGTTTTATATGGTAGAAATTTTGAATTATTGCTAGCGTAGCCTATCCGTATCCCAATAGTGGTATCAGAGTCATCCTACATCGTTTTTTTATCTAAATCGGTCGCATATACTGGATAAGTGGCAGTAGTAGATTGTATCTATTACTGGTTTGGTCTGATAACCTAGCTCGGTTCATATGGATGGAACGATCTAGGCACTAGTCGATAAGATCGATCGGGTTTCAGCAGTAGTAGATGAGTTTTGCGAAGTGGTATAAGTTAAGAGCACCAGATGATTTACTCAACTTGTTTTTGACTGCCTTGCACAATACTCCTACCGGTCAGAATTCCGCCATCGGAGTGTGCCGCAGTGCGTGGCCATATCAAGACAGTGATCAGATTGGTTCGGAATATGGTTAATATGATTGATACGATGATTTCCAAGGCTCAGTTATGTGAATAAGATTCATGTTTTAGGAAAACTTTCTGAGAGTGCTGCCCTCGACCAGCGAGGGGCGCTTCCCCTTTGATCCCCTCCCGCTAACCGGCTAGTGAAACCACCGTGGTCGTAGCCCCGTTTTATAGTAGTATGTGTTCATGTCGCCCGATAGAATTGGGTTCTATGCATAACTCGTTTTTACAGGGATTGATGTGAATAGTATGGCCCATTGTGTATGTGATGCATGAATGGATTTTCATGGCTTGCGTGTCATGCTGTGAGATAGCCATCGAGCTACATATTATTGTATAATAGTCTATGTACCAACATGTGATGCTTGATATTCTCATATGCAATTCATTACTAGCTCTTAGGAGTAATTGCTTAGTAGTTGAATGCGGCCGGAGATTTCAAGCATGATGGTCGAAGGACAGGAAGCATGGTGATGGAGATCGTCATGGTAAGGGTCATACTATTTCACAGTTTAATTTAATTATCTGTGAATATTTATTCCTGTCATGCTTTTTATCTTGTTTTATCATTAGATGCTTATAACATGGTAGAATTAAAATTCCCTCACATAATATTAAGTTAAATTGATGCCCTCCCAATTTGTTGCACCATCTAAAGTCATGTATTTTAATGTAGGTCTTGCCAAAAGAGAGTGCCATTAACTTTTCTTGCCTAGATAGGTTTGTGTTGGACACTTACACACATAGCATTGGTTTAACTTAACAAGGTCATCATAACAGTTATGGACTTGGGGCATAGGGTTGGGTGCCAGAGCATAGAGATGCCGCTCAACAACAAGAGTCATATAGAGATATGATTACCAAAGGGTTGTTGACCATTTTCACTAATCTTCTAGCAGTGATGCTAAAGCTCACTAGTAGATTAACTGAATGTGGGTCTTGAATCACTAAATGTCATAAGAGGGATATGGAGTTTCGTGGGAGTATATTTTATTATCTGTTGATGATTAAGTTTGACCAGAAAAAGACTAGTCGTATAAATATACAAGGTGGTCGTAGACTGGTCGAACGAAACCACCAACATGAATGCCTAATAGAAGATCTTACATAAACATAGTGATGAATCTTTGCATATATTCTGTTGTAGATCTTAGCACCTACTACTTCTTCTGCATCTACCTTTTGTTTTGCAATCTATTCTTGACAAAGATAAGTTGAATGGTTTAAATTTTATTGACTGGTTTTCGAATTTTGGGAATTGTTCTCAAAAAAGAAAAGAAGGTATGTGTTCTAGAGAGTCCCTATCAAGAGGAACTAAATGCTGATGCTATTCGAACTAAAAAGAATGCTTATGAGAAGCATTGCAATGATCCAGTCGATCTGCATTGCCTAATACTTGTGACCATGAACTCTCAGCTTCCGAAGCAATATGAGACTACAAATGCTTACAATATGATTGTGGGTTTGAACGATATGTTTCAGGTTCAGGAAAGGGCAGAGAGGTTTCACACCTCCAAGCCATTGTTTGGGCAATGGAAGAGAAACTGCGAGAAGTACTTAACACAGATGAAAAAGAACAAGGGAAGTAAGACTTCCAGTTCAGGTATAAATGTTATACAAATTAATCTCGCCACTTCTCCAACCAATTCTTGGGTATTTGATACCGGGTCGGTTGCTCATATTTGCAATTTGATACAGAGACTGATAAAGAGTAGAAGTTTAGCAAGAGGAGATGTTGATCTCCGTGTGGGCAATAGAGCAAGAATTGCTGCATTAGCTATTGGCACTTTACCATTAGCTTTACCCTCACGACTAGTTATGGAACTGAATAATTGTTATTATATTCCAGCCTTAAGCAAAAACATTATTTCGGCTTCTTAATTAGGAGCAGAAGGTTTTGAGTTCAGAATAAAGAACAATTGTTGTTCAATTTATTTAAAAGGTATGCTTTATGGCCATGCTCCATTGGTGAATGGATTGTATATTTTGAATCTTGATAATGAGCCCATTTATAACATAAATGCTAAGAGACTTCGACCTAATGAATTGAATCCTATTTTTCTGGCATTTTCACCTAGGTCACATAAATGAGAAGCGCATAATGAAGCTCCATAGGGATGGTCTTCTAAACTCATTTGATTTTGAATCATTTGAAACATGTGAGTCTTGTTTACTTGGCAAGATGACAAAGGCGCCCTTCACATCCACAAGTGAGAGGGTGAGTTATCTACTTGTTGTAATACATTCGGATGTATGTGGACCAATGAGCACTCCGACCAGAGGTGGTTTTCAGTACTTCATAACTTTTACTGATGTTTTCAGTAGATATGGCCATGACTATTTGATGAGACATAAGTCGGAATCCTTTGAAAAGTACAAAGAATTTCAAAATGAAGTGGAGAATAAACTTGGCAAGACAATTAAATGTCTACGATCTAAATAGTAGTAGACCACACGACTTGCCACAGGCAATCATCTAGGGGCGTAGCCTAGTCGTCAAGATCCTCACCGTCCTGATAGAGGTCTTCTCCTGAATAAAGATTATTCAGCAAGAGTAAGCACAACTTCCGTGCTTGCAAGTTACACCCAATATTGAAAGTTTATGCATGCATAAGGTAAACAAAGGATAATGGCAGGGTTGTTTTGCATAAACAATATTTTCTGGTTAAATACCAATAATAGTTTATAAGGCCAGTTTTTATATTATAACTAAAATCAGAGATTAAAATGACAATGAATAGTGGATAACCTCCATTAAATGAATGGTGAAGGATACCCTCCTAACACTTTGCTAACCGCCCAATTTTTACCATAGGATTATCCATCCTAAAATTATCTGGGAAAAATATTTTATAAACCAAAAACAAGTCTAACTTAGAGTGGCTTTGCTAGCATGTCCATGATCATGACGCGCTATTCGAATAGTTTCTACTCTACTGAGTTTGTACGACTTTACCCACACGAGATAATTTGCTTTTAATGTCGGCCAAAGCACGCCCGAGGGCGTGTGACTAAGCAATTATCCCGAGGTCGTATAATGCGGTGTCTTAATGTATTTATGCCCGCTAAGGTTTCGCTACCATTGGACTAACCATCCTCCGGGAGCCCCCTCTTGCGCTAGGTGGGACTAATGTCTAACCAACACCCACACATACAACATAGCACAAATAACACTAAGACACCATAAATTATTTAGCCAAATCTGTCCCATTCCAGACATGTGGTGGTACGGTTAGGCGTAGCAAAATACACTCAAAGACCGGTCCTTAACTGACTTGGGCGTCTTCCCATTAAAACCCTAGGCCTTAATCCTAACCAGATTAGGCCCGTGCATGAACCTGCACCCACCATTCATCCATCTCGCCTAAGTCCAAACTCATTTTATTTTATTTAGAGTAAAAACCTCTTTATACACCTTTCGTGGTAAAACAATACCACAGAATCAAATTTAAAATCAAATTGTAAATGATTTGGCTAAACCTGCCCAAATTCGTAAATATGATCTAAGCATAGCTAGGCATATGACAAATTTTACCTAAGGGTGACAAGGCATTCATATTCAATAATCAAATTGGCCATACCATGGAAGTTGGAATAACTATATACAAAAACAGGACATTCAAACATTTATATAAACATATGCATGCAGTAGTAATTAGAAAACAGTAATTAAATACTTTAAAATACTGGGAACAATATGATCAATAGTGTAACTTGCCTTCATTTAAGTCTTAATACTCTAAATCGTCGGAAGGATCTAACTCTCCGGAGTCGTCGAGGTCTATACGTGAAAATACGATAAATTAACTTCAAATTCAAATAAATTCAAAAATACAATTCAAAATAACTCCAAATTGAAATATTTTGGTATAAATAGCTAGATTATAATTTTATAATGATTTTGCAACTTGAACCTCCCAATTTGGAGCTCAGACGCAAAAGATATGAATTTTTGAAGTTTAAGACCTAAACTGGAATTTAATTGAATTTTTGAATTATTTTTCTTCGAAAAGCTAATTATTGCGCAATCTTGACGCCATGTGAAGGATTTTCCGAATTAAAGGAATTAAAATATTTCCCTGACATGCGGGCCCCACGTGTCATAGACACGGTCCATGTAAACCAAGCCTACGGGCTTTTGGCTCGGAAGGATGGGGTGGACGCGGCTGTGCATGGTGGTGAGCTGGCGACACGGCGGCGTGCCCGTGGCAAGGCCACGTCGGCTCAAAACCGGAGAAGCCCCGGTGGTGGCCTCGCCGGCGTTCTACGCCACGGCGAGGTGCGTGCGGGTGCTCAAAAGAGAGAGTAGGTGAAGGCGAACCTGATGCTCACCAAAATAGCGACGGAGCGGGGTGTTTTGACCGTCGGCGGCGAGGTTTAGCGGCGGCGGCGCAGGGTCGTCGGTGAAGAAGATGCTTCCGGGGTCTTCCGACGAAGGGGTTGGCGGCAACGACTTCGCAACGACGAGACGACGCTGATGGTGAGGTTGGAGTGGCCGGGGCGTCGATGACGGCGCCGGAAATGGAGAAGAAACGAAGCTTTTACCGCCGGCGAAAACTTAAAATCGAGAGCGATAGGAGCGAGGAGGGAGACGGTGGTTGGTGTGACGACCCGGAAATATTTAACTAGTAACACTTAACCTCCAAATGGTTCTAGTGTTACTAATTAAACATTCTAAGCCTCGATGGACATATGCTTCCTGCACTGCAAAGATATGCACATCATCACAAAATTACACATCATTTCCATACAACATACAAAGACTAAGTTCACAACGACATACATAAAGTAAAGTTATTACAAAAGAGAGCCGACCGCCAAATAAAACAATATACAAGAATGACAATGAAGCAAAAGTGGCATAAGATGGCTAGAGCAAAAGTCGGCCAGGTTAGCCATACACCCACAGGTAATCGAAGCGGGCGCCAAGCTAGTCGCCCATAGCTACCACAACACACTCACAAAAGTGAGGCCCCTCAGCTCACCTTCTTCCTCTGCAATGTGAACAATTAAGCATAGCATCCGAGTACAAAGATTGTCTTTGTACCGCAAGATCGACGTGTGGAATAGCGCACCTATTCATAAACTACATGCAAGCTTATTTAGGTGGAGGTTGTATGTCTCATTTTGCATGAAGCCAACTTTATTTGCAATAATGTAATACATTTTAAAAGCAAGTTTGCAAATCTGTTTTGGTATCAAAGTAAATGAAGTAAAGATACATACAAGTAACCACACAAGTGACTATCCCAATAGCCACCACAACATAGCACGAATCCCGATTCGTACCACCCATCAAGTTTTAATTTAAAAGGTTGTAGTCTAACTCTTGAAAGACCTTGCCAAGCGTGTCCATAACCTAGGACGAGGCTATTCGAATAGTTTTAACCCTGCAGGGGTGTACCAATGTACCCACACTTCAGACCGCCTTTAAGCCACAAAGCACACTTCCGAAGGTATGCTGGCACGGCTAAGTCCTACGAGAGTTTTCCAATATTGTGTATCAACCACGGGCGCTCGTATGGGTAGAAACACCATACGCTTACATTGCAAGCGAAAGACAACAAATCCCATCACGGGTGAAGTCTTTCGGACACTACAATGCTCCCAACACCATCCCTCCTGCGACCTCCTGCGACCCGAGGGCAATACACGCCAAAGTACTAAGTCAAGAGAGGTCCCATACCCTCTAATGTGGTTAGCACGCTAAAATGCTTGGTTCAGTGTAACAAGATGTTCGGTCCTTGTTGACCGGGCACCATTCGATCACACCCAAAATCACACCATCATACCATTGTGCCCAAGTCTAAATCATTTTGTTTTCAGTTTTAGTTTTCATAAGTAGACAAGGCACAAGGTGGAAATCATAATCATAATAAGTTTTAAGTGATCAAGGTTATCGACAAGTCGACAACCGCCCATTTCTACCAAACTAAGCATGGCTAAGCAATTAATTCGCAACTACTAAGTGACAGAGCCCATCCATGAACTCTAAATCACAACAAGTAACCTAGGCTCATGGTAGTAGAGGATAATCATTTGCTAAGGAATGCATCTACTAGGCCAACTATTAACACAAAGTAGCAATGCATACATAGAATTTGTAATCAACATAAATACTTAAAATACTGGGATTAACATGATCAAACTGCTTGCCTTCTTGCTGTTGCTCAAACTGTTGTGGAGGGTCGTTCTCGGGATTACCGCAAATGTCGAACCCTAAGCGAAAGGCAAAAAGAACCAAGAACAACCAATAAGACGAGCCACACTTGAACAAACGAGCAAGCAAAAATTATCCAAATGCGACGAAACTTCTACACAAGGTGAAATACGAATATACCTAGACATAGAAACTGGAAAAACCTAATTTGGATTTGTGGTGCAAAAGATATTACCTAAAAACCCATTTTCGGCCATAATTAGGTACTGTAGCAAAAATATTTTCTAGAAAGATTTTGAAGCTGAAATTTTTATGGTAGCTACCTACTGGCATAGTGGTAACCCATATAAAATTTCAGGTCATTTGGAGTTAAAATGATTTAGTTATGATTTTTCTAAGATGCAAAATTAGCATAATGCACTTTCCAGAAATATAACATGTGCAAAACCCATTTCATATTATAGTATGATAACAGAAGGATTTCCTAACATCAATTTTCTATTTTTAGGATTTACAGGAAATTACTGGCGTCTATTACATCATTAAATGAATTTTTAAATGCTACTAATAAGGTTAAATCTATTAACATATTTTTCTGGTGCTTATTTAGACCTATCACCATTTTTAGATTAAAGTTTAGTTAATAACAAATTTATCAAAGTTAAAAATCGTACAATTATCAGATATACAGAAAAAGATATGCATTATCCAAGTTTTAATACAATTCTGGGATATATAAAAATGGCAGAAAACACGCTATAAAGGATTACGAATTTTCTACTACGAAAGCGTAGCTAAAAGCATTTTATATTAAACTTTAGTGAAATACAAATTTATTGCGGTTGGTTTCATGTAAAAGGATTTATCTTGAATTAGTTATGAATTTCTAAAGTTTTGATACAATTTTGGTTGATAAATAAATACTTACGAAATAAAAACCAACCCAACCGAGAATAAGCGGCGTGGGCGCTCGTGGGCGTTGATGCAAAATCCAACGAGCCACACGCGCGGAGAACAGCGCGCGCCACGCGATTCAAAACAGAGCTCACCGTTGGATCAAGATCCAACGGCTCACGAGGACGAATGCAACCGACGGTGCGGTTGCCTTGGCCGCTCACCGTAAGTAGATCTCAAGATGAGCGGCGCGAGAGCACTTCTCGTCGGAAGGTCCGATTACACGCATGATCGGACCGCAGATCAAGCGATGGGCGGCCATGAATGATGAGGGGAACCGATGGTCCGAACGCATACAAGATCTAGGCCGCAGATCGCAAAATGGACGGCGGTCCAAGATTGAAGTGCAAACAGGAATGCTCACACGTGGAGCCGCATGTCAGTGACTGAGAGTCACACATGCGAGATTTAACACACGTGCACAGTGCACGTGGTCCCACCTGTCAGTGACTTAAAGGAGGTTTTTAGGACAGCTAATTAATTACTAATGACCAATGATTAGTGATGATTAGCAATTAATGTGTCCTAAAGATTTTGAGCAGGCGATTTAGGACAGAGGGCCCACACGTCAATGACCCAAAAGGTAATTTCGGACACGCTATTGTACTAACAATGATTAGCAATAAATAAACCCAAAATCAGCCATAATGACTTCGTTTTCGATTTGAAACTACGCCCACAAGTCGGTGAGACATTAGGCGATTAAGACACCATTAATACTTCTAATGATTGGGTATTAATCGTGTCCTAATTATTTGACGTTAACGGAGCTACGGCCAAGCAAAGTCCCGAGTGGCTACCACGCTTGTCGCCGCGACTCGCCATGGCGGCGCCACAAACTATCAAAATGGGTTCGCAATAGTGTTGCGGTCCCAATGATGATGACCTCGCGTGGTGGAGGTCTAGAACGCCGCGAGCCGGAAAACAAGATGGAAGCCGACACGGCAAAACACGAAAATAGCAAGTCGCTCTGCTGCGGTCCAAGGAAGCGAGTGCCATGACTTCTAGGGACTACATAGAAGCTACCTTAACCGCAGAGGAGCTTCAAAGATGGCCGGGAAGACTTGAACACGATGAAGCCCACCGAGCCGAAGAAGATGAAGTGGAAGATGAGGTTACGAGCAAAATGAGTGGAACCAAATCACCACCACACTTCATTATAGCTCAAAGAGGCTCCAAAAGCAAATAATTGCAAAAGGGACCACTTACTGAAATTGGAGAAGAAAGGGGTGAAACCAATGAAAATCTCCAAACTTAAAATTGAGTGATTCTGTGAATGCAACCCAAAATCAAGTTAGGGAAATACAAAGGAGGTTGAGGAGTTCAAAAGGGTGCAAGAAATATTGAAGATAAACCACTGGACACTAAGGCCGCCATTGGAGCTCTACGGCCAACAATGGTGCTTTGAGGGTGTGAGGTGGTTTAGCCGCTCAAACACAGAGAGTAGCTAGGTGTGGTGCAAAAGAACACTAGGAGGACCTAGAGGGCCAATTTTATAGGAAAGGAATTAGGGTTTCGAGCGAGAACCCGAGTCCATGGTGGGCTCGGTTCATGCTCTGGTTGTAGACCAAGAAAAGATGGGAGCAAGTGAGCATGGTGACAATGGAGGAGAAAAGCCTGAGCGCATTTAATGCTCCACAGAGAGACGTTGACGAAAGCAATTTTGAGGTGACACATCAAAGCCACCCACTCAATCTCTCTTCGCCATTGCGCGCGTGCTCGAAGAAGCGAGGAGGAAGAAGAATGAAAAGAGAACGGTGGCCGTTGGATTGAAAATGGACGGTCACGATTAAACGATTTCGCCGGACAGTCCGATTGCTCTCAAGGATCTGGACGGTTGGATTGAGATCCTACGGTCCCAATTGATTAACGCAACCGGAGGGTCCGAATGCTCGCACGAACGAGCGTGGGCGGCGATTTGAATCAACGGTCGATATTGCACGCGCGCTTTTAAAACGCGGCTCGGTGCGATTAGGTGGTTCAACCAAGTCAAGTGGCTCGGACTCGAGCCCGACTCAACCCAATGAATAGTGAAATTGGTTTTAGGTTTTAAATATCTTTGAGACTGTTGAGGATTTATTTGGGGTAGCAAAATAACTCCAAAAATTCCGAAATTTTTACAGTAGCTTGCTGACTGAGACATTGACCTTGTGTAAAATTTTCAGAGGTTTTTATGCATTGTATTTTTCTCCAAAAATTCCACAGGGTACTGGTTTTAGGTTTGACTGAGAGTCAAACAGGTTTGATCGCCTCTAAAATATTCAAACAATTTCTAAAAATTGTGAAATTTTTCAGAGGGGTCACATACCATCCCAAGAACTTAGGAAAAATATTTCCAGAGGATGATCAAAAGGTTTGACAAGATTGTTTTTGAAGGAACAAGATTTGGATCAAAAGACTTGTGACTTTGCATTTCCATACGTCTTGTACAATACTTGTCCAATACAAACAGGAAACACATGATGTAAGAAAAAGTTTTAATTTCTACTCATTTTCTTACATTTGAAACACAAGCCCAAAATTGGGATGTTACAGTTGGCGGCGCTGGGATGCGGTGAGGGAGGCGGTCCGGGTGCCCCCTTTATATAGGGCGAAGGCGACGAGGGTTCGTCGTGGCGCGCAAGAAGCTCCCGCCGATGTCCGAGGTGGAAATAGGGGAATCGGGGCCAGAGATGGAAGGGAAAAGGCCAAAACAGGCGCGATTCAGTGTGGGGGTTTTAATGCGCGCAACAATTCGGTGATTTGGTCTGGTTTTAGCCGTGTATAGAAGCTCCCCGAATCGCATCCATGGCGGACTTCGCGGGCGAGAAGAAGGAAAGTGGAGGAAGAAGAAAGGAAAGGAGGAAGACGACGTGGGCACGTCCGATCAAGATCGGACGGTGGACAATAGATGGGGCGAAACGGTAAGTGATGGTGGTGCGCAGCCGTGGGATTTTGATCCAACGGTTGCGATAGATCGAGGGGTACGGGGGAGTAGTTAAGTACTAGGTCTTCTGAGAGCCGTCAGATTTTGATCTAACGGTCACCATTGAGTGGGACGTTCGGAAATCGCGATTGCTTCATTGAAAGCTGGCCGTTGGATTTAGATCCAACGGTTGACAATCGGCCGAGACGGCGCGAGTGCGAGAGAGGGGGAGAGACTGGTAGGTGGTCCCCGCTGTCAGTGAGAGAGAAGAGAGAGGCAGCGCGGCTGGGCTGGTGCGGGCCGCGTGTGCGGGAAAATGGGTTTCGGCCCATTGGCTGTTTGGGGATTTTCTTTTGATTTCTGATTTAAATAATTGCTGATAATTCAATTATGCTTTAAAATATAGCAAATTAAGTCCAAAAATTTTGAGAAAATTCACATAAATTCTCTAGAGCATTTAGGACTTACATAAAATATTTCTAGCTATTATCTGGTAATAGATTCTGCAAAATAAATTTGTTTAGCTTCAAATTGATTAAGTAAAAGCTTTTAAAAATTTCAGAAAAATCCACAAAAATAATTAAACTTTATTTTCAACTGAAATTTGAAATTTTGGCTGTTACAAACCTACCCCCCTTAAAGGGAATCTCGACCCCGAGATTCAGGCTTGGTTAGCAAAAAGATCACGGTAGTTGGCCTTGAGTTCCTCTTCTTTCTCCCATGTGGCTTCACTTTCTGAATGGTGACTCCATTGTACCTTGTATGATCTGATGATTCTGCTTCTGGTAACACGTTTTGCGACATCCAGAATTTTAATTGGTCGCTCCACGTAGGTGAGATCTTCTTAAAGGTCAAAGCTCTCCAGAAGGGTGTGGTCCTCTGGCGCTCGTAGGAACTTCTTTAATTGCGACACGTGGAAGGCATTATGTACTGCTGACAAGGCTTCTAGCAGCTCTAGTTGATAAGCTACTTCTCCACGTCTTGCCAAGATCTTATATGGCCCGATATATCTGGATGCGAGTTTACCTTTTGTCTGGAATCTCCTCACACCTGTGAGTGGGGTAACTCTGAGATAGACAAAATCTCCTACCTCAAAGTTTAATTCCCTCCGACGGTTTTCGGCATAACTCTTTTGTCGGGATTGAGCTACTTTCAGACGCTCCTGAATAGCCTTTACTTTACTTTCACTTCTTTGATCAACTCAGTCCCAAGAGTCGCGCTCCTACCTGATCCCAAAGGAGCGGGGTTCGGGATTTCCTACCATACAAAGCTTCGAATGGAGCCATCTGCAGACTGGCTTGGTAGCTGTTATTGTATGAAAACTCTGCATATGGTAGATCCTTGTCCCATCCTTTTCCGAAATCTAAGGCACAGGCTCGAAGCATATCTTCAAGAACTTGATTGGTGCGTTCATGCGTCCATCTGCAGGGATGATATGCCGTCTTTGGTTGAGTCGGGTTCCCAAGGCTTCATGCAGACTTTTCCAGAATCGAGAGGTGAACTGAGAACCTCGGTCAGACACAATGTTTTTGGGTACTCCATGTAGGCAGACGATTCTGGCCATGTACAATTCCGCTAGCTTACTGCTCTGGTAGGTGGTCTTGACAGGAATGAAGTGAGCGACTTTGGTTAATCGGTCAATTACCACCCAGATGGAGTCATATCCCGATTGGGTCCTGGGGAGTCCAGTGATGAAATCCATACCAACTTCTTCCCACTTCCACTTGGGAATTGGTAATGGTCGCAATGCATCAGTGGTCTTTGGTGCTCTGCCTTGACTCTTTGACAGACATCGCAACGAGCGACGAAATTAGCAATTTTGCGCTTCATGCTGACCCACCAATATTTTTCTTTTAGGTCCTGGTACATTTTGGTGCTACCAGGATGAATGGAGTATGGCGACTCATGAGCTTCTTTCAGAATCGACTCCTTTATCTCCTGCTGGTTAGGTACACAAATGCGGTCTCCAAACCACACTGTCCCTTGCTCATCCTCGGAGAAACGTGGGGCTTTGCCTCTTCTCATATTCTTCTTGATTTCTTGGATGTCTTCATCTTCTAACTGTTTTGTTCCGATCTGATCCTGAAGAGTCGGTTGAACTTTCAAAGCGTTTACGCAACCTTGGTTGACAATCTCCAGATTCAGGTGCTTCAGTTCCTCATATAGCTCTGGCTGATTTTGTTGTACCATGATGGTGTTGCAATACGCCTTCCTGCTCAGGGCATCTGCTACCACATTGGCTTTGCCCGAATGATAATAAATTCCGAGGTCGTAATCCTTTATCAACTCCAACCATCTCCTTTGTCGGAGATTGAGTTCGAACTGCGTGAATATATATTTTAGGCTTTTATGATCCGTGAAAATCTCACAGCGGTTACCAATGAGATAATGCTGCCAGATTTTCAGAGCGTGCACAATTGCTGCTAACTCTAGATCATGAATCGGGTAATTCCCTTCGTGTGGCCTCAACTACCGGGATGCATAAGCTACAACCTTACCTTCCTGCATCAACACACATCCAAGGCCTTGACGGGATGCGTCACAAAAGATCTCAAAATCCTTGCGGATGTCCGATAAAATTAACACCGGTGCTGAGACTAGCCTCTTTTTCAGCTCCTGAAAGCTTTCTTCACAGGCGCTTGACCATTCAAACTTCTTCTCTTTCTGCAGTAGTTGAGTCATGGGTTTTGCAACTTTAGAGAAACCTTCGATGAACCTGCGGTAATAACCCGCTAGTCCAAGGAAACTTCTCACCTCGGTGACTGATTTGGGTTGTTTCCAGTCCATTACTGCCTCGACCTTGGCGGGGTCTACTGCAATTCCTCCCGCGGATACAATGTGTCCAAGGAATGCCACTTGACTTAGCCAAAATTCACTCTTGCTGAATTTGGCATAAAGTTGGTGCTCCCTGAGTTTGTCCAGGATCATCTTGAGATGCTTCTCATGCTCTTCTTCATCCTTCGAATAGATGAGGATATCGTCAATGAAGACAACCACAAACTTATCCAAGAATTCCATGAACACCTTGTTCATCATATTCATGAAGTGCAGGGCGTTGGTCGGCATCAAGGACATTCACGTAAACTCGCATACCCATATCTTGTCGTAAAGGCGGTCTTCCGGATATCTTCCGGTCTGATCTTCAGTTGGTGATAACCGGATCTCAGATCAATCTTCGAGAAGACACTTGCTCCCTTCAACTGATCAAACAGATCATCAATCCTGGGCAACGGGTATTTGTTTTTTATTGTTACCTCGTTGAGTGATCTGTAATCAACGCACATTCTCATAATATTGTCTTTCTTCTTGACAAATACTACTGGGGCTCCCCATGGTAAGGAACTAGGTCGAATGTACCCTTTGCTTCGCAGCTCTTCGATTTGCTTCTTCAGTTCTGCTAACTCATTGGCTGGCATTCTGTAGGGCCGCTTCGAGATTGGAGCTGTCCCGGAGACTAGGTCAATTAGGAACATTATGTCCCTATCCGGTGGTATGCCGGGTAGATCATCCGGAAAGACATCGGGATACTCCCGTGCTACAGGTATATCTTCAAGTTTTACTTCCTTCAAGCTGGTGAGGATGGAACTCTCTCCGGTGCGGTTCTTGGGTTTGAATTCAACAGATATGCCTTGATCATTGGTGAGGGTGATAGACCTATTGGCACAGTCTATTTGCCTCTGGTTTTTGGCTAGCCAGTCCATTCCAAGTATTACATCCAGACCTTGGAAGTGTAAAACTATCAGATCTGCTAGGAAAGATACTCCAGATATCTCAAGGGTAAGATTTGGGTATAGAGAACTGGTTCTCATTTCCAAGCCCGAGGAATGGATTATCATGGGAGTGGTTAAAGAAGATATAGGTAACCCATATTTTCCCACAAACTTATTTGACACGAAAGAGTGTGAAGCTCTAGAATCAAATAGGACAGATGCTGGTATCAAATTAACAAGGAACGTACCGAGAACAACATCTGGCGCTGCCTGAGCTTCCTCGGCGGTGACATGGTTCACCCTTCCCTTGGTGAACTGGCCTGCTGGTCTTGTGGTGCCGTCGGTAGCTGGAACTCCTGAGGTTGGCTTTGTTGGTGCCAAACCTTGCTGCTTCTTCTGGTATTTATTGGCATAATTCCCTATCTCGTTGCAGTGGAAGCACGTAACTCCGGAAGCTGAGAAGGTAGAGTGCTTCTGCTGAAACTGCCCTCCCGATGAGGTGCCACGGAAGTTGGAGGGGTTGGAGATTTACGGCGGTGCCGGAGTGCGGGACGCGGAAGATTGAAATTTCCCGCGTTGCGGCGGCTGCGGTGTGGAGGTGCGAGGTTTGGGCAAACCTCCTATGTTGAATCTTTGAGCGGCCATCCTCCGCTTGCGATTCTCCATTTTCGTGTGTTTGGCCTCTTGCCTAATTGCTTTATCCACCAACTGCTGGAAGTCGGTGAAATTCTGAGATATGAGTTGAACAGAGATATCATCATTTAATCCTTCCAGGAATCTTTCTCATCCTCCTCATCTCGCTACGCTTACCGTAGCGGGCAAGTTGGTTGAATCGGTGAAGATATTCGTTCACCGTGCGGTTGCCCTGTCGGAGTGCGTGGAACTCCTTCTTCTTTAGCGTCATCATCCCCGCCGGAATGTGTGCATGACGGAAGGCTTGCACAAAGTCGGCCCATGAAATGGATTGAGCATCATTATGGGCGATGCAGTAATTGTCCCACCATTCCGATGCGGGACCGGTCAGCTGGTGAGAGGCAAACAGAACCCTCTCACGATCAGAGCACTGCGTGATGTCCAGCTTCTTCCCGATGGCCCTGAAGCCAGTCATCGGCGTCCATTGGTTCGGTACTGCTGGAAAAAGTTGGCGGGCGCATCCTCATGAATTCGGACATGGTCAACCTCTGATTGTGCGAGGGAGGAGCCGGAGTTGCTACTACCACGGTAGTGGCTTGAGCATTCTGCACATTCTGCAGTGATTTGGCGGGAAGGTCAATCAGATGGGTCTGATTCGCCATCATCTGGTGCCAGTCGGGTCTTTCTGCCGGCGGTGGTGGTGGCTGCGGGACGTGATTATCTTGGTAATCCGCCTGATCGTTTCCTTGGCCGCTGATGCTGCCGCTGCCGTTCCTGCGGGTGGTCACCATCTGCTGGATCCTCCAAGGATTTAGAAAATATGGCAAGGAATTCTAAGGGGATAAAAAATAGCCCAAGAACTAATAAACACACAACAAAGAACCAACTTTTCAAAATAGTTCTTTTATTCATTTATTTCATTAATGGATTATGGCTATCACAAGGGTAATTGATAGCTCATAATTCGCATCTAAAGTACGAACTAAAGGAAAGCATCTATGGGGTACTAGGGGTGTAGTCTATCTCATTAGAGCTAGCCTCGCCCGCCTTGTAGCTAGCCACTTACTGATCGCCTTACCTGCTTCATGTACTCCAAGTCGTCTGGGCTGCACGCAAGTCCTCCAAAGTGTTCCCGTAGGCATAGTCCAGTGCCTTCATCAAGTCCACCTGGTGCGTTAGCTCGGGGGAATCCTCTTCTTTGGCGGTGCGGAAGGTGCTGTCGAGTCTTGTCGGAAGATGCATCAGGTAATAGTGAAACCCGGTGCCGACGAGGTAGCGGTCTTAGATGTGGCGAAGACGACGAACTGCCTCTCTTGCTACATCCTGAATGCCATCGGCGAAGGTGTCGCGTCTGATCGGAGCGTGGAAGATGTGGAAGACCGTGTTCGGCGACAGATCGGAGTAAATCAGCACTTCCACCCTCCAGAGACGTCGTTCTCCGACCTTGTACCGATAGCCTTGGAATGTTGGCCTCTTCTTGTAGTCCAAATGTTGCATCATCTCCCAGAGAAGCTCGGCCCAGTGTCCAGCAAGAACTCCGTGAGAGATAGCGTCCGGTACCTCGGCCATCTACAATTTTGAGAAAGAGATGAGTCAATAACCGTTTTAAAGAGAAGGGTTGAGAGATGACTCTGGATAGACTCAAAATAGTTTTAGTTTTTGAAAATAGGTCCTTAGGGAACTTGTGGGGCCACGACCTACAGTCAATATCGCTCTGATACCACTTTTGTCGAACCCGGGAGCGAAGGATCCCAAATTCTCTGTGTTTATACACTAGTCCAGGATTTCTAGTGCACATAGTCAAACAAAAGTGATAGCAAAATCATATCACGCACTTTATTAATAATAATTTCTGAGTTTATTACAAAAAGGGGCCCGAGGCCAAATAGAAAAGAAATAACACAGCGGAAGACAAAATAGTAGTAGACCACACGACTTGCCACAGGCAATCGTTTGGGGGCGTAGTGATGAACCCGAAGGTTCGATTTGTTGGCCCGATCTTTCGATGAGAACGATAGGTTCGGTAGGCGTCGCTCAACTCTCACGATCCTGGCTACGAACACGCAAGGCTCGAAACCACGCAATCGCCGAATCTGTTCGACAGTCGTTATCAACCGTGCGAATACCCGCTGACGACCACGAAGGTCGATTCCTGCATACACCGAAGAAGCACGCAAGAACAAGATTAAGCAATCTGAAATTGCAAATAGGAATTAAAGTATTGAATTGAGTTGGGATTCTGAATAAGGATCTTAATTGGGTGGTCTAGCCGACACACGCAAAAGATTCAAGTTGCAACGAAGGCAAACTAAACATAAACAAAATCCAAGAAAACTAGAGGGGGTGCGGTCTCCTTAAATAGGGGATGAGGAGCCACACAACTAATAGAACTAGCGGGGTGGGATTAAACTCGCGGGTTACTGTTCACGTGAACAGTAACCACGCCCTCAGGTGGCCCGATGACAGATGGGCCAAGTTCAGTATGATTACAAGGCCCGATTGGCCCAAATAAGTGATATGACGTCTTCTTTTGATGATTGCGATCAGTCCAGAAGGAATTTGAAGATGAGGCCGATCCGTTGGAAAGAGGACGAAATAAGCTTTCAATCAAGTACTCGTGGGCGCCAACGGACTCGGATGTGAAAGTTATGCCTGTTTTAAGTTGGTGTTGTCGCTGATTTCGGAGGCCCGACTTGTTGTGGTAGTTGCGGTACCCCCGCCTTCGCTCTGAGTAGAATAACATCACTAGACTTAGGTAGCAATCCATCCTCAATGGAACAATTATAAACTCCTAGAAACGGTTACACGATAATTGCCGGCGAGCTTGTGCTCTAGTAATTGGTCCTTGCATATCAAGTTGACGAGTAGACGCAGTAGGGATGGTTGTATCAATGGAAGGGATGTCCTCATCATCCTCCCCTTCTTGAATTGGAGTCGTCCGCGACTCAAGATCATCTTCTTCTCCCAAGTAGCGCTTCAAATCTGCAATGTTAAATGTGGGACTAACCCCAAAATCTGCAGGCAGATCAAGTTTATATGCATTATCATTAATCTTTTCTAACACTTTAAATGGACCATCAGCTCTAGGCATCAATTTTGACTTTCTCAAATCAGGGAACCTATCTTTGCGCAAATGCAACCAAACAAGATCTCCAGGTTCGAATGTTATGTCTTTTCTACCCTGACTACCCGCAAGTTTATATTGTGCGTTCATTCGCTCGATATTCTCTTTAGTTGTCTCATGTATCTTCAGAATCAGTTTAGCACGTTGTGTAGCATCAATGTTTACCTTTTCCGAAGATGGTAGAGGTAATAAATCAATAGGAGCGCGAGGAATAAAGCCATATACTACCTGAAAAGGGCACATCTTTGTGGTTGAATGCTGCGAACGGTTGTAAGCAAACTCCACATGAGGTAAGCATTCTTCCCACAGCTTCAAGTTCTTCTTCAAAACAGCCCTCAACATAGTGGACAATGTCCTATTGACAACTTCAGTTTGTCCATCTGTTTGGGGATGGCAGGAAGTAGAAAACAACAATTTTGTCCCCAATTTAGCCCATAGTGTCCTCCAAAAGTGACTCAGAAACTTCGTATCACGATCAGATACAATTGTATTGGGCATTCCATGTAGTCGAACAATTTCTTTGAAAAATAACTCAGCAACATTTGTAGCATCATCGCTCTTATGACAAGGTATGAAATGCGCCATCTTCGAAAACCTATCCACAACAACAAAAATACTGTCCCTCCCCCGTTTTGTTCTAGGCAGTCCCAAAACAAAATCCATAGAAATATCTTCCCAAGGTATGCTAGGAACAGGAAGAGGCATATATACACCATGTGGATTAAGACGTGACTTAGCTTTGTGGCATGTAGTGCAGCGAGACACATAGCGCTCAACGTCACGCCTCAACTTAGGCCAATAGAAGTGATCGGTTAAAACATCCTCCGTCTTCTTGACACCAAAATGTCCCATGAGTCCTCCTCCATGCGCCTCCTGTAACAATAAAAGACGAACGGAGCTAGCTGGAATGCATAGCTTGTTAGCACGGAACAAAAATCCATCATTCACAACAAATTTATTCCAGCCTTTGCCTTCTTTACAATTCTGAAATATATCTTTAAAATCAGCATCATGCACATATTGCGCTTTAATTGTCTCTAAACCAAAGATGCGGAAATCAAGTTGAGATAACATAGAATAACGACGAGATAAAGCATCAGCAATAACATTATCCTTCCCTTTCTTGTGCTTAATGACATATGGAAACGATTCAATGAACTCAACCCATTTAGCATGTCTACGGTTCAGATTTGATTGACTACGAATGTGCTTTAACGATTCATGATCAGAATGTATGACAAATTCTTTGGACCATAAATAATGTTGCCATGTCTCGAATGTCCGAACTAAAGCATATAATTCTTTATCATAAGTAGAATAATTCAAACTAGGCCCACTCAATTTCTCGCTGAAATACGCAACAGGTTTACCTTCTTGAATAAGCACACCTCCAAGTCCAATCCCACTAGCATCACATTCAAGCTCAAAAGTCTTACCAAAATCAGGAAGTTGGAGAAGTGGTGCATGTGTCAGCTTATCTTTCAGAATCTGGAATGATTGTTCTTGTGTAGGGCCCCATATAAAAGGAACGCCTTTCTTTGTAAGTTCATTCATCGGTGCGGCAATGGTGCTGAAATCTTTGACAAAGCGTCGATAAAATCCAAAGAAGGCCGAGAAAACTCCGCACTTGTGTGACCGTGTTAGAGTTGGCCAACTCCTGTGTACATTCGATCTTGGCTTGATCAACCTCAATACCCTGTGGAGTAACAACATAGCCAAGAAACGATACTCGATCGGTGCAAAAGGTGCACTTCTCAAGGTTACCAAATAAGCGTGCATTACGTGAGCATTAAAAACAGCACGCAAGTGTCCAAGATGGTTCTCTAATGTTTTGCTATAGATCAATATGTCATCAAAATATACCACCACAAATTTGCCAATGAAAACACGCAAAACTTCATTCATTAATCTCATGAAAGTACTAGGTGCATTAGTTAAACCAAACGGCATCACTAACCACTCATATAATCCAAACTTAGTTTTGAAAGCTGTTTTCCATTCATCGCCTAACTGCATACGAATTTGGTGATATCCACTACATAAATCAACTTTAGAGAACACAGTGAGAGCCACTTAATTCATCAAGCATGTCATCTAGCCTAGGAATTGGATGACGATATCGAATAGTAATATTATTGATAGCTCTACAACCAACACACATACGCCATGATCCATCTTTCTTAGGTACCAAAATCACAGGGACAGCACAAGGACTAAGGCTTTCGCGTACGTACCCTTTGTCAAGCAAGTCTTGCACTTGACGCTGAATTTCCTTAGTCTCTTCGGGATTAGTTCTATATGGCGCACGGTTGGGAAGCGAGGCTCCTGGAATTAAATCAATTTGATGCTCAATCCCCCGAATTGGAGGCAGCCCCGGGGGTATGTCACTTGGAAACACATCAGCAAACTCCTGTAAAACGTGAGCAACAGCAGAAGGCAAAGAAGGAAGCATATCCTCAAAAGAAAACAAGGCTTCTTTGCACACTAAAACATAGCAATCAGATTTGTTATCCTCCATCTCACAAATATCAGACTTTGTAGCAAGTAAAACAGAACCTTTTAATTTAATTTCACCTTGCCTAGCACTAGGTTCTTTCTTCTTCGGGTGCACCAGTTCTTTAGCTACAATCTGATTTTCGCTTTTGCTACTCTCTGTTTCTCTATTAGCTCTCTCTATTTCATCCTTTAGAATAGCATCAGGAGACATGGGTAGCAACGTGATTTTCTTTTCATTAAACATGAGAGTATACGTATTAGTTCTACCATGATGCACCGTATCTCTATCATATTGCCAAGGTCTACCTAACAACAAAGAACATGCTTGCATAGGTACTACATCGCAATCAACATAATCATGATAGGAACCAATAGAAAAGTGTACTCTCACAATGCGGGTTACCTTCAGCTTACCACAATTGTTGAACCATTGAATGTAATATGGACGAGGGTGCTGTTCTGTGGTCAATGCAAGCTTCTCAACCATGTCCATACTCGCCAAATTATTGCAACTTCCTCCATCAATTATCACACGACATGAACGCTCTTTGATGACAAGCTTTGTTTGGAATAGATTGTGGCGTTGATTACGTTCAAAGACGCCCATTTGTACACTAAGTACACGCTTCACGATAAGGCTTAAATATTTATCCGCAATTTCAGCACCATATTGTTCCTCTTCTCGCTCAGTTCTTGGTCATCACTGCGGTGTTAGTTGCAAGCATAGCATATTCTTCCTCAATATCACTAGTGAAGTGTACTCACCAAGATCCTTTATCAAGAGAGCTCGCTTGCTAGGGCAATCCCGCATCATGTGTCCATAGCCCTTGCAACGATGACATTGTGTTTCGTGCTCTACCGTTGAAGCCACCAAGATGAACTGCGTGTGCGAGGGCTTGTACCATGCTCTTGCTTGTTTCCTGCACGTGATGGTGTAGTGGAAGTAGATGGACGCCGACTATCGGAGGAGTGTGTAGGTGCAGTGTTGGTGGAGGGTAAGGATGCTCTTGATTGCCCTTGAGTTGTGCGACACGCAAAAGAACTCCGCAAAGTTTCCTTTGTTCTGGCTTGACGTCCTCAGTACCTCTCTTTCAGCTACAAGCAAGATGAAACAAGCGAGTGATACAATTGTATTCCTTATAATCAAGTATGTCACAATGTCACGGTTTAAACCACCCAAAAATCTAGCCATCTTAGCATCTTGATTTCTTCTAACCCACAACGCAAAGAAACCAGGTTTGCAATTCTTGATAATAATCCTCTCTGTAACTACTACCTTGTCTTAAGCGTTGCAATTTATTAAGCAAATCACGGGAATAATATGAAGGCACAAATCTAGCTCTCATAGCTCTCTTCATAGCATCCCAAGTTCTAGGTATGTTTCGTTCATTACGGCACAATTCATTCCACCAAATAGAAGCAAAATCGGTGAACTCACTAGTAGCAGCTCTAACCCTTTTATTGTCAGGAAATTCATGGCATGCAAATTTTTGGTCTACGACTAACTCCCATGTGAGGTAAGCATCAGGATCATATTTACCAGCAAAAGGAGGCATAGTGAATTTAATTTTACCAAGGGAATCATTACGGTCACGTACCTCACGTGGTGGATCTCTTCTCATACCTTGTCGATTGAAACGTCGTTGTCGGTGATCACGATCATTGATGGGATTGAAACCACCATCGACTCGTGACGGCGACATATGGGTTCGCTTCATCTTCTACCTCATCGGCCCATGAGCTATGAACAGATGGGTTACGGCGTGGTTGTGCAATGCCGACAGCAACGGGGGCGGCAGCAGGAGGTGGCGTTCTCTCAAGCTGCTCCACACGTGTAGCAAGCGCAGCAAGATCGATATTGGTGCGATCGAGAACGCCCTCAATACGCTCCGAATGTTGATTCAATAAGCGTGAAAAACGTTGCATGATGTCTTCCGTGCGAGGCGTGAGGGGTGCATTGTCCTCAGCGTAGGGCCTGCTATGCTCCCCTTGTGACCCTGAACCTGCCATCGTTAGTAGAATACAAAGAACAGATCACAATGTATATGTCCCTATGAACTACTAGGTTCTGGAGCTCAAAGTCACTCACTCTCAAGCTTTTACCAAGCTCTTACAAGATCTTACAATGCAGCAAGAAAGTGGTACAACCGGTGGTGGTTCGTGATACTCTCACTGCGATTAGCCCAACGATTGCGAGGCACTGTGCTGCCGAGTTAGTAGGAAGTGGAGCTCGGAAGGCTAGTATGTAGCAAAGGAATAGCAATTATTCAATTTAGTATGCAAAGTTGAAAAGTAGTTCAAAGTACTAGTCACAAGTGCTGGTCCTAGTCTAAACCAAGCCTAGCTATAGCAACTCACAAAAACGACTAGTAGCCACAACGTCGGCTAGTACAGGAACCACCAACGCAAGCGAGCAATGGATGAAAGATGCTAAACTGAACAAGGAAAAAAAATTGTCAAGAAAAGAGGTAGCTCTGATTTTTCTTTTCTTCTTATCCCTTCTTTTTTTTTCTCCTGTTTCTTCTCTTTCTTTCCTTTTTTTTTCTCCTTTTTCTTCTCTCTTTTTTTTTTTTTTTTTTTACCTCAGGAAACCACTAGGAACTGAAAATATGATTTTTTTTTTTGCTACAGTAACCAAAAATTGATTTTTTTACTGTAGCAAAGGTGTTTTTTTTTTCCCTCTGTCCTTTTTCTTTTTTTTTAAGACTCAGAAGTTACTGGAACCGATTCAGGCTCGGGTGATTCCCCACGCAAGAGCAGTGGCGGCTCGGCGCCTTGATGCGGCGGCGGCGGTTGCCCCGGCGATCGCGGCGGCGGCGGACAAGCCGCGCGAAGGCGACGGAGGAGCAGAGTTGGAGGCGGCGCCGCTCGGCGGCACGAGCGAAGGCGATGGAGGCGGAGGCGCGCGGCAGCGCTTCCCGGGCGGCGTCGTTCGGATCGGCCGCACGCAAGGCGGCGGCGGCATGGCTATGGCGTCGCGAGCCGTCGCCGCGCGGCTCGCCCTTCAGCGGCGTCTTTGCGACCGTCGCGGCGGCGGGCTTAAGGCGGCGGTGGAAGCTGCGCGTCGGCGGCGGTGGTGTCCCGAAGCGGCGGCGGGCGTGGCGGCTTTTCAAGGCGAGCAGCAGCGGCGTGCCGGGGGTCGGGCGCGTGGAGGCGGTTTCTGGGCCGATGAGGCTTGCTGCGAGCGGCGCGGAATCGGCAGAGATGGTGGCGGCGGAGGCTCAAGACGAGCGGCTGCGGCGCCGTCAAGCGGTGGCGGCGGCTCGTCCGAAGTGGCCTCCGGATCGGCGCTGAACAGATCTCCCCTTGTTTTTGTGTATGTTTGATCTGTTGACTCGGTTTGTCCTGCGATGAAACGCTGAGGAACCGACGACGAACGCACGTCAGTGTTTCCACCAGGCGCACACTGCCGACGAACGCGCGCTGGCTTGACCGGCTGATGGCAGCTCCAACGCCCGGGGCGATGCGTGACCCGAGACGACGGAAACGGGCCGCGCGACGAAGGCTTGCCGCGAGACAGACCTCTTTTTTTTTTCAAGCCTGAAACCCTAATATTTCCGGTACCAAACAGAACTAGACGATTTGCAAGAAATCCTAAACTAGACCAATCTAGATAGGAAACCAGCACAAAGACTCGACGATGCAACGAGAATTCAACAACGCAAACTAAAAAGAAAAAATTGCAAAGGCACAAATTGGCTTGGACGATGAACTAAAACTAGTTTTTTTTTTTTGGCTATATGGACTGTAGGAAACAAAAAAAAATTCTCACCGATGAACTGTAGCTCTGATACCACCTGATGAACCCGAAGGTTCGATTTGTTGGCCCGATCTTTCGATGAGAACGATAGGTTCGGTAGGCGTCGCTCAACTCTCACGATCCTGGCTACGAACACGCAAGGCTCGAAACCACGCAATCGCTGAACTGTTCGACAAGTCGTTATCAACCGTGCACGAATACCCGGTTGACCTGACCACGAAGGTCGATTCCTGCATACACCGAAGAAGCACGCAAGAACAAGATTAAGCAATCTGAAATTGCAAATAGGAATTAAAGTATTGAATTGAGTTGGGATTCTGAATAAGGATCTTAATTGGGTGGTCTAGCCGACACACGCAAAAGATTCAAGTTGCAACGAAGGCAAACTAAACATAAACAAAATCCAAGAAAACTAGAGGGGGTGCGGTCTCCTTAAATAGGGGATGAGGAGCCACACAACTAATAGAACTAGCGGGGTGGGATTAAACTCGCGGGTTACTGTTCACGTGAACAGTAACCACGCCCTCAGGTGGCCCGATGACAGATGGGCCAAGTTCAGTATGATTACAAGGCCCAGATTGGCCCAAATAAGTGATATGACGTCTTCTTTTGATGATTGCGATCAGTCCAGAAGGAATTTGAAGATGAGGCCGGATCCGTTGGAAAGAGGACGAAATAAGCTTTCAATCAAGTACTCGTGGGCCGTCAACGGACTCTGGATGTGAAAGTTATGCCTGTTTTAAGTTGGTGTTGTCAGGCTGATTTCGGAGGCCTGGACTTGTTGTGGTAGTTGCGGTACCCCCCCTGCCTTCGTTCCTGAGTAGAATAACATCACTAGACTTAGGTAGCAATCCATCCTCAATGGAACAATTATAAACTCCTAGAAACGAAGTTACCTGATAATTCAGTCGGCGAGCTTGTGCTCTAGTAATTGGTCCTTGCATATCAAGTTGACGAGTAGACGCAGTAGGGATGGTTGTATCAATGGAAGGGATGTCCTCATCACGTAGCCTAGTCGTCAAGATCCTCACCGTCCTGATAGAGGTCTTCTCCTGAATAAAGATTATTCAGCAAGAGTAAGCACAACTTTCGTGCTTGCAAGTTACACACAATATTGAAAGTTTATGCATGCATAAGGTAAACAAAGGATAATGGCAGGGTTGTTTCGCATAAACAACATTTTCAGGTTAAATACCAATAATAGTTTCTAAGGCCAGTTTTTATATTATAACTAAAATCAGATATTAAAATGACAATGAATAGTGGATAACCTCCATTAAATGAATGGTGAAGGATACCCTCCTAACACTTGGCTAACCGCCCAATTTTTATCCATCCTAAAATTAGCTGGGGAAAACATTTTATAAACCAAAAACAAGTCTAACTTAGAGTGGCTTTGCTAGCATGTCCATGACCGCGGACGCGGCTATTCGAATAGTTTCTACTCTGCAGAGTTTGTACAGCTTTACCCACACGAGATAATTTACTTTTAATGTCGGCCAAAGCACGCTTCCGAGGGCGTGTGACTAAGCAATTATCATGAGGCCATTACAATGATGTGTCTTAATATATTTATGCCCGCTAAGGTTTCGCTACCATTGGACTAACCATCCTCCGGGAGCCCCCTCTTGCGCCAGGTGGGACTAATGTCTAACCAACACCCACACATACAACATAGCACAAATAACACTAAGACACCACAAATTATTTAGCCAAATCTGTCCCATTCCAGACATGTGGTGGTACGGTAAGGCGTAGCAAAATACGCTCAAAGACCGGTCCTTAACTGACTTGGGCGTCTTCCCATCAAAACCCTGGGCCTTAATCCTAACCAGATTAGGCCCGTGCATGAACCTGCACCCACCATCCATCCATCTCGCCCAAGTCCAAACTTATTTTATTTTATTTCGAGTAAAAACCTCTTTATACACCTTTCGTGGTAAAACAATACCACAGAATCAAATTTAAAATCAAATTGTAAATGATTTGGCTAAACCTGCCCAAATTCGTAAATATGATCTAAGCATAGCTAGGCATATGACAAATTTTACCTAAGGGTGACAAGGCATTCATATTCAATAATCAAATTGGCCATACCATGGAAGTTGGAATAACTATATACAAAAACAGGACATTCAAACATTTATATAAACATATGCATGCAGTAGTAATTTGAAAATAGGAATTAAATAATTTAAAATACTGGGAACAATATGATCAATAGTGTAACTTGCCTTCGTTGAAGTCTTGATACTCTAAATCGTCGGAAGGATCTAACTCTCCGGAGTCGTCGAGGTCTATACGCGAAAATACGATAAATTAACTTTAAATTCAAATAAATTCAAAAAGACAATTCAAAATAACTCCAAATTGAAATATTTTGGTTTAAATAGCTAGATTATAATTTTATAATAATTTTGCAACTTGAACCACCCAATTTGGAGCTCAAACGCAAAAGATATGAATTTTTGAAGTTTAAAACCTAAATCTGGAATTTAATTGAATTTTTCGAATTATTTTTCTACTGGAAAAGCTAATTATTGCGCAATGCTGATGCCAGCGAAGGATTTTCCAGAATTAAAGGAATTAAAATATTTTCCTGACATGCGGGGCCCACGTGTCATAGACACGGTCCATGTGAACCAAGCCTATGGGCTTTTGGCTCGGAAGGACGGGGTGGACGCGGCTGTGCGTGGCGGTGAGGTGGTGCCACGGCGGCCTGCCCGTGGTAAGGCCACGTCGGCTCAAAACCGGCGAAGCACCGGTGGTGGCCTCGCTGGCGTTCTACGCCACGACGAGGTGCGTGCGGGTGCTCAAAAGAGAGAGTAGGTGAAGGCGAACCTCATGCTCACCAAAGCAGCGGCGGAGCGGGGAGTTTTGACCGTCGGCGGCGAGGTTTAGCGGCAGCGGCACAGGGTCGTCGGTGAAGAAGATGCTCCCGGGGTCCTCCGACGAAGGGGTTGGCGGCAACGGCTTCGCAACGACGAGACGACGCTGATGGTGAGGTCAGAGTGGCCGGGGCGTCGATGACGGCGCCGGAAACGGAGAAGAAACGAAGCTTTTACCACCGGCGAAAACTTCAAATCTAGAGCGATAGGAGCGAGGAGGGAGACGGTGGTTGGCGGCACTAGGATGCAGTGAGGGAGGCGGTCCTGGTGCCCCTTTATATAGGGCGAAGGCGACGGGGGTTCGTCGTGGCGCGCAAGAAGTTCCCGTCGATGTCTGAGGCGGAAATAGGGGAATTGGGGCCAGAGATGGAAGGGAAAAGGCCGAAACGGGCGCGATTCAACGTGGGGGTTTTAATGCGCGCGACAATTCGGTGATTTGGTCTGGTTTTAGCCGTGTATAGAAGCTCCCCGAATCGCATCCATGGCGGACTTCGCGGGCGAGAAGAAGGAAAGTGGAGGAAGAAGAAAGGAAAGGAGGAAGACGATGTGGGCACGTCCGATCTTGATCGGACGGTGGACAAAAGATGGGGTGAAACGGTAAGTGATGGTGGTGCGCAGCTGTGGGATTTTGATCCAACGGTTGCGATAGATCGAGGGGGGGAGTAGTTAAGTACTAGGTCTTTTGAGAGCCATCAGATTTTGATCTAACGGTCACCATTGAGTGGGACGTTCGGAAATCGTGATTGCTTCATTGAAAGCTGGTCGTTGGATTTAGATCCAACGGCTGACAATCGGCCGAGACAGCGCGAGTGCGAGAGAGGGGGAGAGACTGGCTGGTGGTCCCCGCTGTCAGTGAGAGAGAAGGGAGAGGCAGCGCGGCTGGCTGGTGCGGGCCGCGTGTGCGGGAAAATGGTCTGGGCCGAGTGGGTTTCGGCCCATTGGCTGTTTGGGGATTTTCTTTTGATTTTCGATTTAAATAATTGCTGATAATTCAATTAGGCTTTAAAATATAGCAAATTAAGTCCAAAAATTTTGAGAAAATTCACAGAAATTCTCTGGAGCATTTAGGACTTAAATAAAATATTTCCAGCTGTTATCTGGTAATAGATTCTGCAAATAAATTTGTTTAGCTTCAAATTGATTAAGTAAAAGCTTTTAAAAATTTCAGAAAAATCCACAAAAATAATTAAACTTTATTTTCAACTGAAATTTAAAATTTGGGCTGTTACAAAGGTGCAACTCAAAGAGATTCGGGAACCATATGAAAATATTTCAACTCCTATTGAACCTCTACAGGATGAACAATATGTTGTTCAACTTGTAGATGAGGCATCAGCCCCACGTAGATCAAAAGGTCACATCAATTGCCTATAAGGTATGGGAATAATGTTTTATTATTAGATAATGATGAGCCTAAAACTTATGCGGAAGCGATGGTGGACCTAGACTCTGAGTTATGGCTTGAAGCCATGAGATCCAAGATAAAAAATCCATGTGTTCATGTCGTACGACCAAATCTAGACTAGTCATATGGTGATACGACCAAGTCCAAACTATCGTATGGAGATACGAGCTAGTCGTAGACTGGTTGACAATCAAGGTTGGAACTTGGTTGATGCACCTGATGGTGTTACGACCATTGAGTGCAAATGGATTTTTAAGAAAATATAGATATGGATAGAAATATTCACATTCATAAGGCACGACTGGTCGTAAAGAGTTTCAAACAAATTCAAAGTGTTGATTATGATGAAACCTTCTCACCTGTCACGATGCTTAAGTCTATCCGGATCATTCTAGCAATTGCTGCATATTTCGATTATGAGATGTGGCAAATGGATGTCAAGACGGCTTTCCTAAATAGAAACCTAAGTGGGGATGTGTACATGACACAACCTGAGGGTTTTGTCGATCCAAAGGAAGCTAGAAAGGTATACAAGCTTATGAAGTCCATCTATCGATTGAAGCAAGTATCTCGGAGTTGGAACATTCGTTTTGATGAAGTGGTCAAAGGGTTTGACTTCATCAAGAACGAAAAGGAACCTTGTGTCTACAAGAAGGTCAGTGGGAGCAAGCTTGTGTTTCTGATCTTATATGTGGATGACATGCTACTGGTCGGAAATGATATTCCTATGCTTGAATTTGTTAAAACTTCATTGAGAAATAGTTTCTCAATGAAAATTTTAGTAGATACAGCATATATTCTTGGTATATAGATCTATAGAGATAGATCTAAAAGACTAATTGGATTGAGCCATGATATGTATATAGTCGTATAATGATATGACCAGTTCTGGACTAGTCGTATAGTGATACGACCAGATCTAGACTAATGCCCATGGCCTGTATAGCGATACGACCAAGTCCAGATTAGTCGTATAGTGATACGACCAGATCTAAACCGATGCCCATGGCACATGGCATTAATCTTTGCAAGAGTCAGTGACCTTCGACCACTAATGAGCAAGACAAAATGGGTAGAATTCCATATGCTTCGGCTATTAGATCTATCATGTAGGCCATACTATGTACACGACTAGATGTGTCGAATACCCTAAGAGTTACGAGCAGATATTAATTGGATCCAGGTGAAGGTCACTCAATAGCAGTCAGGAATATCCTTATGTACTTGAGAAGGACTAAGGATGCATTCCTTGTTTCTGGTGGTGAGGAAGAGCTGGTCGTCAATGGTTACACCGAAGCAAGCTCATTTTAGATCGCAATAAGGGTTTATGTTTTGTTTGAATAAAGGAGCAGGTATGGACTTATCGTATAGTGATACGACCAGATCCAAACTGATCATATAATGATACGACCAGATAAGCTGGAAGAGTTCCAGATATGCAAAGTGCACATGGATTTAAATTCGACCAGGTATGGATTGGTCGTATAATGATACGACCGGGTCCAGACTAGTCGTATAATGATATGACCAGGTCCAGGCCAGTCGTGTGGTGACACGACCAAGTCCAGACTAGTCGTATGGAGATACGAGCTGGTCGTAGACTAGTCGAACATGAATATTGCTGATCCGTTGACAAAACCTCTCCCGCAACCTTAGCACAAGGCATACATAAGAGCAATGGCACAAGGCATACATAAGAGCAATGGGTATATGATACCTATATGATTGATTCTAGTGCAAGTGGAAGATTGTTGGAGATATGCCCTAGAGACAATTATAGAGATGATGATATCATGTTTATGTTTATGTGTTATTGAATAAGTGTTATTCTGCTCCTTGAACGAATCATCAGTTATAAAGATTAATGAGTATGTGACTTGTTGGTGAAGCTCTTTTAACTTATGATGATGTCGTTCTAAATATATCCTTGGTCGAATGTCACTGGACGGAACACTAGTGACACTACGACTAGCACATGTATTGATTGATGACCATGTTTCACCGGTCATGGATATAGAGATATCGAATTAGTAATGTGGACATATGTTAGAGAACATGGTGTTGGATTGACCCACCTTGAGACACTGTTGAGATTGTTATGATTCCTATGTCGTCAGTTGGTCTCAAGCAATAATGATGTATAATCCTTAGACCTGAGATCAGCATTGGATTCCTACATGTCTAATAGTACACTTAGGGGCTGCCAAACGCTACTCTGTAACTTGGTAGTTATAAAGGTAGGGGCTACAAAACGCTAATCCGTAACTGGGCAGTTATAAAGGTAGCTTTCGGGTATGCTATGAGACACGCGGAGGAATGTCACTGGTCGTATATGAGATTTGTCCCTCCTAACATAACAGGAGAGATATCTCTGGGCCCCTCGATGTGATCGGATAAAGTAAGTGTCTGGCCATGCCACTGGTGGTTGAAGAGTTCGACCACCTGAAGTTATCCGACACTTGATCGAGAAAGTATTGAACAGTGTATGGATGACACAACATCTCACCTGGAGTTCAACCAGATATTGTGAGGCAAAGGGAGAATACACAAACATGTTGTTCAGTTCGACTAGATACAAGCTGATCGTATGGAGATACGAGCTGGTCGTAAACTAGTCGTACACAGTTACAAGTTGGTCGTAGACTGGTCAAAACTGGTTGTACACAGTTACGAGCTGGTCGTATGGAGATACGAGCTGATCGTGGACTGGTCGTACATAGTTACGAGCTGGTCGTAGACTGGTCGAACATAGTCACAACCTGGTCGTAGACTGGTCGAACATAGTCACAACCTGGTCGTATGGAAATACAAATACAACCTGGTCGTAAGGTGTTACAGACTGATCGTACGGAAATACAAACTGGTCGTAAGGAGTTGCAAACTAGTCGTAAGGAATTACAGATTGGTCGTAACTTAATATGGACTGGTCATGACTAGATACGAGCTGGTCATAAGTGATAAGGACCTGGTCGTAGATCATATTGCCTTAAGGTTCGTCCGATATAAATTATGTGTATTCGAGAATCGTTATGTCCTGCTAGGTACCGCTACAACTCGTGATCAGAAAGGTGTTTCCGTATCACAACCGAACTACACATAAACCTAACAGGTCACACACTTAACGGGTTGGAACAAACCAGTACAGGTACAATTTGTCAAACATGTTTAGATAGGATCCGTCACGGACACTATATAAGGAGATGCTTGAGGCTATTGGAAGGGGCGCAACATACGTGAGTTGTTCCTCTAAAACCCTAGCCGCCATCTTCTTGAGAGAGCCTTCCTATACGATTTGGTGCTAGCACACTGGCGTACGACGTTCCTGCACTAGACGTGTGGATACCATAGAGGCGCAGCGTTACTGTGGTAGCTGTTGCACTTAAGGATGATCCGCGACCTTGGCGAGGAAGTAGATTGGTTGCTGGAGGAGACGATTGCTGCTGAGGACAATCGACTACGGTGGACGATCGACCAAGACCTCTACTTCGATGCGCTTTTCGTTGGACCAGACTGCTCCAATGTTCCTTCTGCTGCTCTGCGCATCCAATGGTAACGATCTGTGATCATCTACTTGCTTGGCTTCTTGGTTTTACGTGGTAGAAATTTTGAATTGTTGCTAGCGTAGCATACCCGTATCCCAACATCTTTGACGTGTGGGCCTAAGCACAGTAACCTGGGTGCTTTAACCCCTATTTTCCACACCGGGTCGCTGACATGTGGGCCCATATGGTCGGTTAAGTGATTGAGTAAAGTCTTGTAGTATGCTTTCTATTAAGGAAAACGTATTTATTATACACTTAAATCAAAAGTTCACTTTTGTAATCAGAAGATGTAATCATAGACTACGACTTCGACATCGCTTCGGCTAGGGCTGGGTCAACCTTTGACCTTGGGTTCCGCCTATAAGAGACTGCAGCTAGGTTAAACCGTGTACAAAAAGTCTTTATTGTATTTCAAATCCTGAAATAAATTAATTGTACACTGAATAATGTTTTAAACTTCAAAAATTTATAAGTCAGTAACTCCAAATGAAGTGAAATCAATGTTGTTAATTTTCATTTGTACTAAACTTTAATATGGAATAGGTTTGAACCTTGTCTCTGTAACAGAAAATTTGGATAATTATATTAAATGCACAATAATAACATTAACCTTGTAAACTTCATAGAAAATTCATATGAACTCCAAATGAACTAAAATTTTTACCTAAATTCATCTAAAATTAGAATCTCCTCACTATGTAATTCTCATGCATGTTTGAGCATTTTGGATTTTTGAGATATTCTCAGTGTTTATTTGTTATGTTATTTTTCTAGATTCGGAATTGTCTGATGTGAGTGATTATATCCCTGAGAATCCTGAGGTGGAACAAGTGGAATATCAACAAGGCAAGCATCCTTTTGCATCATCTTGATCCTAGTTTTTGTACTTTAGTATTTTGAATTAAAATAATAATTGCTTGCATGTTATTTTGTTAACTTGTGAGTCTAGATTAGTTATATCCTAATTCTTGTAGTTTATCCTTAATCATTCCATACATTTGAGCTTAAGTTAGATATCATGTGATGGTATATATGAATGCTTAGCCCTGCAAGTCATTAGATATGTTAGTTCGGCTGGCAGACTTATCTCATTAATCGTGGGAGACATTAAACAATTTACTTATATACTAATGGTCAAGATGATCTTATCTGGTTTTGGAGTCTAAACTTTGTTAATTAATTTAAACATGATTAGATCTAGACAAGTGGTTGATAGTGTGGGTGCCTTCGTGCACGAGATTTGGGTATTGTGGTAGTCTTGTCCAGATCACCAAAGACTGAACTTTGTGCCTTCGTTAATCCAAGTAACACACGTACTTCCACATGTGGGGTGGAAGCCGCTTAGTTAAGTAAGAAGAAAATTTTATTGAGTTGGAACACAGGTGGTGTGAGGACATCATGTATATGATCATGTGTTCGTAGGGCTTCGATTGCAATTTAATATATGCAAGTGAGCATAGTTTCTATTTCTGTTGATTGGGTCGGCATTCCCAACACAACGTGCATGCCCCGCTTAGCAGGTTCTATCAGTAGCTTGTACTAAGTGGGATCTCATTTCGCATGGGTGTTTCCAACTCAATAAGATGTTCTTGCTGGAAAAATACTAAGTCTTTATTTCCCCGGTCGGCATACATAAGGAAGTGTGCTATTATCCGGAGGCTTACGGGCTGATCAAGTTGTGTGGGTAAAGATGTACACCTCTGCAAGGATAAAACTATTCAAATAGCCGTGTCGACAGTTACGGACGATCACTTAGGTTTGAGACATCAATTGTTAGAATTACAAACTAAAATAGACATGGTCATAACTTGGTATCGGCATGAATGGTTGTTCATGTGTGTTAGTATATCAAAGTGGACAGCCACTTTGATATGTTTTGATCTATTCTTATATCAATGTTACTTGCCTTTCTTTTGTCCAAATTTTGGTTACTAAATGGCCTTTACAAATTAGAATGTGTAGGAATAAAACATATTGCTTTTATGCAAAACTTATGCCAATACAACCTTCCTTTGGACAGCCACTAACATGTATATTCTCATATCCCTGGATAGGCTCTATCATACACTTTCTTTTATTAGTTTGTGTAAAACTTACCAGTACCTTTTGTACTCAATTAGATTGACCACTTGTTTCAGGTCAGGAAGAATACGCTTATGATCAATCCGTTAGCGCCGAATACGACGACGCTAACGAATAATATTATTTCTACCTCCACTCAGTTGCCTCTGGGAGCTAGGCACACTTGGATGGACCTTTCGGTGTATTATATTTGTTTTCTGCTACGTACTTTTGTTTATGTGTAGTAGACCACTTGGTCACTTGTGTAACTTATGAACCTAAGTCCTAGTCTTGTAAATCACCTTTTAATAATGTATGAATTGTGCATGACTGTGTACAATATTGTTGTTTAGGATATGTGCGTGTTAGTCTTTGATCTTGGGAGCTAATGCGAGATACATATCCGAGAACTTGAAATTAGGCTTGTTTCTTGCTAAGAATTATGCCTTTGGTGTAACCTCTTAACTTGAAACGGATTCGATTTCCAGGTCTCACACACCATATGTCACCGGCATTGCATAAGTTAAAATATACTAACTATTAGTCTCTTTTATCAATCTTGTTGCGTGGAATATTATAATTTAAACGGATTTCAAATTGGATGTCCAGCTTAAAAGCAATGGACGTGTAAAAGATTAAAATCAGTAGGATTTAAGGGGAAAAATTGCACCACAAATGCTGGCTTGCCACGCCAGTAGGACACACAGCGTCAAACCCAACCCTATCGTTTGCTCTGTGCTCAATGGTGAAAAGAGGAGTATTTGCCGAACATAAACTTGTGCCTGAACGTTGCGTAGCGCAGTGCTATTTTAGAGCCATCTACAATAATTTGTTTCTTATATTATTATTAAGAGAAGAGATAGTATTCAATCTAATAAAAAGAAACAAGTCTTCCAATAGATCATTTCTTGAGTTTATGTCTAAGATTTTAATTGTTACAAGTGTGCATGATTCTTGATGATCAGTAATAAAGTACAACTTTGTAGCCTACATGTTTTAGCTTATTTATTATATCAATAATAAAGTCGGACTGCACAAATGATCGGATGAATATTTTGCTTTAAGATAGTGGAACCCACAAAACGCGTTTTTAGGTAATAAGTAAGTCTCCAATAGAGTATTTAGTTGTTTCTTGTGTCTTGGTATTAACAATTTGATAGTTTATTCATCTAGAAACAACATCACTCTCTCTCCACCTTCTCCCCTCCCCATCATCTAAATGCTGATGTTGTAACTATTTAGTAACCGCTGATGTGAACTGTTGTAGGTGTTGTTATCTTCCCAGCACACGATTCGATGCGAGCTTCGGTACACGGAGCCGGAGTTCTCCAGAATCAGTGACCTCGTGAACCGCTGATCCTACCTGCAGTGCCATTAATTTTCTCTCCCAAGCGTGCGCACAGTACGTGGCGTACTATAATGTTTTTCTAGCTTGTCCATTTAAATAAAGCTAGGGCAGGACAGAAAATTAATTTTCTGCACAGATCGTTAGGATGGCCAAACATCCGTCCCAAACTAGTTAAGCCTACAATTTAGCACTCCCTCCGTTTCATCTTATAAGGCCAGTCTCAATGGAGAGTTTCATGGCGTTGTTTCCAAGACTGCCATGTCATATGAAATGAAATGAAACTCGAATGAAATACCCACTCTCAATGGAGAGTTTCATTCTATAGTTTCATAAGCATTTAATTTCATGACTCAGAGGGAGTTGGTATTCGTGCCAAGAGAGTTTCATCTAGATGAAACCCATTTCTCCTCTCTCTTCTTAAATACACTGCCATGTCATCTAAAATGCCTATGTGGCAACACATTTAATGAGAATGAAACTCTAATGAAACTCCCACTGAGACTGGCCTAAGGAATATTTTTGACCGGACACAAAGGTTAAGAAAATTCTAAATTTTAGGTACACAAAAGAGAAAATGACTCAAGTGCCCTTCAATCAAATGCCCGTTAAGAATAAGAGATAGTGGTTTGTGTAGGTGATCATGTAAAATTGCTTAGGAGAGAAAATGGAATATGTAGGGGCAAAATATATATTATGCACGCCTTTTATTTTATAACAAAAGTAAAGAAAAGCTTACGTGCCTTATAAAATGAAACGGATGGAGAATTTTCTTAATGACTAAATTGCACCGTATGTCACTAAACTTACACGGATGGTTTAAATAGGTCGTTCAACTTGAAAACTAAATATCTAGATCCTCAAGCTTGTATAAACCGGTCAAGAGGAGTCCAAAAATGGTTTCACTCACTAACGTTAACATGGCTTCCTCTTGGCACTAAACACTGATGGTCAAACAAAGGGGTGGCAACGGGGGCGAGGGACCCTAGAGGACGCTCCCGTATCCTCGTCCCAATCCCCGCCAAGGCTCCAGTGGGAGATGAGCCCCCGCCCCTGCTCTCCACGGGGATTGAAAAATAGTTTAAATGATTTTTCAAAAAATAATGTGAGTTGAAAAATAGTTGAAAAATAATGCGAGTTTATTTATTAATTTATAAGTATTTACATATATTTTTTCCTCAAAATATATCTTCAAATATTATATCTTAACATATATGTTCAAGTTTTAGTTTAAATATATAATAAAACAATACATTACCCATTAGAAAACAATAATTTATAAATAAAATAATATATTTATAATTTTCACCGGGTCCCCATGGACGCTGTAGGGGGAGGATGACCCGTCCCGAGCAATAGTGCTGAAATGGCGAGAGAGGCTTTTGTCCTATTACCAACTCAATTGGTGATAGGAGCATGTCGTCGTTCCAAATGGCGACAGGAGCTGGAAATTAGAAAAAAAAATATGTTTAAATTTGTAGAGAATTTAGCTTCAAATTTGAGTGGATTTCACTTAGACTTTTGGTAATATCTTTAAGTGTCTGCGTAGTTTGAGATGCGAATTTGAAAAATATATCGAAATATGAAGCAGAGAATGCGAGTTCGGCGTCGCAATAGCAAACATAGTGCCTTAGGAACGAAATCACAAAAAAAAAAAAATTGGTTTTGGGATTGCTACGTGCCTTATTGTCCCGTTTGTATTGTTTGTAGAATTGATTCATTTATAAGAAGAGTACGGAATTTCGGAGAAGATGTACACGTTGGAGGGCTCCGTGCATGGCAGGACGATCGGGGAGCGCTTCAACATCACGACGCACAAGGTCAAATTTTGTACTCTTCTCCAAAATGAATCGGTTTTATACACAATACAATTAGGACAACAGCGCGCGTGGCAACCCTAAACCAAATATTTTTTGTGATTTCGCCCCGAAGGGGCTATTTTTGCTATTGCGACACCGAACTCGCATTCTCTACTTCATATTTGGATATCTTTTCCAAATTTGCATTCCAATCTATGCGGACACTTAAAGATATTTACCAAAAAACTAAGTGAAATCCACTAAAATTAGAAGTTGAATTCTCTACAAATATAAACATATATTTTTTGTCAATTTTCAGCTCCTGTCGCCATTTGAAATAGCGACAGAAACCTCTCCCACCATTTCAGCACTGTCGCCATGGCGACATGGCTATCATCGCTATTTCAACTAGCGACAAGAGCCTATCGTCATTTAAAATGACGACAAGAGTCTATTTTTGTATTTTTTTTACTATTTAATTTTTTATTAAATAGTATTACTTAAAAAACATAATAAGTCCATTCGACCCTTGAACTGTCGTGTAGCGTGGCCAAAGACAAGTGTAATTTTCATATGCTCTAACAAATATGGTATAGATTGTCTATATGACATGTAGGCTCCACATTTCAGCGGCATTGCGTAGAGCCAAAATATACAAAATATTAGTCTCTTTTTATTAGTGTCGTCAATGGAACACAATGGTTTTAACGGATTTGAAATTAGATATTTAGCTAAAAAAATGTTATTGATGTGTGAAAGATTGACATCAGTAGGATTTAAACAGAAAAAACTGAAACCACCGATGCCAACCAGCATCAAACCCACCCTACCCTATCCTACGCTTTGTGCTCAATGGTGAAAAGAGGAATCATTTGCCCATCTCCAATAGTATCATATCAGTTGTCGATTAGCCCTTCTATGTTAGCAAAATTTTAAGTAAAAGAGAGAGAAGCATGAGAAAGAAGGGAAGCCGTCTCTTCCTCAAACAACCATCTCTATACACGAACCAAGACAAAACAATTAGTGCATATGAGAGAGTGGTGAATGAATGAGAATATTATAAGTTTGACATGAATGTTAGAGACAACTTGCTAGAAACTTTATTGGAGGTGTTGTATCTAAATCTGTCTTTCGATGACGTGGAATTGATATAGCAAAATTAGAGACGATACTATTAGAGATACCCTAACATAAACATATCATACATGTGCGTGAACGTTGGGAAGCGCGGTGCAATTTTATCTTCCCCAGAACATGATTCGATGCAAGTGTCATTTCCTCTCCCATGCGTGTGCACAGTGCATAGCGTGCTAAGGGTATTTCTAATAGTTAGAGATAACCTTGTCTCTAATATATGCTACATCATCTTTAGAGATAACATCTCCAATAGATAGTCTCTAGCACACTCTCCAACATTTATATTTTATAATTTTTCTTTGAAATATGCATATATGTCAACTAGAATAGATTAATGTATCATGTCTTGTTTCACGTGCATGATAGACTCTTCAGGAAGAGACGATATGTGCTCTCTCCTCCTCCCTCTCCTCCACATAAGACTTTGTTGATATGATATAGTTAAAAAATAATAATAAATATACTATTGAAGATGTGTGCTATTGTTTTTCTCTCTCACGGGGAACACCAAGTACTTGTCCATTTAAACAAAAGATAGGGCAGGACAGAGAATCAATTTTCTGCACAGATCGTTAGGAGGACTCATCATCCGTTCCAAACCATTTTCTTCACAAAAAAAAAAAAATCTGTTCCAAACTAATTAAGCCTATAAAATGGAAGGGAGGGGTGGTTCCTTTCTATTACCGTTACGCGCAAATCACGTATTTGTCCATTAACAATAGTATATATTAGCAGCCCTTGTATATTGTCAAATGGGCAATATATCTATTGCAAAAGGCAAATTGGATGAAATGTGAAAATGCCAATCGTGTCCCTCTCCCATGTAGGTGTCTCAAATTTAGGGGCGCTCGCTTTTCCTGTTCCCATAGGTGTTCCCGTCTACGTGGCATCCACACGGGATTATTTGCCTTTACTAGTGGGACCATCTCTCTTCGTCATCAGAAGTTCCCTTCTCTTTCATCTCGGAGCATCCTGGTCACTGCCTCAGTGATCACCGGGTCTGCTAGACTTTATAATATTTGCCTTAATCCTGATATAAAACTTTTTGATTGTTTAGTGAATGAGATGTGGCATATCAAGTTTATTAGAAATTTTGGTTGAGAAGAGGAGGAGACATGGAGTCATTTGAAAAATGCTTTACAAGGGGCGGATCTTACTGATGTTCAGGATAGGGTTGATTGGTGTTCAGAAAAAACAGGGCAGTTCACCATTAAATCTCTCTATAGATATTTGGCTTTTAGAGGTGCCATCAATAAAAGATTGCAGATCCTTTGGACTAGTAGAGTACCATTAAAAGTGAAGGTTTTCCTTTGGCAGACTTATCTGAATAGAATTCAGACTGCTGATCAGCTTGTGTTGAGGAAGTGAAAAGGAGATAATAAGTGTTTGCTTTGTGGGCTAGTAGAAGATACAAACCATGTTCTGTTCCAATGTGTTATGGCAAGATTTGTTTGGTCTTGCATCAGAGAGATACTTCAGTGGAAGAGATATTCAGAGTCTCTTGATGATTTACATCTTGGTTGACTGGATAATAGGGGTGCTAATGATTATTATATTTGTTTATTCAGTTTTGCAGTTTTTACTTGAACACTTTGGAAAACCAGAAATAGAGAGGCGATTAAGAAGACTTTTTCTAAGCAACCAACTGAAGTTGTATTCAAATTTGTGTCGTGTTTGCAACATTGGTGCATTCTAACCAGAAAAGATGATCAAATGAAGTTAGAAGGATTGTTGGCTTCGACAGAAGACTGGTTAAGAGAGTTTCGGGCTTTGGATAGAATCTGATTGCTTTTGTTGCTGTTTCCCTTTGATAGTAAGTTAGACTTTTGCTTTGAGCCTTTTAGACTGTTGTTTTGTGATGTAATTCTGGCCTGGAGGGGAGGTTGATCCTGAGTGTGCTACTTTGTTAGCTAGAATCCCCAGCCTATTTTTTTTTTTATCAGACTTTGCTGTAACCATTGTTATTAGCTTTCTATAAAAACTGGGTTTTAGCCTTGTTAAAAAAAAAAAGCTGCCGCCCATAAAGTTCAATGTTTTTGGCAGTCTGATGCCAATCTCCTCTCGCACACACTGGCAGCATGTGGTCTAAATATTTGCTCGCTCCATTTGTTTGATCAGTTCTTTTTTGGATCAAGTTTGTTTGATCAGATTCACTGTCCATCTGTTAGTTTCTACCAGTTGCTTTTTGTTACCTCTAGGCGAGACGAAGGAACCCAAAACGTCCTAACTGCTTTGTTATGGATGCAGAATGATTAGACCCACAGTAAAACGCGAACGACCCTGGATATTACAATTATATTACAGTTTTAGACTTGACTATACTGTAACATCCCAAGTTTTGGCTTGTGCTTCAAATGTAAGAAAATGTGTAGAAATTAAAAACTTTTCTTACATATTGTATTTCTTGTATATTCTAAACAATTCTTGTAAAAGAAATATGGAAATACAAAGTCACAAGTCATTTGATCCAAATCTTAACCCTTCAAAAACATTCTTGTCAAATCTTGTGATCATCTCCTGGAAATATTTTTCCTAAGTTCTACGGTTGGTGTGTGACCCCTCTGAAAAATTTTACAATTTTTAGAAATTGTTTGAATACATTTGGAGGCCAGTCAAACCTATTTGGATTTCAGTCAAACCCTAGCTCAGCACCTTGCTGAATTTTTGGAGAGAAATGCACTGCATGAAAACCTCTAAAAATTTCGCACAAGGTCAATATCTAAGTTAGCAAGCGCGTGTAAAAATTTCAGAAATTTTGGAGTTAATTTTCTACCTCAAATAATTCTTCAAATTTCTCTATCCTAAATAAAACCCTGAACCAGTCCACTGTGGAACTTGGGCTCGAGGTTGAGCCAGACCTCTTAACTGTACCGGCTCGGTCGTTTGGGCGTGTGAGCCCGGGGCCGTTGGATCTCGATCTAATGCCTCAGACCTCCCCCGCGCGCTCGGACCTCCCAAGGGCCACCTCAAACCTGAGCCGTTAGATCGCAATCTATTGCTCACGACCTCCCCTACCATTTTAAACCTCCAGGGGACTTGTGAGCTCTGAGCCATCCGATTCTCATCGCACGCCTCACGACCTCTCCGAGCTTCTCCTTCTGTTCTTCTTCTTCTTCCTCGCGCGCATGCGCTCGGGCAGGTGAGCAGTGCAGGCACCGGTCTTGTTGCGAGGCCCTCCTCAACGGCTCTGAGCGCCCCTTTTTAGCTTGCCAGCGTATGGGTCTGACCTCCACCTGGTCCTCTCCTCGTTTTCTCGCGCGGTAGCAATTTTAGGTCATTCTTCCATTAAGCCACCGTCCTCGTGCAGCCGTGGACCTCCGAGCTACTTGAGCACCCCGAGCCTCCCTCGAGCTCCCCTTTCGCACTTCTTGTCACCCTAGCTCCTTCTCTCTGAGTGTTGAGCGCTAATCACCGAAGGCACAACTTCCGCCATTTTCGGTCTCCCAAGCTCGGTGGTGGCTTGGTGCTCCAGTGGTCCCCTTGCCCTAATCTTCGTTCCCTTTGGGGCCTTGGCTCGTCGCAAACTCTCTCCCTAACTCCATCTCGGGTTGCCTTTACAGGAACAGCCAATTTTGGAGTTTTGGAATTTTCACGGCCATGAAAGCTCCTTCGTTCCCGTCTCCGGTAAGTGGCTCCCCTTTTCGATTCCTTGCTCCTGGACCTTCCTTGGGCTTTTGCGAAGCCTTTGCAATCACCCGGTGGTGTTCTTTGTGTTCAGGAGTTTCTGTTGTCATTTCTTCCCCGACTCCGGCGTCGGTCTCCGCCGCCAGGCTTTCTCCGACTTCCCTCGGACCTCTCTTGTGCCCTAGTAAGTTCACAATAGTCCCTTAGTGCTCTAGGACCAGTTAGTTTAGATCGTGGCGGTGATTTTCGCCGTTGTCGGTTTTTGCCAAAAATGCTCCTCTGCCCCTCTCTGGCTCGCCAGCGTTTTGGGCTAGCTCCGCCGTCGAGAGTGCCTCCAATGTGTTCGCAATAGTATTGCGCACATTTTGGTATAGTTGGTCCGCGCCGCCGTGGTCATGGTCGCCGGCGACAAGCCGCTGACCAAAGCACGGTGCTCTGTACCATTGTCGTATTTTCGACAAGTCCCCAGACCTCTTAGATTCCATCCTGGTTGTAAAGATCTCCTAGGATGCAATATTGGCCGTTAGATCTTGTGTAAAATCTTTAGTGCCAGGACCTCCCTCAGTGTCAATCTCAGCTACTAAAGACCTCTTGGGAGGTTAGTTCTTAGCCGTAGGATTTTGCTCTGTAAAACCCTAGTGCCAGGACCTCCCCCTAGCTTAGATCCCGACCGTAAAGACCTCCGTAGGCCAGATCTTAGCTGTTGGGTTCACCCTCAGTGTTCCGCAAAGGACCACCCTGGTCATTTTGCGAAAACCAACCTCAGGACCTCCCTCCGCTTTGATCTGGACCGTTCGGGATCTCCCCAAGGAGATCTGAACCGTCCAGATCTCTTTCTGACAAAACACCGTCTTAGGGGACCTCCTCGTGGAGATCTTGACCGTTAGGACCTCCCCCCTGTGAGATCTTAGCCGTCGGGGTCTTCCTCCGTTAAGTTTTGACCCATAGGACCTCTCCCGTCTAGATCTTGGCCGTCCAGTATCTCCTCTGGTAGATCCTGAGCGTCCAGGACCTCCTCACTAGGACCTCCCCTTTGATCTCCCTTTCTGAGATCTTGGCTGTTAAGACCTCCTCGGTAAATCTTAGTCGCCAAGACCTCTCCTCCTTCGGATCTCACCATCCAGACCTCCTTCGTAACTCTTTAACCTTAGGACCTCCTCGTGGAGCTCTGGACCATCAGATCTTGATCTGACAGGCATGACCTCCTCAGTGCGCGGGAAGATCCTTCGCGTGCGCTGTGTATCCACTCGTCGGGCCCATTGGATTCAATCTCGACGGCTCTGACCTCCCCGTTTTCCTTCAGATCTGTTAGACCACCCGAGAGCTCTAGTTCTAAGTATTTTGATGTTTCAAATTTCAAAAGTGCATAACTTCATCATTTTAGCTCGTTTTTGAGTGATTCAAATTGCATTAGCTCTGTAATAAAATGAAATTTAATCTGAGAATGAACTTAGGCACTTTTTTATGGCAGAAAATGATATAGATTGTATTAACTTGTTTCAACATTAGATATGGTCTAGAAATTCATTAAACTTGTAAAATACATAAGTTTTTCCCTATGATTCCAATCTGAGCAGCATAAAATGTAGTAGGTTCTTCTGTGATTATGCTTTACTCTAGTATAGGTCTTGTGGATGTCCTTAAATCTGAAAGATGCAACTCAATAGTTGTACAACTTAGAAAAATTATAACAAATTCATTTTAACTCCAAATTGTGTAAACTCAACTTTGCTATCCTTAGAATACCATGTTCTACCTACCATAAAAATTTTAGGTTCCAGATTATTCTAGAAATTTATGCCATGAACAGTACCAGTAATTAATTTAGTTTGAATTTCCAGGCTGAGAGAATTTGTTTTAGCTATAACTTTTGCATGCTTAGTCCAAACTGAATAATTCTTGTTCCTAAATTTGTCTAAAATCATACCCTTGCTGTTGTGTAAATTTCATGAGATTTGGATGATTTTTGTTGTTGAGGTTTGTTTAGTGTTCTTCGTTCTTATCGGGTTTTTCGCGTTCTTGCGTTAGGTTGCGAAGAATCTTTTGAGCCTGAGAGCTCTCCTCTGCAGCAACAGCAAGACCCGCAAGGAAAGCAGATGTAGCATCATTTGATCATGTTGTTCCTACTATTTTCAAATTCTAATATGTTGTTTGTAAATTCTACGTATGCATTGGTATCTTGTTTTAAACTATTGTCGATTAGTTGACCTATTAGATGCATAATCTGTAAGTAAATGTTTATCATCTACTATTGAGCCTAGGATTACTTGCTGTGATTTTGGGTTCGTTGGATGAGCCCTTATCACTTAGTAGTACGAGTCATTATTGCTTAGTCATGCTTAGTTATCGGTAGCAATGGGCGGTTATCGACTTGTCGATGACCTTCATCACACAAACTTATTATGATATTTATGTTTCAGCTTTATGCTTTGTTTAATTACAAAAACTAAAAATGAAAACAAAAATGATTTGGACTTGGGCACAATGGTAAGATGGTGTGCTTTTGGGTGTGAATGGTTGGTGCCCGAATCAACAAGGACCGAACATCTTGTGTCACACTATCCAAGCATTTTAGCATGCTAACCACACTAGAGGGAAATGGGACCTCTCTAGACTTAGTATTTTGGCGTGTGTTAGCTATGGGTCGCAGGAGGTTGCAGGAGGGATGATGTTGGGAGCATGGTAGTTGTCTGAAAGCTTTACCCCGGGTGGGTAGTTGTCTTTCGGTTTTACCATGTAAGCGTATGGATTTCTATCCATACGAGCGACTCGTAGTTGATACACAATATTGGAAACGTCTCGTAGGACTTAGCCGTGCCGGCATACCTTCGGAAGTGTGCTTATTGTGGCTTAAAGACAGTCTGAAGTGTGGGTACATTGGTACACCCCTGCAGGGTTTGAACTATTCAAATAGCCTCATCCTAGGTTATGGACACGCTTGGTTAGGTTTTGCAAGAGTTAGACTACAACCTTTTAAATTAAAACTTGATGGGTGGTGTGAATCGGGGATTCGTGCTATGTTGTGGTGACTTTTGGGTTAGTCACCTCCAAGTTGTTACCCTTGTTACTTATTGTTACTCGCTGTTATCTTAATGATTACAAACAGTTTTTGCTAAATTGCCTTCAATCTATTACTTTATTGCAAACGAAAATTGCTTTATGCGTCCAATTAACCATATAACCACCTCCTTTGTTACAGCTCTCATGTAGCTATGTATAGGCTTGTTACTCGTAAGTCTTGCGAGTATATTATTGTACTCATTTGCTTTGCTTAATATTATTTGTTGCAGAGGAAGAAGGTGAGCCCCAAGGGCCTCACTTTTGTGAGATATGCTGTGGCAGTGTTTGGGACGACTAGCTTGGCGGTCCGATTGGTTGCCTTGTGAGTTAAGGCACACTAATTAGCTTTTGTTTATCGCCATCTTATGACACTTTTGCTTCCGCTGTTTACTTAGTTATTTGTATGACATTTGGCCGGTCGGCCCCTTTTTTGTAATAACTCTATATATGTATGTCTTTTACTAGACTTGTTATTATGTGATGTATGGAATTGATGCATGCTTTTGTAAAGATGTATGTGTGCTGCAATTCTGGAAAGCATATGTCCATCGGGGCACGGTGTATTTTGTTTGTGATGCTAGGGCCGATAAAAGGCTAAGTATTACAAGCTAAATAAACCGCGGTCTCACATATACTTTCTCAAATCGTTATCTTCTTGAAAAGTTGAGTGCAAAAGTAGTGTAAAAAAACATCGCTACTTATTTCATATCGTTTGATTCTCGAGTGTTTTTCAACGGACACTCGGGAAAGTATTCCAGCGTGCCTCTCGGGAAACCAGTTTTCCCCACTAAATGACCTCGAGTGCCGTTTCCCGAGTATTTTTCGTATTTTCCCGAGTGTCGTATTTTCCCGAGTGTTTTGGACACTCGGGAAATTCCTGTTTTCTGTGTAATTCCTGTTTTCTGGAATGCAATCCCGTGCCGTACTACAAATGCTTCCGTTGATGTGTGGAGTGAGAAAACCAAGGCTGGAATTAAGTTCATCGTACAATCCTCTAAAAAGAGTTTATCCTCCAAACAAAACTTATAAAAAAGCAATGATGTTAACAGGAACAAAAATGATGAAACCCTAGCTTTTTAATTACACAAATTTAGTCTGAAGCGGATTATATTGAGAAATGGACGGCTTAGATCGGTTTTCTAAAATAGCCACAATAGAATGGTGTTGTGTTGTGGATGGTGGAGGATGTGAATCCAATTTATTTGCTCGCACGCCGCAATATAAGTTTGTTTGGAACCGTGCTGTCAAGCCTGTAAATATTTAACCATCGCCGCATGCTATCCCGCTTACATGCCGAATCGAGATTCGATGAACAGTTCTGAAGTCTCAAATGTTTGAGATTCGACAAGAGGGTTCTGTGAGAGCATACTCGTGCATACCATTTCCTACTTTCTTGTAATGGCAAGGTACTAATACTGGAGTCTCTTGCGAAGGCCTAAGATCATACTAGCAACAGACTCGTTCTCTCTTCAGCATCAGCAACGCCAGCATGAAAACTGTTGCATGTCTTCTGAAAGGTGTGGACTACCAAATTAAATTACAGATGCACATATAGGAAGATTTGTCTCGGGATTTTTTTTTTCGGTTCCTGCAGGAGTTAAATTGTTTCATATATGCATTCCGAACGGCCCTAAATGGATTTGCCTATATACATACTCTTGTATCACTTTTTTTCTTCTCTTTTGATGGAAAAAAGCACATGTTGGGGCTACCTCTAAATTTCATTAAACTTTGGTTGGTACTCACCCTGTCCGTAGATACGTGTCACTTTTGACACTTTATTTATTCATAAATAATTGTCACCCTCCGCTTCCAAATGTGTTATTCTCTATTTTGCCCTTATTAATTTCCCCCTTCCCCGCATATAGTGGGCTTAATGTCAACTAGAGCGGATGGCGCGCTACGCTGCGCCTCCACTGATTTTGTCTGAATGTGAAGCGTAAGCATGTTAAAGGCAGTGAAGCTTAAATGTTAGAATGATGGTCAAACAAAATGTGGACTCCAGGTATCTGTTTTAATTTACATAGAGATGAAGGTGAAGGATGACTATGGCCTGTCATCTAAGTTTGGTTAATACAGGAAGTTCACAGGGTAGTGGTAAATAAGAGGGCAGTACATAGCAAAAGCACAGTTTCAGAAATTTTGCTTTGGTTCTGACAATTACATGAAAACTTAAATTTCGAGTGAGCACGTAGACACAGTTTGTGGTAGGCAACTTGTTCTTTGCTTCGCGTTTATTGCATAGCAAAGTGTAGGCAGAGCTGACTGCGAAAAAATGGATAGCATGCTATGTGGAGTCTGCTAGTGGCGTACAGCTGCTGTCTGTTGCAAAACAGTCAGAATTTAGGAAGAACTGATTTATGAAAAAGGTTGTCTGTCGAACTCAGATTGTAGCTGAACTCACCGTTCGCTTATTCATTTATGGTTGGACTAAATGAGGCAAGAGCTGCTATGTATCAATCTCAGAAATAAAAGTTTGGCATGAGTAAATGCGTAAGATAATTCCTGATGAAGAGATAAGCTCTGAAAAGTGCAAACCTGGGACAATCGTGCTATGTAATCAGATTCTTGGTGCAGGAGCAACTAAACACCAAAGTTTCCAGATCTTCAGATAGAAAATTATTTAGGTAAAATATTAATAAGGCTAAAATGTGTAAGTAATGCAAGACCGCTGTTGTGATGAAAGCTGGAAAGAATCTAAACAAGGCTGCAACACATGGGGAAAGTTGTGATATAATATAATTGCTAGGAACTTGATTGCTGTAGAGCAATAATTTTGAACAATAGTGAGACGGAAAACCGCTAAGATCTGAAAGAAATAAAACTGTCCAACCAATCCTACAGTCGTAAGAACTAATACCTGAATGAGTGCTTGCATTTCTGGAATGCTAAAAGTTTGGTGTGCTTCGCTGCACCCATGTCCACAACGTTCAAACAATGTATGGGATGATTTATTTTGGGTACAGGAACGAATGCGTACTCTTGAGTCTCATGTGATTGTTCTATAAGAATTTTTTGTTTGTAAGAAGATCAAAGTCTAAGCTGTGCCCTTAAAATATAATCAGTAGCAAGTCAATATCTTTTAAAGCTAAGCGGCTTGTAAGAATATAGACGGGATGAAATAATAGTAGCAGACAATGTGTAGCTTACATTCTGTATATCGAACATGCTGAATATGTTATGATTGTATACAAAATAATAGTAGTGGATAATAGCTTACCACTGTAAGTTCAATACTGACCGTAGTGGACTGAGCCTGCATAACGAAAATGCTTGGAATAACAAAGGACAATTAAAATGAATGGGAAAAAAGAGAACACAACATTACATTATGCATGTCAAATACATTGAATATACATAGCTATGTGGTTCTGTAAGCATATATACAGCAGGTATGGAACCAAGAAAAAAAACTACATGTGAAAGTTTGAGCAAAGGATATATTTCAAATACCTGAAGCCTACAGTAAGCATTACATAGCACATCACATAACGGCAGATCATCTCAGAATGCTTGGATCGGGTCTAGTAGGCTTAAAAGGGAGAATGGACCAGCAGAACTATCTTGGTGTGCACTTTGTCTCTAAGATGGAACTGATGTTTTAATATGAAAAGAACAGATCAGGTCTGGCAATGATCCAGTATTAGAAATAAATAGAGGCACATCTGTGACAATTTGGAAAAAGTAGTCTCCATAGGAAACAGATCATGCAACACTGCCAAAATTAGCATAGCGGCCTGTGCAGCAATCTTTCTAAAGTGGCTATAACTGCAAACAACAAACCTCTAATACTATCAGATAAGGCAAACTGTAGATAACGTTAGCTCTACGTAGATTACATTCTTGATCTAGTAAGCATAAGTACTCGATGCTCAATAGTTTACAGACTACACACATGGAATGGTTCAGATGTAGAGTCATGTACATTTCATCTATTGAGATCTGAGAAGAGGTGGCACATGCGCACCATTGTTATTAAGTCGCACGACTAGTCGCGACTAATCGTCGACTAGTCGGCAAGTCGGCACACTGGCACCAGCTAGTGTAGGCGACTCGACTAGCAGCGCTAGTCGTACGACTTGCCGACTAGTCGGTGACTAGCCGCGACTAGTCGGCCTGCGCGAGTCGTGCGACTTGGCGCCATGGAGAACAGGGGAAGATGAAGCGGAAGGGGAGGGCGCCACAGAGAAGAGGGGAAGGGGATCGTGTAGGGGAAGGCGAGGGGGGAGGAGGAGGAAGGCAGGGAAGAGAGGAGACCCTTGCGAGGTGCGAACAGCAATGGTGACAGCGCCGATGGCCGGAGGCAATGGCGGTGACGGCGCAATGGAGAGGACCAGATGGATGAGCCACAGCATAGGGACTTAGGGTTGCCACTTTGCTGGATTGCTTCTTGGTGGCCGGTGAGTGGTGAGAGACTACATGGGCCCAGTAAGGAGGCATGGTTTACTAAAGGAATACCCTAGCTGCTGTTCTCCCTCACGCAGCGCAGTTCCCTCGTCCTACGGCAGCGGCGCCGCCGCTCGTGCTGCGAGGGTGAGCACCGAGCGGAGCCCTAGCCCCACGCCGTCGATCATCCTCCTCCCCTGTCCCCTGTCGGGACCCAAAATTACGATTTTGGAACCCTCTGTGTATACTGCACTAGTCCAGGATCACGCTAGTGCACACAGGGTCAACATAGGTAAATATCGATCCACACAAACGATAAATAAAGTAAACGATTAGTTTGAATAACAAATAAGGGTTTTGACCTTATGGTCGAGTTTACACTTATTAAGCCACGCAGGGCTAACAATGAATAAAGCGGCGTGAGCGAAATAACTCGGCATAGATCCCACCAATTCACCACGAACAATCGCGGGATCCGGACTTTAACGATCAACAACCTTGAACTCGTCCTCGAAAGCAGGCGTAGACTCTCCTTTTCTGTAGGTTTGGGCGCAAGTTTTACAACAAGCGTGAGTACACAACCGTACTCGCAAATCATACCACAGAATGCAATGTATAGATGCAGGCTTATTCCAAAGAAAATGCTTCTATGGTTCTTTTGCATAAAAGCAACATTTGCAATTGAATACGAATAATAGATTTAAAGCATAATTCAAAACAAATAGACAATACTAATTTAATAGTTGTTTCCACAAAGACACACAGCTAAACAGATTATTTCACATAGCCATATGATTGAGGTCACACGACTCCCATCCCAACATTTTATGAAAACTACCCCGTGTGAAATCCCAGAGCATGTCCATGACCATGACGCGCTATTCGAATAGATTGATTTAACACTCTGCAGAGGTTGTACACTTTACCCACAAGATACAACTAGTGTAGCAAGCACTAATCATAACAAAACGGTTCAAACTTCATCTCAACATTGACACTCGATGTGCTTACAAACCGCTATGCCAACCCAAGCGGCGCTTTGGCATAACACACACCGTTGAGGAAGCGGCGAACCGTCCGCGATGCAACCACTAGGTAGTCACACCTCCACCTGTCACCTGCCTAACCTATCCACACGAACATCAATGCCGAGAATCCATAACTTACTAAGTTAGACCGTCCCATACGGGCATGTGGTCGTACTGATGAGGCTCGATTCAATGGTGCACAAAGTTAAGTCCTTAATTGACCAAGGCAAGACTTCCAATTTCTAACTAAATCACAAAGATTTTCATTCCCATCACAAAGCCCACCATATCATCACCTTCTACCACTTGCCTCGGTCTAAATCCTTTACCGCCCAGCTTGGTTTTAGTGCAACACATGCCATCCACAAAGTAATAGCACACAAGTACACACGTTTTTATCACATAGTTCCATAGTCACTTAGTCATAATTAATAATTGCAACTTTCATGAGATGTGAGACTCGTAGCATGGCTAAGCAATTGTAATCGCATCTAACCAACCCACGTTGGTGCTATAATATTACCAACTAGTAACCAATCTAGGGTGACAAGGAATTATGACATACAAGGCCAAGGTGTGATAACAAATTGGATAATAACTATGCCCAAAACATTTAAATACATAATTAAAGTAGGATGCAATAATTTAACACAAAGTAATTTGAAAACTGGTTCAAGATGATCAAAGGTATGACTTGCCTTGGAAAAGGTCTATGTCTTGGTCACGATCTTGGGGTGCTCCATCTTCCACAAAATTCCCTGACAGAATCGACGTCTACTGCATAAGCGAAACAAATAAACAAAACAAATAAATAACAGAGCAAAATAAGCTCCAAAAATTAAATAAAAATATCGATAAATAGAGCTTGAATTTAGATGATTTAAAAATTTGAATGGACTCAATCGGAGTTAGGATGCAAAAGTTATGGGCTCGGAAGATTGAATCTAAAGAAACCCTAATTTGGATTTTCGGAATTTCCGAATTATTTCTCTAAAGAAAAATCGGATTATTATGCAATGCTTACATCAATGAAGACAATTTTAATTTAAAATAAATCGGAAAAAGCTCTGAGAGAATGACATGTGGGCCTCGGTCCATAGACAAGTCCACGAAGATGAGCTTTGGTCTACGGGTTCATGGCTCATGGAATAGTGGGCTGGGGCCCCACATGGCATAGGTTGGGCTCACCGTAGATCGATCTACCGGATTGGGTTTTGGGGTTTGGTGGACTACCACGCGATACACGCATGGCGGTACGAGGCGGTGATTGGGCGACATCGCGAGCAAAAAGGCGGCGTGGCGGCCGAGTGGCGACACGGTGGCTCGCGGCGATCGAGCTCTGACACGAGGGCTCCGTGACAGCGGTCCTCCGGTGGGCGAATGCGCAATATGAAGCGGGCGTTACGGAACTTGGTGACGCGGTCAAAAGCACCGCGGCGACCACGGCGATGGCGGCGACAAGAAGAGCGGCGGAGCGGCACGGTTGAACGGCGGCGAGACGATGCGGGGCTCCTCCGGCGAAGATCTCGTGCGCACCGGGTCGAACACACCACGGCGACCTCGAATCTGGTGACGCGGAAGGCTGAGGCTCACCGACAATGGTGCGAGATGGCGGAGAAGGTTGCGGCGGCGTAGAGCTTGAAGAGCTCGATTCTCCCCGATGGCGGCGCAATCCGAGAGCCGGCTCTAGGGTTTTGGAGGAGAGAGGCGGTGCAGAGATTCTGACACGGGTGCGGGCTTTAAATAGTCATGGAGGAGGGAGAGTCCGCGGGGAAGCGGCGGCGGCGGTCGGCTCGGACACGAGGAGGAGTCCCGAGCGAGACGATGACTTGGCGCGGAGTCCACGAGCGAGGAAGAGAGGATCGGGCCCACCCACGTCCAAATGGCGGAGGAGCGCGTGGGATTGGGAGATCTGGGCCGAAGCGGAAGAGAATGGGCGAGTTAGAAATTCGACACGAGACCAAATCGAGATTTTAAATAGTTTTTCTAATTTATAAATTACCAGAAATTCAAATGGGCAATAGAAAATAGCAAATGAACTCAGAAAAATTTTAGAAAAATCTAGAAAATATATCTGAGCACATAGAACCCAAATAAAATAGTTTTGGCTAATGTTCAAGTTGGGATTATTCACATTAAATGTTTTTGTTTGTAAAGTCTAATATTAAGCTTTTAAACTTAAAAACAAATAAATCCAAATGGTGAATTTTTCCCTACTAACTATTTAAATAATTTTTAAGCTCTGAAAATTGGGATGTTACAAACCTCCCCCCCTTAAAGGAATCTCAACCCCGAGATTCAGGCTAGCTAGAGAAAAGGCTAGGAAACTCGGCTTTCAGCTTCTCTTCATGTTCCCACGTTGCTTCTCCTTCTGAGTGGTTGCTCCACTGGACCTTGCAAAAACGAACAGTCTTGCTTCTGGTGAGGCGCTCTGCGACATCCAAAATCTTGACTGGCTGCTCCTTGTAGGTAAGATCCTCCTTCAAGTTAATTGATTCCAACGGGGCTTGCTCTTCTGGCACACGAAGACACTTCTTTTATTGCGAGACATGAAAGACATCATGCACTCCTGCTAACGACTGCGGTAGCTCCAACTGATAAGCAACTTCTCCACGGTGCTCCAAAATCTTGAGCGGACCAACATACCAAGGGCAAGCTTCTTTGGCATGAAACCTTTGACACCTCGGCGCAGTAACTCGAAGATAAACGAAATCCTCGGGTTCAAAATCGAGATCTCGGCGACGATTATCGCGATAGCTCTTACGCTGGATGAGCTATCTTGATCTTTCTCGATCGTGGCTACTTGCTCTTACGCTTCTTGAATGATGTCGGGCGAACGAGCGTTCATTGTTTCGACCAATTCAACGAGTTCTGGCGAGACGGCCATACAAAGCGTCAAATGGTGACATCTGCAGACTAGCTCGATAAGCGTTGTTGCGAAAATTACGCATATGGTAAACTCTTATCCCATCGAGCGGCATTAGCTAGAGCACAAGCTCTCGGCATATCCTCCAATATCGATTAACTCTTTCATCGTCCATCTGCGTGGATGATCTGCGATCGAAATTCAAATGGTACCCAATGCTTCATGCAAACTCGCCAAAAGCGAGAGGTGGCGAGATCCTCGATCGATACTATCTTCTTGGGCACCTGCAACCGACAATTCTTGCCATGTACAACTCGCAAGGCGATCTCTGATGCGTGGTTTTGATGGCGGAAATGGCGACCTTGGTCAAGCGATCGACTATTACCGGATCGAATCGTAACGATTGGGTCTTGGGTAAACGGTGATGAAATCCATTCGATCTCTTCCACTTCCATTACGGAATCTTGAGGTTGCAACAAACCTGCTGGCCTCGGTGTTCGCCTTTACCTTACGACGGGCGTCGCACAAGGCAACGAACTCGCGACTTCTCTCTTCAAATTTAGCCACCAAAATCTAGTCTTAATATCCCGGTACATCTTGGTACTTCGAGGTGAATCGAATACTTTGAGTCATGGGCTTCTTTTAAGATTAATCGTCTTAGACCATCGATATCGGTACACGATCGACCATTAATCCAGTATGTCTTGATCATCCTTGGTAAAATCTTTGAATTTTCATACGCCATTTTGAGCTTAATTTCGACAACACGGGATCCTTTGGTTGTGCTTCACGAATCGCTTCTCTAGGTAGACTGTACCTCCAAATTGGCTACAAATCCTTCAGCACAACTTCTAGCCTTAGCTTCAAATTCTTCATAAAGTTACGGCAACTTTCCTTTACTTCCAAAGCATTGCGGTAACTCTTACGACTTAGAGCGTGCCAGAACTCGTTGGCTTTTCCGGATGGTAGTGGATTCCAAGATTGTAATCCTTGATCAATTCTAACCATCTTCTCATCTCATATTCAAATCATTGGGTGAAGATGTACTTGAGCTCTTATGATGCGTGTAGACTTCACAACGATTCTGGATGAGGTAGTGGCGCCAAATCTTTAAAGCATGCACTCTGCGACTAATTCCGGATCATGAGTGGGTAATTCTCTTCGTGAGGTCTCAACCGCCTTGACACATAGCGTGACTCTTCCTTCTTGCATCGGGGCGCATCCTAATCCTTGGCGCGAAGCATCACAATGAATATCGAAATCCTTGCGAATATCGGCAAAATCGCATCGGGTGAAGTCAAGCGCTTCTTCAACTCTTGAAAACTTTCCTCACAGGTGAGTCAAGTGAACTTTCTCCTTTTCAACAATTGCGTAAGAGGCTTAGCAATCGATGAGAATCCTTCGATGAAACAGCGGTAATAACTGCCATTCCCAAGAAACCGAATCGATTCGGTCTTGAGGCCGCTCCCAATGTAACATGCTTTAACTTTCACCGGTCAATGCTACTCCTATTTGTCATCACATGACCAAGAAAATCCACTTCCTTCTTCCAAAAATCACACTTCATGAACTTGGCATACAACGATGCTCTCGAGCCTTTCCAAGATTATCCTTAAATGTTAGCGTGTTCTTCCTCCGACTTGGAGTACACTAGAATATCATCAATGAACAAAACTACGAATTTATCCAAATATTCCATGAATACTTTATTCATCATGTTCATGAAATATCACGGGGGCATTAGTCGACCAAAGGACATGACTAGGAACTCATAATGTCCGCATGCTTGAGTGTTGAGAAGCGGTCTTGGTATATCCTTAGGACAAATCTTGATTGATGGTAACTTTGATCGCGAGTCGATCTTTGAGAACACTCAGGCTCCTTTCATCGATCAAACAGATCATCTATCCGGGTAGTGGGTACTTATTCTTGATAGTAACTTCATTGAGGAGCGGTAATCAATACACATCCTCATACTTCCATCTTTCTTCTTGACAAACAACACCGGCGCTCCCATGGCGACGAACTAGGTCTCACGAAACCTTTCTCAAGAAGTTCCTCTATCGCTTCTTCATCTCTACCAATTCATCGGCTAGCATCAGATAAGGACTCTTTGAGATCGGTCTTTGTCACGGCACTAGGTCGATGACAAACTCAATGTCACGATCGGTGGCATTCCCGTAACTCCTCCGAAACACATCCGGTATTCACCGATCACCGTACTTCTTCCAAGGAAGGGTCTTCAAGCTGTTTACTAGCAAATGTCCATCACGAATTGAGGTGGCGAAAATTCTACCTTGTTTCCTTCGGCATCCTCGATTGTTCGCCCTTCCGGCCACAATCTAGCACGGCTTTGTGCTTGATAACCAATCCATGCCAAGAATGACATCTAAGGTTTGGGTGTCTAGAACAATTAGGTTGGCTAGAAACTCAACTCGGCTATGAGTAACTTAGCTCCTAAACATCCCACTCTAGCACTTAGCTCTGCTCCGGTATCGGACTAACGAGTATGCTTAAGTTGCATAACTTCCAATTTATTCTTGGTTGCAAACATTCCAAAAACAAGCGAATCGAAGCTCGAGAATCAAACAAAGCGATCACGTGTCTGCGAGTTAACGAAACTTACTCGGTACAGCGTCCGGTGATCCTGGGCTCCTTCAGTGGCGTGGTTGACACGGCCTCGATCACGATCGTGGTGCTCCTCGGCTTGGCCGGCGACTTGTGAAGCTCCTTGGTTGATGCACGGCGTTGGCGTCTTGGATGGCGTAGCTCCAAGGTTGAAAGCGTCTTTGAGTGATTGTACCCATCTGCGGACATTGGTTAGAATAATGTCTGGTGGCGATAGGTGTAACATACAGTGAGTGCGTTCTGTTGGTTGCTTCGGGTTGGGGTTGGCGGTTGCTGGGGTTGCGGAAGTTACGGCGGTGGGCGAGTCTTGAAGTTGGTGCGGAGTGCTCTGAGCGAAGTCCGGGTGGAAATCGATTGAACTGTGGTGGAACCGTTCTTGCTCTCTGCGTGATTCTTGATTTCCTTGTTGAGCCATCCGCGTTTGCGGTTATCTTCCAGCTCCTTGCGTTTGTCCTCTAGAACAAAGGCTTTGTTGACCAACTCCGGAAATCCTAAAAAGTATGGCGAGTAGAAGCGACTTGCGATCCGGTGTTTAGTCCCTTCAAAGCGACTCTGGCGGGCCTTGTGCGTGGCTACATCTTCACTGCGTGGCGAGCTGGTGGGAAAACTTGTTGAGGTAGTCGAATCTGACATAGCTCCTTGCTTGAGAGCGCGGAACTCATCCTTCTTGGTCGATAATGCCTTCGATACATGATCTTGGCGAAATCTTTGCGAGAAAATTCTTCCCGGTGATATCTGTGGCGCCTCATCGCGGCGGCGAAGTTCTCCCCGTTCGGCGGCTATGCCTTCCATCCGGTGAGTGGCATACAGGACCTTCTCGATGTTTGCCTTGACCGGGTGATCGACTTCCTTTCAACGACCGGCCAATCATCCGCCTCTGCGGGGACACGTGTCGGAAATGTTGGTGAGCGAGTCCTCATAAATTTCGCAAGCTTGGATGGTCCATGGTGACCATGAGCGGTGAGGCTCCATCTTTGTTGATTGTTGTTGTTGTTGTTGGCACAGTTGTTCATAGCTTGCATCACAGTCATCATGGTATTCATCGGTGAGTCTGTCTTTGCCATGAAAGCTCCAAAGTTTGCAAGTCAATTGGAGGTGCTTGTGGTGGAACGCTCCTGCGGTGGTTGCTCATCGCTTCTTCGTGGGGTGCGGAACCACTAGCGGCGATCGATGAGTTTGAACCATCTGGCGAAACTCCATGGGTTAGGTAAGGTAGCAAGCACAAGATAAGTTAAGAACTAAGCGGGGTGAGTTAAACCCAACAAACACTACTACGTAAAGCGTCATCACGACGGTTCGGGCGAATCATCATCAGCGGTTTCGAACCGTCTGAAAAAGTTCGTCTGTGATAATAGACATTATCACGAGCGGTTCAAAACCGTCGTGATCCGAATATCACGCACGGTTCGAAAAATAAACAAATGCTGTGATAGTAGTTATCATGAGCAGTTCTTGTTAAGAACCGTCTGTGATAGTTTTTCAATCGCAAAAAAATACTAAATGTATTCCGCTTGGTCGTCCGCCTCTCGCTCCGGCACCTCATCCCCTCACGGCTCCACTCGCTCATGAGCCTTACGAAGAAGGCCATGATCGATCTTGTCTCGTCGCAAAACTATATTCAAGCACACATTCAATCACAAAATTGTATCCAAGCACACTTGTATACCTTGATCTAGGAAGCCGGGGCGGGGAGGAGGAGCGGCGGCGGACGGAGGAGGCCACACACTGGATAGAAGCGGCGCGGGAGAAGCCGTGGGAAACGCACGGCCGTCGCGTCGGAGGAGGGCAGCGGAGGAGGAGGCCGGCACTGGATGAGGCGCCGGAGGAGAGCCGGTGGGGAGGGCAGCGCGGGAGGAGGAGGCCGCGGAGGAAGCAGGCAGGCGGCGGCGGGGAACGGGAGGGCGAGGCGGCGCGGAGAAGGGAGCGGAGGTCACGCTGGATTTGGGAGTCCTTATTAATATATAAGGACTTCCGCTACTCCATCACGCATTCAAAATTCCAGCGCGTATTCAAAATTTTCCGAACTCCGCGTTGTGAATCACATATCACGGGCGTCTCGTATCACCAACCGCGTGATGAGGTACTTATCATAGACGGTTAGTGATACCAACGTTTGTGATAGTATCACATCTGATTCTATTAAAGCAAATGCGTGATAATCTGCGATATCATAGACGGTTCTATTAAAGCGAGTCTGCGATACTATCGAAACGATTCTTTAATAGAAGCGTCTGTAATCTGCGATTATCGCAGAGCGGTTTTTAATAGAACCGTTCATGATCTATCGAGCGGTTCTTTAATAGAACCGTCTATGATCTTGAGTATCCTGAGCGGTTTGTATTACAAGCCGTCTGTGATAAACGAACAGAACCTAACACGAGGCGGTTCTATTTTAAATGCAGCGATAAGGTGTCTACTATTGCATGTTTTGTAGTAGTGAAAACACACTCAAGAAACTCAAATGAAATACCTTTATTAAATAGGGTCTTAGCATGGTTGCAACAAATGCCTAAGGGCCTTGCACATACTACGCACAAAAAGAAACAACGACCTAAGCACACACAACTACCGCCAAAGGCGACTTACTAAGCGAAATCGCTAAGCTTTGAAAGATCGAAACTAAGACAACTACTCAAGAAAGCCTCCACCACCGCGGCGGCGCTCACGGCCATTGTAGACTTGGAAGTGGCCAGGCATCTTGGCAAGCGATCACGATGCCTCAGGCTGGTGCGGCGGAGCAGCGTTCTGGTGCAAGCGGCTCGGTGGCTCCTCGGCTCTGCATCTTCCTTCTGATCTTCTTGGAATCCTCCTGGGGTCTTCCTCTTCTTGATAACTTGGTCGTAGAGAATCTCTTGCGAGTGGCGACCTTCTCTTGACTCTGCAAGGCTTCATAGACATGATCCAACTCAGTGATGGTCCTCTCCAAGGCTTCCTCTGGCGGCCACAAGCGTGCGAGTGCATGGTGTAGCGTTGCTCTGCTCATACGTGGTTGGGTAGCGTCTTTGGCAAGTCCACAGTGCGACTCAGGGTGTGCGGAAGACGGTGTCCTGAAGCTCCGTGCATAGATGTTGCGGATCCGTGGCATGGCAAAGTGCAACGACTCTGGATACCCTCGGCCAAGTGATCTTCCTCGCGAGAGCGATGCGAAGGTTGGCTTGCCTTGTCGTTCCTCTGGCGTAGATCGTCGGCGACAAATCACTCCGCGGTTTTGTCCATTCACCGTCCGGTTGTTCTGCCGTCTGACGGATGATCAAAACCTCCAAGAACACGGAGCAACTTCCAAAGCTCGGCGACATACCCTCAATCGCTCGCCATAGCTCACGAAGGCGAGGCATCTGTCAAGGCAGACGAGCAGTAAGAGCAAACTTTAAAAGCAATGGGGAGAGAAGGATTATAGCAAAGTTGAGCGGGAGAGGTATGAGGAGAGTTAAGCAATTAATTAACCTTGCAAGTTAATTTTTCTTTTAGAAAATAGTTTGGACACTCTAAAGGCGGCCAATCTCACTAAGGTCAAGACCTACGATCGAGTATGGCTCGATACCGCCTCTGTGGGACCCAAAATTACGATTTTGGAACCCTGCGTATCTCTTGCACTAGTCGGGATCACGCTAGTGCACACAGGTCAACATAGGTAAATATCGATCCACACAAGCGATAAATAAAGTAAGCGATTAGTTTGAATAACAAATAAGGGTTTTGACCTTATGGTCGAGTTTACACTTATTAAGCCACGCAGGCTAACAATGAATAAAGCGGCGGAGCGGAAATAACTCGGCGTAGATCCCACCAATTCACCACGAGCAGCCGAAGCGGGATCGGACCTTAACGATCAACAACCTTGGCGAACTCACCGCCGAAAGCGGCGTAGACTCCTCGCTTTTTCGTAGGTTTGGGCGCAAGTTTTACAACAAGCGTGAGTACACAGGCCGTACTCGCAAATCATACCACGAATGCAATGTATAGATGCGGGCTTATTCCAAAGAAAAGTCTTACGTGGGTCTTTAGCATAAAAGCAACATTTGCAATTGAATACGAATAATAGATTTAAAGCATAATTCAAAACAAATAGACAATACTAATTTACTGATTGTTTCCACAAGACACACAAAGCAGTTATTTCACATAGCCATATGATTGAGGTCACAGCTCCCATCCCAACATTTTATGAAAACTACCCCTCGTGTGAAATCCCGATCATGTCCATGGCCATGACGCGGCTATTGAATAGATTGATTTAACACTCTGCAGAGGTTGTATACTTTACCCACAAGATACAACTAGTGTAGCAAGCACTAATCATAACAAAATGGTTGAAACCTCATCTCAACATTGACACTCCCGATGTGCTTACAAACCGCTATGCCAACCCAAGCGAGCGCTTTGGCATAACACACATTGGGCGAGGAAGCGGCGAGCCGTCCCGCGATGCAACCACTAGGTAGTCACACCTCCGCTGTCACACGGCCTAACCTATCCACACGAACATCAATGCGAGAATCCATAACTTACTAAGTTAGGCCGTCCCGAACCGGGCATGTGGTCGTCTGAAGGCTCGGTTCAATGGCGCACAAAGTTAAGTCCTTAATTGACCAAGGCAAGACTTCCAATTTCTAACTAAATCACAAAGATTTTCATTCCCATCACAAAGCCCACCATATCACCACGGCTTCCACCACTTGCCTCGGTCTAAATCCTTTACCACCCAGTTGGTTTTAGTGCAACACATGCCATCCACAAAGTAATAGCACAGTACACAGTTTTTATCACATAGTTCCATAGTCACTTAGTCATAATTAATAATTGCAACTTTCATGAGATGTGAGACTCGTAGCATGGCTAAGCAATTGTAATCGCATCTAACCAACCCACGTTGATGCTATAATATTACCAACTAGTAACCAATCTAGGGTGACAAGGAATTATGACATACAAGGCCAAGGTGTGATAACAAATTGGATAATAACTATGCCCAAAACATTTAAATACATAATTAAAGTAGGATGCAATAATTTAACACAAAGTAATTTGGCCGGGTTCAAGATGATCAAAGGTATGACTTGCCTTGGAAAGGTCTATGTCTTGGTCCCGATCTTGGGTGCTCCTTCTTCCACAAAATTCCCAAGCGAATCGCGTCTACTATAAGCGAAATAAATAAACAAAACAAATAAATAACGAGAGGCAAAACAAGCTCCAAAATTAAATAAAAATCTCGAGATAAATAGAGCTTGAATCTAAACAGATTTAGAAATTTGAATAGGCTCAATCGGAGTTAGGATGCAAAAGTTATGGGCTATGGAAAATTGAATCTAAAAAGAAACCCTAATTTGGATTTTAGGAATTTACGAATTATTTCTCTAAAGAAAAATCGGATTATTGCGCAATGCTTACATCAACAAGACAATTTGAATTTAAAATAAATGCGGAAAAAGCTACAGAGAATGACATGTGGGCCTCGGTCCATAGACTGGTCCACGAAGATGAGCTTTGGTCTCTGGGTTCATGGCTCATGGAATAATGGGCTGTTGGGCCCCACATGGCATAGGTTGGGCTCGCGTAGATCAGATCTACCGGGATTGGGTTTTTAGGTTTGTTTGGTCTACCACGCGTTACACACATGGCGGTGATGATCTTTGGTGATTGGGCGACATGCGAGCAAAAGGTGGCGTGGCGGTGGTAGCGGACACGGTGGCTCGCGGCGATCGAACTTTGGACACGAGGGCTCCGTGAGCAGCGGTCCTCGGTGAAAGCGAAGACGCACAATATGAAGCGGGCGTTACGGGAACTTGGTGACACGGTCCAAAAGCCCGTGGCGACCACAGCGATGGCGGTGACAAGAAAAGCGTGACGCACGGTTGAGCAATGGCGAGGCGATGCGGGAGCTCACCGGCGAAGATCTCGCGGCGGTCGAACACACCACGGCGACCTCGAATGCGGTGGCGGAAGGCGAGGCTCACCGCGGCGGTGCGAGATGGCGGAGAAGGTTGCGTGCGCAGAGCTTGAAGGGCTCGATTCTCCCGATGGCGGCCCAATCAGAGAGCGGCTCTAGGGTTTTGGAGGAGAGGCGGTGCGAGATTGCAGCGGGTGCGGGCTTTAAATAGTCACGGAGGAGGAGAGTCCGCGGGAAAGGCGGTGGCGCGGCGAGTCGGCTTCGGACACGAAGGAGAGTCCGGCGAGAGCGGCGACTTAGCGGGAGTCCGCGGGCGAGGAAGAGGATCGGGCCACCCGTCGGCCAGTGAAGGAGGCGCCGCGGGATTGGGCGATCTGAGTTGGTAAGCGGAAGAGAATGGGCGAGTTAGAATTCGGCCGAGACCAAATCTGAGATTTTAAATAGTTTTCTAATTTATAAATTACCGAAATTCAAATAGGCGATAGAAAATAGAAAATGAACTTCGAAAAATTCTAGAAAAATCTAGAAAATATATCGAGCACATAGAACCCAAATAAAATAGTTTTGGCTAATGTTCAAGTTGGGATTATTCACATTAAATGTTTTTGTTTGTGAAGTCAATATTAAGCTTTTAAACTTAGAAATAAATCCAAATGGTGAATTTTTCCCTACTAACTATTTAAATGATTTTAAGCTCTGAAAATTGGGATGTTACATCCCAGTCCACGACACCGCCGCCACTTGCCGGTCTTTGCGAGGCGGCGTAGAAGGCCCTAGCCCTGCCGCCGCAGGTCCCATCGACCATCCTCCTCTCGCCCTCGCCCTGTCGCGCGCGCCTCGCCCATCTTGCGAGGCGGCCGAGCGGAGGCCTAGCCCCGCCGCCTTTGCTCTGCTTACGCTCCTCGCCACTTTGCCACACGCCCGACCTCATGAGCGCTCTCTCCATTTCTCTGCTGTGGCGATGACCTCTGTAGTTTCTCTCCTTCCTCACTCTCTTGCTTTGTTTCGCGTTGTGCTCTCTCGGTGTGCTCGCTTTCGGTGCTCGCTCGTGCTCTGTTTTTCTCTGTTGTAGTAGTTGCTAGTTGCTACAACTTAGTATATTACACGCCTGTTTATATACTTCCTAGTTCTAGTCTACCGACTAGTTGTGACTAGTCGCGACTAGTCGGCGACTAGTCGACAAGTCGCCATTCGCCCTCTTGCGACTCGACTCGACTTCGACTTAATAACCTTGATGCGCATACGTAAACCCAAAGAGCATTTTTAGAGGCAGCGGTCTTACGAATACATAACTAACTAAATTCGACGACTAAAACTGGACATTAAACAAGGAATTTTTCTTCTGGTCCCATTTTTTTTCAGAATCACATGAGTCTAAGAAAAATACGCATTTAGCCTACTACTAACATAATTCAAAACATTTTCCTCTTTTGGCAATTCAAAGAGAAAGACAAATTACTTCTTTTCAGCTACGAACTACATAGCTTCATGGTATCAAAATGAAGATCTGAGAAACCCGTAATATTTTTAGGCTGTGTAAAAAAGAAGAAACTGTAGGATGCTGTCACAATAATAGTACATACCGTAGAAATAGGACGTTAATGACTAACTTTGGTTTCGAAATTACCTGTTTGTGGAAGCACATTAGCCTATCTGGCTACAGTGAGAAAACAAGCGGCTTTGCAACCAGCTTCGATAGGAAATAGCAAGAAGAATCACCAGCAGTGTCCGTCAAGACAACCAGTACAACATGCCAGAATCGCCCAAATAAGGGATCTGCGATTAAAAGTCGTGGTATAGGCTATAAGAGACTAACAATGAATGGTTACGATGCCTGTCAACTCTTTTTTGTTCTGATTAGTAGCAGTGATATAGATTGTGAATGAATGAACGGAGAGCTCGTAAAAATGTAAGGGAAACTGGAAATATAGAAAGTACTGAACCACACGATATAAATGAAAAGGAAATGACCAACTCTTCATATAAGAGGAATACCGCAATCTTACATGCGGCTCTTCATGGCTCGAAAGCTTAATATAGCCTTCCTCGAACTGTAGCAGCAAAGAGCAGCCGAGATATTTGCAGTCCCCCGTAGCATCATCAATACAAGGGCTATGATTTGTATGTGAGCATATGGAATCTGTTTAACATTGCACCCTCAATATAGTTAGATAAATTAAAAATATGTAACAAATTCATCATTCGTGTGAAGGGACAAGCTGTAATCAGTGATATAACCAAAGCATAAATGAACTACTCGTACAACCTAACTACAAGTATATAGGCACAATCTATCCATCGAAACGCAAAACCCATCGTGAACATATTAAATATAAGAAAAGCACAGACAACTAATGCACCGAAGGGTTCTCAAATATCAACATTCACACATAATCCGTACCTGTACACCTAAACCAACCATACATCTAAAACATTAATTTATCCAGAATAGGAAAAATCTTACCCTCCGCTGGAGATCCGCAGTCCCCTGGTTCTCTCTGCACAATAAGAAATCGACGAAGATCAGGAGCCTAAGAAAACAAAAGTGAAGAAAAACACAGGCAAAACAGACAAGGAATCAAGATTAAGCAGCACAGCTTACCCTCCGCTGGAGATCCGTTGTCCCCTGGTTCTCTCTGCACAATAAGCAATCGACGAAGATCAGGGGGCAAAAAAACACAGGCAAAACAAAAGAGGAATAAAGATCAGGCAGCGTAGAAAGCAAACAAATTACCTAAGAGACGAAGCGCTAGCGGCCGCCGGCGTCGCTGCCAATCTTAGTTGCCATCCTGGACAACATGTCCTTCGTTTGGCCCCTCTGCATAGGCGAGGACGACCTTGTGCTCTCACGCTGCCTTTTCCCCGTCGAAATCGGCATCAACAACCGCTGCATACTCGGTCGGCGCATGGGCTTCCTCTACATCACGTACGGCCACGTCACTGAAATAGATACGGAGATTGGGAGGGGAAGAAACGACGATAGTGGCGGAGCTAGAGGATGAGATTAGAAGGGGAAACTAGAGATTGGGAGGGGAATCCAGCGGAGCGAGCGGGGGAGCTAGAGACGGCGACCGGAAAGGGGGAAGAAACGACGCGACCAAGGGGTGGAGATAGAGATAGAGATAGAGACTGTGAGGGGAACCAAAGCTGGCAGAAGTAAATAGTCTGGGCGATTAATGCCTGAAGACCGGCGAGGCGCAAAAGAAAGCGACCGGCACCAAGCGTCGTGATGACTGGCACGTGAGGAAATCGACCGGGAGACCGGCTAGGCGTGGCCGCGGGTTCCGTCGCTCGCGCGAACAGGCGAAACTGAGACGCGCATTGCGCTGGGATACGAGGACTTAATGTACCGCATCAAGGACAGGCCTCCAATTCCTTCCGGCTTAATAATAGGTAAGATAAGATACGACTAGTTATCAAGGACATTATGGTCGCATTGGATTAAAAATAAATGATTGCCAAGTTAAACATGCCTTAGGAAAAGAGAAAATAGTCTTAATGGATGATTGCCAATAAAAATGGGAAAAGAGAAAATAGTATTTAGAAAAGCAAACACCAAACTAAGTGGCATATATTAATTTTTTGTTTATAAATGACTTTTTTATATTACAAATTAATAAGACGCACACGCACACACACGAGTGCGCCCCCAATTAGCGTCTGTCTATAAAGACAGAGGTCAGAGATGAATCCGGGACCTCATAAAGTTCTTACTGAAGCGCACTTACGCGTGTGTGCGCAAAAGATGGACACTAGGATTTGAACTATGGTGAGTAGAGTCGTACATCTACAACTCCACTACTTCTACGTTACACAAATACTTCCCAAAATTGGCGTATTAGTATCGGATACGGATACGTATCCTATAAGTATCGGTGATTTTCCTATTTTTTTATAAATAATTCCCGATACTTCTTGGATACATCTTCGATACTTGCCTGATACCTCTCTACCATAACACCCCTTATTCGACTCCGAAACGTATGATCGATCTATTCAGCAAACAACAATTAGCTGAGTTATCTTTGTTTGAAAGTGGATTGAATTCCTTTTTGACTCAATTGAGGATAAAGCCCATCTAGACCCAAGGCAACAACAAAGCAATTGGCATTAAAATTATGGTTTGATTCACAATTCAATAATAAATAGGTTCTAGACTTACCTTCTTTTCATAATTTCTTAATTTTTACCAACTGCATGGAATTCTATTGTAATTGCATTGTTTTAGGCTAAACCCTGAACGTGCTGAGGATATAGTATTTGTGCACCACAACTTACATCTTCTATATTTCTACACAAGTAGGCTGAACCCTAGAGGATTGTAATTCATTAAGTTCTGTACTTTTTAATTTTAATTTATATATATATATATATATATATATATATATATATATATATATATATCGATGTTTTGGGAAATGACATATATCGTGGTATCGGTGTACACGTATCTGTATCCATATCAGGGCATCCGGGCAACCTAGCACCAATTCACCAAGAGGTGGTTCCTCTAATGAATGGTTATTGAAATAAAACCATTCCTTAGCTTCTGAATCACTCATAAAACGGCAGCGCGCAAACTCGGTTAACAGCATGTTTTTTAACTAACATTGTACTCCCTCCGTATTTTAATACTTGACGTTCATAATGCCAAAGCATGCATGTTCTGCGTCAAGTAAACAGATCCGGAGGGAGTAACACACCATCTTGTAATTTATTCAAAGTCGGACCTCAGGTCAGCTTCAAACAGCTTACAAATATCACTCCAGATCAACTAAGCCGAAATACACCAAAAATATAAGAGAATTTTTTACTACGTGGTGACTCAGAAAAGACGTGATCTAACAAAGGTTCAATACTCTCTGAAACTCTTTAATTAATACGTTGTCTTCACAATTGATGGTGTGGCCCAACCAGCCTGCGCCATAGTATATAGGGTTTACGAGTTGCGATCTGACTGCTTAGAGAGTTTACGTGCTTTTGTAATCGGGCTTTATCAAATCTCTCTCGTCATGATTATTTCGGCATCGTTATTTGGTTTTCTTTACGAGTTTTATCTACATTATTCTTAATATCATGCGCGTTCATACCGTATCTCACAACCCTAATCTGATCTAAGGGCTACCGTACATACGAAGGGGTATCAGAATATAACGGATAATCTCTAGTCATCCTGTCATGCCGAGGCAGGAGCTTGTCTCCACCTTACCCCAGCACGCGGAGCCGTCGCCACTGTGTTCAGCCTACGTTACGCCGACATCACTGTGCTCGGTCGAGCTTCCTCTCAGCTCGCAGTGACCTGCACTATGCCCCAGCTCTGTTGCCACGCCCGGTCTATATACTGTGCTCCAAGCTTCGCCCCAGCTTGCGTTATGCCCTATGCACCAGAGGTTCTGCCGCCTTGCTTGAACTGCGCCACGCCTCCGGGGCTCAGCCAACCAGAGCCCAGATGTGAAGAGCATAACTATTTGCATGACTAACTATATCACTGTTGCAACAACCTGTCTTCTCTCCACGCTCCAGCAACACCTTACGGCCATACCCTCCACCTCTGTGCAATGTTTATTGTAAAATTACCAGTTTTAACAAATATTGAGAAATAATTTTAGCAGTAATTATGATAATTAAATCATATTTCCAGCAGTATATAAATGACAGAAATGAGATATAAATATGTAATATATTCATGTTAAATAAACAGGATAATATGCTCAAAAGATAGGATTCAAATGTTGGCACGAAGCCGATGAAACACTTAACGCGAAGACGAACTCACAACGCACGTAAAAAACTTTTGGAAACTCCAATCGGCAATCAAAGGCACGAGAGGATTTTTGTGCCGCATGCTCGGCAGCTTTTCGTCTTTCTTCTCTTATTTAAACGCAAAGGAAGGAAACAATCAACGCTATCAAATCAGGATTCAATCCCGGACAACAGGAAGGAAATAAGCAAGAAAGGAATATAAAAACAAATCAATCTACTCAATCAATCCATGTAGTCAATCTACTCAATCAAATCCTGTAGTCGATCTACTCAATCAGTCCCTGTAGTTTCGCTGCCAATCCAAGCCCAACGTGCGAGCACGACTCAACCCCATGCACATACATGCACAGCACACACACATGATTAGTTCAACAAATCACCCCCTAATCTTGTAGCTCCTTCTTGACCTAGACCAAACCAATTTTGGTTCGCAATTCCTAGAACTCAACGCGCCACTTCGTAAGAATGTCAGCGAGTTGATCATCCATGTTGATGTACTCGACCTTGATCTTCCCTTCTTCCACACATTCACGAATAAAATGATAACAGGTGTCAATGTGTTTATTTCACTACTACAAAACAGGTCATACTAGACGCCTCATCACAGATGGTTCCTTTGAAACCGTCTGTGTTGTACTTATCACAGACGATTTATATTAAGAACCGTTTGTGAAGTATCACAGAAGATTCGTGATACAAACCGTCTGTGATAAGTATCTCATCAAAGACGATTTGTATTAAAAACCATCTGTGACTTAAACTTTTCCTTACTCTCTGATTTTACCATGGCTTGGCGTATTGCCATGGTAGGGTTTGGCAGGGCAAGGGTTGCCGCGGCAAGGATTGGTAGGGCCACGGCTTACCACGGCAGGGTTTGGCAGGGCGACGGCTTACCGCGGCAGGGATTGGTAGGGCGAGGGCTTGCCGCGGTAGGGTGAGGGTTTGCCGCGGTAGGGTTTGGCAGGGCAAGGGTTTGTCACGGTAGGGTTTCGCAAGGCAATGGCTTGCCATGGCAGGGTTTGGCAGGGCGAGGGTTTGCTGCGGTAGGGTTTGGCAGGGCGAGGGCTCGTCGTGGTAGGGTTTGGCAGGGCGAGGGTTTGCCACGGTAAAATCAGAGAGAAATTTCAAGCCATGGTAAAATAAAAGAGATTCCAAGCCATGGTAAAATCAGAGAGAAATTTCAAGCCATGGTAAAATCAGAGAGATTCCAAGCCATGGTAAAATCAGAGAGTAATTTTTCGGTTTTTAATACGAACCGTCTGTGATGAGATACTTATCACAGACGGTTCGTGATATGAACTATCTATAATACGAACCGTCTGTGATATGTCATCACAGAAGGTTTTTGTTTGAAACCGTCTGTGAATCGCAGCGCAGGAGTTCAAAAAATTTTGAACGCGTGCGCGAGAGGCAAAATATTTTGGCGCTGTCCTTATATATTATAGCCGAGTCGAGGCAGGACGCGCTCAGTGTCGCACTCCCGCAGTCCCCATCGTCCCTTGCTCCCACAGTCCTCCTCTGGGCTCCGACTGGTCGCTGCTCCTCCGGTCCTCCCTTGCTCGCTCCCGCAGCTCCCGACCTCCCGCTACTCCTCCGAGCTTCGGTTCTCCCTTGCTCCTGCAGTCCCCAACCTCCGATGCGGTCTTCCTCCCAAACAGCCGAGAGTCAACGCCGATGCCGACCTCCTCTAGTCCTCCTCCGACGCCGATGCCGACCTCCTCCAGTCCTCCTCCGACGCTGATGTCTCTGGTATATGAGGTTCTGTTGGTACTTGTGTATATGAGCTTCTGTTAGATTCTTCTCTAGATTCTACTTCTGTTGGTACTTGTATATGAGTGTATGAGTGTATCCATAAATCCATGGCTTGAGAAATTTATTGGGAGGCTTGGGAGCTGGGAATCCATGTATGTCTATCCATGAATCCATGTTTGAGAGACTTGAGAAATGGCAGTGTATGTGTATGAGTGTATCCATGATTCAGTCTGTGAGTGTATGAGTACTTGTATATGAGTGTATCCATGAATCCTTGTTTGGGAGGCTTGGGAAATGGCAGTGTATTTTATGTAAATATTTAGTATTTTTTTGCAATAGAAAAAAAATATCCCAAATGGTTCTGAACAAGAACCCACTACTACAAAACAGGTCATACTGAACGCCTCATCACAGACGGCTCCAAAGGAGCCTTCTGTGTTGAACTTATACAGACAATTCCCTTTGGAACCGTCTCTGATAGTGCATCATCACAGACGGTTCTTATTACCAACCGTCTGTGATACTTCACAGACGGTTCATAATAAGAACCATCTGTGATAGTACCTCATCACAGACGGCTCCTTCTACCAACCGTCTGTGAAGTATCACAGACGGTTGGTAAAAATCGCTCGTGATGAGGACGCTCATCGCGAGCGGTTCCAAAGGAGCCGTCTGTGTTGAATTTATACAGACCGTCTGTGATAGTGCATCATCACAGACGGTTCTTATTACCAACCATCTGTGATAGTGCTTCATCACAGACGGCTCCTTCTACCAACCGTCTGTGAAGTATCACAAACAGTTGGTAATAAGAACCGTCTGTGATGAAGCACTATCACATACGGTTCTTATTATGAACCGTCTGTGATATGCCACCCCTATAAATATCAAAACCCGACAGACCGCTTGCCCTAGCGCCTCTGATCTGTTGTTTGGAATAGAGTGGCTTGAGAAGCTTTGCTATGTGGTGGCTGTAGGAGGTTTGCTTGTTTTGCTTGCCTTTTTCTTGGTTGTGGGTTGCCCTAGCAACTTATGGCTATTTGGCTTGCATATTGCTTGCTTTGTGAGGCTTGGCTTTGGTGGTAGCTCTCAGTTTCGGTGTTGTGAATGAGTGCTTTGTTTTGGCAGTGGGTGTTTTGTGAGAGGGAGAAGCTTATGGGGGAGGTGCATTTTGGCTGTGGCTCTTCTCTTGCCCTGTCCACTTAACTCTCACATTGCATTGTGGCCTGAAGGAGAAGGCCAGTGAGGAATCTCGCGGGATATTTGGAAATTTCGTCGTGAGCTCCGAGGGTAACGATCTGTAACTCTTTATATTTGCTCTAGGTTAATCTTTAATTATTTTCAGTGTATTTGGTTAATAGGAGGAGTAACGTATTTGCAGTTTATTAATATAATTTAATACTACTAATTGTTATGTGCGTAGCGTAGATGGACCGAAACTAGATGTACGGTGCGAACCGTGTGAGTGAAGAGTACATTAATGGCGTGATTGCTTTTAAAAGAGCGCGGAGCGGATATATTGAATAAGGGATATAATTTATGTCTTGTCCATGCATTGATTATGTAATCGAAGATTTTTAACAACCCGTATGGATCGTAGGGCACTTGATTGAAGGGTTTCAAAAAGGGTATACATGTTGGACTAGTCACGGTGAAGAGCAGATTATACTGAGGAAGTTAATAATGGCGACATTCTGGGAAGTTAATAATGATGACATCGCCGAGGGGTCAACGATATGGGATGTGGATCGTGCTTTTGATGAGGATAGGTCATCGATGACAATGGATCAAATGCTACGCGATGAGAAGGAACTCTGATGAGAGAGTTTTGTAAATTCGAGCGCTTAATGGAGGACTCGGGAAACCTTTGTTCCCCAGTGCAAGCGAGAATACACAAGGTTGTCAACCGTATTTGAACTGCTGCTGAAATTGAAGGCAAGCAATGGTTGGTCCGATAAGAGTTTCACGGCGTTGTTAGGTCTCCTAGCGGACATTCTTAGGAGGGAAGCGTGTTGCCTAGCACCACCTACCAAGCCAAGAAGGTTCTTTGTCCATTGGGAATGGAAGTAGAAAGAATACATGCATGTCAGAAGGATTGTATCTGTATCGTAAAGAGTATGCGAGACTTGCATGTATGTCCGTGTGCAAAGCATCCCGATACAAGCGTAAGAATCTTTGCTAAGGTGAAGCAAGGACCTCCTACTAAGATGTTGTGGTATCTGCCTGTGATCCCACGTTTGAAGTGTTTATTTGCGAACCGAAAGGAGGCAAGATTGCTGCGTTGACACTCGGAGGAGCGTAAGAAAAATGGAAAGCTAAGACACCATGCTGATTCTGCCTAGTGGAGAAACTTCGATCGGACCTGCAAAGAGTTCGGTGCGGAACCGAGGAACATAAGGTTAGGGTTGAGTATATAAGGAATGAATCCTTTCGGTAACATGAGCAGCCAACATAGCACCTGGCCCGTGAATCTATGTATGTACAACCTTCCTCCTTGGCTGTTTATGTAGCGGAAGTACATTTTGATGTCACTACTTATCCAAGGGCCGAAGCAACCTAGGAACGATATTGATGTGTACCTTGCACCATTACTGGATGATCTTGTGACACTGTGGAATGAAGGGGTACAAGTATGGGATGCATACAAACGAGAGAACTTCTCTTTACACGCCATGTTGTTCTCGCACTATCAATGATTTTTCGCCCTTGTAACTGTCGGGCTTGATACAAAAGAAGCCAAAGCCTGTCCGCACTGCTTAGATGCTACGGAGAGTGCATGGCTGAACAACTCGCGCAAAACTATGTATATGCGTCACCGTAGGTTCCTTCCCAGGTGTCACCCATACCACAAGATGAAGAAACAATTCGACGGAAATAAGGAGGTCAGTTCAGCTCCAAGGGCTTTTATAGGGAAAGAGGTCTATGATATGGTTAAGGATATCGATGTTGTGCTTGGGAAGGGACGTAAATTAAAAACCTGTCAGAAGAACATCTAGAAGAAGCGATCAATTTTTTGGGACTTGCCTTATTGGGAGCACTTAGAAGTTTGTCACTGCATCAACGTCATGCACGTGGAGAAGAATGTATGTGATAGCTTCATTGGTTTCTTACTGAACATTAGTGGCAAAACAAAGGATGGTGTTAACGCACGGCGTGACTTGGTTGATATGAACATAAGGACCGAGTTAGCACCGAAAGAGACCGATAAAGGACGAACATACCTTCCACCAGCTTGCTATAGTATGTCCAAGGCCGAGAGAAATGAAGCGTGCGAGCTTGCATGGTGTCAAAGTCCCTTTGGTTACTCGCTAACATTAAGAAACTTGTTTCTATGCAAGATTTGAAATTAATTGGTATGAAGTCTCATGATTGTCATGTGCTGATGACACAAATTCTTCCTGTTGCAATGAGGAGTATCTTGCCGAACAAGGTCCGAGTGGCAATCTTGAGGCTGTGTTATTTCTTCAACTCAATTGCTCAGAAGGTCATCGATCCCCAAGGACTAGATGCTCTACAGGCCGAGGTGGTGACAACTCTATGTCATCTTGAGATGTATTTCCCTCTATCATTTTTCGATATCATGGTCCATCTAATTGTTCATCTTGTGAAAGAGATAAAGATATGCGGCCATGTGTTCCTACGTTATATGTACCCGTTCGAGAGGTATATGGGAATTCTCAAGTCCTACGTACGGAATCGATCTCGACCGGAGGGCAGCATCATCGAAGGTTATGCAACTGAAGAGGTCATTGAGTTCTACGTCGACTACATGGCTCAGGTGGAACCGATAGGTGTGCCTCTATCTCGTCATGAGGGAAGGCTGGATGGTATCGGGACCATCGGAAGGAAATCAATCACTCCCGATCTGGATACGTACGCTCAAGTCCATTTCACAGTCTAGCAACACATGACCCAAGTGTCCCCGTACATCGACGAGCACAAAAACATGGTATGCCAACAAAATCCAGACCGATCGGAGGTTTGGATCACGAGAGAGCACAACCGTCGGTTCAACGAATGGTTAAAGGTGCGAATCACTGGGAGGTCATCAAGTGATGATACGCTATGGTTGCAAAGAGGCCACAATTTACAATTGTCACATGGCAAGGATATGACATAAATGGGTACACATTTTATACGGCACTCGAGATAGGAAGAGCACAGATCCGAAATGGTGTCCGCGTATAGATGTATTCGATCTTGATGGTGAGGAGCTCGTACTATGGGCAAATAGAGGAGATATGGGAGCTCGACTACACGTGCTTTTCAAGATCCCCTATTTGGTGCCGTTAGGTCCATCTCCCACAGTGAAAGTCGACAAATGCACGGCGTCACTACCATGGACCTCGATCGTGTCGGATACAAAGACGAACCATTCGTGATCTTGGCAACCAAGTTGTCCAAGTCTTCTATGTAACCGACCGGCAAATAAGAAGTGCCACGTAGTTCTTCATGGAAAAAGAAGGATTGTCGAGTTGAGAATATAGTGGACGAGGAAGAATACAATCAATTTGACGAGTTGCCTCCTTTCGGAGACGGCATCAGGCTCGAGGAAGAACCCAGTGAGGAAGCTAGCTATATGCGCGCCGATCATCATGAAGGGCTATATTTTAATTAAGAATTTACCCCATTGTAATTAATTTATTCCATAACATCATGTGTTATGGATTTGTAATCTCTCGTACGTATATTTTGATGTCAACGTGGAATTGTCATGTGTTAATGTGTGATGTCAATGTGGACGTTCATTGTAATGTGAAGTATCAAAATTAGTTTCACTTGATTTGGAGTTGAGTTGAAGTAGATATGAATTTTTGAAGTCAAATATGTTATGAGTTGAGTAAGAGCAAAACAGGCACAGACGGTTCTATTAATGACCGTCTGTGATACGTTCCATATCACAGACGGTTCTTTAATAGAACCGTCTGTGATGGCTTTTTTATAAGGAGGCGCACCGCTGGGTTTTGCTCTTACTCGTCACTTCCTCTCCGCGCCCTTAGGCTCTCGCGCGCTCATCGCCTCCTCTAGGGTTCGCCTGCTCACCTCCCAGTAGTAGCCCCGACGCCGCGCCCCGACATCGACGATGCCGCCGCCGCCGACGCCGCGGCCTCCTCAGATGTCGGCCTCCTCCTCTGCACCGCCTCCTCCTGCGCCGTCCTCCTCCCCGTGTCGCCTCCTCCCCCGCACCTCCTCCCGCGCTGTCCTCCCCCGTGTCGGCCTCCTCCCACGCACCGCCTCCTCCTCGCCTCCCTCTTCCCCGCGTCGGCCTCCTCCTGCCACCGGCCTCCTCCTTGCACCGTGAGTTCTTGTGCGGCATCCTCTCGTGAGTATTCCTATATTACATTTGTGCATCACTTTGGCTTTCATTTGTTAGGTTTAATATATAGCTTTATTCCTTTTGGTTGTTAGTTACGCATAGTTCGATTATCCTTGTATGAGCTAGTTGATCTTTGTGAGATACATAGTTATTGTCAATCGATGGATAAGGCTTCGTGAGTATTCCTATATTACGCTTGTGTATCACTTTGGCTTGATTATCCTTGTATGAGCTAGCAATGTTATTAAGTCGCGACGACTAGTCGCGACTAATCGTCGACTAGTCGCCCTCGCTTGCACGGCGCCGCCGCCGCGCTCTCGCTTGCTCGTGCCTCCTATGCTTGCGCTGCTCGCCGCGCCGCTTGCCCTCGCTTGCGCCAGATTCGCTAAGTGCTAATTGCTTGCTCTGCTGTCTACTAAGTGATAAGTGCTAATGCTCTTGCTTTGTTTTAGTATTAGTAGTAGTGTAGTACTAGTAATAGCATTAGTAGACTAGTAGTCTAGTAGTAGTAGCAAGATCTCAGTATTAGATAGTAGCAGAGTAGTAGGCGATGAGTGTGATTACTAGTAGTAGTAGTAAATTAGTAGTAGTTGTGAATAGCAGTTGTAGTAGGCAAATTTGATATACTTGAAGTCTTGGACTGCCCACTACGCAAAAGAAATATATGTTAGGATCAAAACAAGTAAGTTATCAACTCATTATCATGCTTATGTTGTTTTTCTCTTTATTTCATGATGTACAATATGTATATGTGTATATTTGTTGCTACAACTTAGTACATTATATGCCTTGTATATATACGTCCTAGTCTGCCGACTAGTCGTGGCTAGTCGCGACTAGTCGGTCCCCTAGCGACTCGACTCAACTTTACGACTTAATAACATTGTGAGCTAGTTGATCTTTGTGAGATACATAGTTATTCTCAATCTGTGGATAAGGCTTATTGCTGAAATGATATTATGATTGTCTTGATATCATTGCTCTGTTCTGTTTTTCATAACAGAGTGCCTTCTGTTGTCCCGGTGGATATATTGACTTTGATAGTCTTTGATAATCTGTGAACTGAATCTAGTACTAAAGATATTACAAATTGATCGGTGGGCTTTGTTGACATGCTCTGTGATGAACTTTGTCTTATACTGAGATTAAATGTGATAGTTAGTTCATTCTTGAGCTCTATTGTATTACTTGCTACTGTCAATTTGATGTACTGTTAATTGGTTACTTTCGGTTGAATGCTAGTTATTCTGATTCTTCTGGTTCGCTCTGTGATGAACTTTGTTTAATACTGAGATTGAATGCGATAGTTAAGATCATTTTCGATAACAGTTGAGATCATTTGATAGTTAAGCAAAGTATTGTTTAGAGCTCATAGTTTGAATTTATATTATCATATTCATTTAATGAAGAGTATAGACAATAGGATTGAGATGGCAAAGACTTGTTCTTTTGCAACTCTCCTTCTGAGAGCACAAACTATTATCAATCCTTGTTTTGCATTTCAATCAATCTGGTCAGTTAGAGCTTAAGCATATTGCTTCGTGCATATATATATAGCAAGTAAGCGACATGGCGTCCACACCATCTTCGCCGCCGTCATCGATGTCGTCGAATGCGTCTGGATCTCCGAGGAAAGTGGTACGTACGCGAGATGGCAGAGGAATATCGAAAATTCCTCTAGACCATCTGCAGGATACTTGGAAGGGAACGGGTCCCCATCACCACACTAAGCTGGGACACTGTGTCGGATGATCGGAGACGCGAGCTGTGGGACGAAGTTTTAAAATAGTTCACTTTCCCCACCGCATCAGCGCCGGGAACGGCGCGTTGCTCGATGGGAAAGGCGTGGAGGACCTTCAAAAGCGTGCTTGTCACGAAGTACGTGAACACGGGTCGAACTCCCTTCACGGCGTATAAATTTTTGTCGTTGGATATATGGGGCGCCTTTGTGCAAATGAAGACGACGGCAGAATTTCTTGAGGAAAGTGCGACACTGAACACTCACCCCCCACAAACTCGGCACCGCTGGGTATGGGTAAAACCGCATAAGCGGCGGCGGAGGGAGAACGAAACAAGGCCATTTGTCGAGATCACAAACAAGTGCTCTCTCTCTCGTTAAGAGCGAGGCATCGCCACGTCTTCGCGAAATCTCTTTCACAAACCCGCAGATCGGGATGTGCCAATCGTGTGGTAAATATGTCTTCGAACTACCTAGTTGTTAATAAGTCCATAACTTCATAATGTCTATAATAACATGATGACCTCTTGCGCAAGAATTGAGTTCCGCATGTTCAAGGTTCCTTCCAGCGCATGGGAGAAGGATATACTATCTACGGCCACAGAAACAAGGAGCACCGGGTGCACACGAGGCAAAGGGGTTAACGTATCTTGGAGGATGGATTCCCGCACGACTCGCACGATAGGAGCCGGAAGAGATCCAAGGCCGAGTACGACACGTTGTTGGAACATGTGCTTACTACAAAATTTGAAGGAAGAGAACGGTGCTTACCGCAAAATTTGAAGAAAAGATAGCAAGATTGCAGGACCAAGTGAATCAACTCCTACTCCTCAACGATGCAAGCCGCCCCATTGTTTTGGGAGCCCTCCTCAACATCGAGTAGCGTCGTGTCCACGCAAAATTATGAACATGATGACGCCCAATTACCTATCGATGACATCAAGGTAATGTACATCTCGGAATGCTCCAAAGATAGACCTATAGGACGCCTTAGCTAATTACGTATCGCTTTGTAGGAGCCGACGACCGCACGCCCAAGTGAGGATGGTTGGGATGTCTATTGAAGTCAAGGGGTTGGTGTATCCATGTAAGGAAGGGATAGTGCAACACAGTGCCTAGGTGGCGCAGGGTTACGCCAGGGTCTTGGTGGACATGGTACATGAAAATTTTAGGGCCGTCCCGCTGGAGATTCGCCCGAACGACGACAACAGAACACTAGGGGATGCTGTGTACAGTTTTATCCAGTGGCCCAAGAAGGACATCGCCCTGGACCCTGCAGTGCCGCCTCAACCTTTGATGACTCCACCCCAACCATCTCGACACGACCATGCCTCTCCAACAGACCTCCATGATCGCACCTCAACCTTCGCCGGTAGCCGCCTCATCGGCCTCCGTGGAGAAGACACCGAAGGAACAAAAGCGTGCCGCCGTATCGGTTCCCGAGTCGTCTCACAGGAAGATGCGTAGCGAGCAAGTCATTCAGGAGAAATTGAAATCGAAGAACATTAAGGCGCTTCCGCCTCCCAACCCTAAGAAATACTCTTTGGAAGTCCGCTTGCGACCACCACGATGATAGCCTACGCTTGGATTAGGTTGTCAGAGTTTGCATAGCTGGTACTTGCACAAGACCAAAGAGAAAGGGTACGCTGATGGAATCACCATCAGATACACGGAGGAGTATTTCCTCCACGAGCCGTCCCCCTTCGTCGTGGGCTTCGACGACTTATTCGACCTATTCAACCTCAAAGCCCTCTATGACTCACTTTTACGATGCTGGACACTGTAAGTGTGCACAATCAAGTTCTACATTCACGTAATACCGATTAATATAACAACTCATTGCTTATGTATAGATACATGATTAAAAATGCCCGACGATTGAAAGAACCGGTGGGTTTCCTCGACCCACATATGGTCTCTGAACAAACCATCTTGGCAGACGCATCCTACGTCGAGAAATACATAACGACAGGATTGCTTGCTCAAAATGACAAGGACTACATAATGGTGCCCTACAACCAGAAGTAAGTGCCCTACAACCAGAAGTAAGTGCTTCACTACTTGCTATACAATTTTCATTTGTACTTTATACGCAGCATGAACTTAGGTTTAATGACTATAGAGACATACATGAGTAGGCACCACTAGATCCTTTTAGTCATTATACCAAAGAGGAACCAAGTACTATACCTTGATTCCCTAGTAAAAAAAGCCACGACTTCACCCTTATGCAAGGAGTACTCGACAGGTGTGCTCATTTCCTCCATACATAACTCTATTGTAGTCTTCCTTCGTTTGAAATGGTCGGGGTTAACTTTTTGGAAACATGTAGGTCGTTCATCTCCTATGTTGCCGATGGAGGGCTATACAAGGGAACGAACGCCACACTTAATCACAAGACGCTATTTCCGGTATGTGCTACAACACAATAATCCTATATCATACTTCGTAATAATGCGTCTCGAACTGACTATACCTATACATGTAATTCTATTTTTGCAGTGCCGCCAGCAAAAAGCAAAAGATAGGAGATGAGTGCTAAGTTGAAGGATCCCGAGGTTGGTCAATCTTGCAATAATTATTTTCTAATTATAAATTTAAATATATATGCTTACTACTTTACTCTTGCTAGCTACAGGGGCTTGAATATAGATTTAGATTCACTCGCTCGAGAGAGATCTCTGATGTTTGAGGAGGCTCTGCACCTTCATCATGACGGATATCATTGACGCAGAGAGTTTCACTACTCCATCAACATCACAACGACCTTGAAACAATTGATTCATTAATTTTAATTCACTTTGAATAGTTGTAATTCAATTGTAACTCTAGCGACAATATTTGATACATATTCGTTTGTAACTGATTTTGAGTTATAAATGATCACTTTGAGTTGTCAATGATTGATTCATCTGTGATGTATCTATTTTCTGCCTGCTTGTTTTCAGAGGGCATGGCTAGCAATTCCTAAGGCTAACCGAAAATCAAAAAAAAATTAGTTAGGCTGAAAGAACTATCACAGACGGTTTGATTGTTAAACCGTCTGTGATATCCACATATCACAGACGGTTGGTAACTCGAACCGTCTGTGATATCCACATATCACAGATCTCTTAGTGGAAGTGGAAAGAAATTAGAATAGATTTCATTACCAGTCTGCCTCGAACCAAGTTCGGATGTGATTCGGTATGGGTCATAGTCGATAGATTGACTAAAGTTGCCCATTTTATCCCAGTGACGACAACCTATAAGGGAGACAGATTAGCCGAGCTATATATAGGTCGTATTGTGTGTTTGCGTGGAGTACCCAAAAGGATAGTCTCGGATCGAGGTTCTCAGCTCACCTCGCATTTCTGGGCTAGTCTGCATGACGCACTCAGAACCCATCTAGCCTTCAACACGACATATCATCCCCAGACCGATGGTCAGACAGAAAGAGTAAATCAGATTCTAGAAGACATGCTTCAAACTTGTGCTTTGGAATTTACCGTAGACTGGGAGAAATGTTTACCATATGCCGAGTTCGCATACAACAATAGTTTTTAGTCAAGTCTCAAAATGTCCCCATTTGAAGCACTCTATGGAAGAAAATACAGAACCCTTCTGTATTGGTCAGAATCAGGAGAGGGGTATATCTTTGAAAAAAATAATGTCAAGCAAGCTAAAGAGAAAGTTCGACTGATCGGAGATTGACTGCAAGCAGCTTAGTCCCGACAAAAGAGTTATGCTAACAACCGTTGACGGGAATTAACTTTTGAAGTTGGAGATAATGTGTATCTCAAAGTATCACCGCTTCGCTGAACTCGAAGATTTAGAGTGAAAGGCAAGCTTGCACCAAGATATATAGGCCCGTTCCTGATCACCGCCAAGCGTGGAGAAGTAGCCTACCAACTAGTGTTACCTGAAGATCTGTCAGACGTCCACAATGTGTTCCATGTCTCTCAGCTCAAGAAATATCTCAGAGTACCTGAAGAGCATACCCCAGTCGAAGCCATCGCCCTTCAGAAGGATCTGACTTATCTAGAGCATTCGATCAAGATTCTTGATGTCATGGAGAAGCAAACCAGACGCCATATCATCTGCCTTTATAAAGTTCAGTGGAGCAACCACTCGTCTTTTGGGTGGCAAGTGCTTTACCCTTATGTAGACGTTGTGGTTTGTAACTTGTGTCGTGGCTTAGCTGTAACACCCCAACTCACAAAGAGCCTGGAATGCTACTGGAACTAAACTAACCTAGCACAAATTACAAATTTTCGGCAGAGCCTCCTGTTTAATCAGCTATATGGAGAGTTCAATATCAAATCATGGCATATAACAAAATCTCATAAACAAGCTTACTCAATCTTGCATGATAATTCAAGAGCAAACCAGATCGACCATCTCATTATTACAAATAAATCAAACTCAAACCAAACCATCTATGGGTGATAATCAAATTTCTATTTATTTCTAAATTGAAGCTAAGTGGCCAACGCTTAAGAGTGTGAGGTAGTGAGTGCATCCAATAACTACTCCCTCCCATGCGTGTTGTTCCCGCCAATGGTACCTAAAACACATTAAAGCAAGAGTGAGCCCAAAGACTCAAGCAAGTATCAACAAGGCTTTAAACATGAACTCAAACATAGCATCGATAATCCACAATATCATTACACTAAACATAGCCATTTATCTCATGATATGCAACCAATGCAATGCTCCTTTGAACTTTATCTCTTTCGTATTTTACCGTGTAATGCGGGTATACAACCGTCATCAGATATTCCTGCTCGTGCCCTCCGCACGGGGACCAAGAGCCTATACACCACATGTATAGGGACCTTTGCCCATCATCTTAATGATGGGGGCCTCTTTATTCATAGCCCACATTCCACGAATGTGGGGATCTCAAGCCCGCCATCTACATGACGGGGACTCAATCAGATGTGCTTGGTCACCACGTGACCAAGGCACTGTATGCTCTCAACATGCATATGCACCATGATAACATTTTCATAAGCGAATACAACATATTCTCATTAACATGTAGCGATAACAACATGCGGAAGAACCTTTAACCATAACCAAGAATATCAAGATAAACAAGAACTCATCTCATATCGCATGCATGGCTATACGATCAAGATACACCACAATCACATCATGCAAGCATACATATATTATAGCCCGAATACTTGCCTCAACCGTATGCGAACGGTGGACGCAAGAGGGTGCTGCCCTGAACCACGCTCCCACCGAATATTAAGATAACCCAATCTAAGACCAACATACTGAACCAAGAGCATAAGAATAACACAAATGAACTTGCTAAACCCCCCAAGTGTTTCCCAACTTCCAATTTCTAGCGATCGATTTGGCGCATTAATCGTAGACAGTCAACTTCTAAAATACATAACTTTCTGCTCAGGAATTCAAATAAGATGATCTTAGACTTTATGAAAATTTAATTAAATTATCTAAATAAACTTAGTTGGGGAGCCCTTCTGATTCATCCATTTACTTCCCCTACCAAGCCAATCTACAGAACATCAGAATTCACGTCGAGTTCTCTGGACAGTACACTAAAATCACCATAACTTTTGCTACGAAAGTCCGAATCTTGCGTTCTTTATCTCTCTGAAAAGGTATGAAAAGTACCTACATTTTTCGTTATATTGAGATCCTCTGATTTTGTCATTAACTAATAGTTTAATTCAGTTTTATACAGACTGTCAGGATATTGACAGAACAGCAGGACAGCGACACTAAAAACATCATAACTTTCTAACCGTTAATCGGATCTGGGCGTTCTTGGCGGCCACGGAAAGCTAATGACATAACCCAACTTTTTCTAAGAGGTTGGCTCCCCAGATTCTGCCTCTAACAACATGAAAACTGTCGTCCAAACTACTGGATAGAATGCGATCTATTAACCCGACGCAAAACAATCTACCAAACGACAACAACCGCAACTACTACGCATCAACCAGCAAAGAACACATGACGTTACCCTTGTAGAATCGTAGAAGGTTGAAGATCTTACCCCGCGAAGTTGGTCTTCCTTCTCCTCATCTCCTTTGGCCGAACAGCCTGCTGCCCACTCCTTGATTCCTCGCGAAAGCCGGCAGCGGGGGAGCTCCGTGGGCGAGAAGTGGATGCACCGCAGCAGGGGCAGCCACCAGGGAGGGAGGGGGCGTCGGGAAAGGGAGGGGGTGGCGGCCAAGAGAGGAGGGGAGGGGAGAGGGGGCGGCCACAAAGGGGGAGGAGGGGGGAAAAGAGGGGCGGCTAGGGTTTGGGGAGGTGGTACCTCCCCTATGGCCTGGCCAAATTCCACATGGGCCAAGGCCCAGGGCCAGTTCCCAACTAAACGCGGAAAACCCCCTCTCATTTCCTGATTTGATGATTTTCTGAATTAAACTTTCCCCCGATTAATTAATCTCCACCGATTAAATTAATTTATCCCGATCATTGGCTTCTCACACTTCGGGAGTATTACATTCTACCCCCCTTAATAGAATTCGACCCGAATCTAAACGCGCTAAGCGAAAGAACGACCACGATCGAGAACGAACAACAAGAACCACGCACTGCCAGAACAACACCGCTAAAGCTCACGCACGCCAACCTCCAACTTCCCAAGTAGCCTCTCCTCGGTCCGAAAATACCACAACACAACGACGTAACACGCGCCCGAACTAACACTCAACCCTGTATTTCGGTGTTCACTCGTCGGACAAGACTCGAAGGTAAGATCTCACTCGGTGGTCAGCGGCGCAAACGAAAACTCAACCTCTGATCTCCCGCCACTCACTCAACACGAGAACATACAAGATGTTACATACTCGCGCACGGACTCGAGACGATCCCGCGATATGCCAACTAGCGAGAACAACCCAATGCATCTTGGGTTAGCCTTCCCAAATGATACCGAACCACACGACATGCACAAAGAACACGGAACTCTTGTTCCATCTCTCAATTAAACTCTTCACTAAAGCAAGGATCACCTCCTTTAACCAGAAACATACGACAAAACTCTCTTTAAGCAAACTCTTTTACCAACAAAACCCATCTGAAAAAGAAAGTTTCGCATCGCAACCAAGCGTTATTAGCTCGGTGCTAAAGAGTCAAATCCAGAAATCGGAATTTCATCACGAAAACTTTTCCACCTTCCAAGTGGCAGTTTGCGAATAAACATCCCGAAAACCAAAGGAGGAATCATTTTAAATGCCCAAATCAAAAACTTCCTTTATTCTTCCTGAACCGATAAGAACCACACATACCAAAATCGAGTCAAACTCATCTTACTAAAGATATTGGTCAACAACACAAAATTCAAACGAGAATCGAGGAAACGATTCACTTCTTTGAGGAAGTATCAATTTCTCAGTATCTCTTTTAGGAATAAAATCTCTCTCAGCTTTGGAGTTTCAGTTCATCGCAAAACACACTACTTAACTCTCTTAACACGACATTCTCAACGTTACGCTCAAGTCGAATGACATCATCCACGACTCCGTATAAAGGCTCTATCGACTTCACCGAAACTTTCTCTCAACAACTCCTCTACCGACATAATTAATTTGACAGATGACTTCCAATGCATCTCAAAATAGATCTCACATGCAAACACATCACTTCGGTCTTTTAAGAATAAACAATTCGAAATTCCCAGCACACACATTCATATACTTCATCAAAAGGGTTCTATCAATGATCATCCTATTGTTCGGAATCCACCCTTATTCTACTTCCTCTACACATAATTATTAATACTCAAGGTCTTAGCACCAAGAGTGCTAAGCCCAAAACTAAACTCCAAGACTCCTACCATGAACTTCTCATATAGAAAATAGGGGAAACTTCAAATTAAATCCTTAAAATTCTCACAATCCAAACATACTCGCGCATTGACATCAACACGAAAACATTTCTTCGTTCCAATTATCTTTATCAAGATTCTAACTCTTAGAGAGTTACTTACTAAGTCCAAGTCTTCCCTGGTAATAATCCAATAATCTCGACTATCTCATTAATCGCTTTAACGATCCGATTACATTGCCATTACTACTCTCATTACAACACCATCATAATGCAGCCATTCTAGGCTTTGTTTGGTATGTGATCGTTTCCCCGTTTGGTTCAAGTTCTTCTGTTGTGCTCTAGATGGCTAGTAAACCCCTACATACTTCCCTGTAGTTCTGGCCTCAGTGTTTCCTTAGATGCCGCCTAGGAGAGCTGCCGCCCCAATCTATGGTACCTTTGCAGCAGGCCGTGGTCGTGGTCGTGGTCATGGAAAAGATCTACCTCCCCTGCCGCCAGCAAAATAGAAGCAAGTTTTCGGTTTTTGTTTTTGCTATTTCTTTCGGTCTTCCCTTCGGAATTTGGGGTTCACGTCAACTGAAAAGTTGTAGATCTCATCGAAACCTTTCAATTGAGTATATATAAACCATATAAAACTTTGCTATTTCATCTTCTGAGACTAGCTATTGTTTACTACTTAAACTGGAGGGTTGTTTACATTACACGTTATACTGTTTTTTGTGCTCTACATCGTGTGAACAATCTTTTACCCTAGACAGAAGTTTGAGTAGTTGGCTAGTGTCTCTCCTAGAACTTGGTGTGAGAATTTCTTTTGCTTACATCAAGTCATATTGATCTTTGCGTGTGCGTTTATACACTTCTCTTAGTAGACTTTGATTAGCTAGCTTTTTCTAGGCTAGGATCAGCAACATTGACTAGTACTTTGAATAATTTTTTAACTTGTATTTATTGATTTGATTGTTGCTAATCCTTGCTACCATATTTTACGAGGATTAAAACCTCTATATATTATTTTTAATACATAAAGACCATACGTCTTCATGGTCGTAACCCCTGAGGTTCATGACCTCGCTGCTCGTAAGGATTTCAGAGGTTACACAATGGGTACCCTGGTCGGACAAGGTCTTGTGCCTAGCCTCCGACCCGGGAACTGCTCGTAAAAGGTATGAACTGATATTTGGAATTGATTCCAGGTATATTCTCTACCGTGTGATGAATGGAACACGTGCATATATTCCATACCACACGACGTTTCTTATCCTGAGACACTAATGAACAACTATCATACGGTTAAGTATCTCACAAGCATACAACCGTTGAACGGTTGATACTCCATCAACCGTCATCTCGCTTTGACCAGTCGCGATGCTTCACAACAAACGTCTTCTCCAGAAGTAACTGCCACCTCTTCAAGAGCTATTTAAAGATGGAGCATGGACGGAGCAAGGATGAAGCCTCATCGGACTAAAGCATATGTAATACCCCAAAAATTAAATCGGGAGAGAATAATTAAATCGGGAGAATATTTCTTTTAGCAAAGCGATTGAACAGGAGAAAGAGGGGTTTTAATGTAATACTCCGATTTATTCTACGAAAGAAAGCGTTCAAAAGAGAAATTAGACATAAAAAAGGGGGGTTTCTGTAGTTTTTTGGCAACTTGGGCCTCGGGCCTTGGCCCAGGAGGCCCATGAGGGGTTGGCCACCAATAAAAGGAAGGGGGAAACCCTAGATGCACTGTAGCTACAGTGCCGCCGCCATCACCGTAGCACACCTCTCCTCCATGGTGGTGCTCCTCATTGGTGCCTCCTTCCTCGCTTGGTGCTCCCTACTGCCGATCAAGTGAAGAAAGGAGAGGAGATTAACTTCGCGGGGAGAGTTCATCATCTTGCTGCGATTCTACAAGGGTAACGTCGCGTGTTCTTCGTTGGTTGATGCGTAGTAGTTGCGGTTGATGTCGTTTGGTAGATTGATTTGCGTCGGTTTAATAGATCGTGTTCTGTCCAGATTATTGCGTGGTCAGTTTTGTGTGTTTAGATTCCGAATTAGGAGTTTTGGTCTCCTAGAGTTATGTAGATAATGTTCTTAGCTTTCAGTGTCCGCCAAGAACTCCCAAATCCGATTAACGGTCAGAGAGTTATGAATTTTTTAGTATCGCTGTCCTACTGATTTGTCAGCATTTGTACAGTCTGTAGAAAACTGGATAAAACTGTTAGTTAAAGGGAAAATCATGGGATACCAATATAACGAAAAATGTAGGTAATTGCCATACCTTTTGAGAGAGATAAAGAACGCAAGATTTAGACTTTCTTAGCAAAAGTTATGGTGGTTTTAGTGAACTGTCCAGAGAACCCGACGTGATAATTGATGTTCTGTAGTTTGGCTTGGTAGGGGCAGTAATTGGCAGAATCAAAAGGGCTCCCCAACTAAGTTTATTTAGGTAATTTAATTAACTTTCAATAAAGCCTAAGAACATCTTATTTGGACTCCTGAGCAGAAAGTTATGTATTTTAGAAGTTGACTGTCCGCAGTGAACACCAAATCGATCGTCAGAAATTAGAAGATTAGAAACGTTTGGGAGTTTAGCGAGTTAAATGGTGTTGTTATTTTTTGATTTTGGTCCAGTATGTTGGTATTAGATTGGGTTATCTTTATGTTCAGGTGGGAGCGTGATCCCAGGGCAGCACCTCTTCGGCGCCCACCGCTCGCATCGCTGAGGCAAGTATTCGTTATCGATAATTATGCTTGTATGTCAGGATCGTTGTGTTTGGCTCATAATAGCCATGTATGGATGTTAGTGTAATGAGTTCCAATTTATCTTGGTGAATGCAAGTACTCTGATTGAGTGAATAATTATGAATGTTTGATAGAGGATGCTAGTACTTTGATGCGTAATAACCATGCATGGTTGGTAGTGTGATATGTATATGATTAAGGATGATGAATACTTGAGATATGATTAATTGTTATTCATGAGGGATTGTTCATGTTTGCTAGTATTATGAATATATGTGCTATTCATGGATGCTAGAATGCTATGAATATCAATGATGAGAAATGCTAGAAGTATGAATAAGATTATTCTTGTATGACGTTGTTGTGAATACATATGTATGATGGTTTAAAGTTTGTTCATGTGCATCGTGCTATCATATTGGAGGCTTGGTCACGTGGTGACTATGCTTATTTGAGGTCCCCGTCATGTAGATGATGGGCTTGAGGTCCCCACATTCGTGGAATGTGGCAATGAGTAAAGAGGTCCCCATCATTAAGATGATGGGCAAAGGTCCCTATACATGTGGTGTATAGGCTTTGGTCCTCGTGCCGAGGGATGTGCAAGGGTATACATCGACGGATGTATACCCCATTACCGGTAAAATACGAAAAGAGATAAAATTCAAAAGGTGCATTGCATTGATCGCATTCCTTAAGTATGAAAGCTATGATTAGTGTATTGTTATTGTGGATTAATGATGCTATGACTGTGAACTTGTATTAGCCTTGTTGATACTTGCTGAGTCTTTGGGCTCACTCTTGCTTTGATATGTTTTAGGTACATCTGGCAGGAACGACATGCATGGGAGGGAGTAGAAGTTGGATGCACTCACTACCTCACAACCTTAAGGCGTTTGCCATTTAGTTTTATTTCAGGAATAAGTAAACTGCTTGAGAATCACTCATAGATGGTTTTGAGTATTATGTTAATTGTGATATTGAGAATAGCAAGTCTTGATTAGGTTTATTTGATCATCTTGCATGCTTGTGTGAACTTGATTATGAAGATATTGATAAATACCATGATTAATTGTTAGAACCTCGGTATAGTTGACTATACAAAGGAGGTTTTGCCAAAAAATTGTAATCGGTCTTAGTTTAGTTTAGTTTAGTTTAATTTTAGTAGCATTCCAGACTCAATGCTGAGCTGGGGTGTTACAGCATAGACATGAGATTTGTGTTTTAAGTATGACATTGTAGCATAGCAAGCAGTGTTCTCAGTGTAAACAGGATTAGTCCACCACCTAGTCATAAGGCATCCATTGTAAAATCCAGTTCATATTAATAAAAGAGCAGTCTCATTCTCTCCCCAGAATTTTCGCGTTATTCTCTCATATTCATTTCGTAAGATCGACGTCTTGATCGTCAACAATATTGAAGCCTATCCTAGCTCCACCTTCTACCATTGTACAGGTACCTTTTGCTTGCAATCGCTTTATCAATCTTCAGAGAGCATTTGACACCAACACTAGTTGCCGATCACCACCTGTTGCTTGGTAAGAACTAGTAAGGACTTGGTATAAGCCCGAGTGTGTGCGACTTTTGAACCTCCAACACCTAGTAGTTGATAGGGTCATATAAACTATGATTTATTCTTTGTTTTCTACTAACAATGGCAGGGTCATACGAATCTACACATGGTGGGAACAATAACGACCACTCTTTGGAGCATGAGAGCAAAGGTCCTCTCATACCTCGCACGAGAGGGATCGTGTGGCGCTTTGAGCACTTTCTTGGTGAGAGCGTTCACAATGCCTTGGATCAGATCAACAACAACCTCGCGGCGCTCCGCACACGCGTTGAGCACCTCGAACGTCGACCACTTGCTGAAGCTACAGACCATGATGAGCCAAGGGTGAAGGACCCTCCTGCTCGCCGCACACCACCTGTTGCTCGCTCTTGGGCAGATGAGGTGGAAGAAGAAGACGTGACCAACTACACTACCGATACGGAAACAAATGGATTCAATGTTCACAATGATCGTAACCATCGTCGGCTTCATCACAATCGTCAAGGTATGGGAAGAAATCAAAGTAAGGTACATGACCATAATGATGCATTTGGTAAAATTAAATTCATGATGCCTTCTTTTGTTGAAAAATATGATCCTAATGCTTATTTCACATGGAAGCTTATTGTAGAACAAAAATTTTCTTGTCATGAATTCCCTGAAGATAAGAAGGTCAGGGTTGCTACTAGTAAGTTTGTTGATTTTGCCTCTATTTGGTGGAGTGAATACTGTCGTACTAATCAGAACATACTTAGGACATGGAATGCTTTGAAGAGAGCAATGAGACATAGATTTGTACCTTCATATTATTATCATGATTTGCTTAATAAATTACAACGCTTAAGACAAGGTAGTAGTTCTGTAGAGGATTATTATCAAGAATTGCAAACTGATTTGTTGCATTGTGGTTTAGAAGAAACTGAAGATGCTTAGATGGCTAGATTTTTAGGAGGTTTAAACCGTGAAATTCAGGACATACTTGATTACAAAGAATACAATTCTATCACTCGCTTGTTTCATCTTGCTTGTAAAGCTGAAAAAGAGGTACATGAACGTCAATCCAGGAACAAAGGAAATTTTGCAGGTTCTTTTGCAGGTTGCGCAACGCAAGGGCAATCAAGAACACCATTTACTTCCTCCAACTGAACACCTGCACCTACAAACTCCTCCAAGAGCCGGCGTCCATCTACTTCCACTACACCGTCATGCGCATCGAAAACGAGCAAGACCATGGTACAAGCCCCCGCACAACGGGAAGAGCACAAGAAACACAATGTCATCGTTGTAAGTGGTATGGACACATGATGCGGGATTGCCCTAGCAAGCAAACTCTCTTGATAAAGGATAATGGTGAGTATACTTGAGCTAGTGACATGTAACACCCCACATGAGCCTGGAATGCTACTAAAGGAAACATAACATAATTATAACTAAGATTTTCCTCCACAATTCGGTAGAATCTTATTTGAAACTTTTAACATTTGGGAAGATTAAAAAACATCTAACAGCAACTCTAAGTACGATAATACGGTAACAGTCCTAAATACGACAATCATAAGGTTTACCCTGGAGTCCATCTGACTCTTATTACAATTAATCAAGAACACCTCGAAGGGTAGGCCCTAAACTGAAACATTATGTTCTAGGATTCTCCAAATTTAACTTAAGTTACTGGTTTATAAGATCGAAGTTTAATGGTGTGATGAGTGCATCTATTGAATCTAGCCCTTCCCATGCAAGACCTCCTCACAAAGGGTACCTAAAAAAAAATAAACAAACAAAAAGCATAAGTCCAAAACTCAGCAAAGTACAGTTAAGACAGTAAACCAAATCTCATAAACAAACTTTACTTCTATCTCAATCAATGATCCATAATAATATCACCATATTTCAATTACCATTGCTATGCAATGCAAATACCACAAATGCATATACTTTTCTCTTTTGCATATACCGGTAATGCGGAGTATGCATCTGTCGATGTATACCTATGCTTGTGCCTTCTAGCAAAGGGACGTCAAGCCCACACTCCACGAGCGTGGGGACCTCATGCCCGTTTAAAACTTGACGGGGACCTCAAATTCAACACTTGGCTGTCACGTAGTCCAAGACTCAAGGATAGTGTAATGATGCACATGAGCCACTACACTTAATTAGCATATGCATATAACAACAACTGTAGAGCTATGAAAAGGAATCCACATTCACAGAGTATTAACATTCCATGAATCCTAATCAACTTATGCATGTAACAACAACTGTAATGCTATGAATAAGAATTCACATTCACAAAGTATTAACATTCCATGAATATCATTCAACATATTCTACCCACTACTGTACTTGCCTCAATCGTGTGGAGTAGGATGATGGTAAGAGGATGCTACCCCCAGATTCACACCCCTACCTGTACAATTTAATAACCACACTAAGGGGACATTTCAAAGCATACAACAATATAAAAAAAATACATAACTATCTACACTCCCTAGCGCAACCCAAAACATCGTTTCCCATGAACATCGCTCTGTTCCAAAACAGGGCAGTCCTCTTCCAAAAATCGTATCTTTTCTCATGCTTATCCAAAAAGGGTGTTCTCAGATTTTCCTGAAAAGCTTACTGAATTACCCACATTAATCTAGTTGGTTAAATACCCAAATTTTGTCATTTACTAAATTTATAAACAGCTTATTACGACTGCCAGAATCTGGCAGATTTTTTGGACAGCAGAACTAAAACCTTCATAACATTCAGTACGTGTATCCAACAATTACGTTCTTTAGCTCTCTTGAAACCTTATGAAATAACCTACAATACTCATGTTGGTGAGATCCTCTAATTATTTGGTTAACTAATTGTTATCATCCAATTACTACAACCTGCTAGAATCCTGACAGAACCTTCGGACAACACTGTTATAAAATTCATAACTCAAGATCCATTCATCCAAACGACATGATCCAGGATTCTATTGAAAGCTAAATACATTACCCACAAATCTCTAGGAGGTGACCAGACCTAATTTCGCATTTACCGACCCTAAAACTACAGCGCAACATAATCTGTCCACCCCCCCATTTGCTACCCGATATCACCAAATTGCAAAAGTGCTAAACGAAACAAGGGAGATCTGATCGTACCCTTGGAACCACGATGGTACAACAAAGAACACGGAGCAGACTCCACAAGAATCCCTTTTTCTTCTCCTCCCCTCCCCTCTTCTCCTTCCCTTCCTCTCTTTTGCTTTCGGCCAGGCGCAAACAAGGCAGCAGGAGGAAGTGCTTGGGAGAGGATAGCAAGGGGGCACAATTAGGGTTCCCCTCTCTTATTTTGTTGGTGGCCGGTTCCCTCATGGGCCATGGGCCAAAAGGGCTGATTTTCCCCCCTCGCTTGACTTTGGGTTGGCAGCCCATTCCCCTCTGAATTCTGAATTTTTCCTTTTTTATTCCCTTAATTCCTTATCTAATCTTATCGCACTCACTAATGATAATCGGGATATTACATGACATTGAGGAAGAATATGCTATGCTTGCAACTCATCCCGCAGGTGATGACCAAGAATCTGAGCGAGAAGAGGAACAATATGGTGCTGAAATTTTAGATAAGTATTTAAGCCTTATAGTGAAGCGTTTACTTAGTGCACAAATGGAGCGTGCTGAGCAGAATCAATGCCACAATCTGTTCCAAACAAATCTTGTCATCAAAGAGTGTTCATGTCATGTGATCATTGATGGAGGAAGTTGCAATAATTTAGCGAGCATGGACATGGTTGAGAAGCTTGCATTGACCACACAACAGCACCTTTGTCTATATTACATTCAATGGTTCAACAATTGTGGTAAGCTGAAAGTAACTCACATTGTGAGAGTACATTTTTTTCTATTGGTTCTTATCATGATTATGCTGATTGCGATGTAGTGCCTATGCAAGCATGTTCTTTGTTGTTAGGTAGACCTTGACAATATGATAGAGATACGGTGCATCATGGTAGAACTAATAAGTATACTCTCAACTAATAAGTATGCTCTCATATTTAAAGAAAAGAAAATCACTTTGCTGCCCATGTCTCCTGAAGCTATTTTAAAGGATGAATTAGAGAGAGCTAATAGAGAAAAGGAGAGTAACAAAAGTGAAAACTAGATTGTAGCTAAAGAACTTGTGCACCAGAAGAAGAAAGAACCTAGTGCTAGGAAATGTGAAATTAAACTGAAAGGTTCTGTTTTACTTGCTACTAAATCTGATATTTGCAAGATGGAAGATAGCAAATCTTATTGCTATGCTTTAGTGTGCAAAAAAGCATTATTTTCTTTTGAGGATATGCTTCCTTCTTTGCCTCCTATTGTTGCAAACCTTTTATAGGATTTTGCTAATGTGTTTCTAAGTGAAACACCCCCGGGGCTGCCTCCAATTAGGGGGGATTGAGAATCAAATTGATTTAATTCCAAGAGCCTCGCCTCCCAACTGTGGGCCCTATAGGACCAAATCCCGAAAAAACTAAGGAAATTCAGCGTCAAGTGCAAGACTTGCTTGACAAAGGGTACGTACAAGAAAGCCTTAGTTCTTGTGTTGTCCGTACACGAAAGCCTTAGTTCTTGTGTTGTCCCTGTTATTTTGGTACCTAAGAAAGATGGATCATAGCGTATGTGTGTTGATTGTAGAGCTATTAATAATATTACTATTCAATATCGTCATCCTATTCCCAGACTAGATGATATGCTTGATGAATTAAGTGGCTCTACTATGTTCTCTAAAGTTGATTTGCGTAGTGGATATCACCAAATTCGCATGAAGTTAGGTAATGAACGGAAAATAGCATTCAAAACTAAGTTCGGATTATATGAGTGGTTAGTGATGCCTTTTGAGTTAACTAATGCACCTAGTACTTTCATGAGATTAATAAACGAAGTTTTGCATGCTTTCATAGAAAAATTTATGGTGGTATATTTTGATGACATATTGATCTATAGCAAAACATTAGAGGAACATCTTGAATACTTGAGTGATGTTTTTAATACTTTACGTGATACCCATTTGTTTCATAACCTTGAGAAGTGCACCTTCTGCACCGATCGAGTATCATTTCTTGGCTATGTTGTTACTCCACAGGGTACTGAGGTTGATCAAGCTAAGATCGAAGCTATACAGAGCTGGTCGACTCCCAACATGGTCACACAAGTGCGGAGTTTTCTCGGACTTGCTAGATTTTATTGACACTTTGTCAAAGATTTCAGCACCATTGCCGCACCAATGAATGAGCTTACGAAGAAAGGTGTTCCATTTATGTGGGGCACTACACAAGAACAATAGTTTCAGAGTTTGAAAGATTAGCTGACACATGAACCACTTCTCCAACTTTCGGATTTTGGTAAGACTTTTGAGCTTGAATGTGATGCTAGTGGAATTGGACTAGGAGGTGTGCTTATTCAAGAAGGTAAACTTGTTGTGTATTTCAGCGAGAAATTAAGTGGTCATAATCTAAATTATTCTACTTATGATAAAGAATTATATGCTTTAGTTCAAACATTAGAGACATGGCAATATTATTTATGGTACAAAGAATTTATTATACATTCTGATCATGAATCGTTAAAGCACGTTCGTAGTCAATCAAATCTGAACTGTAGACATGCTAAATGGGTTGAGTTCATTGAATCGTTTCCATATGTCATTAAGCACAAGAAGCGCAAGGATAATGTTATTACTGATGCTTTATCTTGTCATTATACCATGTTATCTCAACTTGATTTCAGAATCTTTGGTTTAGAGACAATTAAAGAGCAATATGTGTATGATGTTGATTTTAAAGATATATTTTAGAATTGTAAAGAAGGCAAAATCTAGAATAAATTTATTGTGAATGATGGATTTTTGTTTCGTGCTAACAAGCTATGCATTCCAGCTAGCTCCGTCTGTCTTTTATTGTTACAGGAGGCGCATGGAGGACTCATGGGATATTTTGGTGTCAAGAAGATGGAGGATGTTTGTAACAGCCCAAATTTCAAATTTCAGTAAAAATTAAAATTTATTTACTTTTGTGGATTTTTCTGGAATTTTTAAAAGCTTTTATAATGATTTTAAAGTCAAAACAAATTTATTTGCAAAATTAAAAGCCAACATTGAGTTAGAAATAATTTTATTAAGTCCAAAATAAGTATGGGAATTTCTGTGAATTTTTTCCTAATTTTTGGAATTATTTTACTATTTTCTAAAGCCTAAATGAATTATCAGGATTAAAACAAATAGAAAAGCAAAAGAAAAGTCAAAAATAGCTTTGGGCCGAACCCAAAGGTTCGCCCAAAACCTCACCACCCATTTCAACACGCCTACCAACTCCCTTTCTCGACCGCTGGATCAACATCCAAACACCACGCCGCACACACGCACGCCAACCCATGCCAACCGTTGGATTAAAATCCAACGAGTCGTGCACCCCCGCTACGTCCACGTCACCGCTAATGATCGTGACCGTTGGATGAAAATCCAACGACCCGTGTTCTTTCTTCTTCCTCCCTTTCTTCCCCGCGCCGCCTTGTGAAACCGCCGCCATGACCGAGTCTGGGAAGCTCCGATTTCGCCGCTTTTCCTCTCTGTCTCCTCATGGTCGTACAATCGCTTCCCCGCCTCCAACCGCCCACTCCCACCTTCTTCCCCTTCTTCGCGCCGGTTTTACCCACGAACGCCGAAACCGCCGCGCACGCCTCACCTCCTCCACGCCGCCTGCACTCCTCCCGCCCTATAAAAGGGAGCACCGAGCCCTCTTCACTCCGAACTCGGCCACCACCCACTCTCTCTCGCCGTAAGCTCGCCGGACCGAAGCTTTCGCCACCGCTGCTTCAAGCTTCGCGCCGATTTCGCCGCCGCGCCGACGCCTTGTCTCGCCGACACCACCATCGTTTTCACCGCGACTGCGCGCACCGGTGCTCGCGCGCCTTCCCGAGCGCCTGATCTCGCCGCCGCAAGACCAACTCGCCGCCGCTTTCGCCACCGCGACCACCTCGCCGCGCTTCTTCGCCGCCGTAGCGCACCGAAGTTCCTTCTCATTCTCTTTTGGTACCTATCGCCGCCGTGAGACGCCGCGATCGCCGTTCCTTGGAACACGAAGCGCCGCTTCGCCCGGCGCCGACGCAGCACGCCACCGTGGCGCCACTTCGCGCCACTCAAGATTTAACGCGCGCGTGGCCGCCATGTGGCGCTCCACGTGTCGCTGCGTGGCGTGCCACGCAGCTCCACACGCCGCTTTCACCGTAGACTCGGTCCACATAAACCGTGAGACCGACATGTGGGTCCCACGTGCGAAATTCTTTTAATTCATTTAAATTCTGAAAATTCTCGTCACCAAGATTAAGAATAAATAGATTTTTCAAGAGAAAAATAATTCGGAAATTCAATTAAATTTCATATTTAGGTTTAAAACTTCTAAAATTCATAACTTTTGATATGAACTCCAAATTGAATGATTCAAATTGCAAAATTTATATAAAATTATAATCTAGCTAACTAAACCAAAATATTTCAATTTGGAGTTAGTTTGAACTATTTTTTTGAATTTATTTGAATTTGAATATTGAATTTGTCGATTTTCACGCTTAGACTTCGACGACTTCGAGAGTTCGACCAACTGAGGATTTAGAATTCCAAGACATCAATGAAGGCAAGTTACACCATTGACCATATTGCCCCTAGTATTTTATGTTATTTTCAGTTTTTAATTCTTTATTGCATGCATGTGTTTGTATAAATTCTTTAATGTCCTGTTTTATGTATAGTTGCCCCCATGTTTTATTGTATGGCCAATTTGAATATTGTATCTGACTACCTTGACACCATAGGCAAAATATTATCAAAATTAAACATATGCTTAGCCAGGCTTAGTTCACACTTACAGAATTTGGGAGGGTTTTCACCAAATTTCTTACAAATTTATTTCAAACTTGACATTGTGGTATTGTCTTACCACATGGATTTATAAATAGAGTTTTATTCCAAATAAAATCAAAAATGGGTTTTGACTTGGGCGAAATGGTCGGAATGGTGGGTGCAGGTTTATGCACGGGGTTGATCTCGTTAAGATTAAGGCCCATGGTTTGTAGGAATGACGTCCAAGTCAATTGAGGACCGATCTTTGAGCCGCTTATTGCTATGCCGTATCGTACTACCACATGTCCTGTATGGGCAGGATTTGGCTAATTAATTTGTGATGTTCTAGTGTATTTATGTCATGTGATTATGTGGGTGTCGGTTAGACGTTTTATTCCCACTTGGCGCAAGAGGGGGCTTTCGGAGGACGGTTAGTCCAAAGGGGCGAAACCTTAGCGGGCATGAGTATACTAGGACAAAATATTGTAAAGGCCTCATGGTAATTGCTCAGTCACACGCCTACGAAAGCGTGAATTGGCCGACATAACGAGCATGTCACCTCGTGTGGGTAAAGTTGTACCAACTCTACAGAGTAGAAACTATTCGAATAGCCGCGTCCGCGGTCATGGACATGCTAGTAGGGCCACTTAAAGTTAGAATTGTTTTTGGTTTTTAAATACTTTATTAAATGTGAGGATGGTTAATCCTTATGAAAAATTGGGCGGGAAGCCAAGTGTTAGGAGGGGATCCTTCACTTTATCATTGGAGGTTATCCACATTATAACATTGTCTTTTCAAAAATATGATTTTAGTCATAGTATAAAACTGCCTTAGAAAATACTATGTCTATTTAAACTGGAAATGTTGTTTATGCAAAACAACCCCTGCCATACTCACTTGTTACCTTATGCATGCATTTTAATTCAATATTGGGTGTAACTTGCGAGCATGGAAGTTGTGCTCATCCTTGCTGAATAAATCTTATTCAGGAGAAGACTTCTTCCCCGACGGTGAGGATCCGGACGAGTAGGCCTATGACCCAGACGATTGCCTATGGCGCATCGTGTGGCTCACCTCTATTATATGTTTCCGCTGTGTTTATCATTTGTTATTTGATATTGTTGTTCAGACTCATTTGTATTAAACAATTATTTACTTAATGTCATTTTTGATTTCGTGATATGAATGTGATATCCATTTTGTGAGATTGTGTACACTGGAAATCCTGGATCGGTGTTTGAACACAGGGAATTCGGGATCCTTCGTTCCGGGGTTCGACAATGTTTTGACCGATCACTTCTATTGGCCTAAGTTGAGCGCTATGTGTCTCGCTGCACTACATGCAACAAAGCTAAGTCATGTCTTAATCCACATGGTTTATATATGCCTCTTTTTTTTCCTAGCGTACCTTGAGAAGATATTTCTATGGACTTTATTTTATGACTGTCTAGAACAAAGAGGGAGAGGAATAGTATTCTTGTTGTTGTGGATAGGTTTTCTAAGATAACACATTTTATACCTTCTCATAAGAGCGATGATGCTACAAATGTTGTTGGTTTATTTTTTAGAGAAATCGTTCGACTACATGAAGTGCCCAATACAATTGTGTTTGATCGTGATACGAAGTTTCTGAGTCACTTTTGGAAGACACTATGGGCTAAATTGGGAACAAAGTTGTTGTTTCCTACTACATATCATCCCCAAACAGATGGACAAACTGAAGTTATCAACTGGACATTGTCAACTATGTTGAGGGTTGTTTTGAAGAAGAACTTGAAGATGTGGGAAGAATACTTACCTCATGTGGAGTTTGCTTACAACTATTCGTTGCATTCAACCACAAAGATGTGCCCTTTTCAGGTAGTATATGGATTTACGCCTCGCACTCCTATTGATTTATTACCTCTACTATGTTCAGAAAAGGTAAACATCGATGTTAAACAACGTGCTGAATTGATTCTAAAAATGCATAAAATAACTAAGGAGAATATAGAGTGTATGAACGCAAAATATAAACTTGCGGGTAGTCAGGGTAGAAAAAAAATAGCATTTGAACCTGGAGATCTTGTTTGGTTGCATTTGCGCAAAGATAGGTTCCCTGATTTGAGAAAATCAAAATTGATGCCTAGAACTGTTGGTTCATTTAAAGTGTTATAAAAGATTAATGATAATGCATATAAACTTGATCTGCCTGCATATTTTGGGGTTAGTCCCACATTTAATATTGTAGATTTGAAGTCAGACTTGGGAAAAGAAGCTGACCTTGAGTTGAGGATGACTCCAATTCAAGAGGGGGAGGATGATGAGAACATCATTTCCACTGATACAACCATACGTCCTACTACTATTACAAATACTACTCCTCAACTTGATGCAACACAAGGGCCAATTACAAGGGCACGTGCACGTCATCTAAATTATCAGGTAACTTCGTTTCTAGGAGTTTATAATTGTCCTATTGAGGATGGATTGCTACCTAAGTCTTGTGATGTTATTCTACTCAGGAACCAAGGCAAGGGGAGTAGCACTACTACCACAACAAGTCCAGGCCGACCCAGTTTCAATTCCAGATCAATTCGGAATCAGCCCGACAGCCCTGACTTCAAACATGCATAACTTTCACATACGGAGTCTGTTGGAGGTCCACGAGTACTTGATGGAAAGCTTATCGCATCCTCTTTCCAACAGATCTAGCCCCACGTTCAAATTCCTTTTGTACGTGCCGCAATCACCAAAACAATATGGCACTAATTCTGAGACCGAGTCAAACGGGTATTACGCTACCTCCACTTGGGCCCATAGGCCTTGTAGCCCCAGGGGCGTGTGTCCACCCCCCTGGCCGTCACCCTCATATATTCTCATGTGTGCGATACTTTAGGGTTTGGGTTTTGTTTGGTTTAGTTTTCCAGTTGTGAAACTATACGGTGTCCTCTTGTTCGGCTAGGGCAACAACGTCATCGTGCTTCAAAACCCCACAACTTTTCAATACAAATATTATTTCCTATTCACAATTTCAGATTGCTTATCTATCGTGTTCTTGCTTGTTCTTCGTTTGTATACAGGAATAGACCTTCATGGTCAAGTTGATCGTGCTCCTAGCAAGGTCAATAACAATCTTGGAGTTGATTCAGCGATTGCTTGGCATATTGGTCGTATACGATTGGTAGCCGAATCACGAGTCGTCTCCTCAAAATCGAAATCATCCCTCTCATCGAAAGATCGAGACACTCTTTGTCGCATCACAAAGCCTGCAGACCAGTATCAATAACTAGTTAGGGATACACAAAACATTGACTCGTAGCAAGTTTGTAGCGTCCCAATTTTGAGTTTTTCAAAATATTTTATTTAAAATAAGGTTTTATAAAATTTTCATGATTTTCTAGAATTTAACAAAGCTTAAATAGAATTTTTAGAAATTAAAATAATTTAATGTGAATAAATCAAACATCCATTATATTCGAAAGTATTTTATTTAAGTTACTTATGTTCTAAAGTATTTTTATAAATTTTATGGAATTTTTTCGAGTTCATTTGCTATTTGCCTTGTCTTATTTGGATTTCCTGTATTTTCCTAAAAAATAAATAATAATGATTAAATACTAGAAAGCCTTGTGGGCTGATTTCTCTCTATGACCCACTGGGCTAGAGTTTACCTGATATCCGAAATAGTGTTTACCAGATACTATCCTATAAATTATCTGAATAACTCCGAATCCGACGGATACCTCCTTCCCGAAGCCGTTTATGTATCCAGCTTCGAGTATGAAATCCGAGAAAAATCCCAGATATCCAGTATCAGGCTCCGAATAAGATCCAATTTATTCAGACAAACGAACGGTCAGGAACTATCCGCTCTGTTTGCACCCCTAGCTGGGGCAGCCGAGAGCGCCCACATGCCAGCATGTATTACTTGTGTGAGGGGAGGGGAAGGGAGAATGTATCATCAACCATCATCAATACATTCTTTTTAAGTAGTAAAGATATATATATAGTCTATCATTTTTCTCCTCAGAGAAAAGTACCCCACTATACTTTTGTTGTATTTTGGGAATAATTGTGTGTCCTTAGGATCCCCACATCCTTGATTTATAGTGTCAAATATTACAATCCGACTTGCACATTTCTTGGACTTTTAGACTCATACATGACTTAAACTCTATCTAAACTCTAATATCCCCAACAACTTGTCTGGACAATATTTATAAATCTTAACTAATTCGATCCATTAGATCGAAAAGAATTGATGGTACGCAGTTATTTGTAAGTACTGTAAAAGTGCCCAAGAATAAATGGAGAATAGGCTCCTTCTAGGGACAAAGAGAGAAAACACAGGCACCATTTAATTCCTGACCAGCTCATTTTCAGTAGATTATCCTTAATCGGATGAATTGGATTCACGACTTCCTCCATTAAACCATTCTGACAAAATCCTGCCAGCTGCTTTTGGTGTCCTACGAACTTTCCTGTTTCTGTTGTTCAGATGAATCCTCCCTGCGTGTTATTCGAAAACAAATACACAAAATTAGTTAGTGTTCTTATGAAATCATACTTGGTTCATGACATCGATCCTCTGATCAATAAATAGTAATACTTTGTTAAGTTGGTAGAATGCATACTAGGTAGCTTCTCCTATCCTTTCACCAGTAAAATTGGATATAATTACTGTTAATGGTTAGAAAATAAAATAATAATAAAATGGAAATGAGCTATGTATGTATCACCAAAGAAAAAAGCAGAACAGTACACCAAATTTGCAGTTATTTTGCTACACTTGCTCCGGATGCACAGTCGAAGAAAAAACTTACTGTATAGCTGAATAAAAGTATTGCTTTGGTGGTATCTCAAGTTGATCGGCGCTTTTCTCGAACATTTCTAAAACCTTGCTCATTGTAGGGCGAGACATAGGGGATACTTGTATGCACCACAGGCCAATTGAGGCCATTTTTCTTGCGATCTCCTCAGTTTCATCTCCCATGTCAAATGAGTGCAAGCTACCCACTTCAGCCAAATGACTATAAATCCAATCTGGAAAATACACCTCGCTAGGCTTGTCAACGCTTGCTTTCAAATTCTTTCTTCCTCCGACCATCTCCAGAAGCATCATTCCATAGCTGTAGACATCTGACTTGGTCGAAACAACCCCAAACCTTCTCGAAAAAACTTCTGGCGCGATGAACCCAACAGTCCCTCGCATGCCGGCCATTGATAGGTAACTCTCCTTTGGATTGCATAACTTGGCCAATCCAAAGTCGGCGATTCTGAGGACAAAATCATGGTCTAGTAGGATGTTGTGCGGTTTGATGTCGAAATGTATGATGCGTGTACTGCATCCACGGTGCAAATACTCCAAACCTCTAGCAATGCCTATTGCTATCTCATATAGTTTGTCCCATCCAAGAGTTATTTTTGAATTCTCAGCATAAATGAATTTATCCAATGATCCATTAGGCACGTACTCATAAATGAGAGCTCGTTTTGATCCCTCGAAACAAAACCCAAGTAGAGTGACAACATTAACATGAGATGTCCTTCTGATACTGATAATCTCATTTACAAATTCTTCTCCATTTCTAGTGAAGTCGTGGAGGAACTTTACCGCAACAAATTGGCCATGAGGTAAAGTACCTTTGTATACCATTCCATAGCCACCTTCTCCAAGCTTTTCACTAAAAGATCTTGTTATTTCCTTCAGCTGTGAATACTTATATCTCTTTGGAGCCAGCGAGCCATAATTTTCTAGTAGCTCTTCAATGTTTTCCTTATGATTAGAGTTCTTTTCAATGATTGGTTGAAATTTTCCAGTCTTACGAATCTTCATAACACTAATCACACACGCCATGACCAAGAGAATGGCGGCAACAGTTGAAACTAGTACAAAAGGAATGTGTGAATTTCTAGCAAGTTACACATATAATTTCATAAGTAATGACATATAGCATAAATTTATTTAAAGAAAGAGAAAAAATATAAGGCAACCCCTATTTTCAATTATTGAGGAGTATAAAGCAATTTGTTTCTTGTTGGGCAAGACATAGGGGATACTTGTATGCAAGGATCAAAATCTCGGAACCAGAGGAAAAACCGCGTGGCGACTGAAAACGGTAACCAAACTAAAATTTGATTTTACTTAAAAACCGGCCGAAATTCAAAAATTAAAATTTGAATTTGCTAAATCGAAAAAAAACAGCCTGTTTTTAAAATCCCAGATCCCACCGGGTTTTCCGGTAACCGCTAGGATTTTGAACCTTACTTGTATGCACCAGAGCCAATTGAGGCCATTTTTCTTGCAATCTCCTCAGTTTCATTTCATTATAATATGCTTTATCACTACAAGAATTTTGGTGTTCTGTGATGAAAAACACCATTAAATGGTGTATTAGTTTTTTTTTTTATAGTCAGTGATTCCTAATAATTTACCTTTCCAATAAAACTCACATTGTATATTTTTTTTCTACTTTTCAGTATTCTACTGTTTGGAACCATCATATTGAGTATTTTTTAGTTTTTTTTAAAAATCCTCTTGTTGTCCAATAAGTTAGCCATCAGAAGATTATGAAGAGATACCTGTTAGTGCCAATCTTACGCGAAACTTGCTACGCTTGGCATCTGCAAAGAAAATATATATATGCATGACTACGAGCCTGACCAAAGGAATATGATAACTTAGGGATAAATACTTACTAAATTACATTTGTTGTATGCCAAGTAATTAATATTAATACAAACTTGCACTTTGGAAGTTTGTATTACATGATAAAACCCAAGAAATGTTTGGTATGAGATGCAACCATTGACAACTTGAAAAGGACACCGACAACGCTTCAAGATCAGATTAGGTAAGTCAATTGGTCCATTGACTCCATTCCTCGGAAGAGCAGGTGTAACGTCTTCATGGCCTGATGGGTCTTTCTTATTGCGAAATCATGTTGGGAAACCACAGGCCTGGCCCGGCAGCCAGTTCATAAGTGGGCGCTCCATCCAAATCTAGTGTTTCTAGACTATAAATAGAGGGTGCTAGTCATTGCAAAAGGCCGATCGATTGATAAAGGAATAAAGAGAAACAAGAAGCCCCTATATTTGTGTGTTCAATCTACTATTCTGTATTTGTGTTATTGCATTGTTCTAAGCGATTCTACACTTGTCGAGGTAATTGCTCGGACTGGACTCGCTAGCGACAGTTCTTCAACACGTTATCAGTACGATCGACTCTCCTCGGATCAAAAGGTAACCGTCGATGAACGACACTTGTAGATCGAATCGTTTTTTCTAGATTACTTTCGATTCTGCAAATTTAGCTTTCTAGACTGTACCCTACGGTACAAATCCGCTCTAATCTACCGCGAGCCGACTTGGAGTCGTCGGTACAATGCCGATCGGTAGATTGCATGAAAGAGTAGATGTCGATTGTACTGTAGATTGGAAATCGCAAATTCGTTTTAATCTACCACGAGCCGACTTGAAGTCACTAGCCAAGCCGATTGGTAATCGCGCCGATGAACAGTAATCGGTTGCGCAAACAGCTATCGTTCGATGAACAGTAATCAGGCCGTGAGCAATACGAACGGTAAAAGCCCGATGAACAATAATCGCCCGTGATCAGTAATCGGTCGCGTGAACAATATTTTGCATATGAACAGTATTACCCAATGAACAGTGTTCACACATCAATGGAGAAAGAAAGGGAACTCCTATCTAGCCACTGTGCAGACACGTAGTCGTCGGCACAATGTCGATCGGTCAAGCTAGATGCATGGAAAAAATTGAAGGCACCATGTGCATGGCACCACCTAAAAGCGGCCGTGATCACCTCCGCGATACGTTACCGGTTAGCTAGTACGCCACCATGCATCTCTACGGAGGCAACGACAGAGCCACGCCGCTAGCACATGGCAATTATGCACACGCCGGCCTGGAGTCGCGCCACCGCGCCGGCCATGCTCCACCCGAAGCCGGCTACCCCCGCACAGGCTCCGCACTGCGAGCCCCCGTCGGCCGTCTGCACCATGAAGTCGGCCGCCCGTGCTTGAAGCCGTCGGCCCCCATACACAAGTGGATATCCCGCATGCGCGCTTGTAGCCACCGGCGTCGCCTCCCACATGGGACACCATGCATCGCCGCACAGCACCACCTCCACCCTAGCCGGCCCAGCCGAAAAAGGACAAGAAAAAACAGAAAAAAGAAAAGAAATTTCATTTTTGCTAAAAGGCCCTCCAAAAGTATGAAAATTACGCGAATTTTGTTCTCAGAACTAAAAAAAATTCGCGATTTAACCCCTAGAAATTGCAGAATTAGTTGAAAATTCATTTTCTAGCAGAAAAGGGCCTCGGGAATTCAAATTTTGAATCGGTTTTTTTGCATTTGAAGCATGTTTAACTTTGTTATTATTATTTCTATGTAATTTATGTATTGTATTTACTGTTTTGATTATCTGTGATTGTTTATATTACTTTTAATCACCGAAAATAGCAGTAAATCATGAAAATGCATTGAAAAATACGGGATCATGAACCGGGAGTTCGAAGAGCATTACGATAATTTTGAAACCATTTTTATGTAAATTACTAGCAGTAATCTTATGAACTCTTTGCCATTGCAGGCACGGAGGATCCATATCCATTAGTTGCACTCATGGATGTGGACAGTCCGGTAGCAGCCATCATCCCTCTTTTGGACATCGCAGCGGTCGTAGCCATAGTTGCCCAAGAGGAGAAGATCGCCATGGAGCAGATTGAGGCAGAAGTTTTCGAATACTTCGCTGATTCGATCTAGTGCACGCATTGCACTTGGATCTTTTATAGTAACTTGCAGTTTGCACTTGAAGTAGAACATCGAATTATTTTTGAATAATGGTTGTAACCTCTAGGAGAGCAAAGCATTAAATTCTTATGAGTTAGTCCTGCAAGGCTTATTTTTTCGTCTTTATAATAGCAAGTTATGTTTGATATTTGAAATATTTTATTTATTTGTTGCTAGCTTTTTACTGCATATTAATAAAGTACATTATATTAGAACGCGTGTGGTGCCCTATGGAGGAAGTGTGCTTAGCGGATAGCGGCAAACGAATACCATCCTGAGATAAACGAAATTTTTTCAATCGATCAGCAAGAATGCTGGTAGTCTTACAACAATCACAGATAGTGATACTTGTATAATAGGCTCAGAAAAGGCCATAATTATACTCCCGATGGGTACAACTTTGGTCATTGAAGAAGCCGTATTGTACCCAGAATCGACTAAAACTCTCAAGAATATTCACGCTAACAGTTTCCACGCAAAGACTGAAGAAGGGTATGGTAAGGAATACCTGCTCATTGCAAAGCATGAAGAAAGTGGAAAAGGGTATTAGAATGACTTCTTTCAAATGAAACTAGGCTATAATACACTAATATTAAGGCACCTGCAGCCTATACTACTCTGAAAATCGTATTTAGAAGCTCTAAATTTTTCTATCTCTAGCATTATAGATTATGTCGTCCAGGTCTTAGGATGATGAGAAAGATAATTAAGAATTCACAGGGACATAATATGAATGTAAAGAATTTCCCGAATCAGAAAGATTTTGTGTGCCCACATGTGCCACTAGAAAATTAATTACTAGAACTTCTGCTCTCAAAGCGAAGGATGAAATCCCTGCATTCCTGGACTGTATCTAGGGAGACATCTGCGGTCCTATATAGCCTCTGTCAGGGCTATTTAGGTATTTTATGGTGTTCATCGATGCTTCCTCGGAATAGTCGCACGTATGTTTATTGTCTACAAGAAACCACGCTTTTGCAAAGCTAAATCTCGCAGATAATTAAAAGTAGAAATAATCTCCCTGATCATCATGTGAAGTCCATCAGAATGGACAACACCGGAGAATTTACTTCAAAGGCATTTAGTGGTTACTGCATGGAAATGAAAATTAAAGTTGAGCATTCTGTACCACATGTCCACACCCAGAATTGACTAGCAGATCTTTGAAGAATTGTAATTTACCAACTACATGTTGGGGACACGCAGTCCTGCTCGCAGCAGCTTCATCAATTTTAGACTGTCGGCATATAACATCCATTCACCTACGCAACTAGCACAAGGGTCGGCACCGAAAATTTCTCATCTTCGCAAGTTTGGTTGCAAGGTTTATGTACCTATACCACCACCGCAGCGAACTGCAATGGGCCTTCTCTGAAATTCTGGGATATACATTGGTTATGATACAGCATCCATAATTAGGTATTTGGACCCTATGATTGGAGATTTGCATAATACCCGATTCGCTGATAGTATATTAGATGAGGTTAGTTTCCCGTCATTAGGGGGAGGAAATCAACCCCTTGATGAAAAATATCAAGAAATAACTAATAACGTGGCAAGCCACGGAAAGTCTAGAAGACAATTGAAGTGCAGAAGATAATTGAAATTCATGCACATGACCTGTGCACTAGTGAAGCAAATAGAGAAGTCTAGAAGATAATTGAAGTCTAGAAGACAATTGAAGTCCAGAAGATAATTGATTTGTAAGCATTAGCGAATAAACTGCCTGACCACTTTAGTGATTCGAAGAGCGTGATCAAGTTGCATGTGCCTACACACAATGCACTGGAGAGGGTTGAAATACTGATGAAGGTATCCCTAATCATGTCCTAAGTCCTCAGAAAGGACGAGAACTTCGGCCCCTCAAATTCGAAGTAATCGGGGACGCCTAGTGAAAAAGGATAAGAAGGACTTGGCATAACCGATCACCGAAGTGCCCCAGAACCAGAAGGAGAGCCAGCTGAGACCTGGCATAGGTATGGAATCTTTAGGAAAGGCATACCGGATTGAACATCCCCATAAAGAGAGATATCAACATGGATGTGTGCGCACACATCAGAGCTGAAAAACTAAAGAGACTTGCCCCGTAGTTAGAAACAGCGGTGAGCAAGTAGAAGCATTAGAAGAATTGCCCCTTGAAGAAATAGCTATAAAATTTATGACCTCGTGAGAATCTATGAATAAAACAACAGCCAATGTCAATATTTACTGTGTAAAGAAAATTGCCACAATCATCGATCTTGATCCAGAGCCTGCATCGCTCACTGAATGTAAGAAAAGATCAGATTAAGAAGATTGGAAGAAGGCAATAGAAACTGAATTATTCTCTCTGAATAAAACAGAGCCGTTTGGGCCTGTAAGCCGCACACCTGCCCGTGTGCACCCCGTAGGGTATAAGTGGGTATTTGTTCGAAAGAGAAATGAAAAGAAGCATGGCTCGTTGCACAAAGTTTCACTCAACATCCAGGAGATGATTATGAAGAAACCTATTCCCCGGTCATAGGCGGAACTCTCTTTAGATATCTATCTCAATGGTAGTGAACTTGAAGTTAGAAGTGAAATTGATTGATGTGGTAACAGCATACCTTTATAAAATATTAGATTCGAACATTTATATGAAGATACCTGAATATATCCCTATTCCGAACCAAGACAGAGCAAATAGAAATCTGTATGGTGTGAATCTCAGAAAGTCACTGTACGAACTTAAGTAATTAGGCGGGATGTGGTATAATCGCTTGAAGCGACTTTCTATGCAAGAAATGCTACACGAATAATGATAATAACCCCTATGTATTTATACAACGATCTCAGAATGGATTTTGTATAATCTCATAGTATGAAGATGATCTGAATATCACCGAAACCTTGGAAGGTATTAAGAAAGCAAGCTCTTACCTGGAGTCGGAGTTCGAAATGAAACATTTGGGTAAAACCAAATATTGCCTAGGCTTGTAGCTTGAGCATGCCCCTAAAGGGATTTTAGTACATTAGTCAACCTACACTCAGAAAGTGTTAGAAAGGTTCAGCTTTGAAAAAGCATACCCTTTGAAAGTGCCAATGGTCGAGGGATCTTTGCAGCAAGACAAAGACCTGTACAAACCTAAAGAAGAGGGGGAGAAAGCCCTGGGACCGGAATTCCCATACTTAAGTGCAATAGAAGCGCTCATGTATTTAGCAAACTGTACTAGATCGGACATTGCATTTGTCGTAAACCTATTAGCAAGGTATAGTGGAGAACCTACCAAAGGCATTGGCAGGGAATGAAGGACATCTTCCAATACCTCCAAGGAAGCAAAGAAGTTGGTTTGTTCTACAGAAAGAACTAAGATCTAACTATAAATGACAATGCAGATGCCGGGTACCTGTCGAACCTGCATATAGCCAAGTTGCAAATAGGCTATGTATTCATATGTGGTGGAACTGCAATTTCATGAAAATCGTCTAAACAGAGTCTTGTATCGACTTCGATGAACCACTTGGAAATTATAGCACTATACGAGGTCTCATGAGAATGTGATTGGCTTCGGCGGATGATTCACCGCATCCAGTAGTCGTGTGGATTAAATACCACACAAACCCCTATTATTATCTATAAAGATAATGTAGCTTGTGTTGCACAAATGCAAATGGGTTATGTGAAAAATCCTCTCACAAAGCATATCAACCCCCAAGTTTTTCTATGCTCATGAATTGCAAAAGATGGACAAAATTAAAGTACTGCATATTAAGTCATGTAAAAATCTAGCATATTTATTCACTAAGTCACTTCCAGCATCTAGCTTTGAAATGTGCATACGTAAAATTGGAATGATGAGACTTAGAGAAGTGCAGAATTCAGGAGGAGAATCTTCATGAGCTCATTATTAAAGCTTGATCATGAAGATCAAATACCTAAAGAGTAAATCCTGGAGATTAAATAAAATTGGGTGGATTGTACTCTTTTCTCTTGATGAGTTTTCCTGAAGTTTCTTGGCTAAAGTTTTGAACGAGGTAATTCGTGTAGCACAACAGAACGTGCATCATGTACTCTTTCTCCAAATTTTTCTCACTAGATTTTTATGGAGTTTTGACGAGATATGAACATATGAGGATGGGTGCCCAAGAGGGAGTGTTGGGAAACCATAGGCCTGGTCTGACAGCCGGCCCATAGGTGGGTGCTCCATCCAAACCCTAGCAAGGTCTCTAGACTGTAAATAGGGGGTGATAGTCATTGTAAAAGGCTGATCGATTAATGAAGGAATAAAGAGAAGCAAGAAGCCCCCTGTCGACGATCAAGACGTCGTTCTTACGAAATGAATAGGAGAGAATGACGTGGAAATTTTGGGGAGATAATGGAACTGCTCTTTTATTAATATGAACTGGAATTTACTGGGAATACCTTCTGACTAGATGGTGAACTACTCCTGTTTACACTGAGAACACGGCTTGCTATGCTACGATGTCAGACTTAAAACACAAATCTAATGTCTATGCTTTAGTCCGATCCAAGGGCCTCTTCTTGCTTCGTCCGTGCTCCATCTTTAAATAGCACTTGAAGGGGTGACAGTTACTTCTGGAGAAGACGTCTATTGTGAAGCGTCGCGACTAGTCGGAGCGGGATTACGGTTGATGGAGTATCAACCGTTCGACGGTTATATGTTTGTGAGATACTTAACCGTATGGTGGCTGTTCATCAGTGTCTCAGGATAAGAAACGTCGTGTGGTATGGAATATACGCACGTGTTCCATTCATCACACGGTAGAGAATATATCTGGGATCAATTCCTAATATCAGTTCATACCTTGTGCAAGCAGAGGTTAGGCACAGGACCTCGTCCGACCAGAGTACCCATTGTGTAACCTCTAGAATCTCTACGACTAGTGAGGTCGTGAACCTCAGGGGTTACGACCATGAAGACGTATGGTCTTTATGTATTATTTTTAATATAAAGAGGTTTTAATCCTCGTCAGCTAGCCCCCGAACTTTAAATTAATAGGTCGTGTGAACACCTCACTTCCGATGAAGTCGTATCAGGCAGACGCTCATTAAATGCAATGACATTTGAAGCGGTCTATATTCACTTTAAAGTTGAGAACTTGCCTTGGGAATCGAAGAGTTTTGTGTTCGTTGGAGAAAAGATTTTTGTCCGTTGGACTTTTGGGTAACTCCTGATTGTAGTTATAAATTCTGAAGGTATAAAAACCCCTTAGTAGACTTCAGGTTTTTACACTTCTTACTTTTTCTCTTCATCTCCTAAGAAAAATTTCCTCCGACCTCTTATTCTTCAACCCTCCTTTCTTTCCTCGATCAAAAACCCGACCATATCGGACCAAATTACTAACTGGTCAGCTTCCGATTTGAGCGAGAAGAAACTTGAGAGCATGGAGAAGATCAGGCTGCTTCCCAACAAGAATCTGATTTCTTGGAGGTCAGTGGCTGGAGAACATTCTCCGAGCAACGAAGATGGGGAAATTTCGGTTTTCCTCGCATATGTCGAATGTGGATTCAGATTACCAATTCACTTCTTCCTTCCTACCGTTTTAGAGTATTATGGAGTTGAATTGGTGAATCTTCCTCCCAATGCTATCGCCAATCTCAGCATCTTCATTTATCTCTCCGAAGCGCACTTGGGGATTCCCGCAAATCTAGATCTGTTCAAGTACTACTACAGGATGACAAAGTCTGGGAAGACTATCGGGACGCTTGGAGAGTGCACCTTGCGCCTCCATGACAGAAAAGCCGATGAGTACATCTTCATGTACTCAAAATCTTCGTGGTCATCATGGAAGAAAAGTTGGTTCTATATGACGGTCATGAAGAAAGATAGCCTTTATTATTCTGGTAAGAAGGTGGTCGAGAATCCAAAATGGCGCTCCTCCACGGAGAAGGAGGGAAAATAGGAAGATGGGCTGAAGCTATTAAGCTTCTTAGTGTCAAGGGTCTAACATCCTGGCACGTAGTGAAGGATTTTTCCATGCGTCGGATTAGTCCTTTGAAGGCCCGAGCATACCCAATGCTCTGGTATATTGGTCGTGATGATACGACCAAATATTCCAAAGAGGGTAAGCTCTAAGTGATTCTGACCAGTTTGTCTATATTAGTTGATTACTTTTGTATCCTCAAGTCTCTTGTTTACCTCTACAGCTTTATCTTCTGACGAGATTAGAAGCTGGATCAAAATGATCTGTGCCGGAGAGCCTGGCGACAAGGCTAGTTTCCCTCGGATCTTAGCGGTCGTTTCCGCCAAAGAGAGGGCCGAGAGACTTAGAGTAAGACTATCCCTTTTTTTGCTGTTCATACTTTTTCTGATCGGTACACCATAAATCCTCTTTGATGTGTAGTCGGTCGGGTTGAGGATCAACGAGGCCACTGAAAGTTGTGAGCCGATTGATGATCCGACCATCCCTACGACCACACAAGATGTCAGCCTTTCAGAGGTAGGACCGAACATAAATATATGTTTTTGATAAATGATTTTCATCACCTAATTATCTTTGATGATTTATTTAGGCGGTTGTCGTACACTCCAGCAAGGTCGCTAAGGACACGCCATGCATCGGCTACTATTTTGGACGTCGACGAATCTACACCCACTAACCTGGCGACCAGGGACCTTATCCTTGACCAACTGGTCGTGGATATTGCTTCTGATTTTCAATCAGTGGATGTGCAAGATCTAATCAACCCTACCGGTTCAGAACCAGTGAAATTGGTTGAGAAGAAAAGGAAAGCCAGCGCAACGGGTTTTACTCCAATGCGTTACAAGGTTAAACTCAAAAAATCGACCAGGTATATCTAAATGAAGAAGTCATGTACATACGTACCTTGAATATTTTAGATATGTTGAAACCTTCATCTTCCTTACTTTCTTCTTTTGTAGATCTTCTGGTGTTCCAGTCGTCTCTGACCAGAACACTCCTCAGGAAAAAGTTCCTGGGGAAGAGGTGGTCGTGGAGGTTTCTGATCAGGATGCTCCTCGGGCTAAGACTACAGAGGATGAAGTGGCTAAAGAAGCTCCCGAGTAAGTATCGGTACCGACATCTGCTCAGGATCCACTAGTGATTCTTACTCCGTCTCCGAGGGTAATAATTCCTAGAGATCCCCAACAGGTTCCACCTCCCCTTGGAAATACTCCTCAGGCTAACAAGTTCCCTTCCCCCCCCCCCCCCGATTTATCGAGGATAAGGAACTTGACGAGGCCTAGGGAAAGATATCGGACCATCAAGTCGAGATGGGTCCAGATATGATTTTTGCCAAATATAATGATGTGGCAATTCGGGTAAGTGTTTTACGACCATCTTCATAACTCTTTCTATTGAAGTTTCTTTGAAAACTTATCAAAGAAATGTACTTATTTTCATAGCATATGGTCGAGAACTACGCTGTGGTCGGAGGGCTGACCCAACGAATAAAAAATTTGGAGCAAAAACATTCCGAATTGAGAAGTAAGAACTTTTCTCTTTTGACTTCTTACATTTTATCATCTTATTCCTCTTTCGTAATTCAATCTCCTCTCTTTATTAGATTTGGAGAAAATCAAAGAAGAGGTCGTGGCTAAGGAAGCCATGATAATAAAACTTAAAGAATAAAATCAAAATAAAGACCGATCGATCGCGCATGCGAGGACCAGACAAAAGGAGGTTTTCGACTCTTACGAGCATAAAATCAAAGGTAACTAGTCGTAGACTTGACTAGTATTCTATGATTCCAATTTAAAGTGTACGTTGACTTCTTTTTATCCACTCGTGCAGAAAAAACTCAAGCACATGAACGAGCGGAAAAAAACTCTCGAGTTTGAGCGTGGCCAAGGGGCTGAATTTGATCGGAGTCTTGAAGACAAAGTCAAGGCTCTAAACAAGATGCTTTTCGACCTGGAGTCGGGAACGCAACTGCCCATTCTAAAAAGACCCTGCAGAGAGAATCAATTTTCTTGGCCATCAACTCGAAGACCTCAAGAAAGTGATAACGCTCTTTCGAGAGAACCATGCCAGGACAATGAAGGAAGCTATTGTGAATAGAGTTAGTGTTGCCTTGGCGAAACTAAAGGCTTCCGACCCCTCTGTCCGTCTTGGAGCTGTTGAAGAAAACTTCGACTGCTCCAAAGATGAAGCAACCAAACTTCTCGAGGAAGTAAGGCCTCTCGGTGAGAAAGTTGCGAAGGAAATGGAAGTCGGATCTCCATCACGCAGCGACCAGTATGGTGGTTCTAACAAGTAGATGAATGTAATATTTAAACTTTGTAAATGAAACTTACCTTTTATCATCAACGAAGTTCTTGTTTTGTCTTATCAATGTTATTAAATACTCATATATTTCCTAGCCCCCGACTGCTTATATTAGTAGATGAACTTTACTAAAGAAGCAGTAGACCAAGAAACTGAGTAATAACGACGACCATGGTATATGTGCTGATAATGTTTGTAAAAAATGATCTAGTGTACACTAGGAAATCATGTGGTCGGAACCAGTTTATGATTTCGACTAGCCTAGACCTTGTCCATTATCGAATCCTTGTGAGATACCACATATAGTCGGAAGATATAACAAGACTTGCTTTGATGAGAAGAAAGTATGCAAAAAAGGAAAAGATAATTATCTTTGTTTATATAAATTATTCGAAATTGGTCATAATGAATCCTAAGAATTGAAGATTTATAAAATATTTCGCAAAACATGCTCATGCTCAAGTCCGACTGGCAGCGAGGATCGTAGAAAAAGGACCGTCGCTAGGAAGCTCCTTCCAGTAGGCAGGACCACGTGCAGAGAGGAGAGACTTCGACTAGGAGGCTTTCCGTGTCCCGACCAGTAGCTAAACAAGAGTAGAATAGAATGTTGAAATAGAAGATTAATTTTCGAATTCTCGGGGAATAACAAAACCATATAAATTGTCTGTGTTGTGCTCCTTGTACTCATATGTTTCTTTGATAAAAGAGTATGTGGTCGTGCGTGGGAATCATTGAAGCAATGATCACGATTAAGATCGGTTTGGCATTTGACAATGAAGTCAGCACCAAGGAGTAATGGAGATCCCTCTTGGTTTGTTGTAAAGGGATATCGGAGAGAATGAGTGTCTTCTCCGACCAATCGTCAACAATAATAATATGTGACCATTAGCAATGAGTAATAATTATAAACAACCATACTTATCTTGAAAAGGAAATGCATCTTTATTGAAATATGAAATGAAATGAATAAAAGAAATTATACAAAGAACTTACGCAATTGATCAATATTCCAAGAATTAGACAAGATTTTCCCATCTGACATAGCTAATTGTACCGAACCTGGTCGGGTGACTTCGATCATAGTATATGGACCTTCCCACTTGGGTGAAAGTTTGTTGCGACCCGCTTGGTTCTAAATTTTTCTGAGAACTAGATCACCTACAGTTAGGCTGTGAGGTTGCACCTTACGACTGTGGTACCAACGCATGGCTTATTGGTAGATCGCTGATCATATCAAGACTTGATTCCGTCGCTCTTCAAGGAAATTGATGTCATCGAGTCATCGTTCATGCTGATCGTTTTCATTAAAACAATCAGTCCGAGCAGAACCAATTTTTAGTTCTGGAGGAAGCATGGCTTCAGCCCCATAAACCAAAAGAAATGGTGTTTCACCGGTCGCATGACTAGTCGTGGTACGAACGGCCCATAACACTGAAGGAAGTTCTTGAATCCAAGCCCCTGATCGTGTAATTAACTGGTCAAAAACTCGTCGTTTGATTCCTTGCATTATGATACTATTGGCTCGCTCAACTACTCCATTACTCCGCGGATGAGCAATAGAAGCGTAATGTATCTTGATACCTAGGTTGTCACAGAATTCCTGAAAATTACTACTTGAGAACTGGGTACCGTTATCCGTAATGATACGACTGAGTACACCAAATCGTGTGATCACGTTTTTTTGTGAGAAACCTCTTGGCAGCCTCAGTTGTAGTTTTGACAACTGGCTCGGCTTCGATCCATTTAGTGAACGTGTCAATCATGACGAAAAGGGACTCGAAGCCCCCGGGTGCTCTTGGGAAAGGTCCTAGAATGTCTAGTCCCCAGGTTGCAAAAGGCCAAGAAAGAGGACTTGTGTGCAAAGCTTGGGACAACTGATGTACTTGTCGCTATGAAACTGACATTGTACGCACTTCGTCACGAGCTCTTTTGCATCATAAAGGGCAGTTGGCTAGTAGTATTCTTGTCTGGAGGCTTTACCGACCAGCGTTCTATAGGAATGATGTGCTCTAGAGACTCCTCCATGTATTTCGGTTAGCAACTTAATGCCATCTGATTGAGATATGCATCTCATCAACACTCTGTGAGATCCTTATTTATACAAGGTACGTTCAATAAGAGTGTATGATTTGGCTTTTCGTACTATACGATCAGCCTCTACATCATCTTCTGGAATGAGATCATGCTGAAAATAATTGTAGATCGATGTCATACAATCTCTACCGTGATCGTGATGGTGCCAACCATCATCGACCTGTGGAGCATCCATGTTGGCAGAATCGAGGTGTGCAACCTCCTTGCGAACATCTATGTCCTCGGAAGGCTCGACCACCGAGTGTGAATCAAGTTTCTCGAGAAAAACTCTGGGCGGGACAGATGTCCTTGTAGAAGCCATCCATGCCAACTAGTCTGCCAGAAAGTTTTTCTTTCTAGGAATGTGTTGGATCTAAAAACCAAAGAAATGCTTTTCGAGTTTCCGTACTTCCGCTAGATATGATGGCATCTTGGTACTACAGCACTGATACTCTTTCCCCACTTGATTCGCTACTAGTTGAGAATCATCTTTCACTAGTGATCTGCAAATCCCGAGCAAATGAGCTGCTCAAAGTCCTACCAGCAAACCTTCATATTCAGCCATATTGTTAGTAGCAGGAAAGTTTAACTGAATGACGTATTTTATGTGTTCGCCAGTAGGGGAAAATCAAGACGACCCCAGCCCCTGAGCCTTGCAGCATCAAGGAACCATCAAAGTACATTGTCCACTCGTCGTGGTGTTCGTACTCGACCCTTGGGTCGGTTCAGGGTTTGTCCATTCGGCAATGAATTCTGTTATTGCTTGGGACTTGATTACTGTTCGTAGGATAAAATAGAGGTCAAACGCCCCAAGCTCAACCGCCCATTTTGCTATTCGTCCTGATGACTCCCTGTTTTCTAGGACTTGACTAAGGGGATACCCAGTTGGTACGACCACTTTATTAGCCTAAAAATAATGCCTTAGTTTCCTTGAAGCCATAAGGAGACTATAGAGCAATTTTTGTACCTGTAGATATCTTTATTTTGGTCCATGTAATACTTCACTTACGTAATATATCGGCCGTTGGACATTGTCACGTTCTACGACCAAACACCATCGATCGCTTGTGGCGTTGCGACCACATAAATCAGCAATGTCTCTCCCAATCTTGGAGAAACTAAGATTGGGGGACTCGTAAGGTACCGTTTAAGTTCTTCGAAGGTGTTGCTTGCCTTTTTAGTCCATTTGAAACTTCAATATTTCCGGAGAAGCTTAAAGAAAGGTATTCCTTTTTCACCTAACCACGCTATGAAATGACTTAGCGCTGCCATACAGCCGGTTAGCTTCTAAACTTCCTTCTTTTTGGTCGGAGGGCGCATCTGATCGATGGCGGTGATCTTTGCTGGGTTTGCTTCAATGCCCCTAGCCAAAACCAGGAACCCAAGAAGCTTTTCAGATGAAACTCCTAACACACATTTATCTGGATTTAACTTAAGGTTATGGCGTCTTAAGTTATTGAAAGTCTCTCGTAAATCTGGAATGTGACCGCCGGCGTTGATGCTTTTTACAACTAAATTATCAACGTAGGCTTTAAGATTCCGGCCTATCTGCGGACTAAAGGTTTTTTGCATCAACCTTTGGAATGTTGCACCAGCATTTTTGAGACCAAATGACATCTTTACATAACGGTAAGTACCATATGAAGTGATGAAGGAAGTTTTCTCTTCATCTTCTTTACTCATATTAATCTAGTGGTACCCTGAGTAGGCATCTAAAAAACTTAATAACTCACACCCGGAAGTAGAGTCTACAAGTTGATCAATGCGAGGAAGGGGAAAGTCATTCTTCGGACAAGCTTTATTAAGATCTGTAAAGTCGAAACATATTCGTCATTTTCCATTGGCTTTTCGAACCATTACAGGATTGGCGAGCCACTCTGGGTGGTCGACCTCATGAATGAACTCAGCTTTGAGAACCTTGTGAATATGCGAGTGGATTGCTTCCTTCCGATCAAATGTGAAACGCCTCAGCTTCTGCTTGATTGATTTTTTGTTAGGCTGCAAGGCTAACCTATGCTCGATCACCTCCCTAGGGACTTCGGGCATATCGGACGCCTGCTAAGCGAATACATCCTGGTTTTCTCATACGAAGGAGACGAGCAACTCTTCCTATTTAAGGTTGAGTCTGCTCGACCGAGATCTTGGCGCCTCTTGAGAAGCGCCACGAGTTGTACCTCTTTATCCGGTCGAAGGTTTTGGTGTCATCTTTGGCCTCGAGTGCTTGACCTGCATGGTAGTGGTGTTAGTTCCTCTGGTCGAAAGTTCGTCGATCAGTTCCAAACATTTTCGATCACATGCGTAGGCTATTTTTTGATCGCCTCGAACCATGATGACCCCGTTTGGTCCCGGCATTTTCAAACTTTGATAACCATAATGCGTGGCTATCAGGAATTTTGCTAAGGTCGGACGACCAAGGATTGCACTATATGCGGTTTCGAAATTCACCATATCAAATGAAATCTTTTCTGTCTGGAAGTTGTCGGGCCTTCTGAACGTAACCAGTAGGGACAAGTGCCCTATTGGCTTGGTGGTAGATCCAGGAACTATGCCATGGAAGGCATATTTCATAGGTTTTACCTTGGATTTGGGAATCTACATATCTTCCAATGCGCTTGCAAATAAAATATTCAAAAAACTACCCCCATCTACCAAGACCCGATTAACCTTGTAGTTATTAATAGTAGGCTCAATGACAATAGGAAACCTACCTGGTCGAGTCGAAGGGATAGGGCAATCTTCTTTGCTGAAGGAGATTATTGTCTTCGACCACCTTGAAGGCTTAACAGTGATCGAAGGTTCGGTAAGGTTGACTTCCCGCTCCATGGCCTTCAGATGACGTCTGGACTCGTACGAAAAAAATCCACCGAAGATCACGTTGACAGTGTGCTGAGGTTCTTTGTACTCCATTTCTTCGTCACCGTCTTTGTCCTTCTTGGAGCTTGTCTCCCCAAGCTCTTGTATTGAGGGGAGTGGACTTTTACCTGCATAATAATCTTCCAGCTTCTTTTGTCAAGCACGGCAATTACGCAAGTCGTGTCCTGCTTGCTGGTGAAGCGGACACCACTTCTTATTTTTCTTGTATTCATTGGTCGGGGCTTTAGCCTTGCCACGACCAGCATAATCTTTTCTTCCCTTGGTGAATTTTTCAGGAACCGCAAGAACCTCCTTATCGTCAGGTTTGCGGTGTCTCTTTTTCTTGAGAGCCTTCTTTTGCTTCTTTTCTGTCTTATCTAAGCCAGATTGGAGGATTTTATCTTTTCGGTCAATGGCCTCATTCCACTCAACCGCTTCGCTGGCGGTCGCGTACTTGTCAGCCATATCGAAAAGCTCGATGGTTGTTCGTGGGGATGTATAGCTAAATCCTCCGTAAACTTTCGGTTTCTTAATCCTGTTTTGAAGGCTTGGATGACAGAAGATTCTGCAACCTCTGGTATTGAATTCCGAACCTGGCTAAATCTTTGATATACTGACAGAGAGTCTCATTAGATTTTTGCCGGATTCGGTGGAGATCGTCTTCCTTTCCAAGGCGATCGTACGTACCCTGAAAATTTGCAATCAGAAGGTCGCAAAGTTGCACCCAAGTGTACACTGATCTGACCGGTAGGTTGAGTAACCAGGACCAGGCTAATCCTTCTAATACCGTGGGAAGATAGTTAGTCATTACATTTTCATCACCACCAGCGGCTCTGATGGTGGTGGTGTATATCTGGAGAAATTCCAAATGATTTTGAGTCCCATTGAATTTATCCAAATTGGCCGGTCGAAACCTATTTGGCCAACGCATAGCCTGGAGCCCTGTGGAGAAGGCTCGACAACCTGTGATAGTTTCATGGCACCTCCTTTGGAAAGGTGCCGGATTATAATCGATCGGAGACCAGTTTCTTAGATTAGATTGCTGGTGTTCTGGTATCCCGATTCGATCGTGGACGCTGACAGGATGCCTCCGAGCGCTTGCTTGATTCAGATGATGTCGAAGGTCATCAGGTCCAAGCGATTGCTCCTCTCGACGAAGTGAGGGTGAGGATTCTTGGAATAGCCTTCTCCCCTCATGACTTGTTGGTCAGAATCGTCGAGGAGGTCTTGGTATCAACTGGTCTTCAACATGACCATGCTGGCCCCTACTGCGGGAAGAATGCTGGGATGAAGTCATGGTCTGACTTTGCGAATGCCTTCGTTCCCGATATGCTTTTGTGCACTGCATAGTCTGTTGGATAATTTTTGATACCTGATCTACAAGTTGGATAAAACCCGGAGTCTCTGCCAAGACAGGGTCAGAAGTATTTAAAATATCTCTAACTCGCTGCAGGTTTTGTACCGTTACCGAATATCTCAGAGGATTTACGCTAGAAGAAGGTGTCTGATGGCCCGAATTTCCCCCCCCCCCTGATCTCCTGGTTGGTCTTGCCTGGTCCCTTACATGGGCTGTGGCAGATCAGCGATTAACCGATGGACGCCCACCGCCTGTTACCTCTGGCATTTGGTGCTTGACCGCTCGTACCATCTCCATCATTATGTGGTGGCAAGGCAACGTATGGAGGACCGTACACGGTATTTTGATCTGTATCTCCGATTGCATTGACCTCGGGCTTCCAACAGTGATCCTCCGATGAGCTTCCGTCGTAATCGATGGGGAGCCTTTCAGAGCTTCTGCGAGAAGCTTCCATGATGGAGAGTGGTCGGTAATCAGTACTTCTTGATGTCTTCGTAATGGTCTCAACCTGATCCGGCGGATTACCGATCGTATGCGGAGTCTTATCATCCCCACTTGGTTTATGACCAGTGGGGGTTTCATCGACACCGTCACCAGATGTCGGTTGGCTCCTGGAATTGCCAGAAGCCATCGGTGAGTACCTGTCAACCATGATCGCATCAAGGGTATATTGATCCTCGAGTTGCGGTGTTGAATTTTCATCACCTTTTTTGTCGGTCGAAAAGTCCGGGCTTGCAGAGGTTTTTGGGTGTTCCGAATTGGTCGGAAGCACTTTCTCTGAAACCGCCACTGATCGTAGCGGTGTATCCTCATCCATCTGGTCGACCTCACTGATATCTGCGATGGGCGAACCAGCGGAGGAGGAGGAGGATGAAGAGACTTTGTTTTCCTGTATGGCGCGGATGCATGCATCCATGTCGAGGTTGGTGTAGTTGGCCAAGTCGAACCAGTTTTCCTCGTCCCAACTTCCTACCATAACCTCATGAGTGATTACAAATGGAAAATGGACAAGGATTTGATGAGCAAAGAACTTCTTCCAAAACTCCACACCGCGTTCCCCACGGACGGTGCCAGCTGTCGACGATCAAGAGTCGATCTTACGAAATGAATAGGAGAGAGTGACGTGGAAATTCTGGGGAGATAATGGGACTGCTCTTTTATTAATATGAACTAGAATTTACAGGGAATACCTTCTGACTAGATGGTGAACTACTCATGTTTACACTGAGAACACTGCTTGCTATGCTACGATGTTAGACTTAAAACACAAATCTAAGTCTGACATCGTAGCATAGCAAGCAGTGTTCTCAGTGTAAACAGGAGTAGTTCACCATCTAGTCAGAAGGTATTCCCTGTAAATTCCAGTTCATATTAATAAAAGAGCAGTCCCATTATCTCTCCAAAATTTCCACGTCATTCTCTCCTATTCATTTCGTAATATCGACGTCTTGATCATCGACACCCCCTATATCTCTATGTTCAATCCACTATTTATTTTTTGTGTTATTGCATTGTTTTAAGCGATTCTACGCTTGTCTATAAGGTAATCGCTCGGACTGGACTCGTCAGCGACAATTCCTCAAAAAAATTCACTGACCCTGCCCTAACACCTAGTTTGGCCGTTGCTGTTCGGGCTTGTTTGAATGAGCAGGGATGAGGACAAATCCTTTCAGATGGGTAGGAAAATTAAACTAATTCTCCTATGCAGAATAGATAAGGTCTAATTAATCTCTACTTACAATCCAAGCAAGCCCTTGAGGGAAAGAAACCCCTGGGTTATGTGAGAAAGCTAGAGGATCATTTCTATTCTAAGTCTTAGACATGCAGGAGTCTACACGTGAGAAGGAGTGTTGAAGTATAAGTGAATTGTCTGTATTTTTGTCGGGACCCGAAAATGCATCTCAGGAACCCTCTGTGTATTCCGAACTAGTCCCAGATCAGTAGCTAGCTCACACAGAAAAATAGTGATGAAATACCATCCATTTATTCGATTTAACTAAAAAGATCTCAAAGTAACAAATAATAATAATAACTGGACCTTATGGTCAACGTTTACTTAACTTGCCTCGCAGGGCTAAACAAACAAATAAACTCTTACAGCGGAACGAAACTCTTCAAATGGCCAATCAACATGCCCACATGCAATCGAGTGGAGAAACGCATCCTAATCCGCAAAACCTTCATGGTACTCTTCCTGGTAGAACTCGGAGTTCCCTGGTTCTTCTGTGGAGATTAAACAACATAGGGCGCAAAGCCATGAGTACTTTGAATGTACTCAGCAAGCTGTGGGGAAATGTATGCAAATAGTATTCATACAGGGCTTGAACAAAGATTAGATGTATGGTTCTTTTGCATAAAGCAGCATTTACGATAAATACAATAAATAGATTGAAATGCTGAATTGAAAACAATAATAAGTAAATAAATAATTTCTTTGAAACAACCAGTGAACTTCCCATTCACTCCCAACCAAACCAAAGATAAGTGAATCCCTATTCACCAATCGACACAAACCACCAAGTGAATGACCTATTCACCAAACGAATATTATATTCATCAAGTGAACTTCCCATCCACACTCCGACACATTTTTGAAGAAACTCTATCTCCCGTGTGAAATCCCCAGGCACGTCCATAACCGCGGACACGGCTATTCGAATAGTTTTACACTCTGCAGAGGTTGTACAGCTTGACCCACAAGAGATAGATCAACTTATAATGTCCGTTTAACGCACTTTCGAGGTGTGCGACTAAGTGATCATCACAAGACTTTTACAAAGCTCCTTCTTAACCCAATTCTGCCTGCTAAGGTTTCAACACTGAATATCTTTCCGACAAGACAGGGCCCCCCTCTTGCGCCACTGTGAGAATACATTTCCCACGACTCACACTTCACATGACAGAACCAAAATTAAGACAGTGCTAATTAGTCAACCAGGTCTGTCCCATACCAGACATGTGGTTGTACGGTTACGGCCCAGTTCAATGGCACACAAGATTGAGTCCTTGACAAATTACTCAGGCAAGTCTACCACAAACCCACAACATGTTCAATCCACATCCCCACTATCCACCAACCACTCGCCCAAACAAAAACCATTTCGTTTAACCAAAACCAATGACAAACCCCGTCATGGTACACAAATTTTAACAAGAGTGGCTCACCACCATGATTCCATATTTCATTAAGTCAAAATTAATTATTAAGACACATGTGATGACAAACCCATCGTAACTAAGCAAGACTAAGCCTATGTACGATACCCATGTTGGCAATATAAATATATCCAACTAAGATTACCCATGCTAAGGTGACAAAGGATTCATAGCATTCAAATAGTCAATAGAGGCATAATGTCAACAGGTAATAGCTAACCCCAAAACAATTTATATAAAGATAGCATGCAATTTGTATAAAACAACATACTTTTGAAATCATAGGTTCAATATGATCAAAGAACCACAACTTGCCTTGGAATAAATCTTGTGATTGATCTTGATCTTGGTATGCTACTCCTTGCTCAAAGCTTCCCGAAGTATCAACGTCTACTCGCAAAACAGCAAATAAAGAAAATAAATAAAAATAGAGAGAAAACAAACTTCAAAAATTAAATAAAAATCTTAGATAATTAGATCTCGAATTTAGATAAATTTAGGAATTTGAATGGACTCAATCGGAGTTCGGATACAAAAGATATGGGCTTTGAAATATTGAAATCACATAAATTGATAAAAATCAGATTTATGGATTTACTGGAATTACTTTTCTGAAGGAAAAGATAATTATTGCATCAGTTGATGTCAGCAAGGGTATTTCGGCTGAAAAGAAAGGAAATTAAAAGATTATGACAGGTGGGACCCACTCGTCATAGGGATGGTGTACATGAACCAAGTTCACAAGGGCTTTGGCTCGGGTGGGATGTGGATGTGCCACACGGCGCTGACACCGACGATGACAAGGACGCCACATAAGCTAAAAGGCCTAGGTGGCTGCTGATTTGGCACGCAAGGTGTCAAGGGGAGGAACAACAGAGAAAACCAAGGTGCGGCCATGGCCGGCGATGAAGATGGCGACGGCGAGGCAAGGTCAACCAAAAAGAAAAACGAGATCCTCAGATCACGGTGAAACTTCTGGTGACAAGGCTTGGCGATTCCGACGACAAGTCGGCAATGGCGGCAACTTCAAGCGGCGAGGCAGTATACGGCCACAGCGACCACGACGATGGAGCAGCGCCCAGAGAAAAATTGAGGTGAGCACCGAATCCGGGATGGCTTGGGGATCACAGGGATACAAGCGAGGTGGCCGGAGACCAACAATGGTGGCGGCACGATGAAATTGACCGGCCAAGAGGGATAAGCACGGAGACGGCGTCTTGGCGACGTAGAAGATAAAAGGTAGATAGAGATCGGACTAGAACAACCTCGGGCACAATATGACGCGTTCTGGGGCAAAGGAGCTCACCGGAATAGGTAGATCGGAGAAGTGACCGGCGGTCGGTTTGTCGGACGAAGATGAAAACGGCGAACGGGAGGTCCGTGATCGAAGTTGGTGGAAGCCCAGCGTAGCACACGCTATTGCGGACCCGGTGCAGGAAGAATCAAGGCTGAAGATGGACTGTCGAGGAAGGAATCCGATGATGAAGCAGCTTCGGCGGCGCTTGGTTCTCCAACGATTGCGGCGCAACGAGGACGAGCTAGGACTGGAGATTTTAGGGCTTTGGAAGAGGAGACATGGGCGAAGAAATTGACGCGAGGCGGAGGCTTTATATAGGTATGGAGAGAAGGAATCCAAGACGAGGCGGCGGCGCTCACGTCGTGCAAGACACGGACGCGGGAGTCCTTGGAGAAGACGATGCCCTCGTGGAGAACGGACCCACAGGCAGCGAAACAAAATAAAAAGGGAAGGGCCAGTGCGGCTTGGGCTGCTCACACGTAAAGAAAGAAATGAGCGTAAGTGGGCTTCGGCTGAGCTGGGCTTTGACTGGGAAAAGAAATGGCGGGCGAGCGAGCTGGCTAAGAGAAAATAGGAAATGGGCCGGCTCGGTCGGAAGAGAAGTGGGCCAAAGGAAATAGAGTCGGGCCAAGGAAGAAGATTGAGCCCGAAACGGAATCTGAGATTTATAATAGTTTTTCCTTTTAAGAAAATAGCAGAAAATCCAAATAACAAATAGAAAATAACAAATGCACTCAGAAAAATTCTAGAAAATATATCCAAGCACATAGAACCCAGATAAAATAATTTTGATAATAAGTTGATGTTGACATTATTTATATTAAATTATTTTTGAACTCTGAAAATTTATATTAAACTTTTAACTTTAGCAGAAAAATCCAAATGGTTCTTTTTCTTTTAAAACTTCAAAAACAGACCAAATTTTGGGATGTTACAATTTTCTCATCAGCTTAAACTTTATGGTGAATTGGTTGGTGCATGCAACTCAATAGACTCAGCAGGGTGTTCTAAAGAGAGAACATGCTGAGAAGATAGCTGTGGGAGTAGGGTCAAGCTTCTTCCCAGTTTCCTACTCCTCCTTCCCTTGTATTCTCTACTTCTCAAATCCCTCCAAATCCATCTCTAGTTCCTCTGTACCCAGGTGACAGCGACTTGGAGAGAAGATAGTGACGATGGGGATAACAACGTGCTCCTCAGGTCCTCTACAAGAGCCATGGTGGCCCGGACACGAACACAACCGCATGCATGTGTGTACAGTACTGAACATTGACCATAGTTGCCGTGGTGGCTACCATGAGAACCAATCACTGATAGCTTCCAAAAGAATGCATGGTATCAACCAGCAGCCTCTCCGTGATATCGCAATAAATATGTCCTCTCTCAAGTTGTAATAACCTTCTTATGTGCAGTGCAGCAGTCTCCAGTCTCCGGTCTCCAGATCGAATCAGAGTTTGTAAAAAAATTGGTGAAGCCGACTTCACAATTTTTAAGCACAACCTCTGAAGAGTACAATGTTGATTAATTCTGTTACAATGTTGATTAATCCTGTGTGCTGATTTTTGTGTTTATTGTTTCCGTTTTTTGTTTGCATGGCTAACTCATAGTCATGCACATTGAGTGTTTCCGGTTTTTGTTTTATCCTGTGTGCCGGTTTTTGTATTTATTGTTTCCGTTTTTTGTTTGCATGGCTAACTAATAGTCATGCGCATTGAGTGTTTCCGGTTTTTGTTTTGCATGGCTGACATAGGAGCTAACGGCGGTTATGCGCATTGAAGTGCAATCATGGCACATGAAGCCTTCAGTTACTTGTTACGCATGTATAAAGTGATGAAAAAAACAGAAAATGTTGCAGCAGTTGAGCAGCACAAAAACAATTTTGTTTTCTGTGTTCTTTTGCTTCTTCCGGTGTCTAGGCGTTCTCGCGTTGAGTAGTAGATGTCACGGCCGATAATTGGTATCAGAGCCATGTAGCTTTGATCCTTGGCGATGGCGCGTGACAGTTCACACTCTCCTACTAGGTCTCCTCCCCGAGATGGGGTACAAGGCGACGGCAGCACTTCTCGCATGATCAATTTCGGCGGTAATGGCGGTCGCGAGATTGGATCCGGCAGCAGCTTGTGGTGCAACGGGTGGTAAAGGAGATGGGGGGGTCGGTGGTCTACCCCACGCTGACACGGACAAACTACACCGATTGGGCCCTCGTCATGAGGGTGAACCTACAGGCACAAGGCCTGTGGGGGGTGATCGAACCTGGCAATGCCGATTATCGCGACGACAGACTGACGCTATCCGCCATCCTTCGTGCGGTGTTGCCGGACATGTTGTCCACGCTATCGGTGAAGGACATAACCAAGCAGGCGTGGGATGCCGTGAAGACGATGCGGATGGGTGTCAAACGTGTTTGCAAGGCGAATGCACAGAAGCTTCACAAGGAGTTTGAGGATATCAAATTCAAGGATGGTGAGTCGGTGGACGACTTCTCAATGAGGATCACGGGAATCATCAACAATCTTCATATCCTAGGAGATACGTTGGAAGATAAAAAGTAGTCAAGAAATTCCTTCGTGTTGTGCCACCCAGGTATACATAGGTGGCAATCTCGATCGATACACTGCTTGACTTAAGCACGTTGTCGATCGAAGATCTCACCAGTTGGCTTCGATCAGTGGAGAAGTGCTACACGCGTGATGACTTGGGCGGCTCCAGTGGGCGTCTGCTCCTCACTAAAGAGGAGTGGCTCGCACACGCCAAGAAGAGGGAGCAAGGTGGCGGCTCCTCCGGCGGTGACAAGGGCAGCGGCAGCGGTGGTGACAACCGTTACCGTGGCAAGCCACGTGGCCATGGGCACGACAAAGGTAGGCACCACGGCAAAGGACAGTGGCTCGTCTAGTGCACGCCGTGACATGTCGCAGGTTAGTGCTACAACTGCGACAAGTAGGGGCATTACTCTAGGGACTGCCGCAAGACTAAACACGCCAAGCAAGTTAACCTGATGCAGGTTGACGACGACGAGCCTGCGCTTCTCATGGCACAAGTGTGTGTGCTCACCGAGGCTTCCATGGGCGACTTCTCAATGAGGATCACGGGAATCATCAACGAGGTGCACGCGCAGGTGCATCTAGGGCACGAGGAGGACGCCCACGATAACGCTTGGTACCTAGACACCAGCGCTAGCAATCACATGTCTGGGTGCCAGGCAAGCTTCGTAGAGATGAATGAGGGCGTCTGTAACGTCCCATTTGTCCTAGAAGTTCTTGCCAGATTTCAAAACCAAAAAGGAACCATTCGGTTTATTGGTTTGCTCAAGCTTAACTTGGAACTTTGGAAATATCAGAGATTTAACTTAAACTAACTTAACTTCAACTAAGTCCAATTGGCTTGTGCTCTTCGTTCGTTGATGGAGTTCTCTAGTGTTCTTTGGCTTTTACTTCCCCTTCTTTGCTTGCTCTGTGTGTGTCCCTCCACCTAGTTTTCCCCTCTTGCACCTCCCCTTGTTAGATCTTGGCCATCAGGACCTCTCCTTGTTAGATCTTGACCGCCAGGACTCTCCCCTTATTAGATCTCGGTCGTTAGGACCTCCTCTTGTTAGATCTTGACCGCCAGGACCTCCCCTTGTTAGATCTTGGCCGTCAGGACCCCCTCCTTGTTAGATCTTGACCGTCAGGACCTCCCCTTGTTAGATCTTGACCATCAGGACCTCCCTTGGTTTCATCCTGACTGTTGGGACCTCCTCGGACCTCTTTCCTTGGACCTCACGTTAGATCCTTTCCCCTTTTTGTATCTTATCCGTTGAAACTCCTCCTTGGTTGGACCTCCCTTTAAGTCCAGACCTCCTCGCGCTTTCCCCTCTTGTGGACCGTTAGATCTTAATTAGATGGCCCGATTGAGAGGAGGCGTTCGGATGGTCCGAATGTTCCTTTCTCCTTTGACCGCCTGATCAAGATCTTGTGGCCCTAGTTCGTTGCGCCTTTTTCTTTGTCATTTGGACCTCCTTCTCCTCATGACCTCTGGTCTTTTTACAAAGATCACCCTCTTTTGTCACGACCACCCTATATGGTCATGACCTCTGGTCTTTTTGTAAAAACCACCCTCTTTTGTCACGACCATCCTATGTGGTCATGACATCTAGTCTTTTTGCAAATACCACCTTTGCGGGTTGAGACCGCCCCTTTGACTGGTCCTATTTGTCAGTCTTGCCCACTTTCTCAATTCCTACGCAAGGGATAGCTTTTCAAAAGAGGTCTTGTAAACCCTAGGGTGGTCCAGGATGCTCTAGAGTTGGTGCTCGGAGGAGGTCTTGGAGCCCTAGGGTGGTATTTGGGAGCTCTAGAGTTGATGTTCTAGGGTGTTCGTGGGGGTGGTCCTAGGCGTGGGTGTGCCCAGATCTCCCACGAGTGGTCTTGAGAGTGAGTTGGTGTTCACGATCTCCCTTTTAAACAAATATACTTATGTATTATTGTTTTCAACTCGAGCTTACAACCTATTTATGTTATTTCCTGTGAAATATTGCTTTCTGTGACTAACCCTTCAGTTACTTGTTACGCATGTATAAAGTGATGAAAAAAACAGAAAATGTTGCGGTAGTTGAGCAGCACAAAAACAATTTTGTCTTCTGTGTTCTTTTGCTTCTTCTGGTGTCCAGGCGTTCTCACGTTGAGTAGCAGACGTCGTGGCCGACATACAAGGGATTGTCGCTCCCTCACAACCCTCTCAAACCTTTTAGGACCCTCGGATCCTTTGCCTATACAATAATCTAGTATTAAAGAATAACCTAGCCTCTAATCCTCTCATGTACCTCTTGCTTTTGATGAGTTGGATTGTGGCTTGTGTTCTCTACGATGACCCCTCATAGCTTTGTATAATGCTCCCTAGTTCTCCTTCAAAAGGAAGTAGGAATCCTAATCTTACTAGGATTATTATAGAAATCATTGTAGAACATATCTCCAAGTTCTAATAGGTTAGGGTATGAGTCACATATATTCAACAATCCGCAAAGTGAACAGTTTCATGTGTCAGGCGTAGAGATTATTCACCAAACATCTCCCTCGTTGAACATATATGGAAGCAACAGTCTGAATCTAATATCCGTCCATGAGAAGTACCTGATGGACTGACGACTAGTACATCTGAATCATCTTTTGCTACCATCACAGAGCATGCTCTACTCATTTGCCTCAAACTTGTAAAGTCCTTTATCATATGATCTTACTCATCACATAGATAGCATACAGGTGTGCCCTTGCTCTTGCCCTTCTTCTTCTTGTGACTTTTGCTTTTACTTACAACACCTACGGCAGCCAATGCTTGATCACCCAAGGATGATAAATCCGATGGCTTCTTCAAGGACTCTGCCTCCAATAGATATGTCACTACCCCATTAGACTTAAGAGTGCTTTTCCCGATGAGAATATTCATCACCAATTTCTCCCTTGGTGGTGGTAGAGATGATGCCAATATGACAACCTTGTCGTTCTCCTCAATTTTCTCATCCACACTAGTCAGCGATCTGATAACCTTGTCAAAAATATTGAGATAGTGAACGAACCGTGTGCCTTCCACCATGCGCAACCTAAACAGTTGCCGCTTCAACTCCCATCGGTTTGTCATCGAATTTTCCATATAAAACTCGTCTAAGTCATGCCATAATTTCTTTGATGAATCTTCCTTAATCACTGAGTACTTTACCTTGCTGGAGAGATTTAGACAGATTGTACTGACAGTCTTCCGCTCCATCACCTTCCATTCTTCAACAGATGTCTTTTTCAGTTGGTCACCTTCAAGAGCATCGATTAACCCTTGCTAGATAAAGACATCCTTCACCACACATAGTCACACGCTAAAATTTTCTCCGCCGTCAAATTTTTCTACTTGATTCCACATCGTAGACATTGATCTTGATTTTGTGTCATCTGACGCTTTGCCAACCTTGGCTCTAATACCATTTATTATACTCTAATGCCCCTTCTTATGCGCAGCAACCCCCAAATCAGATAAGAGTTTGTAAGAAATGCCACAGGTGTGTACGATATCAAGAACGAAGTAAATGAATCCCGTAAAGAGAACCTAATAATAGCGACAAAATAATCACGATGAGAGAAATATTCAAATTCTTTAAGCACAACCTCAAAAGATTACAAGGGATTGTCGCTCTCTCACAATCCTTTCAAACCTTTTAGAGCCCTCGAATTCTTGTCCTATACAAGAATCTAATGCTAAAGGATAATCTAGTCTCTAATCCTCTCATGCACCCTTTGCTTTGGATGAGTTCGTTTGTGGTTTATGTTCTATATGACCACCCTTTGTAGCTTTATATAGTGCCCCCTCGTACTTCTCCAAAAGAAAATAGGAATCCTAATCCTATTAGGATTATGGTAGGAATCCCTGTATAATAAATCTCCATGTCCTAGCATGTAGGACATGAGTCACCCATATTCAACACCTCACGTACATCTTCGTTGGCTCAAATACAAGTTCACATTCTCTTGAATTACGTGTGATGATGATCAGAGGCATGTGCAAGCCGGTACACGAGACACAAAATAAGACGACTGCTCATATGTGGATGGAGGCACGGATTGGTGAGGCATGGCACTGTTGGCGACAAGCAAGGATTGGTGATGAGGTAGACAAAGCTGCAGTACAACCCCGACGGTACGGTACGTAGCTGGGATTATAGTTTTGAGGTAACCCGTCAATCTCCTTGTCATTTAATTACTTCTGTGGATTTACCGCTAGGCTTTGAGAAGTTTACTGTTTTCTAAAATTACATTAGGACTGCGCATAATCCTAGATTTTCTACCATTTTTAGACATACAACAACTAGGGATTAGTAAAATACTACAATGAACGTCATAATAAAAGAAAAGAACTATTTACTACACGCAAATTTTGGGTGGCCCTGACCTCGGACATATGGAGTAGTCGGGCTAGGGAGTATTATCTTAGTGTAGTTGCTCATTATGTTAATGGTGACTGGGTAATGAAGGAAAGAATTATAGGTTTGCAATTAATTGATGTAGCACACGCAGGTGAGAATATTACAGACTGTATCAAAATCGTGGAAGACTTTGGTCTTATAGACAAAATATTCTCAATTACTTTAAACAATGCCGCTTCAAACTCTAGGGTCATGGATATTCTTACTCCAGTGTTGAGTACATACGCCGATTCATTCTTGCTACATCAACGATGCACTTCTCATATTATTAACCTTATAGTCAAATGTGGTTTGAAGAGGTTGAATCTATATATTAAAGCTTTTTACGATACGGTTTCTTTCTTGAATAATTCTAACGTAAGAATAGCAGCATATAAGAACTTCTGCAGGGCGATGGGTGTACGTCCAAGAAAGTTCAGTTTGAACATGTCAGTAAGATGGAACTCTACTTGCCTGATGCTTACAAGTCTTTTACCATATAAGAGTATTTTTTTCTGTTTTTATTCAAACGCACTATCAGAGCATTGACGGTATGATACTACTGACTGAGCAACATTGGTTCGTTGCTGAGAAGATACTACAGTTTTTAAAATTATGTGGCCACTGTTGCTTTGTCCGCTGTCTATTATCCAATATCTCATATTATTATGCATAGTATTTTACAGATTGTCACTCAATTGAAAATGTACAAAAATAACTCAGTTTTATGGGACGCTATTGTTGCTATGAAAAGTAAATACCTTACATATTGGAGAGAAATCTATTTTCTATATGCATTTGCATTTATTTTAGATTCTAAAGGAAAATTGAAGCATTTGCTAATATTCTTGATCTTTTTAGTGATGCTACAGGGCTAGACTTGGCATTTATTTTAGATTCCAGATGTGGAAAGGACGTTCAATTTAGTGTGGTTGTTGGGCCGTGTCACTTGGCTAGCTAGACCCGTGCTAGACATGAAAGGACGCTAAATTTACCAATAATGTTTGGACTGTTCAGTACTGAGGTACACTCACCTCTGGACTCCACCGGAGGAAGCAACGACGGCGGTGCGTCCGATGAGGAGAATTCCGGCGCCACGACGAGGCTCGTCGTGTTCGGCGGCATGTAGAACGGCACCACCTCGAACCTCGTGTAGCATGTCAGCGAGTAGGCGCGCCCCCCTTTCGTCCTGCGCGCATGCACATGTATGCACCACCGACCGATTCAGTTAGGTCCAGTGGTGTCAGTGGGCAGTGGCCGGTAGACCTTACCTCGATGAATGTATGTGTTCTTACATGGGCAACGACGCGGCGAGGCTCTGGAGGCAGCGGCGGCAGTCGTCCGTCGACAGGTCCTCCACGCACTGCGCGAACCCGTAGAGGCTCTCGTCGGCGGTGATGTTTGTCTGGCCGAACGAGGACATCCGGCCGGACGACGCCGCGGCAGCGGGCGCGAGTCGGTCCATGAGCCGCCTGAGCGCGGCGCTGTACCTGTCGGCGTCGCCGGCGCTCGTCATGTTGTTGTTGTAGAACGAGAACCTCTGCTCCATGTCCGGGCGCGCGAGGAAGCTCGCGTTCGCGTACCGGAGCAGGCAGTTGTTGTACATCATGGCGGCGCCCACGGCGCGCGGGCACGCGAGCGTCACGTTCCCCGCCGCCATGTCCAGGCAGAGCGGGCACACCTCCGGCGGCGCGTCGGCGTAGCAGATGGCGAGGCCGTGCGCCTCCTGGCCCCGCGCGTCGCCCTTAGTGTCGTTGGCATAGCCGTCGCGGAGCGGACGACGACGCCAACTACGTCCTTGAGCATGCCGCGGAGGTTCGTGTCGTAGGCGCTCCCCGGGGTGTACTTCGCCGGCAAGCACGACGACCAGACCTGCACCGTCTGCGCGAGCGCCGGGGTGGCGCGAAGGACGTAGACGGTGGCGAGGAGCACGACAAGGATGGAGTCCATGGCATCCGAGTTGCGCTAGTCCACCACAAAGTTTGTGCACGCACGAACGCGTGCAGTGCGGACGTCCAGTGCGACTTTGTTGTCCAGTGCAGACGTCCAGTGTTGAAAATGAACTAAGTATCGACAGGCATCACAAAAGTTCGTGCAGTTCAGACGTCGGCAGCTACGTACTCGGTTCTACGTACTCGGCATGGGGGCACATCAATTTATTGGCGCCAGAGGAGACGAGACGAGACGTGATGCTGGTCAAGACGTCAAGGTCTGATTTTTTTTCAATCAACCATAGTGTGTACAGGGAATTTCGGAAATTACGGTGATTTCGTCACCCTCCGAAATTTTTAAATGTTGTTCAAAAAAATTAGAAAATATTTGAATTTGAAAAAATTACATCTGATATTTGATTTTGGACAAAATTCAATCAAATTTCAAGTCCCAATTTCGTTCAGTTTGAAAACCTATCAAAATTTTGAACCAAAATTCTGAATTTTCGTAATTTCGCCCCAACAGATTTTTTCAAAACAAAATAAAGTCCCTGTACATACATGGGACCAAGCTTAGCTAGACCATGACGTGAATTAATGTTAAATCAGATCCTGACGATGCAGTGAGCATTCCCATCGGATGTGAACAATCCATCCAGCGTCGTGTCTGGAACTCACTTCCGGCGGTGACTAATCATCCATCGTCGCTTCGCCAATTAAATTTGCTGGAAAATCAGCTGGCACGTTGCATGCGTTGTCAAGGAGAATCCTCGGTAGGAACGCGGTGATTGCCGCACTGGAACTCTGGTAACTCTGGTGCTGCGGCAACAAGAGAGCTTTAACTGGTGTCCTTTCGCCGTGCATCATGCAAGAAATACCGAGACAAATGTGAAATGTCACACTCACACCGGTTAGTCAAACCTGTTAGATTACGAGAGAGAAGAGTGAAATTAGGGCTGAATTGTTGATTGTATTGTAAAAACCCAAGGGGGCGATATATAGTGTATAAGTAAAACTCTAGACTACTACAATTACATAACTACCTTTACATGACTATTACACTACTACTCTTAACACCCCCACTCAAACTTAATGCGTATGCAATAGCATTGAGTTTGAAAAGGATAACACTAAAAAAAGATAAATCCGAAGTCCGAGCTTCAAGATGTCGTCGAAGCATGCAACTCTTGAACAAAAATTGTGCTTCGGCTCTTCAAACACGAATGTCTTGATTTGGAGATGTTGAAATCGACAGGAACAAAGATGAGATATATGTCAAATCAAGCCGATGAAGAAAGAGACAGAGACGAGGAGACAAACCAGATCCGCCCACCCAAGAAGTGAGGTGACGGTGTCAAATCGGCGCTCGACGAAGGCAAAGACGACGGACCAAATCCGCCACCCAAGATGTGAGGTCACGATGTCGAATCGACGCCTGACGAAAACAAAGACGAAGAGATAGTTGATGACGACAAAGAAGACCATTGGTCAAGAGTCACAATGATGTGAAGCAAGATGGCTACAAGAGAGAACCAAGAGGGCAAGGTCGCATCAACAACGATGATGGGGTGACCGCACTCGATCCAATGGACGGACTGTGGCAACCCGAAAAAGGAAGAAGCAATCGGTTGATCGACAAATGATATGATGAACTGGCACGACTTCGACGAACTCAAAAAGAGATGCAATAGACCTGGATGGACTCGATGGAAATCAAAGGAAATTGACTAATGATACTAGCACTAGCAGATACTAGCAGTAGCAGCAGTGATCACGGAGGCAAGCAAGCAATCAACAAAGCAGTGCAGTTGGTACTGAAGAGTAGAGGAGTAGTGCAGTTGGTACTTAAGATAAGCAATACCAAAGAGAACCCATCAGCGGGCAAAGCAAAGTCTCTGGCAGTGCAGATCGAGATGAAGGCCCGAGCAGGAGCGGATCAGAGCTGGCCACCGCCGAAAGCAGAGGAGGTAGCTTTGGTGGCCAAAGCACTGCTAGCCGGCGATAGAGCAGAGGAGGTCGCCGAATCAATGGAGCAGAGGCGGCGGCCAGGAGAAGGGCAGGCCGGTTGCAGAGCAGGGAGGCCGAGGTCGCAGCGCGGGGAGGATGTCTCCGACGATGATGGATGTGAGGACGACGGTGAAGAGGCCGGATCTGGCGACGCGGCGACAAGACGAGGTCGGATGGCCACCTCATGAAGGACGAGCTCCGGATCCCACCAGATCGGCGAGGACAAGCTCTGGATCCCACCGGATCTGGTGAAGTGAAGGGGTGGCGACGAAGAGCTCCGGATCCAAGTCTGTCCGATCATCTCTGGCGACGGCGACGCGGATCTGAGAGCAAGGAGGCGGAGGCCACGCGGAGCAGAGAAGGTAGCAGTGTGGACAAGCTCCCGCCGCCCAAGAGGAGGTGGCGACGCAACCGCAAGCGCCGGATCCGATCGAGCCGAGTCGGTGTTGACGAGCTCCTCACCGTAGGTGACAGATCCGCACCGAGCAGAGAAGGCGGCAACGTAGGTGAGCTCCCGCCGATGGATCCAACGCAGAGGAGGAGGCGTGCGTGGATCGTCACCGAGGATGGCCAAATCCCACCCGGATCTGGCGAGGAGGATGAGCTCTGGATCTGGTCGGTCGTCTCCCCAGCCATGGTGGCCGTCGGCGAGGGCGAGGAGGAGGGCCTCCTTGATGTAGGAGGCGGAGCTCCAGAGACGGCGGTGTATGGCTTGGCTTGCTGCGGTGGATGGCTTGCTGCTCGAAGAAAGATGAAGATTGAAGACGATTGGGCGGATCTGCTTGCTGTGTTGCTGCTTCAATTGAAGACTGGTGATGTGCTGCTGGACACTAACTCTACAACTGAGGTGGCTGCCTCCAGGAGTGGAGATTGCTCCTTCCGGGGGCAATGGCAGCAGAAAGAGATGGAAGCTAGACTATAGATCTAAGCTCTGATATCATGTTAGATTATGAAAGAGAAGAGTGAAATTGGGGCTGAATTGTTGATTGTATTGCAAGAGCCTAAGGGGGCAATATATAGGGCCTGTTTGGTATGGCCTTGCTCCAAGTTTTTGCAGCTCTAACTCCAGCTTTACTCTTGGATCCACTCCTCTGAGAAGTTGAAGCAATCTGAGAAGGTGTTTGGTTAGAAAGTTAGCTCCGGCTCTAGAAATAAGAAGGTTCTTTGTAAAAAGACTGTACTACCCTTTTTGTGACTTGTTATCTTTTTTCATATTGATTAACTTACAGCAGTTTAATAAGTTTATTTCAGTCATGCTTTTTTAATTTTTGGCCATGAGCTGAGGATGTCAATATGAACAGTGGACATCATTTCATTTAAAATGTAAATTACATACATTTGCAACGGGTCTTCATCTGGGCTACACTAACAAGTTACATACCCTTGGCCCTTTGGTGAGAAACTGAAGCAACAGCAAGCAAAGGAAGCTTTGAACATGGCACTGGTACATTGACATGAATACACAGGATGACATATCCTCCATCATCAGATGACCCAAAACCAAGCAACAAAAGAACCATTGACCAGCCCAATCACAAGGAACAGCACTATCACGATCCTAGCGGTCTCTGAGTGATGTGTGGCACAGCCTTGGGCGCTGTCCACCACATTGTAGCATACAATGCAGATCACCATCAGCATAATGCCGACGATGAAGTAGAGGACCGCAGTTTGCCTTAGCCCATGGGCGTCTTGCAGTTAGATTGCTTTGGTGATTACTCTCATTGCTGAGACAAGTACACCTGTATAATGCAACTCATGAAGACAATGTATCTAGCATTAGCATCTATTCATCAAATAAATTTTCATAACATCCTGGTTTGTGAAATTGATGAAGACAATGTATCTAGCATTAGAATCTATTCATCAAATAAATTCTCGTAACATCCTGGTTCTCAAAACCGACAGTAGACCATTTTGTCTAAAATTGAAGAAAAACTCCTTGAATTAGATAGCCCCAATTGTAAATTCGGTGCCTAATTTGTGAACGTACGCGTAAACCATTTTTTAGGAAATATCCAAGAATTGGATAGCAGAGAACTCCAATTGGACTAACAAGAAACCAAGAAACAAAGAGGCAATTGGACTAACAATATACGTGAGGCGGTGGTTCCGGCAACCACAGCCTGCATGTACCGCTCAGGCAGCTCGCCGGCGAACCCGATGGCTCCTCCCTGCACCAAGGCATCCGCGATGCCGCACATCCCTGCGAGCGTGAAGAGGGAGAGGCCCGTGTTGATCCGGGCCGAGGCGCTGGACTTGGGGAAGCAGAGCACAACGAAGAGCAGCGGGAGGAGGCAGGAGAGCATGTAGGCGATGCAGAATATGCGGTCGACGGGGGTGCCCGGGTGGAGGTAGGAGAAGTAGTCGATGGCAGTGATGAAGGCGTTCCAGGGGAGTAGGAACCCCACGCCCAGTGTGAAGAAGACGAGTACACACCGAGCACATCTGCGCAGCAGGCCGCACCGCGGCTCATCCGCGACCTCCGACCCCACCGGCGGCGGCGAGGAGCGCCACCTCCTCGGGGCGATGGGGACGAAGGGGCAGAGAAGAGGCCTCGAAGGACGGGGAGAGGACAGGGACGCCGGAGAGGAAGGCGCCGCCGCTCTCTAGGGTTCACAGGCTGGGGATTTGGGATTCGGGAGGAGAAAGGTGCGAGGGGATGGGGTATCGGGTGCGAAAGCCCCGGGTACTCCAGTGGCATATTACGGGTAATTTAACTTAACTTCTAGTGGCATTTTATTTTCTTGTCTACAGCTTCTTACTTGGAGCAAGGTTCCACCCGCTCCCGAAAATTGCACTACAGACTGCTCTGCTCCCGATTGCTCTAACTCCAAAAAAATTGTGAAGCTACCCTGTTTGGCACAGCTCCACCCACTCCAACCACGAAACTAGGAGTTTGAGCTATACCAAACAGACCCATAGTGTACAAATAAAACTCTAGACTAGAAACCCTAGACTACTACAATTACATAACTACCCTTACATGACTATTACACTACTACTCTTAACAAAACCTTGCCCTCCCATAAGGCAATAACTCAGGTTCGAGGTTCAAGTGTTCAACACACTGGGGCATAAAACGTTTCCGTGCAAAACTGGAAACGTAAACTATCCATGTAGAAGCTGCATGCTAGATTCATGCCTTACATCTGAAGTTTTGCTCCAAGCTTTGCTGACTGACCAATAACACTTTGAGCAAACTAAGCCGGTTACAGTTATAAAAAGATGGAGTAATTTTTCAAGGTAGCTAGCTAAACACATGTGATGCCTCTCAATACTGAATTCATTTTCACTCTTATATGTTCCAAGCTTACAAACTTACAGTTCTTTCAGGCACAGCATGCATGATGAAAGCACATCTAAATCTGATTGCTCTGCCATCGCCATGTCTCGCTTTTGCTTCCTAATTCTCACGCTCTTGTTTGTGGTGGTGGCGAGGGCAAGGCTTGATGATCGTGAGGAGGAAACAGCCATCTATCTTGTGTTGGTAGATGGCGAACCCTTAGCTGCAGCTTTCCAGCAGCAAGAACTTGATCGGAATGCGACGTCGTACCAAGCGCAGAAGAGGAGAGTGGTGCGGCTCCACGACCGACTCCTCCGGCGCGCCATGGACGGCGGCTCGTACCGCAAGCTCTACAGCTTCCACCACGCCGTCAACGGCTTCGCCGTCCACACGACCCCCTCGCAGGTGGAGAAGCTGAGGACAGCGCCGGAGGTGGTGGCGGTGGAGGAGGACGGGGGCACCAGGCTCATGACCACCTACACGCCGCGTCTCATTGGCCTCCCCGACGGCGTGTGGCCAGGCCGAGATGGCGACGACAGCGGCGGAGGGAACGACGGGGAGGGGATGGTGATCGGGGTTGTCGACACCGGCATCGACCCCGCGCACCCCAGCTTCGCATACTTGCCTCGGTCGGCGAGCCCACCCGACGGCGACGTCGTGTCGCTCTGCGGTCGGGAGCCCTTTCCGGTTTGCAGCGCCGGGCCGCGGTTCCCTCCTGGGTCGTGCAACGGCAAGATCTCCACGGCGAGGTACTTCGCCGCCGGTGCGGCGGCGGTGCTCCCCCTCGACGCCCCGCGCGACCTGTCGCCCTTCGACGCCGACGGGCATGGCAGGTGCACTGACGTTCGAATTGGATATCTAAACACGAGTAACCATCACAACAAGTCATACATATAACATATGTTATTTGAGACTGTCTATTCATAAGGTGACTGTGATAAGTTATTTTTTTATTTATTAAATTAATATCTAATTATATGACACATTAATCTTTACACAGGTCGAATAGTCATAACAAGTGATTTATTTAAATTTAAAAAATTTTTCAAATAACCTAAAAATAGCAAGATGCCGCAAATTTTCATCGTCCGAAACCCACATAAAAGAGGACACGCGTGCTCGCACCTTCCTCGCCGGGTCCGGTGGTGCGGGTCTGTGACTCCACGCTTCGGAGGGCAGGAGTTGGCAACACGGGTGATTTTCGCGGTGTCGATTTGCTGCTACCTTGCCAGATGTTGCCAGATTCGTCTGTTTGCCGGCCTAGCGGTAGCGCGCGCGAGCAATCGCCGGGGTGGCGACCCCACACAGCTTTCTGCTGTGGCGTCGCCTGATAGGCAGGGCACGAGGCTGCCCGGCCCAAACCCCGAATCGAAAGGATCTGACGACTTGGTAGTTGGGTTCGCCCTTGAAAAATCACCTCTTTGCCAGCTCTTTTTTATTAACAGATATTTCTTTGGCCTTCAAAAAAACAAAACAGATAGTATTTCTTTGTTTCAACTTTGCGACATCAAAAGAGAACGGCTAGAAAAGGTCTCTCTTCTGACTTGTTTTGCATTCGACTTTTATCAGAACATTATGATGATACTTTGAAACTGACCAGAGTTCATCTTTCGCAGCCATGTCGCTTCAATAGCTGCGGGGAACCGGGGAGTGCCGGTGGTCGTTGGCGGTGCAATGTACGGCGTCGCCAGCGGCATGGCGCCAAGTGCTAGGCAAGACATGACCACCCAGTTATTTTTCTATACGGTTTTGCTAGTTTTAAATTATCTGAAATTTTCTTAAGTTTAAATCACTTGTTGTGACCATTGAATTTGAGTAAAAATTGGTGTGTTATATGATTGTCATATGATTGGATATTAATCCAATGGATGTTATATGATTAGATATTGATCTAATGGTCACAATAAGTGACTTAAACTTAAGAAAATTTTAGAAAATTTATGAATAGACAGTCCCTTTTCTATAATCTCAAATTCTCAACTGCTTTAATTCACCGGACCGTAGACATTGAACAACCGATTTGATGAATCTTTGGCCCAACCTGTTGACTAACTATTTGCCATTTTGCATGTTCATTGCTGTTCTAGGTTAGCTGTTTACAAGGCTATATACCCGGCAGGGGGGACGATTGCTGATCTCATTTGTGCCATAGATCAAGTAAGACACTCAAGCGCATGCATTTTTGCCTCTGTAGATCACACTTTGGGACTGTTTGAAATGTTTCAAGCGCTAGTGTAATTCCAACATAAATAATGGCAGAGCCACTTTGAGGCCAAGGTAGACCATGGTCCATGGCCTCCTCTTCCCAAATGAAATTCCTTAAAATGTATTGCTCTTTCGGTTTTGCTACTTGTAAGTTGCATCTTAATTAGTTAATTTTTGTGATTGTTGGATTTGCATTATTATTTAATTGAGTAGATACGGTTCGCTCTTGAGCACGGTTCATTGCATTGCCCTCTCTTTAAAACAGTTCAAGCACCGTCATTGGTAGCATAAATCCTTCAAGATTACCACATTCCGAACGGGTGTCATCAATCATCAAACAATAAAAACTTTAGGACGAATCTCTACGGTGAATTGAACTACTTTAATTTCCATCATGTAATTCTTTAGGCAGTGCAAGACAATGTGGACGTGCTAGTATTGTCCGTTGGGCCAGATGCGCGTCCTTCTTGTAAAGTCACATTCCTGAGCATGCTGGACGTTGCTCTCCTGTTTGCACGAAGAGCCGGCGTATTTGTGGCTCAAGCCGCCGGCAACAGAGGGCCGGCGGAGTCCTCCGTCGTCTCTTACAGCCCGTGGGTGATGACCGTCGCTGCCGGCACCACCGGCCGGAGTTACACTTCGCGGCTCGTCCTCGGCGACGGCCGCCAGATTCCGGGACTCGGCTTATCAGGTACTACATTACACCATGCCCTTCTTCAGCCTTCAATACGCAAATGCAACTAGGCAGGGGACGTCCGACCATCGTATGCTTGCTGTACATCGTTCGTTTCAGCGCCAACTCCGGGTGATGGTCTGCTCCAGCTCAGGCTCGTCGCGGCCATGGACGCCGGGGCTCCGGACGTCGCCGGCATGGAACGCGCGGAGGAGTGCCAAGACGTGGAGGCGCTGCGTTGGCGTGCCGACGTGCTGCACGGCAGTATCGTCGTCTGCTCGTTCTCGCAGGGGTTCTATAACGGCACGTCGACGGTGACCGCCATCCTCGACGCGGCGGAGGCTCTCGGGTTCGCCGGCTTCGTCCTCGTGGCCAACGCTAAGTACGGAAACTTCGTTGCTCAGCCACTACCATTCTCCGTTCCCGGCGTCATGGTCCCTCGAGTAGCCGACGCTCAGGTGATCGATCAGTAGCAATTACCATTTACCAACCAATTCTTCATTGTTACAAACTTAGTACACTGCTGGATGCAACGTGCGTCGGTGCGTGGCAGGTGATGTGGTCGTACTACGCGGACCACACGTTGTACGGAGGCAGCGTAACCGTGTTTGGCGCGACCGCGGCGATCACGGAAGGGAGGGTTGCCACGTTCACTGACACGGCGCCGGTGGTGGCACGGTACTCGTCGCGAGGGCCAGACGTGGTCGACCAGGCGTCGACGCCGGCGGACGTGCTCAAGCCGGACGTTCTCGCGCCCGGCGACCAGATATGGGCGGCCTGGAGCGCCGTTAGCGCCAACGAACCGATACTAGCCGGCAACCATTTCGCGATGATCTCTGGCACCAGCATGGCAGCGCCGCACGTCGGTGGCGTCGCGGCGCTAATCAAGCAGCGGCACCCGTTGTGGGGGCCGTCTGCTATAGCCTCCGCGCTGTCGACGACCGCGTGGAGGCACGACAACCGCGGGAGCCCCATCGTGTCGGAGGGCTTCGAGCTTGGCGTGTTGCACCCGGCGACGGCGTTCGACTACGGTGCCGGGTTCATCAACCCAGCCAGTGCGCTCGACCCCGGACTCGTCGTCGCGCCTGTGTTCGAGGACTACATCAGCTTCCTCTGCTCGTTGCCCCAGCTCGGCCCAGACGACGTCCAGGCCGCCACCGGAGCAGCGTGCCAGGCACAGCTAGATTCTCCGGCGGACCTCAACCTGCCGTCCATCATCGTCTCTGCGCTGCGGGGTTCCGTGTCCGCCCGACGCAGGGTGATGAACGTGGCGAGCAATGCCGAGAGATACCTCTGCTCCGCGCTGCCGCCGGACGGGGTGGCCGTCACCGTGCGGCCGGGGTGGTTCGAGATAGCTCCCGGAGGGACGCAGGAGGTGGTTATCGAGCTCAATGTGACCAGGGCATCAGGAGCTTTCAGCTTCGGTGAGGTGGTTCTTGCTGGGAGCTTAGATCACTTGGTGAGGCTGCCTCTGGCCGTACGGCCCCTTGCTACCACATGACATAAATACACCCTTTCAAGTGTAAAATAGGTGGTTTGATCATGAAAATTTGAAGGTGCGTTATCATCACTGGGATTGGTTGTAGTGAGTATAATCATCTTCAGATAAGGACGAATGTCCTGTTGTCACGCTGAATATCACTGTACCCGTAGATCAAAATCCCCAACTGGAAGGACGAGATATAAAAAAAATACAAAGAATTTTTAGCTAAAGAAATTGGGTTTTCAAAACAGTGAGTACCACCATGGATAGATTTGAAGTGTTTACAAATATTAGATAGGAAGAATATCGACAGACCATGTGTTTTACTTACAAGTTACAAATAACAGGGTTAGTAAATTACCGTGAACAAATGTCTAAATGCATCCCTACAATGCCTTTTTTTGGGGGGGTCTTGAGCATCCCTACAATGCTAGACCGTTCTACCAAAGACCGGACTTCATCCAGGTCTCTTGGTGACCGTTGACAAACTCGGCACGGACGAAGTCCCTCCTGAAGCATCAAGTTTTCTGCCAATAATTGCAGTCCACCGACTACATTCCAAGATATTTTACACATGCTGAAACCACCTGTTGAAATACAAACTATGTTTTCGTTAGGAATTGGGTATTGATAACATGCACAAAATTTGGTAAATAAACTCATGCAATAACCATTTCAACCAAAAGCTTAAGTAGTGGGGGAATTGACTAGACCCTTCAACTACCATAATTTATAATTTTTACCCAAAAGCTTTGTATGAGAAGGTTTGTTATTTTCGTAAATAATTATATAGTTTGAAACAAAGTCCTCAAGATTGGTTTGTGAAATTCAGTTAGGTAGTTGAGAAGTTTGGATTGAGCAAGAGCAAATCTATTCAAGCTTCACCAAGAGCTAAGTCATGCCATTGTACCATGAATACACTAGGTAGATCATTTCGTTTTTCCAGTATAATTTGAAAGAATGGGAAAATGGAGGCTTTACCAGGCACATCAGAGATTTGGCATGAGAAACCAAGTGATCCATATACATAATTAACTACCATAGTAACATTAGCGTTTGAAACCCCCAAATAAGAATTAAGAACGCCCTGGATAACCAAAATTGTACTTCCTCTGTTGTTTTTATAAGGCGCTGCTCGCATTTCAAGAGTCAAAATTTGTAAATTTTGACCAACAATTAGTCAAACAATAAATTATTCTAGTGACATAAAAGTGATACCATTAGATTCCCTATTAGAAACTATGATTTCGTAGCTATTAACAATATGTCATTAACAATTAATGGTCAAAGTTTAATTTTGAAGACTGACAAGTCAAATGGTGCCTTATATTTTGCAACGGGGGGCTATTTTAGAACTGATTCAACATTGGAATTACATACTCCTTTAAAAAAATTGAACTGTATACATTTAAGGTGGCAATGGAACATAAAAGCTACAACCACTTCCTCTTCAAATTTGCAGAAGGATATGCCCAAATGTGCATTCCAACTGCATTAAGATGCACCAATACAACTCCCTCTGTTCAGGGTTCTCAATACTATTCCGTCAAACCAACCAGTTGAGACTTGAGAGAGGTACGTCGTCTTGCAAACTAAGGACAGTTGAGGTATGTCCTCTAGCGAACTATATTGTTTTAGTGACACCAATACACGCACGAAGAGAGAGAGAGAGAGAGCACCTGTTATGTATTGTAGTAACACATTGCTTGGGCCTGAAGAAAATAAGAATCCTTATATTTTCTGCCACTCCCAATGTGAACACCATTTTTAATCCAATCTTCTCTATGGATCCAAGCATCACGACCAATATCAAGGACGCCCAAAATCTGTCCGAGCGTGAAGTTAGGATTTAGGAATTTGAAATATAGGAGCACAAAAAGGGCAAAAAGAAAGAAAGGAGCAAGGTACACAACACTCATTGCAGCCTACTGTTAACAATAAGAGCCTGTGACAAACTTTTCAAATGCCAATTAATAAAAAATATATATTTAAAGCAATTTTCCACTCATGTGATCATGTCCTTTTCCCAGTTTCTCCACTCAGACAGATTCATCTGTTGGAATGACGGTTCTTGTCTACTACGAATGAGGGTTCTTGTCTATTCCAATGGGCCAAATAGCCAATATATAACATGTATAACATGTACAGGGTTACCAATATGGAAAGAACACCCTAAGTTATATACATATCTAACACCCCACCTCAAACTTGTAAATATGAATGAAGCTTATCTATTGCAATAGCCCATAAGGTATATATATAGTACACGACACAAACCCTAGTACAATAGGAAAAGACCTTAATACCCTTAACAACCCCCCCCCCCCCCTCAAATGTAAAGCGTATGCAATAGCATTACATTTGAAAAGGGTTGATACTAAAAAGGGAAAATCCAAAGTCCGAGTCTTGAAGATGTTGTCATAGCGTGCAGCTCTTAGAAAATTGTGTCGGTACCAAAAGATCTCCCATCCGGAATCATGCTGCAGCCCACAAGCACAAAGTGCAGGAGCTGAGAAAGTAGAGATAAGCGGGAGCAAAGTCGACTGCGGCAACACGATGAGAGAGGATGTGGAAGGTGACACAAATAGAGAGAGAGTGTCAAATCAAGCGAAAAGAGAGATAGAAGCATAACAACACGATCGAAGCCCAAGGCAGGGCGTCGCGATGCACAAAGCGCGCAATGAGGCGCGATGCGGAAGAAGCGCGATGGCCTTAGAAGCTCGGGCCGGCGGCTCAAAGAGAAGCGGCGGCATCATAAAGACTTCTACAATGCAATCGCTCGGAGAAAAACGGCGAGTTCTTGCCATGCGAAAGGGGAAGGCGTGAGCCAGGAAGCAATCGGCTAACTGACAATGAATTTGTGGACTCGCACGACTTAGACAAAACTCAAAGATAGTGTTACAGACTTGGATGGACACAACGGAAGCAACGACAATAAGAAAGAAAGAGATTCGAAGGATAGCTAGTAACATAATCATGTAATCCGATGACCAAGCACAACCGAGCCATCCCAATAGCCATCCCATTCGGGCCCAAGCTTTGATGCTCCCCAAGTGCGGCCCTCCATCTTAACACTGCGGACAGAACATTTGCATGTCAGTTTCATCATCCCATGGCTTGATATCCAACAGGACAGACGATTTTCCCCTCTCCTCTGTTGTTTTCTTGTCCTCGGTCTCATCCCCGAAAAGATCCAACTCCAAGACGGACTTTGGCGACGGTGTTGTCGGGGAGCCGAGGCAGCGACGTCGAGGAGCTCCATGGCCAGGCTGCTCAAGGCTATGAGGAGGTGGGCTTCACCGGATCCGATGGTGATGAAGTCCGTCAGCAAGCGCTGCGGCCGGGGCGAGGCGGATCACGGTGGAGATGGAGCACGGGCGATGGGAGGCTTGAAGCGCGGCGGTCCGGACAAGGATAAGGTCGGCAGCGATGATCTGCGCTGAATCCGTCAAGGACGAACGAAGAGGCACCAGATCCGGGCGGGAGTCACAAGCTCGAGCGCTACTCGGCGGTGCGTCGCCTCAAATTGGGGCTGAGGAGGCGCGGATCCGAGGCGGCGCGCATCATCGACCAGCCGGATCGCTCAGTACATCCGGCGGAGAAAAGCGAAGCGGTGGCGGCGCGGATCCGAGGCGGCCGCGTACAAATCTAACCAGGCTGGATCCGGCGGCGAAGAGGACGGATCCGGCTTGCCGGCGATGACGCGGCGAGAGCGGGCGAGAACACCGGATCGGGCGGGGCTTCGGCGACACCGGATCTAGGCGGGAGAAGCTCGGGGGACGCCGAATCCACGACGCAAGGGAGCAGAGGAGGCCCGGCGACGCGGGCGAGAGGTCGAAGAGGCGGCGGCACGGGAGACGAGAGGAGGCGCTAGCGGCGGCGAGAGTGATGGCACGGATACACGCGAGGAGGCGGCCGAAGCGATGGACGGCGATGGCGGCGTCCCGGCGGTGCGAAAGCAAGCATGGATGCGGCAGTCGGAAGGTGGCGGCGGCGAGCACATTGGCAAGCGGCGGATCGATGGCGTGGCGTCCCGGGAGTAAAGCACCATCCCGAGGCGAATGAAGATGGCTGAGCTAGGTTCTAAACCTAGGCTCTGATACCATGTAAATATGAATGAAGTTTATCTATTGCAATAGCCCATAGGGTATATATAGTACAAGACAAACCCTAGTACAATAGAAAATACCTAAATACCCTTAACAAAACTCATGGTGGATTAACAACACCGAGTTTGGAGATGTAGAAGCTATACTGAACTCTAGTCTGTGCCTTTGTGAAGAAATCTGCTATCTATAGTTCCGAAGGCATACACTGAAAATCAATAACTTGGTCTTGCACCTGCGATCACATGTACGAAGCATCCACTCCGATGTGCTTGGTGAGCTCATGCTACTCGAGCAATGCTGATCGCACCAGTACTATCTGATAAGAGAGGAATCGGTGCAGAAGCGGAAACACCGAAATCCTCAAATAACCACCAAAACCAGGTGATCTCAGCTGTCAACGATGCCATGGCTCTCAACTCAACCTCCTTGATTGAACGGGAAACGACAGTCTGCTTCTTTTTCTTTTTCTTCCAGGCAATCAAGGAGGAACCAAGAAAAACACAATAGGCAGAAAGAGACTGGCGATCAGAATAATCGCTAGCCCAGGTCGCATCAGAGTAGGCCTAAAGCTGTAAGGAACTGGAGCGAGAAAAGAAAAGTCGACGAGTACGGTCCCGCGAAGATATCACGGAACACGAAGATGACTGTAGTGAAGCTGAGTGGGAGCAGAGATATTGTGGGAGCAAAGACAAACTGACTCAGGATTTGAACTGGGTGAGAGATGTAAGGCGAGTAATCCCAAGGTAGACAAGACTCCCGACAAGATGGCAGTAGCGAGTGGGATCCTCAAGAGGCTCACCATCAGTAGGCCGAAGGTGAACACCAAGCTCCATAGGAGTATCCACCACACGTTGATCAGTGAGACAAGTGCGAGTAAGGATATCCTGAATGTAATGCTCCTGGGAGAGATAGTAGCCCTCGAACGTAGAAGTGATCTCAATCCTAAGAAAGTAACGAAGAGGACCCAAATTAGACATTAAGCTGGCATTGGAGGCGCCCTTCACAAAGCCAATGTGCGAGAGTCATCGCCAGGTGATCATATCATCCACATAGATTAGGAGCATCCAGGCCAGGAGAGGTGTACAAAGAGGCGGTCGTGATCACCGCTTCGGAAGCGGCAGCAGTGACAATAGAGGAGAAACGGGCAAACCAAGCACGAGGGGCTTGTTTGAGCCCATAGAGAGAACGACGAAGGCGACAAACTATATCATCAGGGACATAATACCCAAGGGCAGCTGCATGTAGACCTCGCGCAGCTCGCCATTAAGACATTATTAACGTCCAACTGAGAGATGGGCCACTGTGGAACAGAGGCCATAGCAAGGAGAGTGCGAACAATGGTCATGTGAGCAACAGAAGCAAAGAACTCATCGTAATCACAACCATGGATTGAAATCCCGGCGGTAATCGCTTCGGAGAATGGATACGGATCCCGTGGTAATCCCAGGCTGTTCAAATTCAAATTCAAATTCGAATGATTTTTAATCAAATTTGAACGAATTTCATCCGGAAAAAATCGATTGGACCGGTAATCGGCGATTCTGCGTCTGCGCGGTGGCGGATCCACCCCAGGACCGGTTACTGGAACCATGATCACAACCATACTCCTGTTGAAAACCACGCGCTACAAGACGAGCCTTGTAGCGCTCAAGAGAACCATCCAAGCAGGTGGGAACCATCCAAGCGGGTCTTGATCTTGTACACCAACTCGCACATGATGGGAGTGACACGTGCAGGTAGGGGCACAAGACCCCAAGTGACAGTACCCTCCAAAGCAGCAATCTCCTCAGACATCGCGAGCTACTACTCAGGGTGAGCAGCAGCCTCACGGTAGGCTGTAAGCTCAGAAGGAGCAGCGGCTACAAAACTGTAGTGCTCAGGCGGCCTGACAGTGTGACGATCACGAAGATCGTATCTGGGAGAAGGCGGAGCAGGACCCAGCAAGAACGAAGAAGAGCTGGGAATAGGGCCCAGCAAAAAACGGAGGCTCAACTGGAGGAGTAAGCCGAAGACGACGAGTAGTGTAGAGGAAAAGGTGGAATCTCAACAAAAGAGCAGAAAGGAAACTCCAGCAAAGGTGGAATAGGTGCAGCCAGAGGAGAGGGAGGCGAAGAAGGTGGAAGAGGAAGCGAAACAGTAGTGGAAGGCAGAGAGTCAGGAAAAGTCAGAAAGGAGATATACTCAACAAGAGAATCTGACCTGACTGTGGGGGAACGAACGTAGAAAAACAGAGGACGCGGGAAGGGCGGCAGCCGCCGCCGCCGGCGGCGACGGCAAAACCCTAACCCTAACCTTGCTCTAATACCATGTTGGAATGAGGTTTCTTGTCTATTCCAATGGGCCAAAGGGCCAATATATAACATGTACAAGGTTGCCAATATACAAAGAACACCCTAGGCTATATACATATCTAACATACCTACTTCCGATTTAAGTAATTTTTAATTGCTTTCCATTATTCTGAAAGTGTCAATCATCTTATTTTCTAGTGGTTAGTGATTTGTCTATCCCTGTGAAAGCGAAAAGTTAGCCCACATGTGACATTCTTTCCTCTGGAGTCCTGATTAGATTTGGAATTCCACATGTAACTTCTTACCTTTGTGATTAAAATAAAAAAATAATCAGCACTATATGGTTGTTCTAAAAGAAAAGAAAGCAAGGAACACAAGCACATACAAAGATTAACATACAACAATCATGATTTTTTAGAACGGAAACTAGGAAAGTTTCCCTAAAAGAAATCTACCTTTTAGGAAGGAAATGTGATTTGACGCTTCAACTATTTGCAGAAATTGTACTATAAAAAGTCAACTAAGATGTGAGAAACATCAAAAAACTTACATCACCTTGTCTTATTAACAATAGTGAACACTAAAGAAAACATGTTCTAACTTTACAATGCATCCATCACACCAGATACTAGGCCATATTGGAAAGAGAAGTAACTTACCACGCCACCTTTCCATGGGACAAATAATGGATAACTCCTCGACTGTAATACCTATCCATTTTAAATGAGAAGTTAAAACTAACAAATAATATACCAATAATCAAGATTATGGACTCGCTGCAGCATTTAATGTAAAACTAAGAAATGAACCTATCACTGTATCACAACTATTCAAGCAAGTTAATCTCAAGAAATGGCGTGTGCATTCCTATTAAAAAAAAACTGATTCACGTCCTTAGTTTGCGACAAGGCATACCTCAACTCTCTCAACTGGTTGGTTTGATGGAATAGCATTAAGAACCCTGAACAAAAGGAGAAAAATATATTAATAAAAATTTTAGTTGATTTGCAGGAAATAGTATTATGTTGACCATATTTCACACAATGTGGTGTTTTTTCTCCAAAAAAGGGTAGCTAATAGTTACTGCAACAGCAACGCGATGTTTATTTCTGCAAAAGCAGCAGTGTTCCCCTAGGCGCCGCCTAGGCGCTGAGCGCAAGCCACCCACCACGATTCGGGCTCAGTCGGCCCCCTAGGCGCTCGGCCTACCTAGGTAGTCAACGCAGGACCAAGGCGGACCGAGGCGGATAAGGCGCAGCTAGGGGTGAAAACGGGTCGGATACGGGCGAATATTGCTTTTCCTGTATCCTAACCCATATTTTTACCCCGGGTACAAATACGGGTTTTTCAAGATACGGGCACAGGACGGATGCGGATCGGATTAAAATCGGTCGCAGATAACTTGGCGGATAGTGTATACATAAAGAAAAGACATAACTTTACCAACGAAAGTGTCAAATTATACTACCTATTAGAGAATTATTTATCCTACTTAACAACATAAACATAATCAAATATAAATTCATATTATATATTAGTCAATGACTAGAAAACCATACAGGATATTAAAGAATATTGATGTTAAGCAGATATCCTATAAACTATAGATACGGGTCGGATATTGTTCTTCTCATATCCTAACCCATATTCCATGGGATTTTCCGGATACGAATACGGATAATATCAGATGCAGATCGGGACTAAAAATGGTACCTAGGGGATTTTTTTCCAGATACGGCATCAAATCGGACGGAAATTATCCCCGTTTTCACCCCTAGGGCGCGCAATGGTCGGGCGGTGCAGCGCGGCGGAGTTGTTGGCGGCATGTGGGAGAAAGAGGGGTAAGTGAGGAGGCTCACCCATGTGGTTCCAAACCTTGGTTCCCCGTCGCGCGCCGCCACCTCTCCGACTCCCCTTCGCGCGCCGCCGCCTCCCCGGCCAGATTGACGTCGTTGTCGCTTCCCCGCCGTCTATTCCGCTTCCCCGTCACTGGATTTTGTCTCCCCGCCGCCGGATTTTGTAGTGATGGGAGGGGAATGAGGAAGGTGGCGGGATGGGAGGGGAGAACAAGAGCAAGGCAGAGAGCAAAAGGAAGGCAGGCGTAGGGGGCAAGAGGATAAGGCGAACCCAGAGGAGAGCGAGAGCGAGGAGTAAGTTTCGGTCTGTCCGACTCGGTCGAATCACTGGGCTTGGGCTGGACTGGACCAGGCCGGCCAGGTAAGTTTTTTCCTTTTTCTTTCTCTTTTCTTTTTCTTCTTCACTTCCTTCTCTCCCTCCTGCTGCTCTTTCGACCGCCGACCACCCTCCGCCCACCTTCCGCCTAGGTGAACACTGAAAAGTAGACCTTTCAACAAGGGGAATTTTGAATTATGCCACTCCTGAGTTTGTGGTTTTGAAATATGCCACTCTTCAGTTTTTTCTTTGAAATATGACACTCCTCATTACACTCAGGAGTGGCATATTTCAAAGAAAAAACTCAGGAGTGGCATATTTCAAAATATGTCTTTCAACAAAGACTAGTAAATACAGGAACATCAGAACTGTTGCTTCGTACACTTGTGCACTAGTTACACATGGTGGCACATTTGTAGTCTTCCGCACAATTATTCCAGTAGTCTTCCATTAAATAATTCCAGAATAAGGTGATAACAAACCTTTGTTCCAGAATTGGTGCAAGGCCTGCTGTTGAAGCCGGGCCACCAACCTGAAAAGCACATTAGCGCTCCTCTCAACTTATTCCTATTTTGAGTCAGAGAGCAGTATTGATATAAAACAATACTGATACTTTACCAGCTGAATACTACAGAACAGCTTCCTTTGAAGATCAATACGTCCTGTGATCAGCAGTTGTTAGAAAAGATTCTTTATCGGGGAAGCAAGATATTAAGAAAGACACTACCTATTGAAAGAACACTATTAACAATGGCTTCTACGAGACCGATGTTATCAAATTTCTTTAATCTAGTGGGAAACATCGGATAATTGTCCCACATGCCAAGCCCACCATTCCCACTCGGATAAAGACCGTCACTTGTTTGCCAAGTATCTTCCAGCATGTCATCATAGTCTTGGAACCTAGAAACAGACGGCTAACTTGTTTGAAGCAATCATATCCAAAAACACAATCACCAAAATAGAGGGAAAAAAACAAAATCTCACCAATATCGAGGAGATGGAGGATACTCTTCTGGGACAAGAACCCTTGGATAAAGAAGACCCATAGGAGGCACCTATTTGATCAGAAGAATTTTGAATTCATAGATATATCATCTAACAGGAAATACTGCAAACAAGCCTAGAATTGTTCTCTAACTACAACTCAACCACCAGTAGTACATTTTACAACTGGAGAGAGGACGCATGTTTGCATAGGCAAGACAAACCAAACTACAGAAATAGTCATTTGTTGTCTCAAAAAATACCATCTTCAAAGAAATAAAGGAAAAGAGTATGCAGTGGTTGAAGGAATTACATTGAGAGCTGATAGCCTTGTCTTCTGATGCCCGATAGATCTCTCATGCTCATATGAATGAACAAGAGCAACAGCATCAAAACTCCCGCTCTGTGAAAAAGAATAAAATGTACCAGAATAAATTTGATGGAAGCTTTCTACCTCAATTGAGCATAATCTCATTAAAATTTAAGAATAAAAAAAATTCAAAGTTTTGGGGGCAGCATATAGCTGAGTGGCAGAGCACAATATTGTTGTGGTTGAGGTCATGGGTTTAAGAGAACTCTCCTTTAAAAAATGATATGTAGTTCCTCCTGTCTATTCTTTTTTAAAAAAAAAAAGTTCTGTACATTTTATTCAACCATTTTCACAGAGTGTGGTGGTACAAAATATGGTGTAGTCATATCAAGTCCATGTTTACAATGAATTCGTGTTTCTGTGTTGATGGATGATAGTGTTTCATGATGAAGAGGAGAATAGACTGCATAATATATAAGATTGTGTATTCAAGGACTTACAAAAAAGAAAGGGAAACATCTGAAAGTGGAAAGGTAACAAGAATAATTGTAATTTTCACAAGCAGTACTTAAGCAAATAGGGTAGCTCCAGACCAAATCTCTGTGTTTCGAGAGGATTTGCACCTACAATATTCAACACGAGATTTGTACCGTGTCATCAGCAAAACATTATCCTTTCCTTGGAGTTCTTTTTTATTGTTCTATACAATATTCAACAGGAGATTTGTACAGCGAGACTCCGGCAAACCACCACCGGCGTGCTACCTTCTTCTCCTCTCCCTCAACTGTGGTTCGTCTAGATCTGGAGTCACCGTCATGTGGCTCGGGTCCTCTACTTCACCTCGCGCCTCGGGCAGCTGTCGCCTGCCTCATCTTCGTGGCATTTTGCCCCACCGCCGGATCTCCTCTACCTCCGGCATCTGCCTCAGGCCGCCACCGCCCCAGCCCCGATTTGGCGTCGTTTGCCGTCAACGCCGAGTCGCCCGCCGTTGCTGCCTCGGACCGCAGCTGCCCCAGCTCAGATCCGATGTCGCCCGGCAACGCGGCTGGTGTTGCTAGCACTTGCTCTGCTCCGCGTTGGAGAGCAGCGCAAAGTCCTCTGCTCCATACCGGATTAGCCGGGTCCTCTGCTCCGTTGAGCTTCCTCACCAACTACTTTGGCTACTGCTATAGTGGGATCCTTAATGACGTCCTGCTGATTAATTGTGATGCAGGTCCTTCAGCAGCTCTTCACCTCGTCGACTAACTTTCCACCACCGACTGCTCGTGCCACATTCTACGAGCGGCTTGGTCCTCTGCTCTGCATAGGATCAGCTTCGAGCTTCCTCATCGTCTGCTTCTGCTACGCTGTCACCAGATCATGGCATTCAAAGGTGATGCTACTATTGCTTCTTCTGTCATTGCAAATGCTTTGGAGTCTTGTGCAACTCAGTTTGATCGACTGAGCTCGATAAGCAACCTTGAGCCCACCGTGTGTCACCAGAGCATCTTCCAGTGGATCCATCGGTTTTATTGCACCATCATGTCTTGTGTAAGGTGTTTCACTCCCATGGTTGTTGGATTCAGGAGCTTCTTTTCATATGATATCCGATACATCTCACCACATCATGTTGTCCTGAAAAAGGTATCAAGATTCGCATAACTAATGGAATGTCATGCATGGTCACTCATCAAGGGACTCTTTCCACCTCTCACTTCGCAGTTTCAAATGTCTCACTTGTCCCATACGCTCTCCATGAATGTCATCTCTGTCGAGCAGCTCGCAGATATGAACTGTTTTTTTGGGTTTGATGATAGCTCATGCTTTGTGCAAGATCGTCGAACAAGAGTTGTCATCGGTACAAGTCATCGTCCTGCAGGACTCTGTGTTCTTGATCGTCTGAGTCTCCCCTTATCCTCTATTTCTGATCGTCTGAGTCTCCCCTTATCCTCTATTTCTGGTACTACTCCTGCTCCTATTCCTTTATCATGTGTTGTTGGTCCATCTACTCTTTGCCCTTCTGCATCTACTTTTGTTTACAAGTCTTTTCCTCAATGACATCATCGCTTGGGGCACCTATGTGGCTCACACCTCTCTATCTTGATTCATCAAGTATCAAGGTGTTCTTGATCCTGTTTCTGTTGACACCAGTTTTCAGTGCAAGGGTTGTAGACTTGGCAAGTAAGTACAACTCCCATATCCTTCCAGCTTTTCTAGATTTGATCGTCCCTTTGATTTGGTCCATTCGGATGTTTGGGGTCCTCCATTTGCTTCGAAGGGTGGTCACAATTACTATGTCATTTTCATTGATGACCACACTTGATACACTTGGATCTACTTCATGAAACACCGCTCACTGTTGATTTTCATCTATCAGTCTTTTGCTCAGATAGTTCAGACTCAATTCTCTTCTGCCATCTGTGTCTTTCATTCTGACTCTGGGGGAAAGTATCTTTCATCAGTTTTTTGTCAGTTTCTTTCTTCTGAGAGTACTCTTCGTCAGCTCTCGTGTCCTAATGCTGATGCTCAGAATGGTGTTGCTAAGCACAAGTACCGTCACATCATTGAGACTGCTCATAATCTTCTCATTTCCTCCTTTGTTCCCTCTTACTTCTGGAGGGAAGCGGTCTCTATGACAGTCTATCTCATCAACCATCAGCTCTCTTCTAAGTTTCAGGGCAAATGTCCTGGTGAGGTTCTGTATAGAGTAACTGCTCATTATGCTCATCTGTGTCTTTGGTTGTGTCTGCTACGTCCTAGCACCTCATGAGTGCACAAAATTGAGACCTCAGTCAATTGAGTGTGTCTTAGAGGTTATAGTCCCGAGCATAAGGGCTATCGTTGCTATGATCCCTTAGCACGTCGCATTCGCATCTCTCGTGATGTGACCTTTGATGAGGGTCGACCCTTCTTTATTATCCTTCTACACATCTTACTCCTTCCACAAATTCCATCTCCTTTTCGTCTACCTTTCATTCCTTCACTGGACTGCTTTCTACAAATACATTTTCTCCACCGCTTTACTTTCTAGTGTGTCTCCTCCATCGCCTACTAGATTTTGACACTTCCACTTTTTTTCACTATAGTCGCTAACAGAGAGTTCCTTCTGATCCTCAGACTTCCATTCCTCTTGAACCTTCTAATCCTCAGTCCTCTCCTCCACTTGACCCTCCAGCAAGTACCACGAACTCTGACGATCATTCTACTACATCACGGTAATACGGTATACCCTACGTGATCATTCCTCTATTCAGGCACCAGAGAGATGGGGGGTTTCTCATACATGTGCAGTATCTGAACCGAGTATCTATCAAGAGGCAACCAGTACACCTGAGTGGCAGTTGGCTATGACTGAGGAGCTTACAATATTAGTGTGCATGCACTTGGGATCTTATTCTGCTACCATCTAGAGTTGTGCCTATAACTTGCAAGTGGGTGTACAAAATAAAGATTAAGTCAAATGACTCGGTGCAGCGATACAAGGCTCGTCTTGTTGCGAGAGGTTTTCAGCAAGCTTATGGTCGAGATTATGCTGAGACTTTTGCTCCAGTTACCCATATCGCTACAGTCCGTACTCTCATTGTTGTTGCAGTGATACGCTAATGGACTATATCTTATATAGATGTTAAGAATTCTTTTCTTCATAGTGATCTACATAAGGTCTATAAGCAGCCACCCCTAGCTATTGAGGCCCCTACATGCTATGTTTGTCATCTTAGCGTGCTCTATATGATCGATCTCAAGTAAGCTCCTCATGGTTGGTTCGAGCATTTCAATTCTGTAATTCGAGCTGTTGGTTTCACTCTAAGTGAGCATGACCCTACCTTGTTTATTCACACTTCTCAGCGGGGTCGTAGTTTGCTTTCGCTATATGTAGATGATATGTTGATCACAGGAGATGACATGGACTATGTGGCTTTTGTCAAGATGAAATTGAGTGAACATTTTATTATGTCAGATTTGAGACCATCAGCTATTTTCTGGAAATTGAGATTCTGGAAATTGAGATTCATTCTTATGGTGATGGCTACTACCTTTCTCAACATCGCTACGTTCAGGATCTGCTTGCTCGCTCTGGTGTGACTGATACTCGCAACGCTGCTACACCAATTGAGCTCCACCTGCAGCTTCGTCCTACAGACGGTGTACCACTGACAGATCCTTCCCGCTATCGTCAGCTCGTTGGGAGCCTTATTTATCTCACTGTCACCAAACCAGACATTGCTCATGCTGTTCATGTGCTCAACTAGTTTGTTAGTGCTCCCACCTCAATCCACTATGGTCATATTCTTCGTGTGATGAAATACTTAAGGGGGACTGTGTCCGGACGTCTGATCTATGCCAGTTCGAGTCAGCTCTAGCTCCACACTTACTCTGACTCTACTTGGACGAGTGATCATGTTGATCGCCGATCTATCACTGACTACTGCATCTCTCTTGTTACTTCGCTCATTGCCTGGATATCTACGAAGCAGACTGCGGTGTCACACTCTAGTGCAGAGGCTAAGCTTTGAGCCCTTGCCGCTACCACCTCAAAGATTGTTTGGCTTCGATGGCTTTTGGTTGATCTTGGTGTTCTTGGTGATAATTCTACACCTTTGTTTTGTGACAATACAAGTGTCATTCAGATTGCTAGTGATCCGGTCAAGCATGAGTTGACAAAACACATTGGTGTTGATGCATCATTCACACGATTGCATTGTCAGCAGTTGACCATCGAACTCCAGTATGTACTCTCAGAGCTTCAAGTTCCAGATTTCTTCACTAAGGCTAACACTCGATAACAGTATTGGCTTCATCTGCTCAAACTCGGTGCATAATATCCTCCTGATCCACCTTGAATTTGAAAGGGGTGTTAAGAGTTTTGTACATTCTCTCTTGGCCTATGTGACCCACGTAACCCATGAGACCCATGTAACCCTATGTCTATATATATACTCCCTCAATAATAAATAAGATGCATAGTTGTGAATAACAAAATCCTTCTCTCCTAATTTTAACAATGTATTGGTGCATTTGGGGATTTACCCCCCGATGTCACATTAACCTATGTAGGTCCAGGGGGCACATGTCAGTGAGACATCGAGGGATAAATTCTAAAATGCATCTATCTCATAATGGTAAATCCTCAAATCCCCATATCTATGTCGTCACAACGACAAGGCGAGGCGAGGCGCTCCAGAGGCGCCAGGACGCCTAGGCGATGATTAGACGATGGCAGGAAAATAGGATCCTGAACAATGATCAGCAGTATCCGATACTCCAAATAATCTAAAACTCCAAGCCTGAATACTTGTATCCCGAACAATGATCAGCAGTATACCAGTATCCAATACTCCAAATCTGATTCTGCACAGCAGACATCACAAAACATCAATACAGGTGTAGCCTGGACGCCTAATCCTCCGCCTAGGACACCTAATCCTCCACCCGAACGCCTAGAATTACCAGTCGCTCGCCTAACTGCTACGACCTAGGCGATGACCCCTGGTGTCCACCCTGGAGCGCCAGGACGCCTAGGCGACGCCTTGATAACATAAACCCACATTCAATAATACCATGATGAACCTCGTGTGAACAATGTAAATCTTTCTTCCCACACGGAAATGTTCAAACTAAAGCACAAGCACAAACTGTCCAACTAGGAAATCCTATTCAATATTAGCTTTTAAGAGTAAAGCTTAGAAAAAGCCACTTACTCTTATTTGGCTATATGACTCTTTTATTTTGTTGAGCATTAGCATATCTATAGGCTTGTTCACTGGATCAGTTTGAAAGTTCGGCCATGTGCGATGACGATGTTGAACCCAAAGCAGGCATCTAGAGATGTCCTACAAAAGAATGAAATTGGCAAAGGCTGTACTTGTAGAGTTAATCAAAAGGAAATGCAGTACATAATGAAAGAATGATATACAACACATAATGAAAGAATGATATACAACACAAGCAATTGATGTTCAACAGCCATAAAAGCAACTCATGCCGTTATACAAACTACAAAGTAAAAGAGAGAGAACTATCTACCCCAAGGGAGATGCTCCATACATACACCATTTGATAAATGACAACAATGCCATCCAACAAGCTGTTATAACTACATCCGGTGCAAATTACAAAACCACTTAAAAAGCAGGGTTCAGAAGACCAGCGGTAATCTCGGTCACTACCAGGATTTCCTTACCGCCCGGATTAGAAATGCAAAAATTTAAATTTGAAAATTAAATATTGGACAGTTTTCATCCAATTGACCGGTTTTGGGGCGTTTTCATATTTTGAACTCAACCAGCCATGGAGCTATTTTAGGGCCGGTTTTGGATTCCCAAACCCTGCTTAACAGTGTAGTAAATATATTAAAATACTAGATGCTTTAGTCAGAGTGTTCGTGTATACTATTGTAGAAAGCCATGATATTATATTTATATGTTCCGTTAAACTATCATGCTATTCAGTATTCACTATATAGAAACTGCACAAATTTTCACAACTTGTTGAAATAAAAACAAATACTAGTTATAAGAAGCTTCGAACAATAAGGAGGTATAAATGGCACTTGTCGAAAGAATCATTGGATGACACCAACTAAGAAATAACTAGGTCGACAAGAAAATGTACGCAAGACCAAATTGAAAAACACCACAATGGAACAAATGTAAACGCTCTTACAACATAAAACGGACTAACCAACATATAAAACAAACAAAACAAGAGGCACCCATTTAGCATCTAGTCATCTTCATCTCAAACTATGAATGTAAAAGTGCTTCACATACCCTTAAAGTTAACATTTTGCTTGCTACGGCAAAATATTGATCAAATTAAAATAAGTATAATATAACTTTTTTGTAGTATGCTAGTAGTACGCTAAGCTACACTGTGTAGCAAACAGTAATCCATTTTGCTGGGGGCTCCGTAGATACCACACCTGTTGTTTTCTTCGTTCCTTTTTTTTTTTGAGAAAATCATATCAGTGCCATCGCAAAGAACGATATTTAGAGGAATACCATTGCAATCGCCCTCAACAGGCCAGTGCCATTGCGAAGGCTTGAAATTAATCATATTATGGAGAGAGAGAGAGAGAGAGAGAGAGAGAGAGAGAGGGGCAACGGTCTCTCTTTGGGCCTTTGAGATGGTACTGGCCAGTCAAGCCAACTGCAATGGTATTTTATTAAATATCGGTCTTTATGATGGCACTGACATATATATATATATATATATATATATATATATATATATATATATATATATATATATTTCTGACACAAACAGGACTGGATGCATGAAAGTAGATTATAGCATGACAAAATACAGATAGAATGACCATGAACAAAAGATTCTCCAAAGTAATGACAAAATACGAATAGAATGATAGTGAACAACAGATTTTCCAAAGTAATGGAAATAGGTTGTGTAGGTATAATTCATTAATTTGGAACATACATCTCCACCGTATGGAAGTGCCAAAGCTGTGTGGGGCAAAGCTACTCCATCCTGCAAACATTCAGGGAAGATATATTGATATGATGATATCTAAGTAGTGTTTTCTAGGAAAGTAAAGAAAGGTCCCTGGCATTCAGAATATGACCCACATTTCTGAGTGGTTATTGAAAGAACTACAAAAATACTAGGGTTGTTACCTCAACACAAACTACTTGTGTAACTTGAGCACCGATGTTGACCACACAAGCTGTTGACAAACCATTTCCAAATGCTGCAGCTAGAGCTTCCTAATAAAACACACACACAGAGTAAATAAGGGTGTTCAATGTTTGTCCATGTTTACCCCCCTATAGAATAACTATTCTATACCCCCCCCCCCTCTGGCTCCCAGACTCCCCCTCCTCCCGTATGGTCCCTCTCCCCCTACTTGCTCTCCCTCCTCCCCCGTAAGTATGATTTTTTGGAGAACAGTTTTTATTGAAAAATACTTCAAACTTTAGAGGAACATGGGATTTAAACCCCCCAACCTCATGAACTAAACCCACGTATGCAAGCCATCCCACCATGTGTGTTGTTGTGGTACTATGTTAGATGTTTATATTTTATTAGATCCATTCACACTGCAGTAAATCACAGGCAACATGCAGTAACATTCGATGAGTAGTGCAGTAACATAGCATATTTACTGCACTAAACCCATGGTGTTACTGCACGTTTACAATAGGGTTACTGCACTTTTCTGACTGCAGAGAGGAAATGTGGGAGTTTTTTTTATTATGATTCAAACGTGGAATTGGAATATCTCTTTAACCGAACGTCCAGTCTACGATCCGTTTACACCCTTGTGTTCGAAATTACAAGCTTAACAAAATGAGATCCATGTTAAATATGTTTTGACGCTACGAAAATTCTGTTAATGCATGAAACCTTCCGTCTTACTGCACAATTGCGGGAGGGTTACTGCACTTTTCTGAGCACGGAGGGGAGACGTGGTAAAGTCATGTTACTACACAAACTCCGCCGTGTTGCTGCACATTTGCACGAGGGTTACTGTATTTTCTGAGCACGGAAGGGAAGGAGTTTTTCTTTCGATTGTAAACTAGGAATGGCAACATCTCTGTAAGTGAGAATCCGATCTGTGAACCATTTGCACCGTTGTGTTCGAAATAATGAGCTTAACAAAATGAGATCCATGTTAAAAATGTTTTGACACTGCGAAAGTCATGTTACTGCACGAAAGACGCCGTGTTACTCCACCAAAGGAGGGTTACTGTAATTTTCTAAGCACGGAGGGGTACAGTGGGAGTGGTTGGAAGTCAGTGGTGGGGGTGGTGGGTTTTCTTTGACTGAGCTTTGACCAAGGTGGAAGGTAGGTTTTGGCTCATGGAAAGGGGAGGGATATAGAATAGTTATTCTATAGGGGGGTATAGAATAGTCTTGCTAATCGTCAAATACAAAGTTTGGTTATGTACTTATGTCTCTACAAGTGTATATCTTGAAAGCAGATATTTCCTAATGCAACTGGAGGTATCAATTTGTTGTTTCTTATGAGAATCATTACATTAAACTTAATTGTCAAATAGTACACTACTAAGAAAACTAAAAAAGTGGAAAAAGGTAACCAGCCCCAAAATAACTCTACAAATGGGCTAACACCAGGTGTACTAGGTTTAAAGCAAAAATAAAAAATAAATAAAACCCGCTCTTTGGGTGCAAATTTCTGTAATCGAATATCGACCGACTAGCATGATAGGTTCATCGGTACGACGGTACCTGATTTTATGTGCTAACAAAATATGGGCTGATGTTAATCCATAACAGTTAGGACCTGCAAGCAGTGTCAAGCTGCTCTAGGCTAACAACAGTGCATTTGGCAGTACACCATGGGCTTAGTACCCATTCTTTTGGAACTTGATAAAACTTTCGAAATCTTACAAAATAGTATTGATTAATAACATACAGTACCTTCCTGTTAACATATATATCTTGGGTGTTAAGAAAACTTCCACTCTGGTGCAAATTCAAAGAGTTCTACTTCATTGTAATATGCTAACCTTAGTACCTCAGTTGTCCTAACAAATCGATCTCTCCCTCGCCAGCATATTTAGTTATTTGCAAAGACAAAAACAGAATATAAACATAGGCCCATTGGTAGTTAACTACAGCATTTGCATAAGGTGACTGCACCATACTGATTCTATATAAGAACGCAATCCATCCGTTGAATACAGCTTTCAGTGGTTAACCTAATACAATAATCTCAGAACTGATGAAATTATCCCAGCACCATTGAAGTACAGTGACCCAAATTATAAAAAGATGTTCCCTTTTCAAATGAACAATCCAATTTATTTGGCTATCAATTACAAATGAAGAAAAAAAAGGTTTGTTGCATTCAGAGTGTAAAAGAAAGTAAATTAAAAACGCTAGGTGGTTGGAGGTAAAGACGAACCTGATGTACCACTGCTGTGCTAAACCCCAAATCGCAAAATACAATAGATAGCATCTCCTTTATTTCTGACATGGATGGGATAAATTAACATTTTTCACCAGAAAAAATAACAGAACCTTCCTTATGCACATAACATACACTTTGCAGTAGAAGATATTGAAAAAGTTAAAGCAAACGGCGGATAAGAAACATTTATCAACTGCATGTTCAATATTCTCCTAATTATGAATTCATCAATTCAAGGCTACTGTACTAAATGGATCATGGATACATCAATGCACGATGTAGTATGAGTTATCAGCGCAAAGGACTAATCATGGCCAGCACCCAGCAAAGGTTGTAGAGTTGCAGACAAAACCAGGGATAGCATCATAGCACAGAGCCACAGACCACAGAATGTACCATCACAGCATGAATACATTAGGTGCCACTGGAAAAACATCGTGTCCACAAATATCACAAAGCCCAACTAATTGCTACAGGTGTAAATTTCAAGTCCTCTTACTAAGAAAGTGCATTCGGTGTAGCATTTGAAATTCAATGTCGAATGAACACATTTCAAGTTGGTAAGAGTTATAACAGAGAAAGAACCAAATAGTGGCATTGCAACTTAACCAATACAAACAAGACACCCCACATACACCAAGTCAGATGCTGGAAGTTCATGATTTCCACATATACAAGGTGTCTGCATTTTTCTTCCTCCATCTGTAGTTTGTTTTATTTTTATAAACTTACCTTCTAATCTAGATTTCTAGCAAACCAACTCACCGTGTGACATCACAAAAGGCAATATTTACAATGCTTCATACTAAGGACAAACTTAAAGTAGACAGACCCAAGAAAGTGATCTATTCTGAGAGCAAATAAGATAAACCTTTGTATCTTTGACATGGGAAGTTTGTATCAAGATGCGCTTAATAAATAGCAGATGAGCTCACCATTGCACCTTCTAATATTTTACTACTTCCGTTCTCACATAGATGACATCCTAGAATGCGTGCACTCAACCTTTTAAAATTTTGACCACCAATATACATAAAAGTATTCAGATTTGTCGCATGGAAATGACATTAGTGGATTTTTCATCAAAATTTCTTTCACATCATTATATATTCTATTTTTGCTAACATATAATTAGAAAAAGTAACAGTCAATGGTGTGCATTGGGGACCGCGTTGATGTCCAAAACAACAAGTAAAAGAGAACGAGGTAGTAGAGAAATACCTCGGTTGTCAAATGTCTCCCCAAGAACAAGAATTGCAGAATATAGACTTCTGTCTCTTGGGTTGATATGCAACTTCTCTGTCAGTATCCAGTTCCAAATAGTGCGTAAATCTTCTAAAACCTGCAATAAAATATTTTTTAAAAATTATCTAGCATTAAGATACTGTATAGAAGAAAAAATGACAGGCAAGTCTTTGACGACCAGTTCAAAACAAGGACTTGCCACTTAGCACACCCCTTTTCCACCCCCAATTTGAAGCCAAATAACATCGATTTCAACCAAGAAATACCATCCAGCTTAGAACTTTTTTAAAATGAAAATTTTCTAAATTTGGTTTTTGAGCAAGGATAATATGATATTTCTCATTTATTTCATCCATGTATTAATGTGTTTTCACATTTATCATCCATGAGTAATTCCTTTTAGCCTAAGGATACGTATGACCTCCATACAAAACATGAGCAAATTGGCTCAATAGTGTTGGTTAGGAATTAAAGTGTAATTCTTCTTATTCTATGTGTTAAATTGTAATGTGTGCTCTCCAAAGTGCCCAAGGAACCATGATTTTAGATTAAGGATTTTGAATGTACAATTATTTATTGATCATTTTGGTTGGTTGATGACCTAGCAGTGACGGTAGGGCAACCGGACCTGATATGCATGATACGATGAAACATAGTGAGCCACAACCTTAAGTATTGATCTAGACCTTTAGCCTTTAGGCAAGGTCCTTAAATCATGCTGACAAGCACCACGAACAGGAGTGACGCAGGATCAATAGAGATATGTTTGACATGACACTAACATATCCTACAGAATTGTACACAAATTTTGTCCTTGTTTATTTGTTTAATTACTGTCACTCTACTAGTGAATTGTATATTTCGAATCCTATATCCATTCATTAGGGGAAAAGATTGCTTTCAGTGGCATAGGTGTTGTTTGGGCTGGGTTGAGCTTGGCCTAGTTTAAGCCCAAGCTCCCCTAGACATGCAGCTTGCGAAAGGGCTAATGAGACAAGCCCAAGCCATTCAATAGCAGATTAGCCAAACTGGACGATCATGGGCTTCTTGGGCTTTTGTGGTCTCCAAATAGGTCTAATGAGACAAGCCCAACCCATTCAACAGCAGATTAGCCAAACTGGACGATCATGGGCTTCTTGGGCTTTTGTGGTCTCCAAATAGGTCAATGCCTCCATAGTTGGATGAAATTACACATAAACCAGATATAAAAGGTGATGCCGGACATCAAGCCTAAAATAGTTCTTTAAATTCAATTAGGCCAAGAGCTAGCTTATCAAGCAAGAATGCATACATATGTGTGGCTTAAATAACAATTAACTGGAAGAAGGGACTTAAGAGGCTATTTGCATTAATGTTGGTATGAGACATTAGCCTTAAAATCAAGATATCTACCCTTACATATGGGGAAGATTCAAGGATCATAGGCCAATTTTGATTTGTCTACTACCAAAAGAAAAACTAATTTCTAGGAACTTCAAGGATTAGAAGCAAATTTGGCTTTTACTACTACTTAGGGCACTCACAATACACTTGTGTCAGCAATTTTCATAGAGTGCCATGTAGGATAAATCTGATGTGGAAGAAGACTTGAGGGAGAGAGAGAGAGAGTATAGCTGTCTCATGCAAGATACAACTCATTTGAGAAAACCAAGAAAGTTATAGGATGGGGATTGGGAGGAAGGCGACAGAGGAGGTGGGATAGGAGTGAAGAAAATAATTGAGTGGGGTAGTTGCTAGATACTATGTGTTAAGAGTTGTATTGATTGTACATTCGCTCTCTCTCTCTCTCCCTCTCTAGCCCATGTGGCCCATGTAACATGTCTATATATATCTCTCTCAATATATGCTGATCAGAGGGGTCGTACTTTGCTTTTGCTGTATGTAGATGATATGCTGATCACAAGAGATGACATGGACTACGTGGCTTTTGTCAAGAAATTGAGTGGACAATTTATGATGTCTGATTTGGGACCATTGAGCTATTTTCTAGGGATTGATGTTCATTCTGATGGTGATGGCTACTATCTCTCTCAGCATCGCTACGTTCAAGATCTGCTTGCTCGCTCTGGTATGACTGATACACGCACTGCTGCCACACCTATGGAGCCTCACTTGCATCTTTGACCTACAGACGGTGTACCCCTGACAGATCCTTTCCGCTATCGTCAGCTCGTTGGGAGTCTTGTCTATCTCACTGTCACCAGGCCAGACATTGATCATACTGTTCATGTGCTCAGCCAGTTTGTCAGTGCTCCCACCTCAGTTCACTATGGTCATGTTCTTTGTGTGCTGAGATACTTAAGAAGAATCTGCGTCGGGCGTGCATTCTATGCCGCCGAGTCGGCTCGACTTCACGCTTACTCTGACTACACTTGGGCGAGTGACCTGCTGATCGTCGATCTATCACCCTTGCTCTACTATTGTTTTAGGTAAGCGTTGACCATGGTAATTAAGGTGCTAAGGCGAGCTGAGGCACCAAGGCACCGCCTGGACAGTCTGAGGCGACGCCTTGGACGCTGAGGCGACACCTTACTTCAAAGCTGAGGCGACGCATACGGCTTCCCATGCGTTACACACAGGAAAGAAAAAGAAAAAGAAAAGGAGAGGAGAAGAAAGTTCCCACGCGGCCTGGTCCAACCCATCATCTCAGCCCAGCTCGCCCAACATCGAGTCACCGCAGAGCTCATCTCCCCATCTGGCCATCTCCCACAGAGCTCATCTCCCTACCTCTCAATCGCCGCCTCTCCTCTCATCTGGCCATTTCCCACAGTGCTCCTCTCCCCATCGCCTGCCTCCACCTCCCGATGTCGGATCCACGTCGCCGTCGGCCACATCGAGCCCGCCTCCACCTCCCGACGCCAGATCCACGTCACCACCAGCCACATCGAGCGCGCCTCCACCTCCGACGCCGGATCCATGTCGCCGCCGACCACATCGAGCCCACCTCCACCTTCTGACACCGGATCCACGTCGCCGCCAACCACATCGAGCTCGCTGCCACCTCCAACGCCGGATCCACGTCACGGCCGGCCACATCGAGCTCGCCTCCACCTCCCGACGCCGGATCCACGTCGCCGCCGGCCACATCGAGCCCACCTCCACCTCCCCGAGACCTTGGCGTGACGCCGTAGGCATGCGCGGCAAGGCAGGGTGACGCCTTAGCACACTGGCGATGCCTTAATTACCATGGCGTTGACGACATCTCGCATGGGAAGGGATAGCACACATGGAATAATTGCATTCACTTCAATTACTTGATTCACTTGGCCATGAGAAACTTTTATCATAGTGTGATGACTTATCCTTTAGAACTTCTAGATATTGAATAATCATATATGATCGGATGGAACCTGTTTATTCATTCAATAGACTCTTTGTGGTTGGTTTTACTTAATTCTTGGATTATTATTATGTTTTGCTGCCTAGATATTAAATACCTATACTTGTCGTGTCGTTATTCATGTTTTATTGTGACCTGTGGACGGTTTTTACTATTGAATTGCTTGCTGTAATTTATTGTAAGATAATGTTAAAACTGGTAGTCAGTGTAGTTTAGTGGTATTCCGAGCTCAGTGCTTGGCTGGGGTGCTACATTATGTTGTTGTAGATCTTGGATTAAATCTTGTATCCTAAGGGCTTTGGATTAAGCTCTTGTTGTATGTGGATTCGGATTGCCGCCTTTTGGCTTATCTTCGTCTCTAGAATGATATCTAGCTCAGCACGTTGAAGTTGTTCCTTCAACAATTTGTGTTGTTTGCTACCTACCAGCACGTTGGAGAGGCTCCTCCAACACTTGTGCTGCATCAGTTTGGTATCAGAGCGTGCTATACATTTTGTAGCAGTAAAGTGGGCACTTGTGCTGCATCAGTTTGGTATCAGAGCGTGCTATACATTTTGTAGCAGTAAAGTGGAGTTGTTCCTCCACAGCCTTGTGCTGCTTCAAAAGGCCCAAATCAAAGAAACCCTCTAACTCTTCTCCCATCCACTCGAGGGAGGCGGCTGGCTCCTCACCCCTGCCCCACTCACCCCCTCCTCAGGATGCTGATCTCCCTACATGGTTGGATTGTACAAAAGTTTTCGGAATTGATGGTTGCTTCTGTCTTAAAACTAGGCATCACCTTAACCCTCCCCATAAGCAACAGTAGTTGAATCCAACAAACTAATCAAAATTGCTGATGGATTCTTCACATGGTTTGCCAAAAGGCTTATGAGGCTTTCCTGAGAAGCTTGTCCCCCAAATAAGCCTAGCTTATGGGCTTCTTAGAGAAGCTAAAGCTAGCCCTTCCCCAAACATGCCCATATATAATCCAGTGTGTGAAAACTGTTGTTATAATCTCACTAGTAAAATTATGTGACATTGTGACAATATTATTAACCCAACAACAAGTCTTTGATGATTTGTTTAAATGTGAGTCGGAACTTTCTCACCTAGTGCCCAAAAAAAAAAATTGGTGAACTAGGTACCATTTCAATTGTTTTGTTGTTGCCTATGATCCTGTGCTTATACTATTTTCTATTTGGGCCCATCTTAAGGCCTAGAAATATGCCCAAAGGTCAACTAGTGGGATTTGGGATCCATTTTCGATTTGGTTTGGCTCAAATTCAGCCTTTCTTCACAGTTCATCATTTAGCAGCAAATACATGCAATCAAGAAAAAACAAGACAACGAATAACATATAATTTGGAATAATCTAGTGCTGAATCCAAACTCCACAGTGGCTAGCATAAATACTTCCTTGTTTAATTCTGTCAAGCTGCATTAGCATATAGTTTGCATAAACTGCTCAATTCCTTGTGTTATCACTTATCAATCAAGCAACAGCAAAATTGGGAAGAACAAGGAAGTAGAAACTGGAAACCAGAAATTTAAGTCATAGCTCTGGGTATATTCAGAATCTACTTTCTTACATTCTTTCATCAAAATAAGGTGTGATTAGAATATGCAAGATGTATGGCTGGAGCTAGAACATTTGCTTCCAGAGAAATAGGCAAACTTTTCAACGTGTTCCTGCTAATTGTTTCAGATGGAGGAGCATTGTGTTAAAGTTTTCTCCAATACATTTGAGTTAGCCTCACCCCTACCGCTTTCCATCAACAAAGATTTGCAACCGAGCTCCTGTCTACCAAAAAATTATAGCACAAATTCGATTTACACATTTTTTCCCATAATAAACGTTGTTGCAGGAAATACCATGTCCCATACTTCTTTTTTTTAAGCCAAAAATAGTACATACACCCCTACTCAATAATTATAAAACTAACAGTGGATAGCCTCTGCAAATGAGCTGAAACTAAACTTAAGCGTTTAAAGGGCAGTGTTGTCAAGTACAAGCCAAGAGAAGCATTACTATAATTAAATGGTTTTCTAAGAGAAGGAACATACAATAATCTGGAGTCATACCTGATGCAATGAATAATTCTGAGAAATATTGAAATGGCCTCTCCTGATCGGGCGACTCAGACAGTATGACTCAGAATGAGGGATTTTCAAAGCATCCTCTCCGAATATCATTTCCTTATACTTGTTTTCTTCAGAGTTGGGCCCATTACCATCACCAGATGTGCTTTGCAAAGGATCCTCATCGGCATCCTCGTCTACTGACCTTTCTGGTCAATTGGCGAGTTCAGCAAAATATTGATATCATAAAATGATCATTTAAATATAAGCTACTTCACTATGGTGCAAAACTGTTCTTAGAATCTAATCTTAACCCCACAAGGAATTGAGCATAACTGAGTAACTATGTTTAATTGTTTATAGAAACAAGCAGGGTGCTAGAAAATTATCCCTGAAATAACTCAAGTCTCCAACTATTCCATTAATATCTATCCTGTGCCCAACTACCAAAGTGCCAATCTGAACATATATAGAGTCATAGCCCCATGCCAAAGAAATATCTAACATAACAGAACTTAATTCCTCCAAAACTTCAGAACTTGCTAGCTCCAGCAAAAACCAGTCATAATGTAACACCCCAGGGTCCAAAATTTGCTACAGACCCAACCCCACATTGGACAGGCCACACAGACAAATAACTCACTTGGGCTTGTCCTTGCTTCGCTGAAATGGGTTAACCTGGAGTTGCTAGACTTGGTTCCCTTTTTGTATATATGATGTCCAAACTCATGTAAACTTCCAATGTGGGACTAAACCAATGATAACCATACATATGCGTCACATGGGCCACCATTACTTGGGCACGGGTATTACACATAAGCCATAACAAACAAGTTACAATGTCAAAGAAAATAAACAATATCAAATAACATTGCTGTAACCATAAATATAAGTATACACTTTAACTTCTGTTAACAACAGACGACTATGAAATGGAAAAAGGGAAATATATATATAACTCCACTGAAAGAAGCAAAATAATCAGAAAGTACCTATTGGCATGGATGATTTAATACTTTTGTTCATTACATCTGTCCAAGTGAATTTACTATCATCCCTGCTTTGCTGTGAAGAAAAACCATCAATGCGTCCCATCTGAAGAGGTCAATGTGAGCAACTACGTTCTGAGTTGTGGCCTTTCTTAAACAAAAGAAAATTGATGTCCAGAACATTGATGCCAAATTATCTAATATATCTATATTGCAAAGTGCAAACATCAAATAGTCTTAACTATTTGAAGCCATATCCAACGATTGGAAAACAACAGTTATCTTCATACTTAGAGAGAGAATTTGAAAACTAATTCTATAAATTTCAAAGAGTTGGGAGAACTAATGAGTTCATTTTAGGACATTTTAGAATCTTCAAAGGTAAATGCACATCATATAATTACTGTACAGAATTCCAATATTCTTTTTAACACTTCCTCTTAAGAACATGTATAGATATTTGATAATTTCTCTCATATTTTTCATGGATATTGGATAGCTATAAGGACTTATTTGGAAAAAGTTAGGTTTACAATATAAACTAGCTTGTTGAGCTTATAATATATACGTACAAATACAATATGCTAGCTTATTGTGTAAGCCCTGAATCCTACCAAGGTAAACTCAGCTTATAAGCAACTCTGACCTTATAAGCCCCAATGCCCCATAAGCCTGCTTATTTCCCTGGGGAAGTGGCCTTAGCCCTTAAGCTCATCAAATAAGCCCAAGAATAAGCTATCTGCTATCCTCTTCTGTCCCTGGCTTCAGCTTTCTAGGATTAAAAGCTTAAGCTTAATCTACAGGACAAATAAGTCCCAAGTCCCTTCCTCCCACCCCCTGTATATCTTTGAGGGAACTGGAACATTATCATGAGATGATGTGGAAGGGAAAAAACTCACATCAGTGACAAATAACCGTAAGTTGTACTGACCCATCTCATATAAGCTTCAAAAAGGTTTCCTCATGTTGACGCTCCCATATTAAGATAATAAAGCTCCAATGCTTCTTAAAGTCTACATAACTATTAACTAGAGACACCAAAAGGAGATGAGAACAAAACCTAACCATCAGTGACATAACAACTCCACACATGAAAAGTTTTTTCATTCTATACAACATTACAACAGCAATTTGGGTCTGGTATTAACATGGAACTCCACATTTCCAAAAAAAAAAAAAAATGTGCAAACTTTTCAACAACCGAAAAATAGTGTAGCTGATTTTGTGGAGTGGAGCATATGGCTACTATGTTCTCGGTAAATTGCTTGTAAGCTATGATGCACCGATACGCAATACCAGTACGGCGCACGGATACGGCGATACCCATTTCCCCCAAAAAAAAACCGATACGGCGATATATATAGGAAAATGGTATAGTACTCCCACCTCTCATATACCACTTAAAATCGTATGATAATACCTCTTTATCTATTTGAGCCTACTCCAATAATGATTATAAGATACCTTAAAGTTAATTCCATAAAAAATCTCATTAAAGTCCTCTTTTTATAGCAAAATTTGTGTATATACTTCTTTTATATATGAAAAAGGTTATATAGAAAAAAAACAAATGGTTTCAATGAAAAATTTTCAATCAAGTCGTACTGAAGTATCTTATAATTGGTATTTAAGTATACTAAAAATGGTAAAGAAGTATAATATATGCGTTTAAATGGTATATTAGAAGTGGGAGTACATACTCCTAGGAGTACGAAACGGGCGTGTGTGTGTGTGTATATATATATATATTAAAAATAGCAAAAATATAAAATATGATACTTGATAAGTTTCAGTCAAAAATTTACCTATGCATGAGTGTTAATTCCATTGAACATAACACTGAAGAATTTATTAGCTTATCCTGTACTATGACCAATAGCAGTAGTTCGACAGTTATAGTGGAGATATCAATTCATTTTTCCCTCTTACCAATTTACTCATCTTTGTACATGCAAGGACACTATGCCCTTACTTGCTCCTAAGCATCTCTATGTCATCCACAACTTTTATCAACAGACAAAACCTAAAAAGAGTTCAAAAAACATTGTGCCGCGAACAAGATAGGGACTTCACCCCTATTGATGGTTTGATATCGAGGAAAGGGAATGTGGAACAGAATTTAGGATATAATGTTAGCAACACAAGTGTCAATCTTTATCAAGATCACTCTGGAAGTGATCCTGAACTGAATGATCACTCGTTTCAATAAATTCAGGAAATCCTAAGAAAAGGCTGTCAAGTGAAACTAATTACACATATCAAAATTTGGAATCTGGTGGATACTCGGTAACTCCTAATGAAGTAAGTTTTATGTAACACCCCAGCATAACAATGGGAGGAGGGGGAAGTGGGGGGCGGCTAGGGTTTTGGGGGAGGGTGGCGCCTCCTCCCTCCAGCAGTGCTTCCTCCTCCGGTGAGAGCTCCCGCTGCCGGCGAAGAACGCCCTTGGTGCTGCCGGCCACGCGAAGGAAGGAGGATCTACCTAGTAGTTCTCGGCCAAGAAAGAGGGAGAAGGGAAGGGGAGGGATCGCGGGCTGGTATTCGTGTTCTTTAGCGGTTCTCCAAGGGTAATCCCGAATCCGTTCGTTTAGTAGCGTAATTTTGTATTTAGGTAATGTCGGTTTTAGATCGGTTCTCTGGCAGTCTGTAGTATTCGTTTGATTTAGGGTTGTTAGCTACGAAATCTGGTCTGGCCATCTCCTAGAGAATTGTAGATAACATCGGTAGCTTTCTGTAGGTTCTTGGATCAGGTCGTTTGGATGAGCGGGTCAAGAGATATGATTTTCGTAGTGCCGCTGTTCTGTGGTTCTGTCATAATTTTGGCAGTTAATGTTAATCGGTCATTAGCAAATAGTTAACGAATTATTTAGAAAATCTCACCAAAACAAAAGTTGTAGGTATGTTCATAAGGTTTTCAGAGAGCTAAAGAACATAATTTTTGGATAATTGTATTGAAAGATACGTTAGTTTTAGCCTCGCTGTCCAGAACCCCTGACGAGATTTAGTTGTTCTATTAAATTGTTTGGTAAAGGAAAAAGAAGGTTGAATCTGGAAATCTCACCAACTAAGTTTATGTAGATAAATTAATAAGCTTTCCAGAGGATCAAAGAACACCCTTTTTGGATCTCTGGACGAAATGTTATGAATTTTAAAAGAGGACTGTCTGTTGAGGGGCCAGATCGATGTCATGGGATTTGGATTTTTGGGTTGCACTAGGGAGCGAGTTATATATTTGTTACTAGCAATGTTTAGTCCAGAATTGTTATCTTAGAATGTTTATTAAAATTATTCAGGTGGGGGCTTGGTTCCGGGGGCAGCGCTCTCTTCACGTCTTCCATCCTCGTACGGCTGAGGCAAGTACAAATAGTGATAGAATAATTAAGAGTGATTGTTCATGTTTGCTGGTATTATGTGTATATTCTCTACTCATGGATGTTGGAATGATGTGTATGTCGCTGTTCATGAATGCTAGAAGTATGAATATGCTCGTTATTCATGTATGTTGCTGCTGGCTAATACATGTTTATGCTGGATAAAAGAATTGATTCATATACATCATGTTATCATCTTTGAGGCTTGGTCACGTGGTGACCAAGCATTGATTTTGAAATCACTGTCATGTATTAGGCGGGCTTGAGGTCCTCACAGTCGTGGAGTGTGGGCTTATGGTCCTTGTGCTAGAAGGCACAGGCATGGGTATGCATCGACGGATGCATACTCCGCATTACCGGTATATGCAAAGAAAAAGAAAAGTTGCATTTATGCATTTACGTTGCATCCGCGTGTGAATTGGTTGATTATAAAGATTTGTGGTTGGATGATGATCATTGTTATTAAGTCGCACGACTAGTCGCGACTAATCGTCGATTAGTCGGCAAGTCGGCACACTGGCACCGACTAGTGCAAGCGACTCGACTAGCAGCGCTAGTCGTACGACTTGCCGACTAGTCGGCGACTAACCGCGACTAGTCGGCGGTAGCGAAGTCGGACGACTAGTGGCCCGGCGTCGGCCTCGGCCCGGCGAATGGCGCGTCGACCCCTCGACCAACGAATGGCCCAAAGATCGGCCTCGGCCGGAATGAGATAATACGAGGGAAGGGAATACGGATCCAATCGACGACTCTCCCAGTCCCCACTCCCCATTCCCCACGACGCGGCCGAGAGAGGGGGACCCTAGCCCATCGCCAGCCCTGGCCACGACGCCACCGCCATCGCCGTCGCCTCCTCCTCGCCTCCTGCCTCGCTTGTCGACCACGCCGCCGCGCCTCGTCGGCCTCCCGAGTCGTCTTCGACCCACGTCCACGACACCGATGCCACCTCCTCCTCGCCTCCCGACTTCCCGAGTTGCCGTCGACCTCCCACCATGGTGAATCGTGAGCACTCCTCCTCCTCCCTTTCTCCTCTCTCTCCTCTCTAGCTCTGCTCTGCAGCTTTCCTGCGCTGCCTGCGCTGCTGCTGCTGCCTGCGCCGCTGCTGTGCTCGCCTGCGCTGCTTGGTTGCACCCTCTGCTGGCGCTTGCGCTGCGCTGTCTCTGCTAATTGCTTGTGCTGCCACCGCCTCTGCTAGTGCTACTCTCACTGTAATGCTCTTACTTCTCTTTTTAGTAGTAGACTTAGTACTTTGTAATAGCGATAGTAGTAGGCGGGCACTAGGCGTGTGATAGCACAACAATGCTTCCTAGTCTGCCGACTAGTTGTGGCTAGTCGCGACTAGTCGGCCGACTAGTCCACAAGTCCACAAGTCGGCCCTCTTGCGACTCGACTCAACTTTACGACTTAATAACCTTGATGATGATGATACAGTTGTGTATGATATTGTCTCATTAATTTGTATTTTGCTGAGTCTTGGACTCACTCTTGCTATGTTTGTGTTTTTAGGTACCCCTTACGAGAACGGCATGCATGGGAGGGAATAGTCATAAATTTGGTTGCATACTGCCACGAACTATTTATAATTGGTTGAATTTGGAACATGCCTTAATAATTGAGCAAACCGCTTAAAGGATTCTCTATTGGTTATTTCTTATTCGTTGGATATTTTGTAATAGAGTTGATTAGCATGTTATGGTTGCCTTTATGTTTACGTTATAGATTTGATGATTGGATTATTGTTTATTGTTATTAATAACTGTGAGAACTCCGGTATGGCTAACTATACAAAGGATGTTCTGCTGAAATTTAGTAAAATGTATTAGTTTTAATTTGTTACTCAGTAATTTTAGTAGTATTCCAGGCTCTTGTTATGCTAGGGTGTTACATTCTAATTATTTCGACAAACTTTGATAACACACACTAGCTCATAATTCATGTATGAATTTAACAATTACATGCTAAGGTTGTGGGCTAGGGTTAGAATAAGTGGGCTGGGCTTGAATTGTGGGCAGTATCGAGGTATCGGGAAGTATCGGGATTTTTTTTTTAAAACATAAATGTTTCTGATACTTCCCGATACGTATCGGAGCCGTACCTGTATCCGATACGTGTCGGGATACTGGTACGCTGTTGGTCAGGACTCAGGAGTATCAGTGCATCAGAGCTCGTAAGTGGCTAGTTCCCCTTTCACTGCCTAAATACAACCTTGCAACTAGATAAGACAGACCAAGCAACTTCTTGAGAAGCGGAACAATAACTATTCATAGGCAATCAGCAAGTCAGAAAAGACAAATTAGTTCCCCAAACTGTAGAGTAGTTGGCCGTCATTAAAGAATTTCAAGGAGTTACTTACTCCCTACCTTTGGGTATTACTTACTCCCAAGTAATATGGATAGCAAAAGCTGATGTAACATGACAAGAGGTAATATCCTACCACTTTATAATCAGGTATGCAAAGCACCCAACACTTAAGATAATACATAGTACCTTAGGAGGTAAGGGCTGGTTCGCTGAAGGCATTTCTTCATCCAAAAATGGGATTTTGAGCAGTGATGCAATCTGCAATAGTAGCAACTCATTAGCTCCAGTGGCAGACATAATCCAAAAGGAAATGATGAAAAGTGTTGTTTTACAATATCATATGCCCTCTCCCGCTCTGCATTCTGCGATGAAGTAGCATGGCAGTTGAGCATCTGCAAACAAAAATCATTCTCATGTATTGAAGTTACATTGAAAGTACAATGCAACAAACACTAGGGGAGAACATTCCCTGTATTTGCATCACCTGATCTCGCACAGACAGCCTTGGTGCATCATTCTGCTGCTGGGTGACGTGCCGGGCAATGCAGTGCGGTATATTGAATGGCACATCCTGACTAGCAAACCCCATGCGCACATTTGCAGATCCTACAAAAGACAGACACTTGATCAACCGACAACGACCATGAATTTGCAAAAATTCCATCCAGATAAGAAGAGCAAATTGTTGTTGCATACATATTCCTCAGTTGTGGAAGTAGAACAACAGTATCCTAAAATGTAACTTTGTAGTTGCACTATGCGCAATCCGGTCAACAACTTAAACCGTTCAATTAGTCCAAATCAACTCGAACTACACACATTTTTTTCCAAATTTGAACAGAGAAGGCGTGAATCGCCAAAATAAATTGGCTAAGATTAAAAAAAAAACAGCAGATCGAGAAGACGGGTGATTAACTAATGTCAGGGGTAGGGTTTCCGCGGAGGCGCACCTGGGTTGATGACGACGAGGTTGGAGCCGCGCTCGGCCATGAGCTGCGACGGCACCACCGTCTTGAGGTAATCCTGCGCGACGCGACGCCCGCGGCGGCACAGAAACAAGCATGAGCAACCACTTGCTAGGGTTTCTCGGGGGTTTACGGAACAAGTCTAACTCACGGGATTTGACCAATGCGGAGAGGGGGGGAGGGGCAGGGGCGAGAAGCATGCGCAGCTTACCATTTGTGGTTTGGACCTCAGCAGCGGCGTCGTGCGCGGCGGAACGGAGTGCCGGTTGGAGTTGGAGTTGAAGGCGAAACTTCTACACTGGCGTAGCAGCGGTTTGGTGGTCACCTGGGCCAGGATCCGCGTGCTCCCTGTAGTTAAAAGGGAAGAGGAAAATTGGCTGTCCGATCGAGATCCAGCGTCTGTCGTGAAAGCTAACAACATAAATTCGTTCCACAGGAGTAGTTGGTGGCGAGTTTCGACGGGGCGCGACGCTTTGATTCTACTCAGGGCGGTATATTCGGTGCACATGGCTATATCTGAATATATGCACAAACTCATCCATATCTATCCGATTGAATCTCGGCAGCCCATATCGCAGGCAGGAGCTCCCCATCCTACTTACGGCTTTTTGTGATGAGAGAATTAGCTACAGGGCACTGTAGATTGACCACCTTTATCAATGAACATCTAAAAATTGTGAATATGCCAAAACACACTACAAAAATATGTAATTTTGCCACAGGACACTAAGCCCCATATTTTATCATTTTTCGAGTGATTAGGAGAGAGAAATGTTGTAAAGTGTCCAAAATGCCCTGAATGCACTGGCTTGGTCCGGTGATTGCGGCCTGAGCTCTCGGGTGATTGCGGCCTGAGCTCGCCGTTGGCGAAGGGAGGCTCGGTGGCGGTCATCAAGGACCAAAACGAGATGCTCACGGCAAAGCGGAGCTGATGGTGGCGGTGGCGCGACCGGCGGCTCACCGGAGCGACGGCGCGACGAGGGAAAGGCGGCGGCGGCACGGTTACGGCGGAATAGGAGCTCCGGCGGTGCATTGAACAGGGGAAGGTGAGCACAAGGCGGAGCTTGAGGAGGCGAACTTACAGGGACAAGAATGGGGACCGGGGAGGGACGGTGGCCAGAGAATGGTGGTGGAGAAGGAAGTAGCGGAGGCGAGAAGAACGTGAAATGCGGCACGCTGCGGTGGACCAAAACCAATCGCTTTTAAGGGCGAGCTCCTTGGCGTCGGGCGCATGGTGGCGGGGTCGGCGTGGCAAGGTGGTGGTGGGCAACGATTGCAGGCGGGCGCCGAGGCCGGGGAAGAGCACGCCGTTCGGCCTCTGAAGCCGCCGACGCCACCTCGTCTCCCATTGCTCCGACGAGCTCATTGCCGGCCAAGCAGCGTCACGCCGCGCCACACGACTCGCGAGCAAAGCCCCCAAGAAATTGGGAGTTTCCTCCACCGAGCACGCCGCACGGTCATCTTCACCGTTCCGGCCGCCGCGCCACGCGCCTCGTGCCCTATCCGGTGAGCCCCTACCCAATTAAACCGGCGGAGCACCTCCACGCCTCCCCTAACCATCCTCTGTCATCCATTCAAGATCTCCCTCTCCTCAACCTCGCCGCCACGGCGCCCTCACCGTGCCGCCGCCGGGCTGGCGTCGCCAGGCCATCCAGGCCCTCTTTTGTCGCCGGCGACCACGCCAATGGGTTCCCCACACCCCGTCGGAGCCCATGCGCGCGCTAACTCCTCTCCTCCCACACCCGAGCGCCACCGCCTCTTATCTCCCCCACGGCCGGCCGCCTAACTCCGCCGCACAGTCGCCACCGCCCCCTTTTGAGCTGCGCCGCCACCGTCCGTGGGCTCGCCATCTCTAAGCCATTCCATTTTGATTAATCTCGGCCGCCGCCATCGCTCCCTTCGCCGGCATCACTCACGGCACCCGAGCCAAGGAGGAGGAGGAGCTGCACGAGATTGAAGAAGATGGAGGGTAAAAAGGGACTTTTCATTGCCTTTCTCTCTCCTTTTTCAAAGAAAATAGTATAATAATCGGCCTAGTGTCCTGTGGAAAATTACATGTTTTTGTAGTGTGTTTTGGCATAGCCACGATTTTTGGATGTCCATTGGCAAAGGTGACCAATCTGCAGTGCCCTGTAGCCAATTCTCCCTTTTGTGATCTATCCTCGTTCTCGTCCCCGTCCCTGTCCCTCCTCCTTCTAATCCCCTTCATCCTCTCTCTCTCGCCATGACCCTGCCACGCAATGCTGGCAAGTGGAGGAGGTCTACAAGGCCTCAACAGCGAGGAGGACGACATGTCCAAATTTGGTTGCTGCTAGTTCGCCTAGCGGTTGGGCTTCTTCTTAGTGTCGACGAGCAAAAAAGGTGGCGTAACAGCTAGCGAGCGAGTGAAAGTGTGGTCGGCTCGTCCCTCTAGCAACCTCCCCGTCGCGCTCTATCCCTCCATCTTCCTCGTCGGTGTCGCAACTCGTCGCCGCTCTAGTCCTCCTGGTCAACGCTAGTTTTTTTTGTCTTTGTGCTTTTTTGGTTAATTTGGATTTGTGCTTTCTCAAACGTTCCTAATTTTTTATTCCTTCGTTCTTATATATTTTTCAATTGAAGTGGTCTCATCAAATCTCAACTCAATTGAACTCAAGTGTTCTCTATTTCATGATGTGTTCATTCTTGTTGATTTTTCCCACTCGTGCCTCACCCCTTGCTGAGAAGGCATTATGAATTTTGTCCTTGTTACTTGCTGAACTTTTGTAAGCCAGAGTCGGAGTAAGCAATAGCTCGTGCACAATATCGTGGCAAACGCCAAACACATGTAGATTTAATTTGAAGAATGCAAATCCAGATCTGCACCAAACTTGATGAAATCTAGATAAAAAAAAGCTACTCTTGAAAAGTATTCTTTCACTTTTTTGTAGCATTGATTTCATGCTTGGAACACATCAATAATGCATTAGTCGTTTTAGGAGTTACAAAGAATTGATGGCCCAATGCAATCTTCTAGGAAGATCAAAATCTCGCACTCATCAGAAGCTTGAGGAGGCCAAAGAGCTCATAAAGAAGTTAAAGGTACGCTCATATCAACTTAAGATTTGTTCCTGAATGTACAAATTTAGTCTGAGTGACCTTTACATGTGCAAATGACAATAGGCAAGGGTACAAGACCTTGAGAAGGAACCAAAGGAAAAGGAAAATGATTTCATCATGGAATTGGGTTCTTCAAAGAAATTTAAAGTAGATGAGAACCATCGCAGTAGATTCTTCTAGTCGCTGAGGTTATCGAGTTTCACGATGGCCTAAAGGCTTAGTTTCTCTAGTGATGTATTGGGACATGTGGTCTCTACCTATGCACTACTTGATTACAATGTAAAACTCTTGACTGGTTGAGCACAATCTGTCGTAGTAATTCATGTACAAACTATTGCATGCTTGAGCACAATCTGTTTACGTTGAATGCTACTATGAATTATGGGCTGAACTCTTGAATGGTTGAGCATGGACTTGAATTCTTTGTGAATTTGTCAAGTGAATGGAAGCATATTGGTGAATTTCTGAGAATTTGTCAAGCCAAACATGGTAATATTGTGCTATTGAGAGCCAATAAATAGCTCGTGGCTTAGTTTCCAGTCATTGGAATACTTGATGATAGAATGACATAATTATATGCTAGATAGCATCAGCGTATCAGGTCTGATCTGGAGCCTTTGAAGGCTTGTTGCTTCTCAGACTGCCATTTCTTCTCGATTTTCTTGTCAAAGTTATTGCATTAGCAAACTTGTGTTAGCAACCTGATATTGTTGCTAGTGTTCCATCTATGTAAAACCAATCAGGTGTGTCCTGCTTCCTGCTTCTATTTGCCCCAGGAGCTTCTAGCTGTCATCCAAGTATTGGTTTCGTTCTGGACAAGCAACAACCATTTTGTTCATTTTGGACTTGTTAAATTCATAATGGACAAGCAACAATCATTTTGTTCATTCTGAACTTGTTAAGTTCATCAATTCAATTCAAAATAGTACGCAAAAAATTGATGGAAAAATCACTCTTCTCCATGGAGCACAACAAAAATGGAAGCAAGTGCATGACATTCTCAGTTCACAATTGACAACTGAAATCCTACTTAAACGTTCCTTCACATAAAAGTTCTCTTATTCTCCAAAACAACAGAAAAATCAGGCAAACCGATATCATTCTCTGATTCAACAAAGAACGGGATAGAGCATGTAGGAACTACAAGATGAAAAAACTGGAAAAAAAAAGAAAAAGAATAGAAGAAGCTAAGAGACAAGAACAATTGTTCTTTGCGATCAGATCTCCAGCGTGGTAGAGGGGCGTAGCGCAGGAGAGGGGCGCTGCAGAGGTTAGGTCAGTGGAGAGGCACAAGCGCATATATAGGGGGCCAAGCCACAAAGGAGGAGAGCGACGGCGCGGCGTAGGAGGGAGGACACAGCAAAGAGAGCCGTAGAGGAGGAGCGTGGCAGAGGGGAGGCAGGAGGACAACGACGTGGCGCAGGAGGGTGGCGGCGCGGTGTAGGAGCTCCCAAACCCTAGCACCCTGGGTCGGGGGGATGGCGGGTTGGCGGCACAGAGGGGGCGCTCGGGCTGGAGGAGGAGAGTGCGGGGGCAAAATGGGAAAGAATTCTTTCAAGCGAGGGGTTTTCACAAAAGTGTGTTAAGGAGGAGGTGGGATTGGCTCGCTCGATCTCAGCCGCGGATTTCGTATTCGACAGACCAGATCTACTATGTCCATATGTCCACAATTGAAGCCATGTGCATGAGGTATGTTGCTGCTAAAACAAGTTAGCAAATGTAAAAGGGGCTTGTTTGGTTCTTGTCCCTAACGAATCGAGTCAAAATTTGGCATAACCAAAACTTGTGTAAAACCAAACTTTGGCAAAAATGAACGTTCTTTGTATTGCGATCAAGCTAAATTTTGGCGTTACCAAGATTTTGGTAAGCAATTTCCTAACCCTCAGATTGCCCGCGCGTGACATTAGATTTCGTTGGCGTTACCAATTTTTTGTTAGCATTACTAAATATTGGTAGCAAACCAAACGCTAGCCAATTTTCATTGCCATTATCAAAATTTGGTTTGGTTCACATTGGTAACAAACCAAACATGCCCTTTGTATGAGGGCCTAATACACGAAAGATCAAGGGGCTATTTGGTTGGTTACCGACATGAGCTAAACCAAAATTTGGTATTACCCCTCAAATTTAACTATAGTTTGGTTTGGTACCATAGTTTGGCAGTGCCTGGAAAAATTTGGTAACGCCTAACCTCGTACACGTGCACTCGCGGGAGAAATCCGGGTGAGCAAAATGCTCGCCTTGATTTTGGTGTGGTTGTTGCCCTTCTTAGCCATGACGTGGCATGAGCTGGTTGGCAGTAGTAAATGCACTCTTTTGTTGATTACGAAACTTCAATGACCATGTCTTTTAAACCATGTATCTCATTTTTGATCCGTTTGAACCGTTGTATTCTTTGTGATTTTATCAACAAAACAAGACCTATATTATCTTTATTTTGATGCTAAAAATTTTAGATGTCATGTAGGTCCCATGGGTCATACCCACAATTTTGCAAACTTTGGCATGGTTACAATCCAAACACACCAATCTGTATCCCAATTTCGGCATTACCTGCGAATTGGTATGGCTACGATCCAAACAATGTTTTTTTGCCTAGGTTTTGATATTGCCTAGGTTTTATCGATACCAAAATTTTGGCCTGGCTATCTATGGTCACAAACAAAACACGCCATGAATCTGCGATAGTGTCCCAAGACCAAAGTCCACAAGCAAGATCCATTCCTAGGGTGATTAGACTGTTCATAAAAACATAATTAATTAGGGAGATTATCCACGTGTTGCTGCGGGAAATAAGATCGTCGTAGTCTATTGGAGAGTTCGTGTTAGATCCAAATAGTGAGTTGTATTAGAGTTGGACTCTACTTTAAGACTATAAATAAAAGGTGTGGTATTAGAGCCCCTGTGCCCATCCACCACCAAACCCTAACCCTAACCCTAGCCCTCACATACCTCAGCCGCCGCCACTGTCGTTCCCCTTCCCCTTTTCATCGGACGAAACCGCCTCTCAGGCTGCATCGCTACTGTGCCTCGTGGGCGCGCGCAAGCTACCACCACCTCTCGGGTCCCGCGGGCCGCCGTCGCCACTGCTCGGGTCACGTGGGCCGCCGCAGCTGCCACTCGGGTTGTGCGCATCTTCGCGTGCCACCGCCGCCGCTCGGGCACGCGGGCCGCCAACCTCGATCGCCTTGGGAGCAGAGGAGGTCGCCATCGCCTCCGCTCGGGTTGCCGTCGCCTCGGGTAGGAGTCGCCATCGCCTTCCTCGGTGGCTTTCGAAGGAGAGAGGAGGTGCTCTGTGTGACGATCGCTCTGCTCGAATCTGGAGAGACCGAACGCCTTCCTCAGTGGCTTTCGAAGGAGCTCGGTTCTGGAGAGACCAGAGGATAAAGGAGGTGAGAGAAGAGAAAAAAAGGAGGGAGTTTTTTCTGTGAAAAAAACTTAATGTTTTGGATAACCGTGAAGGTAGTCGTCGAGGTTCGACAACGTTGATGCGTGAAGAATTGTCGTGATCATGGGAGATACACGCGGCATATCTTCGTAGTGATTTGTATTGCTCCAGTTATTCGAGAAGATGACCCCTAAGGACATTGAGACTGCGAGGAAGGAGGAAGAAGAAATCAAAATGAGGGCGGCGGAAGAGAATAGGAAGGTTGTTGTTGAGACTACTTCCTCGCTGATAACTCAAGGTGACATGAGAAGCATATTACAGGACCTCTTTGCGGTAGGTATGATAGATCGAGGGCTGGTGCAGGGTCATCTGACCTAAAGCTGGAGCTGATGCCGAATGATATAAAGTTAGAAGAGAGTAAGAATTACCTGAGTTGGTCTAGAAGAGCTCAACTAATTCTGAGGATGAAGGGGATGGAGCATTACCTACGAGAGACTTGTGTTGAGCCTGCAGACAAGGCAAGCATGGATTGGAGAATGTGGAACACCACCAACTTTGTGATAGTAGCTTGGTTGCTAACTTCGATGTCTCCATCCATCGCTTGGATGGTGGAGATGATACAGAGTGCACCGGCGATGTGGAAAATGCTAAGCACATGTACTCTGGGGCAGGAAATATGATGATGATGGTGGAGATCTAGGGAAAGGTAGATGCCCTGAAATAAGAGGAGAAGACCGTCCAGGAGTATGCTAGTTAACTGCAATAACTGTGGGCAGATTTAGATCACTATGATTCACTACAGTTAGCATGTGTTGGTAATATTGAGGTTGATAGGGTGTGGCTACAACGCAGACGGGTTACACACTTTCTATAGGGAATGAACTCAAAATTTGAGAGTAGAAGAGCTACCATGTTTCACTTGGCAAACTTGCTTACCATGGAGGAGGCTATCTCGGCTATGGTGCAGGAGGAGGTTCGACTACGAGTAATGGGAGACAACAACCCGGTCAGATCGACATACGCCATACTAGATGATAGAGAGAGCTACAACTGTGGGATGAGAGGACATCTGAGTCGTGCTTGTCCTTCTCCACAATATGGAGGCCGAGGCGGAGGTCGTGGTGGTCGTGGAGGCCGAGGTGGAGATTATCGAGGCCAAGGTGGAGATCGTGGCAGTCGTGGAGGTGGAGGTCGAGGAAGGGGCCGAGCTAGCCCTAGGGCTAATGTGGCCCTGATAGAGGAGATCGCGTCTGTTACTCTGATAAGCAAGCAAGCTATGCAGTGGGAGAAGTGGCAACAAGGAAAGGCATTGAAGACTTCTTATGATTCCACATCCTTTGGTAACTTTGTAAACTACGCCATGTGGGCGAATGTATTCAGGAACATGCACTTGCATCCATATATAAGCACTCTTATATTGATTAGATCATAGATTCAGGAGCATCCAAGCATGTCACGTGTTCACTTAGTGCTTTCGCATCTTACACCCTATATACTCATTCTGAAACTATCCAAACAGCTGATGGAACTTCCTAACTTATTCAGGGTGTAGGATCTGTAGAGTGCACACCATCCATTGCTTTATCCTCCGTTTTGTATGTTCCCTCCTTTCTAGTCAACTTTCTTTCAGTCAGTTCTATCATTGACCAATTCAAATGCACTATCACGTTTGGTGATGATTCGTGTTTGTTCTAGGAGAAAAGAACTAGGAAGAGGATTGGGACTGGAATAAGGCGTAATAGGCTGTGGTACATTGATCAAATTGATATGGCATTGGCAGTGGCTATAGGAGGAATCGAGGGAAAATTTTTATTACATCATCGTCGCTTAGGACATCTATTATTTGAGAGTTTAAGTCAGTTATACCCTGATTTGTTCAAAAGGGTAGATAAGAGTAAACCTGTGTATGATGCTTGTGAGTTTGAAAAGCATACACAGTCTACATATAGTAGCATTGGTCTTCGGAGTTATGAACCTTTTATATTAATACATTCGGATGTTTGGGGTCCGTGCTCAGTAACTTCTGTGAGTGGTTTTAAGTGGTTTGTCATATTTATTGATTGCTATACTCGTATGACTTGGATTTATATGATAAAACACAAGAGCGAGGCCCTTCGATGTTTCTAGGACTTCCATAGGATGGTTGCTACTCAGTTTGACACAAAGGTTCAGATTCTTCGATCAAATAATGGATCTTAGTATGTTAATAAGGAGTTTGCAGCATATCTCTCAAAAGAGAAGATACTTCATCAGACTACTTGTCCAAGAACTCCACCTCAGAATGGAGTGGCTGAAAGGAAGAATAGACATTTGTTGGAGGTAGCACGTTCACTCATGTTTCAGATGAATGTGCCAAAGGGGTTGTGGAGCGAGGCAGTGATGACGGCAGCGTATCTCACCATTCGCATGCCATCTCGAATACTTGGGATGAGGTCTCCAGCTGAACTTTTTTTGGGTCAACGGGAGTTCAAGGTGCCTCCCAAGGTGTTTGGTTGTGTGTGTTTTTGTACGAGACCACCGATCATCGATTGGCAAGTTGGATCCACAGGTATTGAAATGTATCTTTATAGGCTATTCATCAGTCAGAAGGGTTATAGATGCTGAAACCTAGTTGAACGAAGGTTATTTGTGAGTATGGATGTGACATTCCGGGAGTTTGAGCCTTGCTACATAAGTGAAGGTACTCTTGATCAGTATTTGGAGCTCTCTCCTATACCGAGGGTGATGGTCGAGAAGGGGAGAACAAAGAGAGTCAACGAGAAGAAGTTATTGTGGGAACAATTCCGTGCCCAAACCTAACAGAATATACAAGAGATGTGATAGCCCCAAAAGAATTAAAGGTTTATCAGCGAAGGCGCTTTGGGAAACAGGGGGAGAAGCAACGAGACAAGCAGTCAGCACCTGAGCCACCAACAGCATAACCAACGGCGGAGCTTTTTGAACAATCGGCCTTGCCACAGCCTGAATAGCTTTCTGAATAGCCGGCCTTGCCAGTTGATCCAGCCCCAAATCCCTCCTCGAATCTCTCTCCATCAAGTTCCTTGCATCCCTTTGGGGTGAGTGGTAATGTTTATTCTAATCACTCTCATTTAGAATTACCACTTGCACAACGTAGAAGAACTAGAGCTAATGCTGGAAAGTCTCTAGTCCGGTATGGCTTTGAGCATGACATTGCAAACTTCATCTCATATACCTATATCTCACCTGCATACAAAAGCATTTATTGCATATCTTCAGACAGTGTATGTTCCAAAGGATTGGCGAACTGCTAAGCATGATCCTAAGTGGAAGGATGCCATGAAGGAGAAACTTAGTGTGGGTTCATATGAACCCACTATCCCCATCGTCCATGGTTTTTTCGAGATTCGTGCGGAGAATCTTTTCTATTTCTTTTTTGTATTTTCAAAATGGGTTGGACAGAGAGAAATGTCAGACCGGTACACGTGGACCCCACCACGCCCGATCTTTATCCTCTTATTCCACTGTCTTTCTCTCATTCTCTCCTCCCGCCTCTCTCACCGTCTCTCTCTCCTCCCCGAGGCTACAGGCGGGGCAGGAGAGGTGTCGTCAAGCAGACCAGGAGGCGGTGACCCGAACCGATCAAAGCTGAGGAGGATGGACCTCCGACACCATCGGAACCCACCATGGTCCTTGCCGCCACCGCCACCATGTACTCCTTCTAGGTGCTCTAGTGCCAGCGCATTCGGAGCCCACCAACGTCGCGCTTCTTTGTTAGCTTCGGCGTGCATCGAGCAAGCTTCTTCCTTGGCAGTACAGTTCCAGATCCGCGGTGTGCACCGCCGCCAGTCTTGTGCTCCTCACCAGTCAGTGGAAGCTGGCAGTGCAGCTCCAGATCTGGGTGCTGGTGCACCTCGTCCTTGTCCTCATCGATGCATCTCATCGCTGTGCACCGTCGGCGTCCCCACGGTGTTCCACGCAGGTACATCGCACGCCAGCTCACTCGTCTTTTCCTCAGCGGTACACTGCGACCATCTCATTCTCCGCAGGAGCACCTCCATGGCTACCGCCATCCGCCTTCGTCTTCCGCACAGGTACACCGCCCACTGGCATCGCCCGCCTTCTTCCTCGTGGTGAGTGGCAGCCACCTCGAGGCAACCAACGAGGGCGTTACGGTGGTCGGCAATGCCAGATCTTGGATCGTTGGTGCCAAATCCAGATCTAGGTTTGTCGATACCTCCGACCGGCCAGGTACAATCAACGACGAGGTGGTGGCATGTTGTCCAAATCTAAGCACCCGACGGCGTCCCTGCTCCACCGCCATCTTCATCGGTTTCGATGAGTAGCGACAACCTCGAGGCGATCGGGAGCATGTTACGGCAACTGGCGACGCTAGATCTGGGCTCGACGTCGCCGGTGTCCTTTGTCTTTTCCTTCGCCGGTGAGGCGGCGATGTCCAACTGCGACACCCACGCGCCGTTGTCCATCTTCTTCCTCGCTGGCACCGGCGTAGCCAAGGTGCTCCACGCTGGTACACCACGCACCGAGGTGCTCCGCCTTGACATGTACCATGTCAATCATGCCATCCATCTTCTTGCTCGCCGACGTCTCCAAGGTGCTTCGCACCGGTACACCACGTCGCTAAGGTGCTCCGCATCCACGTGTCGGACCTGCCACCCATCTTCTTCCTCGCTGGCATCTCCAAGGTGCTCAGCACCAGTACACCATGCCGCCGAGGTGCTCCCCCTCGACGTGTGCCGTGTCGGACCCGTCGCCCATCTTCTTCTTCGCGCGGCATCTCCAAGGTGCTCTGCGGCGATACACATCACCGAAGTGAAGTGTAGTGCGCCTCTCTCTTCTTCCTTACCGACGTGCACGACTGCTCGTTGCATCATCGACTCCGGTGTACACCCAGATCTGGTGCTCGTAGCGATGTACGCCACCGGCGATGATGCCACTGTATTTCCTCCCGTGTATAGTTTGATAACAACGTCGTACATCTCTCTTTCTTTCTCTCTCTCTCTTCGTCTAGTGTACAATATAAGTACAAATTTTACTGTACAAATATTTGCAAAATAATTTTTTCTCTGTTGCAAATTTGTGTATTTGTACACGATATGGTATGTGAGTTGTACATGTTATGGTATGGTATGTGTGTTTTTGTGTATAGTACTTGTGTATGTGAACGTTTTCAAAATTCAAACACAAACGCAGAAAGGTGTAGACTGTAGAGAATGGTGAGATTAATGTGGAGAGAGAGGTGCTGGGTCCACATGTACTTTGTTCCCTTATAGTAAGTGCTTACATACATCCTCTCCCTTATCGCCTAAATCAAGCAAAAATCAGAAAATGAAATTACCTGCGCTAATCTCGATGCACACTGTATAACTGAGATAGTGGGAGCATCTACACACGAGTGTAGATCGGTATTTGCTGGATGTTTTGTCAATTCCTATGGGAAATAAACGGTTTCCCGTGGAATTTCTGTAAAATTCTTATATTCCAAACATAGCCTAGGTATATAGATTGACCAAATAAATTTACGTCATTAGATATGCTTTCAAAATACATTCATAACATATAAGTTTTATCATTTTACTAGTTTATTATGATAAAAAAAAATCACAGTCAAGGTCCTTTATTGAATATTCTGAAAAATGAAAACCGACTTAGTACTTATGATCGGAGGGACAAGGGAGTTCTGAACTTGAGTGTAGTGAATGTCAAATATTTTACCGTGTCAAGAGATACATCAAATCAGCAACAAGACCCCCAAAAAAAAAGACAGACGAGAGAGAGAAAATGAATGCTTTGATATTTCATCGGCGCAAGCAGTTTCTGTAGCAAAATGGGACTACCATGGCATAAAAACACAACGCGGTATACCGAAGATAGAATTGACCGAGACAAATTAAATATCCTACATATCAAGTTCTGTAACTCCCCAATACACAATTTCTTTGGGCCATATCAAGAGCAAAAGTGGGGCACATGTACTGTTGCAAAGTAGTAGTATGTAAACAAAGAGCTCAATAGCTTCCTCTCCTACAATTGCAGACTTCAATTTGTCTTGGTCTTTGTGGTCCTCCTCTTGGAATGCCTCCTTGGAATAGAGTTCTTCATTCCCAAGAAGAAAAGCAGTGCACCAAAAAGTGCCAGGTTCTGAATAGGGAAAAGAAATGCAGGGATTGCAACACTTAATAACAACTACTGATGAAATAGTTTGGAATTAAAACTTTACTAAGCAAGGTAGCAGGCTAACAAACCTCTGAGAACTTGACAAAAAGCTGAACAAATTGCGCCGTCTCCATTTCATAGTTGTAGAAATCGTACACAACAGGGGTTATAAATGCCAAGTAAAGAAGCTGCACAAATGAGAAGCATCAATATTTCATGTTTCAACAAAGAAATGAAGAACAGCACCAACAGGAAAGAGAACAATTATGAAATTATAGTCAAAGGACAACAATTTTATCATCAGATTCTTCAACAAATATATCTTTGGTTTCTTTATTAAACATACATAAATCTTAGTAACATATATCTAGCATGGATTAACGTCCTGAAGGACTGTCAAACATTGTTTTATAGAGTTATAAAGCACGGGCTTTTGGGCTACAGCGAATCACGTATCGCACTCCAAAATTCATCGCATATGCGCCTGTCAAATGGGTAAATTATATTGACAATCTGACACTATCTTTGGAAGCTTTCAGGAAGATCGTGTTCAAGTTTTCCATTTCCAGATGCTAGGACCTCGCTAGGACAGGATATGGTAAAACATGTCTACGTTAAAGCAGTAATAAAGCTAGAATAACCAAATGAAATGGATATGGTAAAACATTGAACAATAAAACACATCATATTTTTCGAAATTACCTATGCTGCATCGCAAATAGTATTTTTTTTAAAGTTTGAGGAAACATGGCGCAACAAGTCTATATTTAAATGGTAATCACAACACTTTGCATCTAGAAGCCCCTTAATATAAAATTCTAGGTATGGTGCCAGCAGAAGAACAGTACCCACCAGTAGGAATGCTCCAAATGAGCTGCTGATGATAAACAGAAGACCACCAAAGGCTTTAAGAAACATGGTAGCGGCAATGACAGTTTTTATCTGTAAATGAACAAAGTAACAGCTATTAAAACTAGGTAAGTAGAATGGATTTTTTATTATAAAAAATGAGGTAGAATGAAATCAAAACAATATTCCTACATCAATATGCGGCACTGCCATTCCTAAACTCTTGGACACTTGCATGACAAAGAGATTGTATTTTGGCTTCAAAGCCTTTGCTGCCAGTCCACCATCAGCTCCGAATTCACTAAACCTGCATGTATGCTTGAAACATTAATTTCATGGTTTTTAATTGTAGAAACAGTGCATTAAAAGAACAAAAGAATTTTTGTAACCACCAAAAGAGAGAAATTTCAAAAGTATCAATCACAAATTCAGCGATTGGAGAGTATCAGGGGATTTGTATAGCCAATTCCCAAGCATAATTCTGGCTCTCAAGAGCTTGGCAGAAGAACCAACAGTTGTAATGGTTGAAATTCAAATTGAATGTGCACCTGGACAATCGAAACAATTCTGTGGGTACCAATTCAGGGAAAGTTAAGGAGAAAGGTATGACTGTCCTTACTGCCAAGACAAGGAGGCCAAACATACGGGGAAATGAGAAACCCTACTAGTAATAAAGAAGCTGATCTTGACCTTCAGAAAACTTGTATAAATTGGTACTCAATAGAAGAATCAAGCAATTACATTTAAATACAACAACAACAACAACAAAGCCTTTGATCCCAAACAAGTTGGGGTAGGCTAGGAATGAAACCTCCTTAAAGTCAAAGAGACGAGAGCCTTGCAAATAAAATAAAATAGAATAATAATAGAATAATAATAATAATAATAAAACCTACAAGGCTAAAACCCTAAACTGTACATCCCGCCATCCGAGCCGAGAGCCTAAAACACAGCCCCCAAACCTTCTTAAGGTTCCGGTACGTGGATCGCTAACTTCCATGCGCTCCTATCCAAAGCTAATTCTTTAGCTACATTTCAATCTCTCAAATCTCTTTTAACTGCTTCCTCCCACATTAGTCTTGGTCGATCTCTGCCTCTTCTTACGTTTTCAGTACGTCTTAAAATTCCACTACGTACTGGTGCCTCAGAATGCCTCCGTTGGAGATGTCCAAACCATCTCAAGCAATGTTGGACAAGCTTCTCATCAATTGGTGCTACCCCCACCCTATCACGTATATCTTCATTGCGGATTCGATCTCGCCTTGTGTGACCACATATCCACCGCAGCATCCTCATCTCCGCTACACTCATCTTCTGTATATGTTGTCTTTTAGTCGCCCAACATTCTGCTCTATATAGCATAGCAGGTCTGATCACCGTCCTATAGCAATTACATTTAAATAGCTTTACAAAAAAACTAACAACTCCATTAATGTAACTATCTGATTTAACATCAAAATAACACAATTAGACAGATTTTTTGCCAGGTTACATTGTTATTCTGTGAGTGGATCTTAAGCCATTCAGCAAAGGGGGTTAAAAATCATGTGCCATACCATACCAACTTCCGGGAAAAAGATAAAAGTTTCAGCAAAAGTTTTAGTCACCCTTAGTTATCTGCATCGATTTTGATGCTCAACACGTTGAACAAGAAAAGCATATCTACAGAATAGCCAAAGTAAAATTATTACTCACATCATCTGAAAATACGACTGCGACGATGCTCTAAAAATCGGTAAGCGGTACTCGTTTGGCCACCCACCTAGTAGTGATTATGCATCTGATCTTAGTGTTCATCGCCATTCATGTGAACTTAGTGTTGTGCCTACACCTCTTAGGTGCAGTGGAAAACTGGAATCAGTTCCGGGTGAAATTCACCATTTATAGCACAAACTCCCAGAACGCTGACACATAACCACACTTAAGTTGCCAAATGAGTTTGAAGGCGAGTTGGAAGGACAACTCAGTTGGCCAATATCACACTGCTGACAGCCTGACAGCTCGGGTGGAGCCAGTTAAGCAGCAGATCATCTCAAATGCAGTACGAAATGACAATAAACACCGCTGTCCCAATGGGATGCTGATGCATACAGTGTTTGGACAAAATGGGATCTGGGGAACCGCAAGCTGCTATAGCGATTCTACTGTCAACATAACTACCAAGGCATAGGCGTATTATGTAGGATTCAAACGCACACTGCATCTGATCTGATCCAATCCTTTTTCCTTTGCTAGCCATTCAATAATTTGCAGTGAAATCCATACACCCCCCTCCGCCTCTAATTGTACGATTCACCGTAAGTCAACAGCTACCTACACCTAGATCTACCGCATCAAGATTCAAGAACACGTCGTCCGGATCTTACCTTACCAACGCCGAAAGCTCTCGATTCTACTAGCCCAAACCGACAGTACCTACTCGAGATCAGGAAGAAAGAAACAGACACGACAAGACGGCGGCGTCCCCAAGAAGCGGCTCAATTGGGCTGGGACACACACGAGATCTGAGTCCGAGGAGAAAAAGGCGTGCTTACTCTTGGTAGGCGGACAGGAGGAAGAGGGAGGCGAAGAGCACCCTCCCCACGAACGAGATGAACCCCATCCTTCTTCTTCTTCTTCTTTGCCTTGTTTCCTCCGGCCTCTGCTCTCTCTCCCCCTCCCTTGTAACGACCGCGACGGCGACTAACACCGAGGAGTAGTAGGAGACGACGACCGGGCAGCGTAGGGGGATTAGAACGGGTTTGTGTGGACTCTTCCTTTTGTCCGGATGGTCGAGTGAGTCGGTCTTCGCTTCGCTCCCAGTCAATGAGGGCAATCTTGCTCGATTATGGGTGAACTAGTGGGTAAAATTTTTAACAGAGGACCAGAGGTGGGTATGTTTTTTTTTCTCTCAGTGCTCGTGAATATGTTTGCGACGGATACATGCTCTGTTTGGTAGTGTTTAAGATTCTTATTTTTTAGATTTTGTTCTTGATTATATGAGAATTTATTTCTTTGATAATTTAAATCTGTCTATTGAAAGTGTTTGGCTAGTAGATTAGCTCCAAAAACTATAAGAGGGATGATTAAAGGCAAATAGATAATACTACACTTAGTTGTAATACTTCAATTGTATTTGTATCTTATTGTTTTGTATTTGTACACAAATTATAGATTTTTTTTCAAATTTTTTAAGCCCATATTAATGTATATATACAGTCCTTACTGGCGAATCAGAGCTCGATAGATAAACACACGTATGGTACCAACGAACAAACGATCGAGCTGGGCAAATTGCAATCCATTCATTACGAGGAGAATTATGTGTGCCGATAACCAACGGTAATTAGTGGTACGACAATAGTGGATGTCACGACTCATAAGTGAGCCAAGATTAAGTCATTCTCCAGGGCTATAGTAATCTAGAGTCAAGGCTTGATCAAATTACATCAGAGCATCACAGCACACCACCACACCTCTTAAACAAAGGGTTAATTCCTGATTTGCCATTAGAAGTTGGCGGGATCCCCAAAATGCCATCGAAAAATTCTTTTTTCCTCTGTTGCCACTCAATCTCAACTTCTCTCCCTTTTTTGCCACTCCTGTGAGTTGACCGTTAACTTAGCTGCAAAAAGACGATTTTGCCTCTAAGTATACTGAGATCTTTAGGGAACTGTATGATATAGTAATATAGCTCCAAAAATTATAAATTTTTTTAAGGGAAGTTCCTAATATAGTGTAAATTATTGTATAATTTTTTCTAGGGTTTTACTTGCAACATGTGTTTCTCTAAAAATCTTTCAAGCTTCGGTTTGAGGCAACCGAAACTTGAAAGATTTTTAGAGAGAAATATGTTGCAAATAAAACCCTATAAAAATTATACAATAATATACACTATGTCAGGAACTTTCCCTAAAATTTTTATAATTTTTAGAGATATATTACTATATCAAACAATTCCCTAAAGATCTCAGTATACTTAGAGGCAAAATCGTCTTTTCGCAACCAAGTTAACGGCTAAGTCAACTCACGGGAGTGGCAAAAAAGAGAGAAGTTGAGATCGAGTGGCAATAGAGGGAGGATGAATTTTTTGATGGCATTTTAGAGGACCCCGCCAACTTTCAATGGCAAATAAAGAATTAACCCCTTAAACAAACAGAATTGAAAACTTTTTATCCAGCCATGCAAGGCTAAACAACCTTAGCACCAAAATTCCACCAGCATTACAACTTACAAGCTAACAAAAGGGAACATCAGTAAAATAGAAAGTCAGACAGACACAGCTCCAAAAATCTTAGAAACTTCAGTTTTCAACTCCAGTTCTTCTCGATGAAAATGCATTAGTACATTGCAAAAGGTAGCATCAAAAGCTACATAAGTCTAGGAAAATCATCTATAAGTGCAAGGGAGCATGAAACAGCTGCATAAGTCCACCTCTTAGTACCAAAGTCACATTACAGCCAAGTGAGACCCTGCTAGACAGCTACTACATTACTGGCAGCCACACATCTGCACTTTTGGTTATGTTATTTGGTTTTCCTTTGTTTTTCTTACTTGCCGAAGAATATTCATGTCGCCCTAGTGCTACCATCCATTTGAATAGCCTTTTTCCTTAGCAATGCACACAAAATTATTAGAAAAAAAACTTGACATTACATGGCTTCAAGAGTAAAGAGTAGCACAAATAACCTTATGTTTTCATCATTTCAAATGTCTTTATATTGCTAAATAGCTTAGGAATATGAAATAGAAAAGTAAAATATATGAAAATTGGACATGTGAAATAAATCTAGTCAAATATTCTTCTTCAACAATATATCTTTGCTCCTTCCTAGCAATGAAAAGAATCTAGAGATAAAAAGATGTTACAGGGCCAGAAGTTTTGCAAGTCTAGAATGCACACATACAGACCAAACTGCACTACTCGACTCACAATAAGAAGAAAAAAAACTTACTACTACTCGCTCCATTTCTATTTATGGTCTATTAGAGCATAAATCAAATATATGCTCAGGTAGGATATCAGTGTACAAGCTAACTTCCCTAAATTGATAAATTCTTCAATAGATTTCTCTTAATCAATTCATCGAACAATTGGCATGTATAAACCGGCGTACCAATTTCTCTTGAGCAATTCATCAAACACCTTCCGTGGTCACACAGTGAGACTAGCTTCATATGCAAACGACAGAGGAATCCTCGGGTATAAACAGAGGAAAAATTGAGGTTACAATTTGCGGGCCACATCGCCCGATTCTCCTTCCCCGTCGGATTTTCCGCGCCTTTCGTTCGCGGCCGTACGATCGCCCGGCCATTTTGCTTGCCTGCGAGCCCTTCGGCTCGTCGATGCCGTCCGATGATTTTACCTCATTCTCGGCCCTTCGATTCGCCCGCCCGGTGCGCTCCCACACGCTGTCTTCTCCGGTCCATGTGCTCTTATATCCTCGTTTCTTGTGCGTGCCCTGTGCCTTCGGCCACGTTCTTCCCCTCGCCCTCTGTTTCCTCCCTTCTGTGCGTTCTGGTCGCCTCTCGTTCTCGCCGCGTCTGTTCTTCTTCCGTCTCGTCGCCTGTTCGACTCGCCTGCTCTCTTCTTCGCCCGTTCGGCTCACCGGCTCCCTTCCTACCCGTCTGCTCGCTCGTTCCTCGCTTCTCGCCGGCATCCGCCGCTTCTTCTCTCTTCTTCTGCGTTCTTTTTGCTTCGTCGCGTGTTTCTGGCTCTTCCGGATTGTTCTTGCGATTTCCCCTTTTGTTTATTCCTTTCTCCCCGCCAATTGCCTCTGTTTGTCTTCGCCTCCTTCTGTACGATCACCAGATTCGTCTTTTTCTTGCGCTTTCACTTTTCTCCCTGCTTTCCTCCTAGCTAGAGCTGGGACTTGGGCCATGCTTTTTCGGGCCGGCCCAAAGCACGCAGGCGACGCGACACGGTTTAAGCCGCGACACGGCACGACACGTGGTGGGTCGGGCCGCACGCAAGACGAACTACGGCGCGGGCCGGGCTCGAGAATGCGCTGGGTGGGCGACGGCGCGACACGATCGGTTGGGCGTGTTTGGGCGAAGACGCGCGCGAAATAGGCCCAACCTTCCGCTTCTAGCCCAATCCTCCTCTCTCGGCTGGCTCAATCACTCCCCATCTCGGCTGGTGCAACCAATAACCCTCCTCTGCCATTCCGGCCTGGCCCAACCAATAACCCCCTCTGCCACCCGGTCTAGCCTAACATCCCTCTTGAGCTCCCACAACCCCCATCCCCAACCCCTTCTCCCGGGCCTCGGCTCCAAAATTCACAATCCCTAATCACATTCTCTGATTCCCCTCCCTCTAGCTCCAACCACCTCCCTCTCCATACGCTGCCGATCGCCGCCCTCCCTCCCTCCGTGACGTCGGCCGCCCCTCCCTCCATTCCTCCAACCACCTCCCTCTTGTAAGAACCCGGGATTAACACCCCAGATCTTCTGTGCATAACTGAACTAGTCTCATGATCAGTGGCTAGCTCACACAGTAACAAGTGTGATAACACAACCATAAACGTTAAAATTTATTACATGACAACAGAGTTGATTACAAGATAGCCTTACATGGCAACATTAAATAAACACAGCGGAAGACGATGAAGAAGTAGTAGGGTCCAGCAATCTGCCACAGGCAATCGACTGGGGTAGCGGCCTAGCCGTCATGCTCCACACCTGAAGCGAAGTCCTTCTCCTCTGAAATTTTATTTGCATAAAGCAAGATGAGCACAACTTCCGTGCTCGCAAGTTACACCCGTCAAATAACAGAATGACATGCATATATGGATGTAACAAAGGATAGCTTATAGGGTTAATTTGCATAAATCAGCATTTGACATTAAATACCATACTAAGTTCAAAGGCTCAAGTGTTATAAAATCTAAAATTGAACTTGAATTGATAACGATGGTGCAGGCACCAACCTAACACCAATATAAACATGGGCACCAACCCGGGGCTTCAACCCAATTTTTCTCATGGACACCCCATCCATGTCAAAACTGTTTTACAAAAACATTTCAAAACCAAAATCTAACTCTGAGTGGCTTTGCCAGCATGTCCATGACCGTGGACACGGCTATTCGAATAGTTTAACACTCTGCAGAGGTTGTACAACTTTACCCACAAGACATGAATTCTCTAGTTGTTTGGCATCCGTCGATACCACCGCTCATACCTTAGGTAAGCAGTCTAGAGTACGTGTCAAGGCCTTTACAATACGCCATCCCACCATAGTCCTCCCTCGCTAAGGTTTCACCTCTTTTGGACTACCCGTCCAGAGGTTCGGAGCCCTCTTGCGCCAAGTGGGACTAACAAAGGTCATGAAAGACCACCCACGCATCACAGAACGACCATGATGGAACTTTGCAAATTAATCGGCCCAGTCCCGCCCATACAAGACATGTGGTAGTACGATGTGGCTTAGCAAGATGCGGCTCAAGACCGGTCCTTAATCGACCCGAGCGACAACCAGCGAACCACGGGCCTCAACCTACCCGGTTGAACCGTGCATAAACTCGCACTCACTGACAACCATTTCGCCAAGTCCAAACCATCATTTTATTTCATTTTTCAAAGTCATTCATTTTTCAAAGTCATTTATAAAACTCCCATGACACACCAATGCCAATGGTATAATTTAATCAACATTTGATTTTTGGCTAAAATTCCCAAATCAAGCATGTTTGGTCTATAAGCATGACTAAGCACAATATTTTCCAAATGATCCTAGTCCATACTATTGTATCAACTAGGTTTTATCTAGGGTGACAATATGCTTGCTTCAATTATCAAAATTGGCCATACAAAGGATTTTAGGCATAACTATAAATTTAAAACAAGAATTTAAATTACTAAATATAAATAAGCATGCAGTAATAATTTGAAACAGAACTTAAATAATTTTAAATAATAGGTGCAAGTATGATCAAGAATGTAACTTGCCTCGCTTGAGGTGAGCAGATTAACTGATATCGAGGTGATGTTGTTTTCCTCAACAGTCACCTAGTACTCACAAGCACTTTCTCCAGTAGTCTATGTGCACAAGCACGATGATCATACAGATTAAAATCAATCCTCTTATGTGCTCTTCAAATGGCGTCAAATCTGACTTTCCGAAGTCGTCGAAATCTATACGCGAATAATAAGCCAAATTCAAACCAAATTCAAATAAGATTCAAATTAACTCCAAATTGAATAAATTTGGTTTAGATAGCTAGATCTTGAATTTAGATAAATTTAGAAATTTGAAAGGGCTCAATCGGAGTTTGGATGCAAAAGATATGAGCTTTGAAGTTTGAAATTACATGAAATGATAGATTTAGGGTTTAATGGGATTTGTGGTCAAATGAGCTCAAAATGAAATAATTTTGATGTGGTTGGTTAGATAATGATTTTATATAAATTTTGCAATTTGAAACACCCAATTTGGAGTTGGGATTCAAAAGATATGAATTTTTGAAGCTTGAATCCTTTTTAAAACCTAATTTCTGATTTTATTAGATTTTCTGATTTATTTTCCTAAATGAAAAAACCATTTATTGCGCAAGGCTGACGTCAGCGAGTGTTTTCGGCCGAAAAGAATTAAAAGAAACTGAGCCGACAAGTGGGACCCACTTGGCAGAGGCTCGGTGCACATGGACCAAGTCCACGGTGGAGATGGACTCGGGTTGGGGATGAGGTGGCAGGCGCGCGCGCATGTGGCACCACGTAGGCTGCCATGTCAGAGAGGGAGGTGCGGTGGCGCAGGCGTGGCCATGAGGTGGCACCCACGTGGCCATGTCAACTTAAGAAATCAATTTATGGCTTGAAACAAGCGTCGAGGCAGTGGTACCTCAAATTCGATAAGATAATAAAGAATTTTGGTTTTAAGGAAAATGAAGTTGATAACTGCATATATGTTAAGTTCAAGGGGAGTAAATTCACCATCTTAGTGCTTTATGTGGATGACATCTTATTGGCCAGCAGTGATAAGGATATGCTGTTTGAGACCAAGAGATTTCTTTCATCTAATTTTGATATGAATGATCTTGGTGATGCCTCTTACGTTCTTGGCATTGAAATTCACCGAGATAGGTCCAAAGGAATATTAGGTTTATCTAAGAAGGTATACATTGACAGAGTACTGAAGAAATACAATATGCATAAGTGCTTTGACTCGCCTGCTCCTATTGTTAAGGGCGATAAGTTTGGGACATTTCAATATCCAAGGAACCAATATGAAACTGATCAGATGAAGTCGGTTCCTTATGCTTCAGCTGTCGGAAGTATTATGTATGCTCAAGTATGCACACGCCCTGATTTAGCTTTTGTAACTGGGATGCTTGGCAGATATTAGTCAAATCCAGGACCGGACCACTGGAAGGCCGTTAAGAAAGCTTTATGCTATATGCAAGCTACTAAGCATTTCATGCTCACATATAAGAATTCTGATAACCTTGAAGTTATTGGTTATTCAGATTTAGATTTTGTAGGATGTGTTGATACTAAGAAATCCATGTCAGGTTATATCTTCACACTCGCTGGAGGAGCTATCTCGTGGAAAAGCTCCAAACAAACCCTTGCGGCATCTTCAACGATGCAAGCTGAGTTTGTGGCATGTTATGAGGCTACCGGCAGACTGTATGGCTTAAGAACTTTATCCCGGGACTTAGAGTGGTAGACAGCATCTCTAAACCACTCACCTTATACTGCGATAACGAACCCGTAGTCTTTTATGCAAGTAACAACAAGTCAAGTGGTGCTGCCAAACACATTGATATTAAGTACCATGTTGTGAAAGATAGAATCCAGGATTAAACCATTAGTATCAAGCATATTAGTACTAAGTTAATGCTTGCGGATCCACTTACTAAAGGCTTACCACCCAATATCTTTCTTGATCATGTTGCCGGCATGGGTTTATTGGAAAGTCTCTGATTCTGGATAAAAGGACCTTAAAGTAAACCAACTCCCATTAAGTATAATGAATATCAATTTTAAGATAAGATAATACACTATAGGTACTGAGGTTGTATGACACTTCTTTGGTCATGCGACGCATTACCTTGGTATACTGTTTTATTGAGAATGAGCTTATGATGTTAGCCTTACGATCAAAGGGGAGAATGTTGGGTTGATCTCGGCTAACGGCTTTCCGAGATTCCAGGAGGCCACGCCTCCTCTTGCGCGCCCTGATCGAGGACGCAACCAAACGTGTTGGTTTCGGTCCCGTTCACCAGCGCTACATAAATCAATAGGGGCTCGGCAGGCTTTTTTACCGGTGTGGTTCTTAGCTACACGATCCCCAACAGACCCGATCTAGTTTCGAGCGCTAAGGTGAGCGAAGACTGGAACCCGAAGGAGCTCTGTCGTCACCGTGACTCCACCACCTCTCCGGGCAAAGACCTGCATTGCGACCATCCGACGCATCTACACCGACAGATCACCACCCTAATGACATCTTCATCTTCGGGTAAGAGAATCATGTTTCCGCTCTAATGATTTAGTCTAGGTGTTCATGAATGAGGTAGGGTTAATGTCATCTAATCATGTTTAGCCTTAGATTATGCTCACAATATATATATATATATATATATATATATATATATATATATATATATATATATAGAGAGAGAGAGAGAGAGAGAGAGAGAGAGAGAGAGAGAGAGAGAGAGAGAGTTCGGTGAAAGTCACATGTGCCAACTCCCCGAAATCACTTTGTTCAGCTTAGCAGCTCTGCACAAGTGCTTGAAACCTAAGAAATGTATGTAATCTTGTTTCAATTTGTTCCACCTAGCAGTCCTGTTTATTGGATACGGGTACCACTTTAGCCAGTGCATTGCTGGAAATCTGAAAATGCGGTTGAATCTTGAATGGATGGGTCGTCTCTGTCGCTTGAAGTGGCGGCGGCGGCGGCAGCAGCAGCAGATAAGAACGACCGACGACTCGTGCCACACCAAACAACCCAACCGTACTCTGTAACAAGTCTCACACCACCACCCAAACGCGCCAAGCTCGGCGCGACCATGTCCGCCTCCTCTTCTGCCGCCTACGACCGAGCAGCCGAGCTCCACGCCCTGGACGCGACCTTGTCCGGCGTCCGCGGCCTCGTCGCGTCCGGCGTCACGCACATCCCCCGCATCTTCCACGTCCCCGACCCCGAACCACAGTCTGACGGCCCCGCCAGGTACCCCGTGCAAGAAACTTCGCCGTCCATCCCGGTGATCGACCTCGGCGGGGGAGACCGCGAGGCGGTGGTCGCGGCCGTCGGTCGGGCCGCGGCGGAGTGGGGCTTCTTCCAGGTGACTGGCCACGGCGTGCCTGAGGAGGCGGCCTCCGCGGCGGTGGAGGCGGCCAGGGTGTTCCACGAGGCCGACGGCGGGGAGGGCAGCGACAAGGCGCGGCTCTACTCGCGGGAGCCGGCGAAAGCTGTGAAGTACAATTGCAACTTCGACCTGCACCAGTCGAAGGTGGCCAACTGGCGCGACACGCTCCACCTCCGCATGGAGCCCGACCCGCCGGCCCCTGGCGAGCTGCCGGAGAATTGCCGGTGAGCCTCCCACGCTGTAGTCCTGTACTTGTAAACAATTTTGCCGAAATTTTACCCGTGAAATTTCGTCGCCCCCTCCGAAATTTTTATAATTGATTAAATTTTTTTTTGGAAATATTTGAATTTGATTTAAAACAAATTTTGGTTAAATTCCGTCCAAATCTCGGTCAAATTTCGTCCAAATTTCAAGTCTAAATTTTGTTTTGAATCGAACTTCTGAAATTCGGTAATTTCAGACCCTCCGAATTTTGTTCCTGGTCGTCGCTGCTGTACTGGCGGTTTCTCGCCTGGTTTCCTTTCTTCTGCACAAGATATTCCCGACTGAATAAAGTAGATGAAAGAGCCCAAAACTAAAAAATAGCAACAGCTAGCACCAACATTAATTGTGATTTAGTGGCAGTACGGAAGAAGTCAACAAAAAAATGTAGGTAGGGAAAGTGTGCTAGTTTACAATTAAATTAAACAAGAGAACCGAACAAATCTACCGCATTTTTTGTACGATTTTACACTGGGGTTGTTTGGTGGTAGATTTTCTAAATAGATTTTGTAGAAAAGATCGGATGGTCTAGCCATCGTTCGAATGAATTGGAGGATATAAAAATCAGTCATGTTTTCGACTGATCCCTCCATCCAGCCAACTCCCCCATCCTCTTATAAAGCATCGAACTCTAGCCGCCTCTAGCCTCCCGAGCGCCACTACCCCGCGTACACCCGACGAGCAGCAGCCCTGCCACCTTGCCGATGCCGGTGAGGCCCTCTGGCAATCCCTTCCCCTGCCGCTATTAGCCCATCCTCCCCTCCCGCCGACGCTGCCTACCTCCTGCTCCCGCCTCGATCTCCTGCCCGTCCTTTTTCCTCATCTCCAGCGCAGGGTTTCTTTTACTGGAGATATTTTTTTACCGGGGTGGCCGGTAAGGCCGAAAATGGGCAAATTTTGACTGAATTTTTCAATTTTTGTGATTTTTTTAATTTTTAATTTTAAAAATTAAATTCGAATAAAATTCAAATAAATTTATTTCTGGATAAAATTCATCTAAACCGCCAATTTTAGGGCGGTTGTATTTCTACCGCCCCACGCTTAAAATCGGTTTTGCCAATTTTGGCCAGTAAGAAAATCCCTAGTCCAATGCGGCGGTATCCTCCACCGCCTTACCGCCTCCTAATTGCTTGTTGTTCTCTTCGCCCCGCTGCCCACCGCCCTCATCCTCCGACTTGTGGCCGGCGGTGCCATTCTTGCTGCATGCCGTGGGATCTACATACCACATCGGGTTAAAAATCATTTTTTCTTTATATATATATATATATATATATATATATATATATATATATATATATATATATATATATATGTATGAACACCCTTAACTCAAGATAAGAGGACACCCCAAACTACAACCCAATACAACCTAAAATATGTATGGGAATGGAGACCTCGATTATTTTCGATTCTGATCCGCCACCGCTTCCCCATCACCATCACCCACCCAACGCCGGTCCTCCTCTGCCTTAGCCTTCCTCTAAATCCGGACCCAGTGAACCCCAACCCTCACCCTAAATTAGAAGCTTGCCGGTGACGGAATAACAAAAACAAGTTTTTGCTTAATAGCAAAGATCCAAACAACAGCAGTAGGGTCCTATCTCTTCTTTTTTTGAACATTAACTTGACTAGATCACTTAGCTAGCCTTGTTTGGGTGGGCCGAGAGGCCTTAGGATGCGTCTCTCAACACCAGTGTTTAGAATCGAGACTAAGCTAAATAATGCTAAGAAAATTAATTACTTTGTATATGACTTTAATTTGTTCTCAACACTCTGCAAAGGTTACTGAAATTCTCCGTTCATGATATACCTGCTTTGACCGTTGTAAGCATGCAAAGTCTATCTGTCGATGTCATAAACTGTAGAAACTTCATCTATTCGTACCTATCTTCCTTGTTACTTTTGTCAAAGCATGGACTAGCTTGATAGTGATCCAGACTAGTGACACTCTCTGAACACAAGTTCTTTGTGTTGATTTGCATTGCAGGGATGTGTTCTTTGACTATGCCAAACACGTGAAGAATTTGTTGGACACTTTGTTTGGGTTGCTATCGGAGGCTCTGGGGCTCAATCCGAGCTACTTGACAGAAATAGGATGCAACCATGGGCAGATTATACTGTGCCACTACTACCCTCCATGTCCCCAGCCTGAGCTCGCCATTGGATTAAGCCGGCATTCAGACTCTGGCTTCCTGACAGTGGTTCTCCAGGATGAAAATGGTGGTCTGCAGATCCTCCATGAGGACCGATGGGTCGATGTTACGCCGACCCTGGAGCGTTCATCGTGAACGTAGGCGATCTCTTACAGGTATGTTGAGATCCAGATAACGCGTAACAAAACCGCGAAAACCAAACTTGTGTGCGTACCATGTCTCACTAGTCATTTCAGATCTGACATTTTAGCTGAATATATATGCGCAGATGATCTCGAATGACAAGTTCAGAAGCGTGGAGCATAGAGTGGTTGCGATGAACGCTGGACCGAGAGTCTCGATCGCGTGTTTCCCCAGCAATCCAGCCTCGACGAGGATGTACGGCCCGATCAAGGAGCTGCTGTCCGATGAGAACCCCCCTCTGTACAGGGAAACACTCGTCAGAGATTACGTCGCGCATTACTACTCCGTCGGATTAGGTCCCAAAATGGCTATTCATGATTTCCACCTATGATTTCAGGACGACCTTTAATTTTAAAAAGGACTCCTGGAGGACTTAAGTTTGGGAGTTGGGACATTATATATCATTTTGTTATCCATACCCTTATGCTAAAATATGCTACAAAAGAAACGGACCGATATATGCACGCTAGGGTGAATAAAAGGGCAATATAGTTCCAACACGCCGTATATATACATACATACTACATCGGTATGGTTTTGTCAGAGTTTTGGGCAGTATTGTTTTTTTTTTGGCATCGTATTAACAGAGACACCCGTCGCGTAGAATTAGCAGAAATGGTGCATTGACCGCACGGCTACCGTGCGGATTTCGCAATGGACCGACACGTGCCCCAGTCAGCATGGCCACTGTGCGGTGGCGCTTAAACCGCACAACCATCATGCATGTAGTGCTGCGCTCTCCTGTATGGCTTCCCCTCTCTCGCACGGCCACCGTACGGTGCCACTATTCCTCGCAATTAGCTATGTTAATTAATGTTAATTTATTCCTAATTAGTGAATTCATTTTGGTGTACTGCTTATAGGAATTTTTAAATATAGTAAATGAGCTAAAAAACTTATGATAATTTTTAAATATAGTAAATGAGCTAAAAAACTTATGATATTTTGTTTGAGCCTCCTAACACACTGTACTTGATTGTGTAATTTTTTTTTTATAATTTTATCCATTGTAAATTTTACTCAAAAATTCATGTAAGTATACTGTTTGTAGGAATTATTTAATATAGAAAATGAGCCCTAAAAATTATGTTTTTTTGAAGGATCCTTACACAGTGGACTTGATTTTGTAATTTTTCTAGAATATTATATTTTCTAAAATTGTCTCAAAAATTAAGGGTTTAGGTATAAAAAATTAGGATTTTAGGTTTCAAAAATTAGGGTTTCATGATTTCATGTGACTTAGAATGTGGAGGAGGAGGCACCGACACGTGGAGGAAACCGCATTGCAAATGTCGATACATAATATGTCACACATAAAAAACGAAATATGCATACAAGTATAACAAAACAAAATATGAATACAAATATATCAAACTAGAATCGCATAACACGGGATACAATATTGCTCACTTGTCTGAGCCACTACTCTCTGCTTGCTGCGTCTAAGTCCGCGTGCACCTGGAAGTTTTGCATCGAGCATGTCCAGTGGGATACGTCAGTCGATCCAGAGAGCGCATGTCGGATCGGAGGGGGTACGGAGACCATTGAGTATCACTACTACAAAAAGGCTAATACTAGACGCCTCACAGACGGTTGACCAAAACCATCTGTATTAAATATAATCATAGACGGTTTTGGTTTAGCGACCGTCTGTGTTACTGGTTGCACTAAAAATCGTCTATGAAGAGGTAATATCACAGACGGTTCATGTTGAAAACCGTCTGTGAAGTATCACAGACGGTTCTGAACAAGAACCATTTGTGATATTTAGTAGTATCACAGACGGTTCTTGTTTAGAACCGTCTGTGATACTTCACAAACGGTTTTCAGCATGAACCGTTTGTGACTTCCCGTCCTTATCACAGATGTAATATCCCAAAGTTCTGTTACCAAAAATAAAATTAATAAAGTTATTATTTATTTGGATATTTTTGAGTTTCAATAGTGTTTTCTTGAATTTACTAGATTTTAAAAAAATTAAAATAAAATTTATTGAGTTCTGAGTTTTTATTGGATTTAAAGTGGAAAAGGAAAATTTAAGTAATTTCTGGAATTTTTTAAAATTTTAAAAGCTTTTCCTTAAGTATTTTAAAACTAAAACAAATTATTTGCAAAAGTTATTACCAATTATAAGTTGGAGTTATTTTAGATAAATCTAAAATGCCTTAGAGAATTTATGTGGATTTTCTTATAATTTTTGGATTTTATTTGCTATTTTCTAAAGCTATTTTGAATTAACAAGATTAAATAAATTGCTAAATCAACTAAAATCCGGAAATAACCTTCGGGCCGAAACTTCCTCAGCCCAGCCCTACTTGTCGTGCATGCGGCTCGTTCGGCCCGCTTTTCCCCCACGCCCCTTTGTCCCTCTCACTCGCCCCTCTCCTTCTCTGCAAGGTGGGCAGCCATCCACGTCATCGTCTCCTACATTCCATCTTCGTCTCCGCGTAGCGTCCACATGCCCCGCCATTGCTGCCCTTCGGAGCTTTCCAAAAATCGTCAAAACCGAATCAATCTCGCTGTTTTTGTGCGCATTAAACACCCTGTATCAATTCGCGTCCGACTTGGCCTTGTCCCTTCCATCTCTGGCACTAAATCCTGAGAATTTTGTCAGAGTCCCGCTCGGACCTTCGTGCACTGCACGAAACCTCCGCGTCGCCCGTGCCCTATAAATAGGAGCTACAAGACCGCCTTGGCCTCCGCATCCCAACGCCGCCACCCTCGTAGCTTCTCTGCTCCTCTAGCGCTCGAATTCTAGAAGTTTCGGCCGTGAGCCAGAGCTTGTGTCTTCTTCGTTTCCGGCGTAGTCACGCTCGCTCCGGCCACCTCGACTACACCATCGGCTTCGTCTCGATGCCGCCATCCTTGTGTGCACACCCACTTCGCTTGAGGACCTCGGGAACGACTTCGTCGCCGTGGACCTAATCTCTCTGCCTCTTTATCGCTCGTCGCCGGCGACTCCTTCGCGCCCCTCCGCCGCAAGGTATAGCATCATGTTCAGCATCATCTCCTCTTCTTTTTGTGCACCTTCATGTAGCTCATCGTGGCACGTAGCGTCGGCGAGCTTGTAGCCGAGCATTGCCGCTATTGCCCAAGCAGTCGAAATTCCTTCGACTAGATGTGTGAGACCCCGGTTTATTTAGCTTGTAATACTTAGGCTTCTATTGGCTCTAGCATCACAAGCAAAATATACCGTGCCTCGATGGACATGTGCTTCCCAGAATTGGAGCACACATACATCTTTACAAAATCATGCATCAATTCCATATATCACATAATAACAAGTCTAGCAAAAGATATACAATATATAAAGTTATTACAAAAGAGCCGACCGGCCAAATGACATAAGAGTGATAATAACAGCGGAAGCAAAAGTGCCATAAGATGGCTATGAACAAAAGACGACCGGTTAGCCATAACCCACAAGGCAACCGACCATGCCACCAACTAGTCGCCTCCACCACAGCAAAACTCACAGAAGTTGATCCCTTGGGGATCCACTTCCTCCTCTGCACACAACAAGCAATGCAGGTGAATACAATAATGTACTCGCAAGACTTACGAGTAACAAGCCTATACATAGCTACATGAAAGTTGTAACAAAGGAGATGATTATATGGTTAATTGGACGCATAAAGCAATTTTCATTTGCAATACTGTAATAGATTGAAGGCAATTTGTCAAATCTGTTTTTAATCATGGAAATAATAGCGAGGTAACTATAAATAACAAGAGTAACCACCTAGAGATGACTAACCCAATAGCCACCACAACATAGCACGAATCACCAATTCGCACCACCCATCAAAATTTTAGTTAAAAGGTTGTAGTCTAACTCTTGAAAGACCTTGCAAAGCGTGTCCATAACCTAGGACAAGGCTATTCGAATAGATCAAACCCTGCAGGGTTGTACCAATGTACCCACACTTCAGACCGCCTTTAAGCCACAAGATTAACACACTTCCAAAGGTATGTCGGCACGGCTAAGTCCTACGAGACGTTTCTAATATTGTGCATTAACTACGAGCCGCTCGTATGGACAGAAACCCATACGCTTACATTGTAAAGCCGAAAAGACAACTACCCACCCGGGGTAAAGCTTTTCGGACAACTACAATGCTCCCAACACCATCCCTCCCGCAACCTCCTGCGACTCGGAGCTAACACACGCCAAAGTACTAAGTCAAGAGAGGTCCCATACCCTCTAGTGTGGTTAGCACGCAAGAATGCTTGGTTTAGTGTAACAAAATGTTTGGTCCTTATTGACTCGGGCACCATTCCAGTCACACCCAAAAGCACACCAACATACCATTGTGCCCAAGTCCAAATTATTTTATTTTTATTTTTAGTTTTTACAATTAAACATAGCACAGAGGCTGAATCATAAAGCAATAATAAGTTTGTGTGATCAAGGTCATCGACTAAGTCGACAACCGCCCATTTCTACCAGTAGCTAAGCATGTATAAGCATTTTAACTCGTACTACTAAGTGACAAGGGCTCATCCAACGAACCCTAAATCACAGCAAGATAATCCTAGGCTCAGTAGTAGAGGATAAATATTTACCTACAGATTATGCATCTAATGGGTCAACTAATCGATAATAGTTTAAACAAGATAGCAATGCATACGTAGAATTTGCAAACAACATATTAGAATTTGAAATTAATAGGAGCAATATGATCAAATGATACTACATCTGCTTGCCTTGCTGAAGATCACAGTCTTGCTGCTGAGGATCGCACTTGGGTCCAATAAACTCTTCGGAACCTAATGCAAAATGCGAAAATCCAATAAGAACGAAGAACACTGAAAGAAACTCAAAAGCTAAAGTCATCCAAATCCCATGAAATTTCTACGGCAGCAAGGGCATGATTTTAAATGAATTTAGCAACAAGAATCAAGTTATTTGGACTAAACGTGAAAAAGTTATAGCCTAAACAATTTTTCTCAGCCTGGAAATTCCAAACTAAATTAGTTTCGGTTACTGTTCATGGCACAAATTTCCAGAAAGATCTAGAACCTGAAATTTTTATGGTAGGTAGAATATGACATTCTAAGAACAGCAAAACTGAGTTTACTCAATTTGGAGTTAAAATGAATTACTTATGATTTTTCTAAGTTGTGAAACTAGAACATTTCATTTTTCAGAGGCAAAGACATGAATAAACCTATTCCATATTAAAGTATACTAACAGAGGAATTTTACAAGCTTGAGTCTGCCCAGTTTGGAGTTATACAGAAAAAGTTATGCATTTTACAAGTTTTAATTGAATTTCTGGAATATCAAATAATGGCAGAAACAAGTTAATATTGTTTACAAGGTTTTCTGGCATAGAACAATGTCTAAATGTATTTTTAGATTAAACTTTAGTTAAATAGGAATTTAACACAGTTGGAATCATCTAAAAAGGAATTAAAATGAATTAGTTATGAGTTTTTAAAGTTTAATACAATTTTCAGTTGACAAATAAAAGCTTACTGGAAAACAAGCAAACTTAATCCAAAGGAAATGACATGGACGAACATGGGCCGCAGATCGCGAATCGAACGGCCCGACCGCACGGCCGAACGAACGCGCACAGCGCCACACGCGACTCACCGTTGGATTAGATCCAACGGCCCGCAAGAGCTGGGACATTCGGACTTCCCGAATGCCTCCCCATATCTTGGCCATAGATCTTAAAATGAACGGCCCAGATCAAGATCACACTCGGAAGTCTGAATGCGCCCAAGATATGAGGCGTAGATCTAAAAACGGACGGTCCATAGGGACTGGAACGATTAGAACTCTAACGCGCTGAGGAGGTCTAGCCCGTTAGATCAGGATCTAACGGTCCAGAGCTGAAGGGAGGTCCTAAGGCTAAAGATCTAACGGAGGAGGTCTGGGACGGCCAAGATCTACCAGAGGAGGTCCTGGATGGCCTAGATCTAGATTGCAGAGGTCCTGACGGCTAAGATCTCACAGGGGGAGATCTCAACGGTCAATATCTACACGAGGAGGTCCGCAAAGACAAGGTCTTAACAGAGGGAGGTCTTAACGGCTCAGATCTCCTCTAGGAGGTCCTGAACGGTCAAGATCTGCCCAGGGGAGGTTCTAAAGGTTTAGATCTCCGCGAGGAGGAGGTACTGAGGTTTTCTTCGCAAAAGACCAAGGGGTGGTCTTTTGCAAAGAGGACCCCAAGGGTGGTCCCGAGGGTGGTTTCCGCAAAACGACCGCGGGGTGGTCTTTTTGCGCAGGGGTGATCCTAACGGCTAAAATTAAGCCAGGGAGGTCTTCAACGGCCAAGATCTAAACAGGGGGAGGTCCTGGCAGCTAATGTTGCGCCAAGGAAGATCTAACGGCTCAGAGCTAAACCACAGAGATCATCAACGGCCAAGATTACCTTGAGAGGTCCTGTGACTTGTCGAAAACATGACAACCGCACAAAACACCGCACTTTGCCCGCCGACTCGCCGCCGACGACCACGGCCATGACGACGCGAACAAAAGGTGCCAAAACGTGCACAATACTATTGCGAACCAAACGGGGGTACTCTCGACGGCGGAGCTGGCCTAGAACGCTGGTGAGCCGGAGAGGGGCGGAGGAGCTCCTACGGTAAAATACGAAAACGCAAAAAAGTTCCGCTATGGTCCAATCTAACGGGTTCTCGAGCACAAGGGTGCTATTGCGAACACACCTGGGCCTAGAGGAGGTCCGAAGGAGCTCAGAGGAGTCCTGGCGGCGGAGACCGACGCCAGAGTTGAAGACGACAACGAGGACCAGAAACTCTACGCAAAAAGAAGGTATGAGGATGACCTAGATAGCTTTACGATGGTCCAGAGGAGGTCCAGGAGCAATAGATTGGCTAAGGGCACTCACTGGAACTAGGGACGACGAAGAAGACCCCAACGCCCGAAATCCGCGAAAACTTCAATTCGAGCTGCTCCTGTGAAAGCAACCCAAAAAGGAGTTAGGGATAAGGTTCGCGACCACCAGAGGTCCAAGAGGGAATGCAAAGTTGGGCAAAAGAACCACTGGAGCACCAATGCCACCACAGAGCTGCACGTCCTCCAATGGCGATTTAGGGATTCTAGGGTTTTGAGCTCACAGAACAGAGGGGGACCAAGGGGGTGTTGTAAAGGTGCTCAAGGAGGAGCTCAGAGGCTTTTTATAGCTGAAGAACTAGGGCTTGGCAAGAACAAAGTCCTTGGGTGAGATCAATGGTGAGCTCGGCTCACGGCACTGCCATGGACCAAAAAGAAATGATGGGGGCAAGTGAAGAGCACGACCATGGCTGAAAGCATTGGCGCGCATTAAATGCCCCGACCAGAGAGACGTTGACGAGGATGCTTGAAGGGACCAAGCCATACTGCTCACTGTTGTGGCGCACGGCACAAGGAGGAAGAATAACAGAATAAGGTCAGGGTGCTCGTGATCGTTGGATTAAAGATGGACGGCTCAGATCGCTCAAGAGCTCTGGAGGTTTAGAGCAATAGGGGAGGTCGTCAGCGTTAGATGGAGATCTAACGGATCGCAATGCACACGCCCTAATGCCGAGCCCGAGTGCGGCTCGATGACTTGGTTAGACCCAGTTGATTAGTTTGGGCTCAGGTCTGACTCGAGCCCGAGTCAGACTCATACCAAAGGTTTGAAATTAGGGTTTTGAATTAAGCTGATCTTTGGGGAATTGTTTGAGGTAGCAAAACAACTCCAAAAATTCTAAAATTTTTACAGGAGCTTGCTAACTAAGATAGTGACCTTGCATAAAAGTTTCAGAGGTTTTTATGCAGTGCATTCTTCTCCAAAATTTCTGCAAGGTTCTGAGCTAGGGTTTGACTAAAAATCAAACAGGTTTGACTGCCCTATAAAAATATTCAAACAATTTCTAAAAAATGTGAAATTTTTCAGAGGGGTCACACATTAACCCTAGAACTTAGGGAAAATATTTCCAAAGAATGATCTCAAAGTTTGACAAGAACGTTTTCGAAGGACACAGTTTAGGTCAAAATGACTTGTGACTTTGTATTTCCATAATTCCTTTACAAGAATTTTTCAGACATACAGGAAATACAAGATGTAAGAAAAGTTTTTAATTTCTACACATTTTCTTACATTTGAAACACAAGCCAAAAACTTGGGATGTTACAAGATGGTCGTAAGATTTCTTTGACCAGGTGGTCGTAGCTTCTTTCGACTAGTGTAGTCGTAGCTTCTTTCGACCAGCGTAGTCGTAGTTTCTTTCGACCAGTATGGTCGTAGTTCCTTCCGACTAGTGTAGTTGAAATCTCCTTCTGGCCATAGTAGTCGTAGTACAATACTCGTGGTACAGTACTTCTGGTACAATACTCGTGGTACAGTACTCCGAAGATGAACAATGCTCGAAAATTCTATCTATACATCCAAACTTCTAGGAGCTCGTATTTCTTCATACGAACTCGGATTTAGATGATTCAAATTGCTAAATTCATCTAAATTCAAGATCTAGCTAACTAAAATTTGGAGCTCATTTGAATTTTATTTTGGATTTTGTTTGAATTTGGCTTATTCCCGCGTATAGATTTCGACGACTTCAGAGAGTCAGAATTCGACGCCGTTTGAGAACAACTAATTGAGCAAGGCAAGTTACACCTTTGATCATATTTAATCCTATTATTTCAAATTATTTAAATTCTGTTTTAAATTATTATTGCATGCTTATTTTTATTCAATATAATTTAAATACCTGTTTTAAATTGTAGTTATGCCTAAATCCTTTGTACTGCCAATCTCGACATTGGAATAAACCTAACTTGATACCTTAGATAAAAATCTAGTTTATGCATTAGTATGAACTAGAACATTTTAAGAAAAATTATACTTAGCCATGTTTAAACCTGAAATATTTGATTTAGGAATTTTCAGCCAAAAATCAATTGTTGTTTAAATTATATCCATGACATTGGTGTGTCATGGAAGTTTACAAATGATTTGAAAAGCAAAATAAAAAGCTGGTTTAGACTTGGGTGAAATGGATGCTTGGTGGGTGCAGGTTTATGCTCGGGCTCAATTCGGGAATGGATTGAGGGCTAGGGTTTTGTTAGAAGTCGCCTAGGTCAGTTAAGGACCGGTCTTCAAGTCGCATCTTGCTAAGCCACATCGTACTACCACATGTCCTGAGTGGGCGGGACCTGGCTAATTAATTTGCAACGTTCCAATATTAGTTGTGCCAATTTGAGGTGTGGGTGTCGATTAGACAGTATTCCCACTTGGCTCAAGAGGGGGTTTCCGGCGGGTGGTTAACCCAATGGGAGTGAAACCTTAGCAGTGCAAGAGGGGGCTTCTGGTGGATGGTTAATCCAAAGGAAGTGAAACCTTAGCGGGCATGACTACTTTGGAATGATGCATTGTAAATGCCTGATGATAATCACTTAGTCGTACACCTACAAAAGTGTGTGGGCGGACAGTATAATTGATTATTTCTTGTGGGTAAAGTTGTACAACCTCTGCAGAGTGTAAAACTATTCGAATAGCCGTGTCCACAGTTATGGACATGCTGAGCAAAGCCACTCAAAGTTAGACTTTGATTTTATTTTCAGAAGGTTTTGTAAAACAGTTTTTGACATGGATGGGTGTCCACGAGAAAAGTTATGGGTTGAAGCCCCGAGTTGATGCCCATGTTTAAGTTAGTGTTAGGTTGGTGCCTACACTATCTTTGTTAATTCAAACTCAATTTTAGATATTGCAAAATTTGAGCTTTTGAACTTAGTATTGTATTTAAAATGTCAAAGATTGCTTTTGCACAAATAACCCTATAAGCCTTCCTTGATAATATCCATGCATGCAATTAACTCTGTTATTGGGTGTAACTTGCGAGCACGGATGTTGTGCTCACTCTTGCTTAATGCAAATAAATTTCAGAGGAGAAGGACTTTGCTACCGGTGTGGATCTCGACGACTCGGCCGCTTCCCCAGTCGATTGCCTGTGGCAGATTAGTTGGGTTCTACTACTTCTTCGTCTCCCGCTGTTGTTTTTATTGTTGGCTTATAAGCCTTTCTTGTAATAAACTCTATTGATTAATAATAAAGTTGTGCGAATTATGGATGTTACCAATCTGTTACTATGTGAACTAGATACTGATCATGGGACTAGTTCAGAAATACACAGATGATTTGAGGGGTTTTACTCCCGGGTCTGACAGAAGTGGTATCAGAGCCATATCGACTGTAGGTCATGACCGTGTTATAATGGTCGTTAGTTGAAAAACTTCAAAACTTATTTTATATAACAAGAAAAATAATTTATTCTTTCCTTGTCTTTGGTCATCTATTTATCTTTAGCTTCTCCATAGCAATTCTTTCTTACCCTATTCTTTCTACACCATTTTATAATGTTAAAAAGATCCTCTTCTCCTTGAAAAATTTCTATAGTGGGTCAACACGTTATTACCATTATGTCCAAGACGACAAGACATGGGGCTGTCAAGAGAGCATCGTCATACCAAAATCATCGAAGACCATGAACCGAAGATTGTGATGTCTACCTAACCATATAGTTTAAAGTTGCCAAGACTCATTTTGTGTATTGAGATTAAGAGTTTCGATCGATAGAATGTCGTTTAAAACTATTCAGGTTTTTTTGAAAAGCTTTTTGAATTGGTTGTTTCGTTTGGGAATGTTGTTTTGCTCTACCCCCTTAGTTTTTCTTTGTCTCTCCCCTATCCTTTGTCTCCTTTCCTAACCCTCTGGAGTAACCGGTACATGGTGAACACTCGTCGCTCTGGAAGTGGAACCAACGCCAATTATGATGGGTGTGCCCAATTCCATCACCATCAGCAACCAATGGATCAGCATGGCAACAGATGATGGCCAATCAAAACCATCTGATTGAACTGCTTTCTCAGTCTATCAGCAACAATCAAGCCCGACAAGCTACAACTTTCAAAGCCCCAACTCCACCGCCCCAAAGGACTAACATGTCAGAATTTATGAGGATGCGTCCACCAACTTTTTCAAGCAGTACAAAGCCCATGGAAGCAGATGATTGGCTCCGGGCGATTGATAAGAAGTTGGTTATTGCTCAGTGCACTAACCGAGAGAGGGTGTTGTTTGCTTCGCACCAGCTCATACGGCCAACTTCTGAATGGTGGGACAACTTCAATATCTCACATGCTAATGCTCAAGCAATCACTTGGAATGTGTTCGTGCAAGCTTTTTCACCGATCTTATATTGCTTTCGGCATGATGACCCTCAAGAAGAAGGAGTTTCGCTCACTACGCCAAGGCAACCGCTCAGTGAACGAGTACCTCCACAAGTTCAATCAATTGGCACTCTATGCACAGAAAGATGTTGCAAAAGATGAAGACAAGCAAGAAAGATTACTTGAAGGACTCAATGATGATATGTTGGTACAACTGATTTTCTAGGATTATTCTGATTTCCAACAGCTAGTTAACAAGGCAATTCATCAAGAAGGCAAGCACCAAGAGATGGAGAACCGTAAGAGAAGAATGGCTACACAAAAGTTCAACCCTGGAGGTTTTCCTAAAGCTAGAGGGACTTCATCGCATCAAGAAAGATTCCAGCCAGCAACTTCAACTGAAACACTTGCAATGAACAACCCAGGTAGCTTGGAGTCTTCCAAAACACCTGAGGATGGCCAACCACAGAAGGATTCATCCTATGTTGCAGGGATCACATTCTTCAACTGCCATGAGCTTGGGCATTTTGCTAGTAAATGTCCAAAGAAGCAATAAGAAGCGAATCCAGTCAACTCTGAAGTTCCAAAACTCAACACCATGCAAGACATCACAGCTCATGCCCCACCCAATGAGGAGCACGGTATGGATGATGACAATTCCAGTTGAAAACCATGTATCCCTAACCTTCCTTCTAGTTTCTTCGAATCTCGAGGATGGGATTCCTTTTAAGGGGGGTAGTTTGTAACATCCCAAAGTTCTGTTACCAAAAATAAAATTAATAAAGTTATTATTTATTTGGATTTTCTGAGTTTCAATAGTGTTTTCTTGGTTTTCTTGAATTTCCTAGATTTAAAAAAATCCAAAATAAAATTTATTGAGTTCTAAGTTTTTATTGGATTTAAAGTGGAAAAGGAAAATTTAAGTAATTTCTAGAATTTTCTGAAATTTTAAAAGCTTTTCCTTAAGTATTTCAAAACTAAAATTAATTATTTGCAAAAGTTATTACCAATTATAAGTTGGAGTTATTTTAGATAAATCTAAAATGCCGCAGAGAATTTCTGTGGATTTTCTCATATTTTTTGGATTTTATTTGCTATTTTCTAAATCTATTTTGAATTAACAAGATTAAATAAATTGCTAAATCAACTAAAATCCAGAAATAACCTTCGAGCCAAAACTTCCTTAGCCGAGCCCTACTTCTCGCGCACGTGGCCCGTTCGACCCACTTTTCCTACGCGCCCCTCCCTCCCTCTCACTCGCCCCTCTCCTTCTGTGCCAGGTGGGCCGCCATCCACATCATCGTCTCCTACATTCCATCTTCGTCTCCGCATAGCGTCCGTGTGCCCCGCCATTGCCGCCCTTTGGAGCTTTCCAAAAACCGTCAAAACCGAATCAATCTCACTGATTTTGCATGCATTAAACACCCTATATCAATCCGTCCGACCTGGCCTTATCCCTTCCATCTCCGGCACTAAATCCTGAGAATTTCGCCGGAGTCCCGCTCGGACCTTCGTGGGCCGTACAAAGCCTCAGTCTCGCCTGTGCCCTATAAATAGGAGCTACGGGACCGCCTTGGCCTCCGCATCCCAATGCCGCCACCCTCGTAGCTTCTCCCCTCCTCTAGCGCCCGTATTCTAGAAGTTTCCACCGTCGGCCAGAGCTTGTGTCTTCTTCGTTTCTGGCGCAGCCAGAGTTGCTCCGGCCACCTCGACCGCACCATCGGCTTCATCTCGATGCCGCCATCCTCGTGCTCACACCCACTTTGCTGGAGGACCTCACGAACGACTTCACCGCCATAGACCTAATCTCGTTGCCGCTTCATCGCTCATCGCCGATGACTCCTTCACGCCCCTTCGCCGCAAGGTATAACATCATGTTCAGCGTCATCTCCTCTTCGTTTTTGCGCACCTTCGTGTAGCTCATCGTGGCACGTAACGTCGACGAGCTTGTAGCCGAGCGTCCCCGCTATCGCCCAGGAAGTCGAAATTCCTTTGACCAGTATGGTCATATCTTCCTTCGACCAAATGGTCATAAGATTTCTTCGACCAGGTAGTCGTAGCTTCTTTCGACAAGTGTAGTCGTAGCTTCTTTCGACCAGTGTAGTCATAGCTTCTTTCGACCAGTGCAGTCGTAGCTTCTTTCGACCAGCGTGGTCGTAGCGTCTTTCGACCAGTATGGTCATAGTTCCTTCCGACTAGTGTAGTCGAAATCCCCTTCCGACCACAGTACTCGTTGTACAATACTTGTTGAACAGTACTCGGAAGATGAACAGTGCTCGAAAATTCTATGTGTACTTCCAAACTTTTAGGAGCTCATATTTCTTCATACAAACTCCGATTTAGATGATTCAAATTTCTAAATGCATCTAAATTCAAGATCTAGCTAACTAAACTAAAATTTCTTAATTTAGAGTTCATTTGAATTTTATTTTGGATTTTGTTTGAATTTGGCTTATTCTCGCATATAGATTTCGACGACTTCGGAGAGTTAGATTTCGACGCCGTTTGAGAACAACTAATTGAGCAAGACAAGTTACACCTTTGATCATATTTGATTCTATTATTTTAAATTATTTAAATTATGTTTTAAATTATTATTGCATGCTTATTTTTATTCAATGTAATTTAAATACCTATTTTAAATTATAGTTATGCCTAAATCCTTTGTACTACCAATCTCGACATTGGAATAAACCTACCTTGACACCTTAGATAAAAATTTAGCTTATGCATTAGTATGAACTAGAACATTTTGAGAAAAATTATGCTTAGCCATGCTTAGACCTGAAATATTTGATTTGAAAATTTTCAGCCAAAAATCAATTATTGTTTAAATTATATCCATGACATTGGTGTGTCATGGGAGTTTACAAATGATTTGGAAAGCAAAATAAAAAGCTGGTTTAGACTTGGGCGAAATGGGTGCTTGGTGGGTGCAGGTTTATGCACGGGCTCAATTCGAGAATGGATTGAGGGCCAGGGTTTTATTGGAAGTCGCCCAGGTCAGTTAAAGACCGGTCTTCGAGCCACATCTTGCTAAGCCACATCGTACTACCACATGTCCTGAGTGGGCGGGACCTAGCTAATTAATTTGCAACGTTCCATTGTTAGTTGTGCCATTTTGAGGTGTGGGTGTCGGTTAGACAGTATTCCCACTTGGTGCAAGAGGGGGTTTTCGGCGGGTGGTTAACCCAATGGGAGTGAAACCTTAGCGGCGCAAGAGGGGGCTTATGGCGGATGGTTAATATAATGGAAGTGAAACCTTAGCAGGCATGACTACTTTGGAATGATGCATTGTAAAGGCCTTGTAATAATCACTTAGTCGCACACCTACGAAAGTTTGTGGGCGGACAATATAATTGATTATGTCTTATGGATAAAGTTGTACAACCTCTGCAGAGTGTAAAACTATTCGAATAGCTATGTCCACGGTCATGGATATGCTGAGCAAAGCCACTCAAAGTTAGACTTTGATTTTGTTTTCAAAAGGTTTTGTAAAATAGTTTTTGACATGGATGGGTGTCCATGAGAAAAGTTATGAGTTGAAACCCTAGGTTGGTGCCCGTGTTTAAGTTAGTGTTATGTTGGTGTCTACACTATCTTTATTAATTCAAACTCAATTTTAGATATTGTAAAATTTGAGCTTTTGAACTTAGTATTGTATTTAAAATGTTAAAGATTGCTTTTGCACAAATAACCCTATAAGCCTTCCTTGATAATATCCGTGCATGCATTATCTCTATTATTGGGTGTAATTTCTGAGCATGGAAGTTGTTCTCACCCTTGCTTAATGCAAATAAATTTCAGAGGAGAAGGACTTCGCTACTGGCGTAGATCTTGATGACTAGGCCACTTCCCGAGTCGATTGCCTGTGGCGGATTAGCTTGGTTCTACTACTTCTTCGTCTTCCTCTGTTGTTTTTATTGTTGGCTTGTAAGCCTTTCTTGTAATAAACTCTATTGATTAATAATAAAATTGTGCGAATTATGGATGTTACCATATCTGTTACTATGTGAACTAGCTACTGATCATGGGACTAATATAGAAATACACAGTGGATTTGGGGTGTTACGCCCGGGTCCGACAATAGACGGTTTGTATTAAAAACCATCTGTGATAATTTGCGGACCCGACCTCAGATATCTGTCTTAAATTCTAGCTTTGTTCTCACACAGGCTGTTGCTGCTGCTTTGAGGAGGTTGTGCTTTAAGGCGATTTGGTGAAAGGAGATAACAGATTTGGGAAGTGTGATTGCAGATGCATTTGTTCTTGATTATCTGTGGTTAGTAATTAATTTGTAGTAGTCGGGTGGGCTGTCTATAATGTGTTTGTGATGATCACAACCTGACCCTAGGGTGCATGGCCGAAGTTTGGATTTTATTGGTGTTGCCATTGGTTACACACATATTACTGTACTCCTATTGTAATGCATTGTTGTTTTGTCAGTTCATTGGAAATACATATTTGAAATGACATATCAAAAGTTGCATATATAATATACAAATTAATTAATTCAATATTTAACACTAAACTGTGTTATATGCGTCGCGTAGATGGACCGAAGCTGGATGTACGTTGACAGCTATGTGAGTGAAGAGTATATTAATGGTGTGTCTGCTTTTACAAGAGCTGCCGAGGAGGATATGCTGAATAAGGGGTGGAATATATGTACTGTCTATGCATTGATTGCGAGAATCTAAAGATGTTTAAGAATTGAGCGCAGATCAAAGCACATTTAATTCGAAGGGGTTTCAAAAAGGGGTATACACATTGGACCAGTCACGGTGAAGAGCAGATTATACAGGAAGGTAGTAATAACGACATCGCCAAAGAAGTCAACGATATGCCGCCGGATGATGCCAATCTGGATCAAATGCTTTACGATGCAGAAGGGAACTGTGATGAAAGAGAGTATGTTAAATTCCCAGGCTTGATGAAGGACTCGGAGAAACCTTTGTTCGTGGGCTGTAAGCCGGAATACACAAGGTTGTCATTCGTACTTGAATTGCTAAAATTGAAGGCAAGCAACAGTTGGTCTGACAAGAGTTTCACGTCGCTGTTAGGTCTTATAGCGGACATGCTTTCGAAGGAATATGAGTTGCCAAAAACATCCTACAAAGCCAAGAAGGTTCTTTGTCCATTGGGAATGGAAGTAGAAAAAATACATGTATGTTCGAACGACTGTATCTTCTACTGTAATGTAACACCTTAGCTATGCGGATGCCAAGATGTTATCTAAAAGACTTACATACAACAATGACAATACGGAATAATTTCAACCATATTTCAACTAATGACATAAGAAGATCAACATCTCAAAAGATGAGTATAAGAATTTAATCATAATTTAACAACATATAAAATTCTATCATCCAATCATATTGAGTCAAATATGGTAAGGCTATCATAGGTTTATACGAAGATCATTAAGTATTCACAGGTTCAACCAACTTATTAAATGAAAGTCTAAATCCTTAGAACTCCATTTATTACAATCCAACTTATTAAATGAAAGATAATAACAAGTTCAACTATTTAAAACAGTGAAGAATGTGAAGTGAAAGAAGTGATTTATGTGACTAATCCCTCCCATGCAAGCTGTCTTCAATGTTTATCTAAAACAAATAAAAACGACAAGAATGAGTTCTCGACTCAGCAAGTACAACAAAACAATATGAACAATACTGAATAAGAATAACAATCACAGAATTGAATACTAATGTAGCACGACTGAATAAGAACATAGCATCATAGAATAGAATTCGAATGTGGAGTGGATGATTAAGGTCTTATCGTCATAGAATAGAATATGAATGTAGAATGGAAGAAACCATATGAATGAATGAAATGCATGATCTCCACTTCTGCTTATACATGACTGCATTTTATAAAATGCAGGGATCCAAGGCCTGTATGAAGAACGTTTCAAAACGGGGATCCAATTTGCCCACATTGGAATGGTGGGGCTTACATACTCATACTGGAATTGATGGGTCTTTACATCTCACTCCTGTGGGTGAATCATGAATAATGAATGAATGAATGCATGAATATGGAAGACGAAATCTCAGGAAGCATGGATTCACATATATGGATCGAATCAGAAATCATCAAAAACTACTCATAAACCACAGTATTCAGTCATGGCAAGAACATCAAGCACTATGAACTAACAACAACAATACTTACACAATGTACTTGCCCATGTTGGAATGATAGGACTTCACTACCCACTCCCGTGGGTGAAGCATGAATGGAAGAACGAATGAATATGTTGGATGTAAACTCATAATCGAGGAATCATGGTATATCAATTTTGAAAGGAAACAGGAAATACCAGAATTACCCATTGCATATTCACCCATCAGGTGAAACAAACAGCAATCAAGACAATTCAATTGTACTTGCCTTTCAAACTGCGATGCGTTAGGAGGTAAGGATGAAGCCTCTAATCTCGAATTCTCTCCTCCTAGACAATTTAATTGCTTGAATAAGAAAAATGTGAATAAGACGCTACCCGCAACGCCTAATCTTATATTCCTAATTCCAAGGTTCATATAATTGTTCTATACAATAAAACCGACAGTCCAGCAGGACGATAATCGGGACAGTGGTATTACAAATATCATAACTTTTGCTATGAGATTTGAAACGGAGTGATCTCAGATCCTATGAAATGGTATCAAAAACCTCCACATTGGTCTAGTTGGCAAAAACTTCCAATTCGGCCAAAAACCTAGGCTAACATTCAGGTGAAAGTCTAATATACAATCTGTCTAGCAAAACTACACAACAGTAAAGAAATACTCATAACTTTTTATTGCATTAACCAAAATGTAAGATTTTTATCATTCTGGGAATCTAAGAACACCACCTTAAAAATCCTAGTGGGCATGACACTCATATTTTGCCTTTAACAAAATGTGGCACACGGGTCAAAACTAATGACAGAAACCGACATACACTCTGGATAGTCAAATTGAAACGTACATAACTTTTGTTCTACAAATCCAAAAAGGGTGTTATTTACCAATCCTGAAAGCTAATGAAATTACCTACAACAATCGTTTTGGGTGACATCCCTGAATAGACCTTTAACAAAATCTAAATTAATGAACAAGACGACTGCCCAAGTTCGTCAGACTTTCTGGGCAACAGCAGTAAAATCAACGTAACTTTTAAACCACAACTCTGATTTGGGTGATCTTTGAACCTATTGAAAGCTGATAAGTATACCTACAATACTCTAGGAGACAAAATACTCCAATTAAGATTCAATCTACATGAAAACTGACGAGCAACAGAACACAGATTTCTGATTCTAATCGCAGCATTGCAACGATCTTCTAATAGATGACAATTACAAATCTAACTTGAATCAAAACAGTAGGGAATTGAACAAATACCCTCAAAGACACGTGAAATCACGGGAATCCTTCTGAGGTTCTCCTCTCCCGTACTTCTTCTACCTCTTCCTTCTCTTCCTTTCCTCTTCTTCTTCCTTCCTCTCGTTCCTTTCTCCTCTTCTTTCATCTTGGCAAAGAAACAGGGAAGGGGCTGCTACAGTACCACGTACTACAGTGTGGTGGTGGTACTGTAGCAGATGCTAGGGTTTTGGGGGAAGGGGCATCACCCCTCTTGAATCCACTAAATGGCCGGCCCACATGGCTAGGACTCCTTGGGCCGAAAGCCCAAGGTGCAATCCTCCTACAAATCCAGAATTTTCTTTTAATTTTCCTCTCTAAATAATATTAAAAATAATATTGAATAATCGGGGTATTACATTCTACCCTCCTTAACAGGATTCGACCCTGAATCTTCTCACCAACCTTCCCGAAAGAAAACTACGTCTGGAATTAGACAATGACAAACCCGCACCCATTGCAAACGAATTCAGAAATTGTTCGCACATACGAAATGCCATCTTCCAAGTGGCCTTTCTCTCGAACTGATGAGACCACAACACAAGGATGTAAAACAATGTCTGTCCAAACACTCAACCCGACCCATTTCAGGTACACTCGTCATAAGAGAATCGAAGGTAATACCCTACTCAAAGGTCAACATCTTTAACGAAATCTCAAGCTTTGAACGGCTCAGTTACTGACTCAGCACCAGAACACACCAGACGTTGCGTACTTCGCGTATGGACCCGAGATGGTCAAAGCGATATGCCAAGTTCCCCTTTGGTACAAAAGCACAAAGCATGCTCAACACACACGGAACTCTCGTCCCAGTTCTAAATCTAACTTTTCATCTAACAAGGAGCATCTCCTTTAAACAAGAATACACAACAGCACTCGTTTTTTTCTTTGTTTTTTTTAAACAACTGTTTTACAAAGAGAATGCAATTGAAAAATAAGAGTTTTCATCGCAACCACGCAATGCCAACTCTTCAGCAAAAGGGTCAAATCCAGGATTGACAAATCATCACGGAAGCTATTCCACTTTCTAATTAGGCAATTTGCGAATGAACACCACGAAATCCAAAGGAGAAATCACTCGAATCCCCAAATCAAATATTTCCTTTATTCTGTCTGAACCGGAAAGAATCGCACATGCCAACACAGTGCCAACTCAAATTGTGGAAGACATCAGTCAACAACACAAAGCTCGAACGAGAATCAAGAAAACGCTTCACTACCTGAGGAAACATCTTTTTTCTTAGTGTTTCTCTTTTAGGAATAAAATTTCTCTCAAACCTTGGAATTCGAATTCATCGCATGCCCCACGAGCTCAAACCACTTAATTTAACATCCTCAAATTATGCTCAAACCGAAATATATCATCCACACCTTTGTGGAGAGGCTCTATTGATCCCATCGAACACTCTAGACATCTCCTTCTACTGACGAAATTAATTTGACAGAAGGCGCCCAAAGCACCTCAAAAATAGATCCCACGCAAACCCTTCACCTCCAACTTTCAAGAATAACAACTCAGAATCCTCAGTACACACGCTCAAATACTACATCAGAAGGGTCATATCAATGATTAATCCACTGCTCAGGAAATACCATATTCTACTTTCTCTATACACAATCATTGGGCGACCAAAGGTCTAACATAAAAATTCAAAGCCCAAAAATTAATTTCCAAGACCTCTACAATGAACTTCTCTTATAACAGATAGAGGAATCATCATATTAAATCCCTAACATCCCCAAATTCTGACGTACTCACTCATTGTCATCATCAGAAATCACCCACACAATCTCACAATACTATCCAATTGTGTTACCCTATAAAATTGATAAAGGTTTCCATACCATCGATAATCCCCAACATTTCAGCATGAACTAAAGTTCTGGAATTACACTATACCATAGATTCTACTTAGTCGTAACACCATTAAGTTTTACTTAGAAACCATACATTCCATTTGAATCAAATTTCCTCCAAGAGGTACAGGTTAAAACCAAATCATCTTCTACTACTCCAATAGATTGGTAGCAAAACCTCACCACCACCATTACTTAACCATCACCAAATAGTTGCCCATTTACACTTTGTAAAAACTTTGCAACACAAAACTGTTGTCTCTTTCTCGAAAGAAAGAGGCGAACAAGGACAAGTTTCGTCACACAGGAAAACGTTGCTCCTCACAGTAAGCACAAACCAAAAGAAACAATCTGATAACGATGATATTAAAAAACAAAAGTTCAGTTCAAAATTGAGGGCACACATCTCTCAAAAGGGGAATAGCAAATAACAACTATTAAGAAAATGACATTGCGATTGAAACTCGACAACTAATGTGCGGAAAGAGCAGAAAGTTTTAGGCTCGATTCAAACAACCACAAGTTACAAAACTTGACTCAAATTCTCAAATACTCCCACTGCACTCTTTCCTCTGACACTGAAATTAGTCCTTTGAATATAACAACACTTTGCCACAACGAACAAGATAAGTTCTTTAGTCCAAACCAGAAGAACCAATTAAGAACCAATAAAATTCTTCAACACATGATATTTGGCTCAGAACAGTTCAACTACATATGAAACATGAGATCCAAATGATCTCAGCCACAAAACTCAAAATATTTTCATTTACAGGATTTCATGAAAAAGCAAGCAGATTATTCTCCTCGTAAAGGAATCAACATAATTTTCTTTGATTGCTACCCCATGTTGCCAACTCAGACCAAAGAGCCTTTATGATTAAATCACACAAATCTATTAAGAAGCAATAGGACAATACAATACATCATTTTATTTAAAATAATTTCAGCTACCACAAACAATAGCCCAACTTGACGTTATAGATTATCATTTAACTTCTTTTCTTACAACTTCTAATTTAATACCGCAAAACTTTACCAAGGGTTTTGACACCCTCTTTTTCAAAGAACAAGGTTCTAAACTCCAACGCCCCAACTACTCCAAAAGAAATGAGTAGAGTCAAAACTTTCTTCAATGAAGTTTGTAAAAGCTAATTCCCATTATCTAAAATACCAAACGGATAACTAGGTCACTGTAACACCCTGGCTATTCGGAAGCCTGAATGTTACCTAAAGAATCTAACATACAACCATAATGCATAAGAATTTAAACAATATCTCATCTATTGACATAAAGAGATCAACATTTAATAGAACAATGGCTGGAATATAATCTGAATCCAAATAATTATATCAAAGGGGTGATCAAAGATCACAAGCAGTACTTAATCAACAATAACATAAAGAAAGGTATCATCCACCATATAACTTTATTTATTACAGTTCGTCACTTAAAAAATGAAAGACAGAAACCAAATCATATTATTGAAACGCGAATATGGTGAAGTGAATGAATAGTGCATGTCTACTCCCTCCCAATGATGCCATCATCAACGATCACCTAAAACAAACAACAAAGGCAAGAATGAGTCCGAGACTCAGCAAGTACAAAGAATAATCGAACATACAATAGATGTGAACAAGACAACATAATTAAAGAATATGAACATAACACCGAAAGTACATATGAATGAATGGATTGAATGTAATGAATGGACTGCACTCCTGCTTATACCGGTATAGCTAGTGACACACCTGTCGGTGTTCACTTAGGCCCACTTTTAACAAAAAGCGAGGGGTTCAAAGCCCGTATGAAGAACGTTTCGTACGGGAGTCTGAATCTGCCCACATTAGAATGGTGGGTCTTACGTGCCCATACTGGAATTGATGAGTCTTTATAATCCACTCCCGTGGATGCCCACATTGGAATGGTGGGTATTACGTGCCCATACTGGAATTGATGGGTCTTTATAATCCACTCCCGTGGATGGAACATGACAGAGGATGCATGTTGAACTATGAATAATGAATGACATAATCTCTAATCGTGGGAAAACACATATGAAAGGAACATAATCATTGAATCTTCTCATGTATCGTATAGAAACACAATGCGAGCATCAAGCATTCAGCATTCACAAATCTTAAGAATATCAAAGTACTTGCCTTTCACGTTGCGACACGTTAGGAGGCAAAGATGGTGCCGCTAACCTCGAAGCCTCACCTCCTACACCATTAAATTACTCAATAAGAACAACGACATCAAGATACCACTCGCAACGCTCCTAACGCATATCCCAAAACCCAATGTTTGATTATATACTTTACTCAACTTGAACCAGCATTCAAGCAGGAAGCCGTAATGGACAGCGGTACTAAAAGTGACATAACGTTTGCTCTAAAATTCGTAAAAATGTAAACTTAGGCTTTCTTGAAGGTAACGAAATTATCTACAACAACCTAGTTGTGGAAATCCCAAATTCTCTATGTATCTAACTCCAAAAGACCGATGAACACCTTCTGTCAGAACTACCTGACAAAACTGGGCAGCAGCACGATAATAGCCATAACTTCCAATTGGCTAAACCAAACTTAGCGTTCTTTATCAATCTGGAAAGGTTATAAAAATTTATACAATAACCTAGTTGGGTGAAAACCCTGAATCTTCCATTATAATAATCATAATTTAAAAGACAACTTGACAGTTCAATCTGGTCAGAAAATCAGGACAACAGCAAAGATTATATCATAACTTTTGATCCGTAAGTCGGAATTTAGTGTTCTTGGCAGCTACCAAAAACTAAGAACTATACCTATAAATCTCTAGGAGATGGAAATCTCCAATTAGGCCTCTAAGAATCCGAAATTGACCGCGCAACAATCTGGACAGAACCGAACTAATAGCAGTAGCAGATCGATCCAATAATCCTAATTGAATTCACATCTTCTACTAATCAAACAGCGAAGAACATCGTTCGTTACCCTTGTAAAACCACAGGAGATTCCCCCGCGAAGAGCTCTGTAATACCTTAAATGTATTCGAGAGAGAAGAAATAAATTAGAGACAAGGACCAATTAGATAAGTGTTTTAACAGGAGATTAGAGGGGGATTTACGCATAATTTCGACAACTTGGGCTATGGGCTTCCAGCCCACAGCATTTAGGCCCATGAGGGACTGGTACCAATAAAAAGAGGAAGGAAACCCTAGAAGTGGTACTGTAGCATGGCATGCTCACACTCCACCGCCACTCTGATACTATGAGCAGATGAGCGCCCCAATTGGAGGAAGGAAGCGATCACCTAGGAGATCGATTGGCCAAGAAGAAGGAGATCGCTAGAGGTGCCCGGCTGTTGGAGGAGGAAGAAGGTGAGGGGGAACAGGACCATCTTTGGGCGGAGAGTTCGCTGGTGGGTGCTCTCCGTTCCCGGCAATTAGTTCGTCAAGGGTAATCCCGTTTTCCCCTCTTTTAGATGTTTTAGCGCTTAACTATTCTTTGCCTGCCGATTCACGTCGTTTGAGGCGCATCGCATTAGAGGGACGATTTGATATAGTTAAGTGCGGATTCAGTTTCGGACATCTCCTAGAAAGTTGTAGAGGACGTCAATAGATTTCAATGAAGTGCTAGATCTTAATTTTTGGATCTCTGTAGCAAAATTTATGAATTTAATGGTGCGGCTGTTCTGCAACCGTATCAGTTTTTGGACAGGTTTTAGTAATCTGACCTTTGCGATCAGTTACAGAGATAAGTAGAGGATCTCCGTATAACGAAAGTTGTATATAATTGTCGTAGCTTTCAGGGAAGCACAAGAACGTGAAATTTGGATAAACGAGCTGAATGTTATGATAGATTTAGTGTTCTGTCCAGAGAACCTAACGTGAAAATTGATGCTTTGTTAAACAGCTTAAAAGGGATAGTGGGTGGCCGAATCAGGGAAGCTCACCAACTAGGTTTAGTTGGGAAATTTGATAACCTTTAAATGAAGTCCAAGAACACATAATTTGGACCCCTGTACGAAAAGATATGAATTTTAGAACATGGCTGTTTATAGAGGGCTCAGATCAGCATTTAGGGAATTGAAGTCGGGATCGCGTTGCAAACCTCTGCTAGTTTGTGTTTGCTTTTATAATTCATGTGGTTTGGGCTGGGGTGTTACAAGCTCCTCCCCTCTTCTTCTCCTCTCTTCCTCCTCTTTTCTCCTTGGCTGGCGGCACCCGAAGGGTTCTTCTCCCTCTCCCCCTTCTTCTTAGATAGCAGCAATGGAGGGGGGCGTGCACTGCAGCGCCGAAGTTGCTGTAGCGGTGGCACTGTAGCACAAGGGTGCTTCAGTACACATAGGGTTATAGGCTGTCCCTAATGGGCCAAGGCTATGGGCCTTTGGCCCAATATTTAATCCCCTTTTTACAGAAATTTTGAAATTCCATTTTAAATCCCGATAAAATAGTTTGAAATTCAATTATAATTCTTAAGATTGAACGGGGTGTTATAGTCACCTTTATCAACAAGAAAGATAGGACTGAAATGAAAGAGAACAATCTTGTTAATAACAACGTTTACAAGTAGCAAAGAGAACTCAACAGTCGGAACGATAATAGTTGTTCTGAAAAGCAAATAGGGACCAATGGAAACCCGTACCCAACCATTGTGCTTGATTACAATCTCCAACTTAACCACGACAAGGCATCACAAAAGGATTTTAACACTTTCCTTCAGAAAAGAGATGCTTTAAAACTTCAACAATCGAAATGATCCAAAAGAAATATATGGAGCCATAGCTTTCTCACGTTAACGAACTTGCAACAGAAAACTCTCATTACCTAGAATATTAAGTAAATAAATAAATAAGTTATTCCTTTTCCAATAAGAAAGAAGGAACAACCATGGAAATATCAATCTTGCCAAAAGACAATGATCACAAGTAGTAAAAGCAACTCAACAGTCAAAAAAACAATAATTGTTTCAGGGAACGATTAGAGACCTATTGAAACCCATCAACTACAATGAACCACGAACCCAATAGAAATTCATCAACCACCACAGGACAAGATTTGGCCAAATTCAAAAAATCAATTAAGAGAACAACTTTCTAATGCGACTCACGCTCAACACCTGTAACTATGGTACTCGGGGTAACTACCCCCTATCCACATACCACGAACGGTGTTGCAACCTGGTGAATCCCAGGGCAACGACCATGACCTCCACTTCCCAACATCCGTTATCAACACGCATAACCAACATAACCAATTACGAATGTACAAGATCAACACATAACAATCATAGAAGGATTCGATATATATAGAATATCGTAACATATCATAGACTAACAATAAGAACGATAGTGCAGAAACAATTCAAAACAATATAGCATAATGAAACATACCACTAGAAATGCGGATGCAATGGATTACCCAAACCCTACCTACTGTGCACAGTGTGTCATTTTAATATTTTATTTACCACGGATCTGAAGCTCACTCTGATACCAACTGTAACACCTTGGTTATTTGGAAGCCAAGATGTTACCTAAAAGACTTACATACAACAACGACAATACAGAATAATTTTAACCATATTTCAACTAATGGCATAAGGAGATCGACATCTCAAAAGAGGAGTATAAGAATTGAATCATAAATTAACAACATATCGAACTCTTTCATCCAATCATATTGAGTCAAATATGGTAAGGCTATCATAGGTTTATATGAAGATCATTAAGCATTCACAGGTTCAACCAAGTCATAATAAATGAAAGTCTAAATCCTCAGAACTTAATTTATTACAATCCAACTTATTAAATGAAAGATAATAACAAGTTCAACTATTTAAAAGGGTGACGAATGTGAAATGAAAGAAGTGATTCATGTGACTAATCCCTCCCATGCATGTCGTCTTCAATGTTTACCTAAAACAAATAAACACGGCAAGAATGAGTCCACGACTCAGTAAGTACAACAGAACAATATGAATAATACTGAATAAGAATAACAATCACAGAATTGAATACGAATGTAGCACGGCTGAATAAGAACATAGTATCATAGAATAGAATTCGAATGTGGAGTGGATGATTAAGGTCTTATCATCATAGAATATGAATGTAGAATGGCAGAAACCATATGAATGAATGAAATGAATGATCTCTACTTCTGCTTATACCGGTATAGCCAGTGAACACCCGTCGGTGTTCACTCAGGCCTGTATTTCACAAAATGCGGGGATCCAAGGCCCGTATGAAGAACGTTTCATAACGGGGATCCTATTTGTCCACATTGGAATGGTGGGGCTTATATGCCCATACTGGAATTGATGGGTCTTTACATCCCACTCCTGTGGGTGAATCATGAACAATGAATGAATGAATGCATGAATATAGAAGACAAAATATCAAGAAGCATGGATTCACATATATGGATCGAATCAGGAATCATCGAGAACTACTCATAAACCATAGTATTCAGTCATGGCAAGAACATCAAGCACTATGAACTAACAACAGCAATACTTACACAATGTACTTGCCCATGTTGGAATGATGGGATTTCACTACCCACTCCCGTGGGTGAAGCATGAATGGAAGAACAAATGAATATGTTGGACGTAAACACATAATTGAAGAATCATGGTATATCTATTTTGAAAGGAAACAGGAAATACCATAATTACCCATTGCATATTCACCCATCAGGTGAAACAAATAGCAATCAAGACAATTCAATTGTACTTGCCTTTCGAACTGCGATGCGTTAGGAGGTAAGGATGAAGCCTCTAATCTCGAATTCCCTCCTCCAACACAATTTAATTGCTTGAATAAGAAACAACGTGAATAAGATGCTACCCGCAATGCCTAATCTCATATAATTGTTTTATACAATAAAACCGACAGTCTAGCAGGACGATAATCGGGACAGTGGTACTAAAAATATCATAACTTTTGCCTTTAACAAAATGTGGCACGCGGGTCAAAACTACTGACAGAAACCGACATACACTCTGGACAGTCAAATGGAAACGTACATAACTTTTGTTCTACCAATCCAAAAAGGTTGTTCTTTACGAATCCTGAAAGCTAATGAAATTACCTACAACAATCATTTTGGGTGAAATCCCTGAATCGGCCTTTAACAAAATCTAAATTAATGAACAAGACGACTACCTAAGTTCGTCATACTTTTTGGACAGCAGCAGTAAAATCAACGTAACTTGTAAACCACAACTCCGATTTGGGTGATCTTTGAACCTATTGAAAGCTGAGAACGATAACTACAATACTCTAGGAGACAAAAGACTCCAATTCGGAATCAATCTACACAAAAACTGACTAGCAACAGAACACAGATTTATGATTCTGATTGCAGCATTGCAACAATTTTCTAATAGATGACAATTATGAATCTAACTTGAATCAAAATAGCGGGGAATTGAACAAATACCCTAGAAGACATGTGAAATCGCTAGAATCCTTGCGAGGTTCTCCTCTCCCACACTTCTTCTTCCTCTTCCTTCTCTTCCTTTCCTCTTATTCTTCTTTCCTCTTCTCTCATCTTGGCCAAGCAAACAGGAAGGGGCACTCTGATACCACGTGCTACAAAGGTGGTGGTGGCATCAGAGCAGTGCTAGTGTTTTGGGGGAAGGGGCACCCCCCTATTGACTCCACTAAATATTCGGCCCACATGGCTAGGACTCCTTGGGCCGAAAGCCCAAGGTCCAATCCTCCTACAAATCCCGAATTTTCTTTTAATTTCCCTCTCTAAATAATATTAAAAATAATATTGAATAATCAGGGTATTACACGTGAAGAGTATGCAAACATGCATGTACGTCCGGTGTGCAACACATCCCGATAGAAGCATAAGAATCAATCAGATGATGGTGAGGGAATCGAGGTGAAAAAAGGACCTCCTGCTAAGGTGGCGTGGTATTTTCTTGTAATTCCCCATTTGAAGCTGGCTTTTGCGAACCCAAAGGAGGCAAAACTGCGGCATTGACACTTGGAGGAGCGTAAGCAGGATCGAAAGCTAAAACACCCTACTGATTTTGCCCAATGGAGAAACATCAATAGGAGGTTTGCAGACTTCGGTGCAGAACCGAGGAATATAAGGTTTAGATTGAGTACAGGTGGAATGAATCCTTTTGGTAACATGAGCAGCCGACATAACACTTGGCTTGTGACTCTCTGTATCTATAACCTTCCTCCTTGGTTGTTTATGAAGGAGAAGTATATTTTGCTGTCAATACTTATTCAAGGTCCAAAGCAACTTGGGAATGATATTGATGTGTACCTAGCACCATTGATAGAATATCTAAAAATACAGTGGATCGAACGGGTACAGGTATGGGATGCGTACAAACGAGAGAACTTCACTTTACGCTCCTTGTTGTTCTGCACCATAAATGATTATCCTGCCCTTGCTAACCTGTCAGGACAGAGTATAAAAGGGGCCAAAGCCTGTACTCACTTCTTAGATGATACTGAGAGTGTGTGGCCGAAGCACTTGCACAAAACCGTATACATGCGTCACCGTAGGTTCCTTCGGAGAGCTCACCCATACCGGTGGATGAAGAAACAATTCAATGGAGAGAAGGAGGATAGTTTAGCTCTAAGGCATTTAAGCGAAAAAGAGGTCTATGATATGGTTAAGGATTTAGATGCTGTGCTCAGAAAGGGACGTAAATCGAGGACCCGTGAGAAGAACATCTGGAACAAGGGATCATTATTTTGGGACTTACCTTATTGGGAGCACCTAGAAGTTTGCCATTGCATCGATGTCATGCACGTAGAGAAGAATGTATGTGACAACTTGATTAGTCTCTTACTGAACATTCATGACAAAACAAAAGATGGTGTCAACGCACAGCTTGACTTGCTTGACATGGACATTAGACCTGAGTTAGCACCGATAAAGATTGATAATGGACGAACGTACCTTCCCCCCTACTTGTTACACTCTGTCCAAGGCCAAGAGAACTGAACTGTGCTAGTGCTTACATGGTGTGAAAGTTTCGTTCGGTTACTCCGCTAACATGAAGAAACTTGTTTTGATGGAAGATTTGAATTTAATTGGCATGAAGTCTCATGATTGTCATGTATTGATGACACAGATGCTCCCTGTTGCAATTAGAAGTATTTTTCCGATCATGGTCCGAGAGACAATCATGAGGCTGCGTTTTTCTAACACAATTGCTCAGAAGGTCATCGATCCTGAAGGACTAGATGCTTTGCAGGACGAGGTGGTGATGATTCTAAGTCATCTTGAGATGTATTTCCCTCCGTCCTTTTTCGATATCATGGTCCATCTCATTGTTCACATTGTGAGGGAGATAAAGATGTGCGGGCCCGTGTTCCTACATAGCATATACCTGTTCGAGTGGCTCATGGGAATTCTTAAGTCCTATGTATGAAATCGATCTCGGTCGGAGAGCAGCATCGTCGAAGGTTATGCAACTAAAGAGGTCATTGAGTTCTGCGTCGATTACATGGCTCAGGTCGAACCGATAGGTGTGCCTCGATCTCGCCATGAGGGGAGGCTCGAGGGTATCAGGACCATTGGAAGGAAAGCAATCACTCCAGATATCGATGCGTATGCTCAAACCCATTTCACGGTCTTGCAACACATGACTGAAGTGTCCCCGTATATCGACCAGCACAAGGACGTGCTTCGGCAATAGAATCTGGAGTGGCTGGATGTTTGGATCACGAGATAGTACAACAGTCGACTCGCTAGAAAATCGTCAAGTGATATGCTGACATGATTGGCAAAAGGGCCAACATTTACAGTTATGACATGGTAAGGATATGACATAAATGAATACACATTCTATAATCAGGCTCAAGATATAAAGAGCACTAAACAGAACATGGTGTCCACATATATGTGTTCAGTACCGATGGGATGAGAAGCTCCTACTATGGGCTCATAGAGGAGATTTGGGCACCCGACTACGTGCTTTTCAAGATCCCCCTATTTCAGTGCCGATGGGTCCATCTCCCACAAGTGAAGGTCAACAAGTACGACGTCACTACCGTGGACCTCGAACATGTCAAATACAAAGATGAACCATTCGTACTCATTAACCAAGTTGTTCAAGTCTTCTATGTAACCGACCAGCCAAATAAGAAATGCCACGTAGTTCTTGATGAAAAAAGGAGGATTGTTGGAGTTGAGAATGTAGTGGATGAGAAAGAATACAATCAATTTGATGAGTTGCCACATTTTGGAAACGACATAAGGGTCGAGGAAGAACAATGTGATGAAACAAGCTACATACACGTCGATCATCATGAAGGGCTAATTTTTAAAGGAAATAAGTAAGTGGAATGATGAATGAAATGTTTATGTGTCATATGTTCTAAATGGTTAATTTCAGTTCATTTGAGATAATCGATTTGTGAAATGGATGTGCTTGTTTCTGAAATGTTTGTTTCAGAGGGCATGGCTAGAATTTTCTAAGGCTAGCAACTAAACAGAAATAGATTTAGCAATACAAAAGAATATCACAGATGGTTCCTTCGAAAAAACCGTCTGTGATAATATATCACTGACGGTTCCTTAGGACAAACCATCTGTGACACATAAGCTATCACAGACGGTTTCATCTATAAACCGTCTGTGATACATCAGATATCACAGATGGTTATTAATTAGAACCATCTGTGATGTGTACTTATCACAGACGGTTCTAAAGTAGAACCGTCTGCTATTTCCGTTAGACCGAGGCCTTCCTGGTCTTATGGAAATAACTCCGGGCCTCAAGTAAATGAATTCCATCTTAACTCTATCAAAGTGAGGAGACCCGACTGAACTAGAGCCCCAGTGATCATGCATACTTGTAACATCCCGATTTTCAGGGCCTTTTGAAAATTTTTAAAAATAAAAACAACCATTTGGTTTTGTTGAATTGCCAAAGCTTAATTAGGAGATTTTGGGAATTGAGAGCGATTTAATGTGAATTAATCAAACTTCAATTAATTCGAATTTGGTTTGTTTTGAGTTTGTTGGAGTTCTTTGGTATTTAAAAATTCCTTTTCTCTGTTTGTTCTGATTTTTCCTTCGGCCCGTTCCTCCTCCTCTTGAAACCGACTGCTTCACCCTCTCTGTAGCTTTTTGGTTTCGACCAGACCTTTGGTTTCGATCAGCACTTCGGTTTCGATCAGCACTTCGGTTTCGACCAGTCTGTTGGTCTTGACTAGCCCTTCGGTTTTGAAAAGTCTGTTGGTCTCGACCAGCCCATCGATTTTGACCAGTCTGTTGTTCTTGACCACCCCCTCGGTTATGACCACCCTGTCGGTCACAACCACCCTCTCGGTTTTGACCAGCCTCGCCTGTCTGCCCCTGCTCACCATCTCTTTCCTCCCTCTTTTTTTGCAACGATGTGCGCATTAAATGCTGTTGTCTCTACAGCGACATGAGTATTAAATGCTATTGTCTCTACCCCACCGTGTTTTTCCTCCCCTTTTCACACCGCTCCATCTTGTCGCTGCCTCCGCCCTGCCACGTTTTAATTTCCTCCCCTTCTCACACCGCTTCATCTTGTCGTCTGGTTCCCCCTACTTCCTCTATAAATAGAGCACCCAGGAGCCCTTTGCCACCTATGTTTTCCCCTCAACTCTCTCTCTCTCTCTCTCTCTCTCTCTCTCTTTCTCTCCCTCATTTCGCTGGGCCTCGAATTTTGCCGGCACCGGCTGGAGCTCGTGCCACCGCCTCGAGCGCCACCATCAAGCTTCTCCTGCCGACGGCCGAACCACCTTCCTCCTCGCGTTCTGCCGTCGTCGTTGATTCCCCGACGACATCGTCCAGTCCGTTGAGTTTGCCTCATGACATTCTACGCCGTGCTCCCTCCCTGTTCTCCGAAGCACTGCCGGTTCGCCGGAGCCCCATGCGCGGCTGACCGCTTACGCTGCCACGAATCCCGCTCGCCTCTCTTGTTGAACCGTGTGCCACCTTCGCGTGTAAGTGACCCCCACACGCTCCTTGCTCTGCCAGTGCACTACCTTCCTTCTTATTTTCTTCTTTGAGCAACTTTGTTATGGGCCCACCTGTCATTCACAGCAGCTCCACTCCCCAGCCATCTCTCCCTCCCCACCGGCTTTGCAAGATCGCGATCTAGCCAAGGCTCCTCTTGCCTTCGCTGGGAGCTCACCAAAGCGGCCGTGCTGTCATCGACCGCCGTTCGTCATCTCCTCCTCCTCCGGCCTCCCTCTTAGTCCTTGTGAGTTTCCCGTGCCTTGTTCTCCATCTTTCTTCTTTTGACCGCATCGAGTAGTCGAATCTTTCTTTCTTCTTACAACCATGTTGAGTAGTCGTACCCTTCTTGTATCCCTCTTACAACCATGTTGAGTAGTCATATTCCTCCCACGACCATATTGAGTAGTTTTACCCTTCTCATATCCCTCCTACGACCACACTGAGTAGTCTTATCCTTCTTACGACCACGTCATGTAGTCGTATCCTTCCTACGACCACCTGTGGTCGAATCAACCTTCCAACTAGTTGAAACTTCCTTTCGACCAGGTAGTCCAAGACCTCTAACCAGTTGGTTGAACCTCCTTCCGACCACCTGTAGTCGAACCTCCTTCCGGCCAGTCGAACCTCTTTCGACCAGGTCGTTGAACCTCCCTTCGACTAGTTGAACCTCCTTTCGGCCTTGTGACTTCCGAGAGCTCGTTCTCTTTCGTCCGAGCTTCGATCTGAGTGATTCAAGTTTCTAACTTCTTCTAAATTCAGTACCTTTCTTTTGGTTCCAGTTTGGTTCTTTTTCTGGATTTTATTTGGATTTATTGTATTTATTTGGTTGTTTTCGCACGTGTAGATTTCGGCTTCTCTAAAGAATTCTTGGACCAAATGACCTCGACCGAAGCATCTTAACTCTTCAACGAAGGCAAGTCGTAGACCTTTGATCATGTTGTACCCAGTTTATAAAATTATATTGGTTTATATCAACATGCATGGCTAGTCGTATAAAAATAGTTTCGGGAGTACTTAATACCTACTTGGCAGTATGACTCCTTGAATAGTTGTGAACGACATGTTGACATGTACCCTTGAACACCATAGGTTAGGTAACCTTAGTTGGATATTATTGTGATACCAACATGGGTGTGTATTATGCTTAGTCCAGCTTTAGTTATTGTAACACCCCAGCCGCACACGAGCCTGGAATGCTACTAAACTAACACTATAACATTTTAACATTGATACAATTCTCTAAAAACAGACAGAACCTCCTTTGTTTAGTTACTAAGCCGAAGGTCCCAACATTTAAAAATAATATAGTTAAATAATCCAACATCTAGCATAATCAAGAGATAACCAAAACTATGCTAATCATCACTATATCATCCATAGCATGCTAAACAACTAAAGCATAAACAAAAGGACATCCATAATCCTCTAATCAACTCTGTTACAAACCATTCCAAGCATAGAGAGTAATCATAAGGAATTCTTTAAGCAAATTACTCAACTACTAAATTATCATTCTATCAGTCCAAATGTGAGTAGTTCGTGCTATTGTGCAACCGCTTTTAATCCCTCCCATGCATGTCGTTCTTGGAAAGGGGTACCTAAAAACACAACAATAGCAAGAGTGAGTCCAAAGACTCAGCAAGTACAATAAATGGCAACAATAACATAAACAACTGTAATCATCAACCTCCATATACAATCTCAATTTATAAACATCTCATATGCTCATGCTATGCAAGATGCTCAAGTGCACTTTCTCTTTCTCTTTAACTTTTGCATTTTACCGGTAATGCAAAGTATGCAACCGTCATTGCATACCCATGCACGTGCTCGCATAGCGCGAGGACCAATTGCCCAATAATCCGCAAGTAAAGGGGACCTCAAGCCCACACTCCACAAGTGTGGGGACCTCAAGCCCGTCATATACACGACGGGGACCTCAACAAATACTTGGTCACCACGTGACCAAGTCCTCCATATATCAGCATGATGCATATGAACAAATCTTAATTCATCATAATCATGCATTCTCAACAACACCACTTATGAATAATCTTATTCATTCTTCTATCATTTAAGTTCATCGACATTCATAACAGTCAAGCATTCATGAATAACACTTATTTCCACAACACTAATACTTATGATCACTGACAATCATAACACTCTAGCATACAAAATATCGCATATACTCACAATACTAGCAAACCAGATCATACACCATAATCATTTTATCAAACAAGTATTTGCAAGTATTGGGTACTTCAAAGTTGTGCATACTTGGTCCTCACAAGACCAAGCCTCAATATGCTATCAATATGCACATGCCCCAACACTATTCATCATCAAAGTACCAAAAGCAATAACATCATTCATGAATAAGGCATAGCCATACTTTGAACATTCACCATTCTTACTATGCACACTTGTTCACAGCCATACGACACTAACATGCATCAACACGCATTCATGTCCAAGCAAATCACAACCAAGGTACAAACGATGCACTTGCCTCAACCGTGCGGGAACGAAGGACGCGAAGAGGGTGCCGCCTCCGGAACCAGTCCCTCCACCTAAAATTCATTTGGAGAATGCTAAGACAACAGTAATGGACCAACCAAACCATAAGAGTAAACACGAACTCGCAATAGTTCCTTTAGCGCGAACCCAACCCCAATTTCTAAATGTTGCTCTGTCCCCTCTGTGGACAGTCATGTTCTAAAATTCGTATCTTTTAGCACAGGAGTCCAAATGAGGTGTTCTTAGACTTAATTGAAAGGTTATCAAATTCCCCAACTAAACCTAGTTGGTGAGCCCTCCTTATTCGGCCATCTATTACCCCTAACATGCCAAATAACAGAACATCGTTTTCACGTCAGGTTCTCTGGACAGCAACTTCAAACCATCATAACTTTCAGAATACTAATCCAAATGTCGCGTTCTTTAGTTTCCCTGAAAGCTACGACAATTATATACACTTTTCATTATAGTGAGACCTCCCAGAAACTCATCTAGATATCAGTTTAGGTCCGATTACTAAAATCTATCAGAATCATAGTAGATTTGCAGAACAGCAGCGCTACAAAATTCATAACTTTTGATCCGCTCATCCAAACGATATGATCTTGTACTCTACGAAAAGGTATCGACGTTGTCTACAACTTTCTAGGAGGCGTCCAGGACAGATTCTTCTTTTAACCACATCAAAACCGTCGACCAATCCTATCTGCCCTAAACAGATCTAATACCGACATTGCCTAATTATCCAATTGCACAACTAATCGGAGGAGAATTGGGATTACCCTTGAAGAACCTGCTGTTAAACGCGATGAGCACCACCCCAGGCCACAATCTCTCACTTCCCCTTTCCTCTTCTTCTTCTCCCTCTTCTTATTGGCCGATCTATCTCCCGGGTGATCCTCCTGCTTCCTCCTCGACACCGGCAGCGAGGAACACCTTCTCGGCCAGCAGCAAAGGGCTTCAATGGAGGAAGAGGTGCTGCTGGACATGGGGAGGCGCAGGGGGAAAGAGGTGGGGGGTGGGGCGGCCAAGGGGAGAGGAGGGCGCGGCCAAGAGGGGGAGAGGAGGGGCGGCTAGGGTTTTGGGGGTGGGGCGCCTTCCCCCCCTTAATTGGCCGGCCACTACATGGCCTAATGGGCCAAGGCCCAGGCCCAAGTTGCCCTAATAATGCTGCAAACCCCTCCGTTACCTATTTAATTAAGTATTTTTTATTCGATCCTTCTCCTGGATCAATATCTAAATAGTCTTTTTCTTCGAATATTTGGCTTTCTCTCAAATTCTACTCTGGAGTATTACAGTTATATGATGTCTCTCGATCACATGATTCAATGATGATAAATTTGACTAAATGAAATATGGAATTGTGGCATGTGTTGCCACTAATATTAAAAATTTTCTATACCATGGCAAGGGTTGCCAATTGGTCGGGTTGAACCGAAATGATTTATGCTCGGGCGAGTGGTCGGTGGAAAAGGTGGGTGTAGGAAGCACATTGGGATGAGGTAGTCTCGCCTGAGCAACCACTAAGGACTTAACTTTGTGCGCCATTGATCTGGGCCATACCGTGTAACCACAAGTCCATTATGGGGTGGACCTGACCAACTAATTAGCAATGCTTAGAGTCGGTTCTGTTTGGGTTGATGAGCGGCGCAAGAGGGGGCCTATGTGGCAAATCCTTAGTGAGCAGAACCAAGTCAAAACGAAGCTTTGTAAAGGCCTTATCATGTGCTCTAGACCGCTTACCTAAGGTAGTGAGCGGTGGTATCGACGGATGATAAACAAACTAGAGAAGTCGTGTCTTGTGGGTCAAGCTGTACAACCTCTGCAGAGTGTAAAACTATTCGAATAGCCATGTCCCCGGTTATGGATAATGCCTAGTGATTTCACACGAGGGGTAGATTTTCTCAAAAATGTTGTCTTGGATGGCTCGGGTGATTTGGGAAGTGAACTGTGTGTTGACGAGTGGTTTGGGAAGTGAACTGTGTTTTCTCGAGTTGTTTCAAAGAACTTGATTATGTATGTATTAATCCTCCGACTTGTGCTTTGCAATCTACTTACTGTATTTACTGTCAATGTTGCTTTCTGCAAAAATAAACATAAAACTGTCCTTGTCAAGCCTTGTATGAATACTATTTGCATACTATTTCCTATGACTTGCTGAGTACTTTATGTACTCACGGCTTTACGCCCTCTGTTGATCAGTTGTCAAAGAGTATCCAGGGAGCACCGAGCTCTACGAGCACGACTACTTTGAAGACCGTGCGAGCTAGGCCGCGTCCTCCACTCGATTGCCTGTGGGCACATCGAATGGCCTCCACGACACTAAAGAAGCAGTAGAAGCAATATAAATAAACCAAAAGGTCCAACAGGGTGTGCCCCATAACCCATGGCAACCGATTGGGGGTTAAAGAACAACACTACTCGTAAATGTCGCCTAAGTCGGTGCTAACGAGCTCATCGGGCGCGAAGTCTTCCTCACCTGAGTTTGCAGAGCTGGGTTGAGTACAATTGTACTCACAAGTCTTACATAAATTAAAAGTATTTATGCATAGATGATATCAAAAGAATGGTATTAGTAGCTTAGTTTTGCAGAAAACGCAACAATTTTCATCCTACACATACTAGTTTTCAATTGCTATTTTGTAAACAAGTTTTTAAGAAAAATATAAATATGTGACATAGATATACATTAGTAAACAATTGAAACAAACCAATACCAAAGTGGTAGCCCACTTCGATAAACTAAAATGCATGAATACCCATTCATGCCGGATACCAAGTTGTAACCAAGTCAATTTTAATTCAAAGTCTGATAATAATGACTTCCGAATTCAAGCGGTCATCCGTAACCATGGACATGACTATTCAAATAGATTTACACTCTGCAGAGGTGTACTACTTTACCCACACAACTCGATTAGCCCGTAAACCTCTGGATAATGACACACTTCCTAAGGTATGCCGGCCGGGGAAATCGAGATTTGGTACTTTTTAGCAAGAACGCCCAATTGAGATAAGTGCCCCTTATGAGATGAACCCCATGCTTAGTACAATTTACGGATAGCGCTTGATAAGTGGGCTCACAAGTTGTGTTGGAGATACTGATGCAATGCAAATAAAGAAAAACAGTGCTCGCATGCACATTATAGAAAATTGCATCGGGGCCTACGAACAGATGATTGAACACAAATGTCCTCACACCACCTGGGACTTAACCCAATAAAACCCTCCCCTTAGTTGACCAAACGCCTCTCAACCCGCGTGTGGTAGCACGAGTTTAACTTGAATTAACGACGTCACCAAAGTTCGGTCCTTGTTGGTCCGGACAAGACAACCACAAAACCTGAGTCTCATGCATAACAGCACCCACACTAACAATCACTTGTCTAGACCCAAATCACTTTTGAAATTTAACAATGTTTAACTTGAGAAACAGATACAAATATCTGGAATAAAATGAAGATAAGAAAGTTTCGTGTCTCCCATAATTGACGGCTTAATCACGTCAACTGATCTAACGTAAAACTAGACTCGCATGGCTAAGCAACTCCATATATATAATATATATATTTCACACAACCTAACTTAAACATAGGTGTATTGGATTAATTCAAGGATAACATCACGAATAGGACATAACTAGCTGCACATCACAAAAATATCGACATAACAAAATAGCATGCAAGCAATATCATTGTATTTCAAACACTAACTTAATGAAAGCTGGGATCAACATGATGCAAAAGAAAGTTCAAATGATGCTTGCCTTGCTGGAAGTCAAGTTGCTCACTCTTGGTGGCGTAATCGTCGAATTGCGGAAATTTGGACTCTATAGAGATAACGACATCGAATAAACACTGAGAAATAGCCAAAAAATCAAAATGCTAAAAAATGCATGAAATTTATACATTAGTAAGATTATGATTTTAGATGAATTTAGGTGCAAAAAATATTCCATTTGGAGATTATTTGAGAGAGTTATAGCAGTTTGAAAATCAGATTTCAAACCTAATTTTTTTTGAGGTAGTAACATGTTCAAAAATTATACCATGGTTAAGTACATTAAAAATGCAAGCTAACAAAATTGGTTTCACTCCATTTGGAGTTAAAGTGAATTTGTTATGAATTTTCCAAGTTAAAAGAATTTTCTGTTGTAACAATAATTCGGTTTTTGTATCAATTTCCATCAACTATGTTTTTTTGGGGTAGAAACATATTTCAAACCTATTCCAAATTAAAATATATTAAGAATAAAATTTGTTTAATTGGATTTGGAGTCAATTTGAATTAGTTATGAATTTTTAAAGTTAAATAAATTTTCAATGTACAAATAATCGTTTTCCAGATTTTCTAACGCTTTTAATACTTTTCTACCGGAGTCTACCATAGCCTTAGTCGCTGACGGTGGGGGTCCAGTTTACAGTGTGTTTTTCATTTACATTCCTGAATTGAAACGAACTGACACGTGGGGCCCAACGATCATAGACACAATCTGATGAAATCAGTTCATCGGTGCACAAGCACAGTGCACTAAAAGAGCTAAGCCCACCTGTCGTACTCTAACAAACTGTCACTTAAACCTCATTTTTTGTTTGCGGGTCCCACATGCCATAGACACAAAAGTATTTAGGACAACCATTTAATATCCTAAGCAATGATTAGCACATAATTGAGCTGGATTAACCTTAACCTCCTTGCTACAGTGACAGTTGGACTTTCCGACAAACAGAGCTCTGAGAGCTTGATTTTGCTCGGAGCCTTGCCAGCGATTCCGACCATGGCGAAGCTGGCCAAGGGCATGAATGAGTTCCTAATAGCATTGCGCAACTAATGGAAGTGGTGGTGGCGGCTGAGCTGGCCTAGAACGGCGGCGAGCCGGAGTCGGGCGACGGTGCATTATGGCCAAACGTGCATGTGCCAACCCGAGAGTGCACTAAGCCTAAAAATGCATGCATGCGCATCTAGGGGCTACTAGGGATCTTAATTGAGGATGGAGAGGTTCGGAAAAGCTCTGAGGTGGCTTGACGTCGTTAATGGCCACAGCGGCAAGGAGTCCAACATGGAGGAGGCAATCTTTGCAAGGAGAAAGACTGAGAAGTGTTGGGATAGCTTAAGAGAGGTATGGTGATGGTGAAAGCGCAAGGGATTGAGTAATGGCTTACTGGATCGACAAAGAGGTGAGAAGGGGATGTTGTCGGTCGAAAAGGAGTGACTTCAAAATTCAGGAGCTCCTGTAAACAATCCGACAAGTAAATTGAGGGGTAATCAAACTACTGCTTAGGCACACGTTATGATGCACACAAAAGAGGAAATGGCTCACCGGGCACAAAGTTGACACGACGGCGAAGCTCTGGGCGCGCTTTGGAACTGAAGGGAGCACAAGCTTGTCCCGGATCCTACAAACAACGACAAGGGTTGGCATTAACAAAAATGGAGAGGGTGTGCAAGGTAGGAGCTGAGGGACAAAGTGGCTTGAAGCCTACCTGAGCATAGAGCTCACATGAGCCTCTTCCTTCTCAGCCCCGAGAGAAGGAATGGCTTGAATGGAGGCGAAGGAGGGGGTGTTATGCATGGGCAAGAGACGGAATGGAGGTGGTGTCAAGCGGAGGAGCTCCAAGAGTGGCCAGATCGTGTGATGGATTGATGGTGTCTCTGCTCGGCTCAGCGTGTTGCGGCCGTGTGGCGAGGTGCTTCTGCGCGAGCGCCAACAGGAGGAGGAAGAGAGATCCGACAAGTGGTCCCTGATTGGCAATGCCCAAAACACGCATGAGCCCGAGGGTGGTTTGGACTAGGTGCACTTAGGTGGCTCGGTGGGATCAAGTCGAGTGGCTCGGGTCGGTCGCACCCGAGTTCAACAGTGACCAGAGGATTAAAACAAACTTACAACTTTGACCGGGTGCTAAAAATCATAGTTATCAATTCCATTCCGGAGGCCATTCCGGTTTGCCTCTCGGTATGGAATACGCCGGTACCGGTCTATTCCGGCGTACCGTTCCGGATTTTAATATAATAATAATATTTATTTATTTATAAATATATATGTAATTATATGCACACATAATTTCACTTGGAATCTCACTTTAAATACAAAACCATAGAATAAAAATGATACATAGTTCAATTACTTCATAAATATAAAGATTATACGTAGTTAAATAATACAACATGAGTTCATAATTTCATACATTTTACCATAGTCTAACATACTAGTCTAGCATAATTTACTTACCGAAGGAGTAGTATTGGACTCGGTGTTCTGAACTGATTAAAACTTGTATTTGATTTTTTTTTGACTGGTACGAGAATGACCGGAATGCCAGAATGGTCGGAATGGACCGGAATGGGCTGGAATGGCCGGTATTGACCGGTATTGAGGCCGGTAAGGGATTGAGGCTACGGTGTGCCGGTTTGGGTGCCGGTATGGTATGTTCTGGCCATTCCGGCCGGTACCAGAATGGAATTTATAAGTATGCTAAAAATAGCAAATAAATTCCTAAAATTCAAAAAATTTTCAGAGAGGTTCCTGAGATGATCTAGTATACATATAAATTCTTAAACCTCATGGTTCATGTTTTAATTTGTATAGTTGAAATTCAAACCTATAATAGGTTATTGAATAGAGTTTGAATTTTGTGTGGGTCGAATTGAGTTCCAAAAATTTAGGCAAAATTATATTTATTCATGATAAATATTATAGTATTTAATTAAATTATTTCCTAGAGATGATCACATGTTTTTATTTCTATTTTCTTTTGGGAATTTCTTTTTGAGTTGAAAGTTTAATGTTTGATTAAGATTTTTCAAGTGCAATAAATAGTGCAAATGCTTAAAAAACAATATGCATGCTAATGAGATGCATAATAATTCCATTCATTAGATATGGCGATGTGACAAACCTCCCCCTTGCAAAAGATCTCGACCCTGAGATCTCGGTAGTTCAGAATGGAATCCTACAGAATACAACATCTGCTGTCCTGATTTCCTTCAAAGATTGTGCTAAGATATCTTTTAAGGTAACATGAAGTTTCTATTACATTTTCCTTTCCATTGATTTGTTTAATCTTTCCTTTCTTGTTTCGAAGGCATTTCAATCATAAGGAAAATGTTTGGATACTCGGTCCTCATATGATCCTCTCGCTCCCAAGTTGCTTCATCTACAGTGTGATTGCTCCACTGAATTTTTAAGAATTTGATGACATGATTTCTCGTCTTGTGCTCTACTTCTTCAAGAATACGAATTGGGTGCTCCTGATAAGAAAGATCAGCTACAAATCGAGGTCTTCTAATTTGTGGCAACCCCGAAATTGGACCTGTTCCAAGCCAAGTGATTGCACCAGAGGCACAATACTTAACAAGGGATGAAAATGTAATATCCCATAATTATTTGAATGATTATTCGAGAGAGAATAATTAAATTAGGGACAATGACCTTATAGTAAAACGTTTTAACAAAAGAAAAGAGGGGGATTTCCCCTAAACTTTGGCAACCTAGGCTTGGGCCTAGGCCCAATTGGCCTTGTGGTGGCCAGCCAAAGGGCGGGAGGTGCCACCCTCCCCCAACCCTAGCCGCACACCCCCTCTCCCCCTTGGCCGCCCCCACTCCCTCTCCCCCTTGGCCACCCCCATATCCTCTCCCCCCTGCGCCTCCCCACCTCTAGCAGCACCTCCTCCTCCATTGAAGCCCTTTGCTGCTGGCCAAGAAGGTGTTCCCCGCTACCGGTGTCGAGGAGGAAGGAGGAGGATCGCCCGGGAGATAGATCGGCCAAGAAGAAGAAGAAGAAGAAGAAGAAGAAGAAGAAGAAGAAGAAGAAGAGGAAAGGGAAAGAGAGAGATCGTGGCCTGGGGTGGGTGTTCATCACGTTCGGTGGTAGTTCTTCAATGGTAAGACCCGATCCCCTTCCGATTAGTGGATTATTTGATCTTTAGCAATGTCGGTCTTTAGGTCTGATTAGAGCAGATCAGGTTGGACGACGTTTTTGAGATGTTTAGCGGCAGAATCTGACTAGGATGCCTCCTAGAGAATTGTAGACGACGTTGATACCTTTCTTTAGAGCACAAGAGTGTGTCATTTGGACGAGTGGTTCAAAAGTTATGAATTTCGTAGCGCTATTGTTCCGCAAATCTGCTACGATTCTGACAGTTTTTAGTAATTAGGCTTAAAATGATAGCTAAAGGAGTTTCTGGGAGGTCTCACTATAACAAAAGATGTAGATAATTATCTTAGATTCCAGGGAAGCTAAAGAACATGAAATTTGGATCATTATTCTGAAAGGTATGGTGGTTTTAAGTCGCTGTCCAGAAACTCTAATGTGAAATAGTTGCTTTGTTAATCTGTTTGGTAAGGGTATTAGATGGCCGAATCAGGAAGGCTCACCAAATAGGTTTAGGTGGGGAATTTGATAAGCGTTTCAGAAAGTCTAAGAACGTGTCATTTGGATCTTGGATAAAAAAGTTATGGATTTTATAGTGTGACTGTCTACTAAGGGGACAAACAACAGGTTAAGATTTTGGGAGTTGGGTTTGCGATATTGAATGTAGCGTTTGCGTAATTACTTTTAGTTTTGTCTTATAGAGTATTATTGTCTTAGCGTGCTTTAAGTAAATTCAGGTGAGGGATTTGTCTCGGGGGCAGCGGCCTCTTCGCGTCCTCCGTTCTCGCACGGTTGAGGCAAGTACTTGTTTGATGGATTTGTTGTGAGTGAATGATCTTGTTTGCTATTATTGTGAATATATGTGATGTTTATGGATGCTAGAGTGTTATGGTTGTTAATGATCATGATTATTAGTGTTGTGAAAATATGTGTTATGCTTGAATGCTGTGAATGTCGATGAACTTGAATGATAGAAGTATGAATAAGTTTATTCATAAGTGATGTTGCTGAGAATGCATGATTATGATGATTTAAGATTTGTTCATATGCATCATGCTGATATATTGAGAACTTGGTCACGTGGTGACCAAGCATTTGTTGAGGTCCCTGTCATGAATATGATAGGCTTATGGTCCCCACACTCGTGGAGTGCGGGCTCAGGTCCCCATACTAGTGGAGTATGGGCAATGGTCCCTCTGCTAGAGGGCACAGACATGGGCATGTATCGACGGATGCATGCTCTGCATTACTGGTAAAATGCAAAAGGGAAAGAGAAAAGAAAGTGCATTTGAGCAATTTGCATAGCATGAACATATAACATGTTTGTTATAGAGATTTGTGGATGGATGTTAATGAATTCGGTTGTTTATGCTATTGTTGCCATTATTTGTACTTGCTGAGTCTTTGGACCCACTCTTGTTGTTGTTGTGCTTTTTTAGGTACCCATCACAAGAATGACATGCAAGGGAGAGAGTAGCCATATGTTGCACGCACACTGCAATGAACCTGCTGTAACATCCCAATATTGGACTTGTGTTTCAAATGTAAGAAAATGAGCATAAATTAAAACTTTTTCTTACATCATGTATTTCCTGTATGCTTTGGACAATTGTTTTAAGCAGTCATGGAAATACAAAGTCACAAGTCTTTTGATCCAAAGCCTTGTCTTCCAAAGACATCCATCTCAAATCTTGTGATCATCATTGGGAAATATTTTTCCTAAATTCTTGTGATGGTAGGTGGCCCCTCTGAAAAAATTTCACAATTTTTAGAGATTGTTTGAATATTTTTAGAGGGCAATCAAACCTGTTCGACTTTTAGTCAAAACTTTAAACCAGAACCTTGCATTATTTTTGGAGGAAAATGCGCAGCATAAAAACCTCTGAAAATTTTGCACAAGGTTAATATCCGAGTTGGCAAGCTCTAGTAAAAATTTCATAATTTTTGGAGTTGTTTTGCTATCTCAAATAAATCCTCAAAGTCCCAGTTCAGTTTAAAACTCAAAACCTAAATCCACTGTGCGTTGGGTTCGAGTCAGACTCGGGCTCGAGCCAATCGACTCGGTCCAGTCAACTAAATGCACCGAGCCCCCTTAAAAGCGCGCGTTGGATCTCAACCGTTGGATCCTTATCGCACGACCCAGCTTCGTGCAGACATTCGGACCCTCCGGTTGTTTGTTCGTATCTCAACCATTGGATCTCCATCCAACCGTCCTGATTCTCCAAAACGTTCGGACCCTCCGGTTATTGGTTTGAATCCGAGCCGTTGGATTGAAATCCAACGCTCGCAATCCCCTCTGTTGTAATCCACCTCGGCATCGTGGAGCGATCTGAGCCGTTCATTTCTAATCTTAGGGCTCCTGCTCTTTCCTTCTTATTTCAAATCTCAGAGGCGTGGCGCGTTGTCAGCCGTCCGATTAAAATCCAAGGGTCCTTATTCGCCCAAGCTGTTTCTCTGGTCATCTTCAACCTCCGGCCGTGCATGCACAGTGCAGGGCATGACGTTGTCCAATCTTGCTCCCCTAAAGCCACTCCTAGCCGACATTTAGGGGTGTGGGAGGGGTGTTCGGCCGAGCCATACCCAACGCCATCATTATCACCTTTTTGCTTTCGGCCATGCCTTGTGTTTTGAGCTTTGCCTCCCGAAAAGCTTTTTGGCAAAACCCTAGTATCTCCAGGCCTTATAAGCACCTTCAATACCTCCTGGTAACCCTTTGCACTACCCTTGAGCTCCATTTTCAATTGTGGAGCTTAATACCCCAAAACCGGCAATCCACCATTATTGCCCCGTGGAGCTCCAGTGGTGAATTTGGTGTTCCAGTGGTTCTCCTTCCCATTTCTTTGCATCATTCTTATCTCCTTACTATTTTGAACATATCCCCTCACTTAATTTTGGATCTGATTCTCAGGAATTATCCAATTTGGGGTTTGTTCAAATTCGGCCGAAATTGGTCATCTTCTTCCTCAGCTCAGGTGAGTGCTCCATTTTCAAATTACTCACTCATGTAGCTTCTGTGGACCATAATGAAGCTATATTGATGTTTTGGTATCACTCACTTGGCTCAGGGTACCATTTTCAACATTTCTTCTCCAAGTCCGGCGAGCCTCCACCGTGGACAAGCTTGTCCGGCCGTCTTTGAGGCTTCTCTTCATCAAGGTAGCTTCTTATTAGTCCCTAGAGGCTTTGGCATGCGCTTCTTTGGACTGCAGCAGAGCATTTTTCTATTTTCGTGTTTAGCAGTAAGAGCTCCATTTTTCATTTTCCGGCTAGCCGGCGTTCTGGTCCCTCATCGCCGGCGAGGTTGCCACCATTAGGTTCGTGGTGCTATTGCGTTTCCATTTTAGTTCTTAGTTGGCGCCGCCGCGGCCAGGGTCGCCAGCGACAAGCCGTTGAAGTCACTCGGGAGTTTGCTAGCGAGAACTCCCGTGTTCGTCATTTGATTAAGACACATTAATTGCCCTGTGATTGCTTATCATTAGTTAATTAATTGTGTCTTAAACTATGTCGTTGAGCCGCTGGCAGTGGGCCCAACATCCTTAAATCGTCCGCTGGCACAACTCCGTGCTGTTCCGACATCATTAAGAGTTAATCATTGATTAATTAATGTGTCGGCGGTTAAGTGTTGTCGGAAGTCAATCCTGGGTCACTGACTTGTGGGCCCGTAGGCCTTAAGCCGCGGCTATGGGGTCATTAATTGTTAATCATTGGTTAGCAATTAATGTGTCTTAGCCGTCAGTTTGCGTCACTACCAGGTGGGCCCCTATCTCTTAAATCCATCTTTGTGCAAGGATTTTTAGGACACATTAATTGCTAATCATTAGTTTTTAGTAATTAATCACTGTCCTAATTGCCCTCTGTCTCTCTGACAGTGGACCCACTCATTAAAATCCTCCTCGCGCACTTTAGTCCCGTGCGTAGCACTTTGTTGATCGTGGACCGTCGATCCCGGGATCAACGGCCCAGATCTAGAGTGCATTCGGACCTTCCGGTTCCCTAATCCATCTCGATCGTTCATCTTGTGATGAACGACTGAGATCTCGTGTGCAATCGGACCATCCGAAGGAAGGTGCGCTCTGGGCCGTCCATCTGCAGATCTGCGGCCGTGATTGGCTTAAGCAACCGCACCGTCCGAATGCATCCCTCCGCGTGAGCCGTTGGGTCTTGATCCAACGGTGGGTTCCTTTTAGGTGTCACGCGCGTGCGCTGTTCCCGGTGCGCGTGGGCCGTAGGATTTTAGATCAAGGGTTCTCGAGCGTCCACGTCGCTTATTTCTGTTAAGTTCGAATCTTTTTCGGTAAGCTTTTATTTATCAACTAAAAATTTTATTTAAACTTTAAAAACTCATAACTAATTCTTGTTAACTCCTTTTTAGGTAATTCCAACTGTAATAAAATCTTAAGCCTCTAGAGTTTAATCTAAAAATGCATTTAGGCATATTTCAGTAGCAGAAAATTGTGTAACTAAAATAACTTGATTTCTGTCATTTTGAATATTCCAGAAATAGAAATAAAACATGTAAAATGCATATCTTTATCTGTAGATTTCCAATTTGTGCAAAATCAATTTTGTTAATTTCCTATGTTAGAGTACTTTAATATGAAATAGGTTTTAAGCATAGTTAAGATTCTGTAAAATGACTTGCATTAGATTTACCACTTAGAAAAATCATAAGTAAATCATTAAAACTCCAAATTTAGTAAATTCAACTTTGCTGTTGTTAGGATGTCATAATCTGCCTGCTATAAAAATTTCAGACCTTAGATCATTCTAGAAATTTTCGCCATGAACAGTACGAGAAATTAAATTGGTAAATTGATAGGCTGAGAAAGTGTATTTTGGCTATATCTTTTTCATACTAAATCCAATTTGCATGATTCTTGTTCCTAAAATTGTCTAAAATCATCCCCTAGCTGTTGTATAAATTTCATTAGATTTGGATGTCTTTTGCTGTTGTAGTTTATTTGGTGTTCTTCGTTCTTATTTGGTTATCGTCTTTTCGCGTTAGGTTCCGAAGAAATTGTTAATCTTGACACTGAGCCACAGCAACCAGATCCTACACTCCAGCCAGGCAATCAGATGTAGCATCATTTGATCATATTGCTCCTACTATTTTTAAATTCTAATATGTTGTTTGCAAATTCTATGTATGCATTGCTATGTTGTTTTAACTATTGTCGATAGTTGACCCAGTAGCTGCATTATCAGTAGGAAATGCTTATTCCTCTACTACTGAGCCTAGGATTACTTGCTGTGATTTTGGGTTCGTTGGATGGACCCTTATCACTTAGTAGTTTACGTGTCATTATGCTTAGCCATGCTTAGCTATCGGTAGAAGTGGGCGGTTATCGACTTGTCGATAACTTTGATCACACAAATTGTTATAATATATATATTTCAGCTTTGTGCTATGTCTAAATTGCAAAAATAAAACTGAAAAACGAAACAATTTAGACTTGGGCACAATGGTAAGATGGTGTGATCTTTTGGGTGTGACTAGAATGGTGCCCGAGTCAATTAAGGACCGAACTACTTGTGAGTACCTATTATCCGAGCATTTCTGTACGTGCTAACCACACTAGAGGGATATGGGACCTCTCTTAGCTGAGTACTTTGGGGTGTGTTAATTAATGAGTCGCGTGGTGGGTTGCACATTTAATTATGTGCAATATGGACATGTTTGTAGGGAGGAGCACCAGCGAGGCGGTGTATCCTGCTCCACGTGTGGGTCCTTGTGATCCATATTTCGTCGACAGATCACTAAGGATTAACCCCCATACGTGCGTCTCTTGATTAGCATATTCCATTGGAAAGGATTCGTAGGACTTAGCCGTGCCGGCATACCAAAGGAAGTGTGCTTGATAGCTTGGCAAAAAGGCGGTCTGAAGTGTGGGTACATTGGTACACCCCTGCAGGGTTTAAAACTATTCGAATAGCCTCGTCCTAGGTTATGGACACGCTTGGGTAAGCTTTTCAAGAGTTAGACTACAACCTTTTTAAATAAAACTTGATGGGTGGTATGAATCTGGGATTCATGCTATGTGTGGTGACTGTTGGGTTAGTCACTTCTAGGTGGTTACTTGATAATTATTGCTACTCACTGTTATTTCAATGCTTAAAAACTGATTTGTTAAAGTGCTTTCAATCTATTACATTATTGCAAATGAAAATTGCTTTACGCGTCCAAAGAACCATATAACCCATTTCCTTTGATACAACTTTCATGTAGCTATGTAGGCTTGTTACTCGTAAGTCTTACGAGTACATTATTGTACTCACCTGCATTGCTTGTTGTGTGCAGAGGAAGGAAGTGAGTCCGATGGACCTCACTTTTGTGAGTTGTGCTGTGGCAGTGTGTGGGGCGATTAGCTTGGCGGCCCGGTCGGTTTCCCTGTGGTGTTATGTGGCTAACCGGTCGTCTTTTGGTTTAAGCCATCTTATGGCAACTTTTGCTTCCGCTGTTATTTGATACTTATGTCATTTGGCCGGTCGGCTGTTCTGTAATAACTCATATTATGTATGTCTTTTGGTAGACTTGTTATATTACGTTGTATGGAATTGATGCATGCTTTGGTTTGATGTATATGTGCTGCATTTTCTGGGAAGCACATGTTCATCGAGGCACGGGTTATTCTGTTTGTAATACTAGAACCAGTGGAAGGTTAAGTATTACAAGCTTAATAAACCGGGGTCTCACAGAGTTTGGTATCAAAGCCATACTGACCGTAGAAACCCCTAGCTTGGTCGTCCCTAGTGTATTTTGAAAACCTACTTTCCAACTATCAAATGATTCCTGAAAATCTTAAGTAAGTTCTAAGATTTTACTTCTTATCTATCTTAGCTTGATCATCTCACCTTATTTTTGACTGAATTTGAAAGTTGTTTTCCCTCTCATCTCCTTTCAAAAGATAGTTGTTAACCGAGTAGATTGGTCTTGGGAAAACCATGAGAGCTTTAAAATTGAAGTAGGGCTGTCTTTTGGAGGAGATTAGGAGCTCCTGGAGGTGAAGATTTCGGCCAAGAGGGCTTGAAAAGGAAATCTGGACAGCAAGCAAGGAATTCTGGACAGCTAGTTTTAATGAATAATTAGTGCTAAAAATGAGAGGTTAATTTAATTAAAACTTGTGGGAATGAAAGGGTAAGAAGTGATATGATGTAGCTAAGAGTCTAACCTTTCTTTAGGTAATTCTCACCTAGTTTCCTAGCAGTTTCGAACCGAGGTTAACATGCTGAAATTTACCTTCCTAAAAACTAATTACTCGTTCTTCCATACGAGTTAGTCATATTAGGAAGATGAATATTATCTATGTGATCTTGCTGCAATTTTATGTTGATACTTGAGCTGCCGGGGTTTATTTTGTAGAGTGGTCAGTTGCCTTTCTTTGTCTCATGTTCCGGAGTTGTTTTTAACTTATTTTTGTGGAACAGATGGCAAGAATCACGCGCAGCAGTCAGCCGACTGGTTCTGATGAGGAACTTCCGCCTCCTCCGACCATGGCTGATGTTCTTGCTCAGATCGAGCGGAATCGCATGGACCAGACCCGGATTCTGGAGGTCATAGCGAGGAACACCTCCGCTCCTGCTGGTGCTTCAGGATCTGGAGGTGGTGGCCACCAGTCTCGTGGTGGGCTTTCGGAGTTTCTCCGTACGTAGCCACCCACCTTCTCCCGATCTGAGGACCCTCTGGACGCGGATGATTGGCTGCGTCTGGTTGAGCGAAAGCTCAACATCGCTCAGTGCCAGGAATAGGAGCGGGCACTCTTTGCATCCCATCAGCTTGAGGGTGCAGCACTCTCTTGGTGGGAGAATTTTCTCGCCATGCAGCCCGCGGGCCATGTTGTCTCGTGGGATGAGTTCAGATCTGCTTTCCGTCGGACTCACATCCCCGATGGCCTGGTGAAGCTCAAGAAGAAGGAGTTCCTTGCGCTTAAACAGGGGCGCAAGTCTGTGTCGGAGTACTTATACGAGTTTAATCACTTAGCTCGTTATGCTCCGGGTGAGGTGGCCTCTGATGAGGCCAAACAGGAGAAGCTCATGGATGGCTTGTCCGAGGAGCTGCAGGACAAGCTATCTATTGTGGACTTTGCTAACTTCCAGGCCTTGGTGGACAAGGCCATTGTCGCCGAGCACAAGGCGAAGGCGCTGGGTGAGTCCCACAAGCGCAAGTGGGAGGCCCATCGGTCTGCACAGGCCGGCCTCACTCGTCCCCTTGTTGGGCCTGCACCAGGGGCCCGTGCTTTGGCTTCACCACCGCCGAGGCCGTCGGCGCCAGTTACTTGTCCCCCGCAGGCCGTGTTTCAGCCACGTGCACCTACGACCCAGCAGCAGGTTGCGCTCTGCAACCCGTCTGCTGATGTCACCTGCTTCGCCTGCAACAAGAAGGGCCACTATGCTAGCAGTTGCCCACAGAGGACTGGAGTAGCCCCTCGTCCTAATGGAGGATGCGGGCAAGGGAATGGTCACACACCTGACCAGAAGGTGATCCAGAAGACTCAGGGAGTCGGGAGTGGTTGAGTCAGCCACATCTCGGCTGAGGAGGCTCAGGAGGCGCCCGACGTTGTGTTGGGTACGCTTCTTGTCAGTTATCGTCCTGCTGCAGTGTTATTTGATTCCGGAGTATCGCATTCTTTTATTTCAAGATCGTTTGCTGCTGATTGTGACCTTCACTTTGTTCCGTTGGAAATTCCTTTGCTTATTCGCTCTCCGGGTTCGGAAATGAGAGCTGATCAAGAATGCCGGGACGTTCCCATTGATATCGAAGGAGTGGAATTCTTGGCGAATCTCATCTTACTCGATTCGGCGCGCCTAGATGTGATTCTTGGCATGGATTGGTTGTCCCAACACTTGGGGCAGATTGATTGTGCCAGGAAGATGGTCTACCTCACTAGTCCCTCAGGCGAGCAAGTTGGGATTTCACCGCAGCTGTAGGGGCCACATCTTTGTGCCCTTGAAGCTAAGCCAGCCTTGGAGATTCAGGAGGTGCCCACAGTCTGTGACTTTATGGATGTCTTTCCTGAAGATTTACCTGGGATGCCTCTAGTTCGCGACTTGGAGTTTGTTATTGAGTTGTTGCCCGGTACCGCTCTGATTTCGAAGGCGCCGTACCGAATGCCTCCTAATGAGTTGGAGGAGCTGAAGAAGCAGTTAGGTGAGCTTCAAGCAAAGGGCTTCATCCGTCCTAGCTCATCTCCTTGGGGTTGCCCTTTTATTTTTGTGAAAAAGAAGGACAAGACCCTGCGCATGTGTGTTGATTACCGTCCGCTTAATGAAGTGACGGTGAAAAACAAGTATCCTTTGCCTCGTATTGATGATCTTTTTGATCAGTTGACTGGAGCCTGTGTGTTCTCCAAGATTGACTTAAGGTTGGGGTATCACTAAGTCCGAATCAGGGCTGAAGATATTCCAAAGACGGCTTTCACTACTCGTTATGGCCTTTACGAGTACACCGTCATGTCTTTTGGCTTGACTAATGCTCCCGCTTTATTCATGTATCTTATGAACTCGGTGTTCATGGAGTATTTGGATAAGTTCGTTGTGGTTTTCATTGATGACATTCTTATCTACTCCAAGAGTGAAGATGAGCATGTTGAGCATCTGCAGATCGTATTGGGAAAGCTGCGTGAGCACCAGCTGTATGCCAAGTTCAGCAAGTGTGAGTTCTGGTTGAAGGAAGTGGCATTCTTGGGCTATGTACTTTCAGCAGGAGGTGTAGCAGTAGATCCTAGCAAGGTCAGCGATGTATTATCTTGGGGTCAGCCCAAGTCAGTCACCGATGTGAGGAGTTTCCTTGGTTTAGTGAGCTACTACCGCCGCTTTATCGAAAACTTCTCCAAGATCGCAAAGCCGATGACTGAGTTGCTAAAAAAGGACAAGAAATTTTTGTGGTCCTCTGCTTGTGACGAGAGTTTTCAGGAACTCAAGAAGCGGTTGACTTCAGCCCCAGTGCTTGTTCTCCCTGATGTCCACAAGAGCTTTGATATCTTTTGTGATGCCTCTCGTTAGGGACTTGGGTGTGTTCTCATGCAAGAAGGCAAGGTAGTGGCCTATGCATCGAGACAGTTGAGGCCTCATGAACTCAATTATCCTACCCATGACTTGGAGTTAGCTGCAGTGGTTCATGCACTCAAGATTTGGCGGCATTACCTGATTGGTAACCATTGTGAGGTGTATTCTAATCACAAGAGCTTGAAGTACTTGTTCACCCAGCCAGATCTGAACCTCAGGCAAAGGAGATGGTTGGAATTGATCAAGGATTATGATATGAGCATTCAGTATCATTCGGGCAAGGCCAATGTTGTTGTGGATGCGCTTAGTCGAAAGGTATATTGCAATACTTTAGTGCTCCAAGAGCAACAGCCTGCCCTTCTTGAAGAATTTCAGCGGCTCAATTTGGGTTTGATTGAGACTGGTTCTCTTGCTACTTTGGTTGTGCAACCAACCTTGGTGGATCAAATCAAGGCTGCCCAGCAGATAGATGTTGGTGTAAACCAAATTAAGCAGAACATCAGGAATGGGACAGCTAAGTGTTTCTCAAAGGATGAGCATAGTGTTGTGTGGTTTGGACAACACCTTGTGGTTCCAAAGGTCATGGAATTGCGGGAATTGATTCTCCGCGAAGCCCATGACTCTCCCTTGTCCATTCATCTCGGGGCTACTAAGATGTATCAGGACCTTCGTCGGAGGTTTTGGTGGACTCGCATGAAGCGCGAGATTGCCAGGTTCGTTGCCGAGTGCGACGTGTGCTGTCGTGTCAAGGCTGAACATTAGCGTCCAGCAGGTCTTCTTCAGCCTTTGCCAGTACCTGAGTGGAAGTGGGATTCTGTTGGTATGGACTTCATCACCGGTCTGCCCCGTACTTGTTCGGGGAAGGATGCTATCTGGGTTGTCATTGATCGATTGACTAAGGTAGCACATTTTCTGCCAGTGCGCACCAACCTCAGCGTCAGTCAGCTGGCGGATCTTTACATGTCTCGCATTGTGTGCTTGCACGGTGTGCCACGAACGATTGTGTCTGATCGTGGTTCTCTTTTCACCTCTCGCTTTTGGCATAGTCTGCAAGAGGCTATGGGAACCCGTCTTTCCTTCAGTTCAGCTTATCATCCTCAAACTGATGGTCAGACGGAGAGAGTCAACCAAGTGTTGGAAGATATGCTCTGTGCTTGTGTTCTTTCCTATGGGAAGAAGTGGGAGAAGTGCTTGCTGTTTGCAGAATTCTCCTACAACAACAGCTTTCAGGCTAGTCTTGGTATGGCACCTTTTGAGGCTTTGTATGGGAGGAGATGTAGAACCCCATTGAACTGGTCAGAAACTGGTGAGCGTCAGTTCTTTGGGCCAGATTCCATCGATGAGGCCGAAAGCCAGGTTCAGTTGATTTGTGAGCATTTGCGTGTGGCCCAGTCCAGGCAAAAGAGCTACGCGGATCGTCGTCGTCGAGAGTTGAGCTTTGAGCCCAATGACTTTGTTTACCTCAAGGTCTCACCTTTGAAGGGCCATCAGCGTTTTGGCATCAAGGGTAAGTTGGCTCCTCGCTATGTTGGGCCCTATCGTATCATCGAGAAAGTGGGAGCTGTTGCATACAGATTGGAGTTGCCAGTTTCACTTGAGGTAGTGCATGATGTGTTCCATGTGTCGAACTTGAAGAAATGCCTCCGTGTTCCAATTGAGGAAACTCCGTTGGAAAATCTCGATGTGCAGGAAAATTTGACCTATCATGAGCATCCTATTCGTATTCTCAAAGAATCTGAACGGAGAACTAGGAACCGTGTCATCAAGTTCCTTAAGGTTCAGTGGTCAAATCATTCTGAAGATGAAGCAACTTGGGAGCGGGAAGATCGCCTTCGTGCAGACTACCCGTCTTTCTTCTCCGAGTAAACGGAATCTCGGGACGAGATTCTTGTAAGGGGGGATGGAGGTTTTGTAACATCCCAATATTGGACTTGTGTTTCAAATGTAAGAAAATGAGCAGAAATTAAAACTTTTTTTTACATCATGTATTTCCTGTGGGCTAAGAAAAGGAGGTGGGCCAAATCGGGTCGGTCCAGGAAACAAGGGAAACAGGCCGAAGAGAAAAGGAGAATGGGCCAAGGGTTAGGGAATTCGGCCCGAAGACTTATCTGAGATTTTAATTAGTTTTTCCTTTTTAGAAAATAGGAGAAAATCCAAATGGCAATTAGAAAATAGCAAATGCACTCGGAAAAATTCTAGAAAATTCTAGAAAATATATCCAAGCACATAGAACCCAAATAAAATAATTTTGATAATAGTTGATGTTGACATTAATCATGTTAAATTGTTTTTGAACTCTGAAAATTCATATTAAGCTTTTAACTTTAGCAGAAAAACCCAAATGGTTATTTTTCTTTTTAAAACTTCAAAACAGACCAAATTTTTGGGATGTTACAAACCTACCCCCCTTAAAAGGGAATCTCGTCCCCGAGATTCGGACCGACTAAAGAATAGGTTACGCGAGTCTAACACGAAGACTTACGAGGCGGCGTTACAGGCGCTTGTGCTTCTTCTGCGGTGACATGGTTCAGTCTTCCTCTTGAGGCAGTTGATGGAGTCCTGGTAGCTTGATTTGGAGTCTGAGGCATTCCTCTTCCTGCTCCTGGCAAAGAAGTCCTAGCTGGTGTTGGTCCCAAATTGAAAGGAACTGGTGTCAGACCTCGCTTCTAGGGACACTTGATAGCATAATGACCTGTCTGGTGGCAATTGTAACAAGTAACTCCTGCGCCATGGTTGGGGTTTCCCTGAGATTGATTATTGCTGCTGTTGTTGACGGAGGGAATTCCTGTATTTCCTGCATGAGACACCGGTACTGGGGTTCTGAATCCAACAGATGAATTATTGGGGCGAAAAGGCTGTTGAGTATTGGTCCTGGCTCTCTGTAGCTGATTCTGATGAACTCCGTGTTGTATCATCTTCCTTTTATGAGATTCATCCAGCTCACGACGAGAATCTTCTATGAGTACGGCTTTATCAACCATATGCTGAAAATCCACATAATCATTTCCAACAACTTGCACTTTCAAACTGGGGTTGAGTCCACGCAGATAAACCGGCGTGCATTATACGTAGCAACATCTTACGGAGCATAGCGAGAAAGTTGAGTGAACTTGTTGAGATATTCACCCAAGGACATGTTTCCTTGCTGTAGTTCACGAAATTCATTTTTCTTCATTTCCACTATACCATCAGGGACATGAGCTTGACGAAAAGCTGTTGAAAATTCCTCCCAAGTGATAGCGTGAGAATTCCCATGAGCAGCAGTGTAGTTCTCCCACCATTCTGCGGTTGTACCTTCCAACTGATGTGAAGCATAAGAACTTTCTCACGATCATTGCATTGAGCAATGGCGAGCTTTTTCTCCACTGAACGAAGCCAATCTTCTGCGTCCAAAGGTTACGGCGAATGAGAAAACGTGGGTGGGCGAGTCCTCATAAACTCGATAGCTTGGAATGATGATGAATAGCGGCGGAATAGGCTGCTTTGATTATTCGACCATTACATTGTTTTGGTTCAATAAGTTGACTATTGCAGCGGCGGTCTGACTTTGCTGCATCATCATGGTGTTCATGTTCTGCATCATTGCACTCATGAATTGCGTCTGAGCTGCTAGAAGTTGTGCCATGTTGGGCTCTGCAGCTCCAGGGGCTGGTGACTGGTCACTTGCATTGACATTGGCATTGGCATTATCTGACTAAGTACGGCTCGAAGTATTGCGAGTATCAACCATCTGCGATAATCCTCCACAGGTTTAATAGGTAAGATAGAAAAGCAATGTAGATGAGGGAGAATAGCACAATAGATGAGATAGACAAGATAGAGTAGATGGAAACTTGACCTAATTAGGAAACAGATTATACCCAAAGGCAAAGACAAGAAGACATAGCTGAAACGCTATGAAAGCACAACTAAACTTTTCAAATTAAAGCCTTAGTGTGACTGCAACATAATGCTTCACAGCAAAACTGTAGCTCCCACTTGCACACAACCCAAATAAAGACCTATTGCAACAACGATCTAAAGCGCTACTAAACTCTAATAGGATGGCTCCTAATCTGAACTGGAGGACGAAGACTCTTCAAAAGCAACTGGAACAAAGCGACGAAGATACTCTTGACGATTGTCGATGATTTGACTTCTGTCTTCCGGACTAGAGGAATTAATGAGGCAAGGAGGTCAATTTAAGATTATAAAACAAGGTTCAGCAAAGACGAGAGACAAGATCTCTCGCACAAGATGAGTAGAATAGAATAGGATAAGAATAGAATAGACTGAGATGAGAATAGAATCAGAGGAGATGAGAAAAGAACAACTACTCAAGTCAAGTTAAGTTGATTTGATTTAGAAAATAAGTTTTGAAGCTTTTAGCTAAAACGACCATGCTAACTAAGGTTGCGTTCTACAGTCGATATGGCTCTGATACCACCTCTGTCAGGACCCGAAAATACATCTCAGGAACCCTCTGTGTATTCTGAACTAGTCTCAGATCAGTAGCTAGCTCACACAGGATAACAGTGATGAAATACCATCCATTTATTCGATTTAACTAAAAAGATCTCAAAGTAACAATTAATAATAATAACTGGACCTTATGGTCAACGTTTACTTAACTTGCCACACAGGGCTAAAGAAACAAATGAACTCTTGCAACGGAAAGAAACTCTTCAAATGGCCAATCAACATGCCCACAGTGTCAGTGGAGAAGCGCATCCTAATCCATAAAACCTTCATGGTCTTCCTGGGCGAAGAACTCTTGAGCGACTTGATATTCTTCAAGCCGAGCAATACAGGGCAAAAGCCATGAGTACTTTGAATGTACTCAACAAGCCGTGGGGAAATGTATGCAAATAGTATTCATGCAGGGCTTGAACAAAGATTAGCTGTATGGCTCTTTTGCAGAAAACAACATTTACGATAAATACAATAAATAGATTGAAATGCGTAATTGAAATCAATAATAAGTAATTAAACACTTTCTTTGAAACAACCAGTGAACTTCCCATTCACTTCCCAACCAAACCAAAGATAAGTGAATTCCCCATTCACCAATCAACACCACCCACCAAGTGAATGACCTATTCGCCAGACGAACATTATATTCATCAAGTGAACTTCCCATTCACACTCCGACATATTTTGAAGAAACTCTATCTCCGTGTGAAATCCCGAGCACGTCCATAACATGAACACGGCTATTGAGCAGTTTTACACTCTGCGGAGGTTATGCGGCTTGACCCACAAGAGATAGATCAACTTATAATGTCCGTTTAACACACTTAGAGGTGTGCGACTAAGTGATCATCACAAAGCTTTACAAAGCTCCTTCTTAACCAGATTACGTCGCTAAGGTTTCAACACTTTGAATGTCTTTTCGACGACGGGGCCCCCTCTTGCGCCACCGTGAGAATCGTTTTCCACGACTCACACTTCACATGACAGAACCGAAATTAAGACATTGCTAATTAGTCGGCCAGTCCGTCCCATACGGACATGTGGTTGTGCGGTTAAGGCCAGTTCAATGGCGCACAAGATTAAGTCCTTGACAAGTTACTCAGGCGAGACTACCACAAACCCACAACATGTTCAATCCACATCCCCACTATCCACCAACCACTCGCCCAAGCGAAAACCATTTTGTTTAATCAAAACCAATGACATACCCTGTCATGGCTCCCAAATTTTAACAAGAATGGCTCACCACCATGATTCCATAAATCATTAAGTCAAAATTAATTATTAAGACACATGTGATGACAAACCCATCGTAACTAAGCTGAACTAAGCATATGTACGATACCCATGTTGGCAATATAAATATGTCCAACTAAAATTACCCATGCTAAGGGGACAAAGGATTCATGGCATTCAAATAATCAATGGAGGCATAATGACAACAGGTAATAACTAATCCCCGAACAATTTATATAAAGATAGCATGCAATTATATAAAAGAATATACTTTTGAAATCATGGGTTCAATATGACCAAAGGTCCACGACTTGCCCTGGAATAAATCCAGTGATTGATCTTGATCTTGGTATGCTACTCCTTGCTCGAAGCTTCCCGAAGTATCGACGTCTATTCGCAAAACAAGAAAATAAAATAAATAAATAAATAACAGAGAGAAAACAAACTCCAAAAATTAAATAAAAATCTCAGATAAATAGATCTCGAATTTAGATAAATTTAAGAATTTGAATGGACTCAATCGGAGTTCGGATGCAAAAGATATGAGCTCTGGAAGATTGAAATCTGAAGAAATACCCTAATTTGAATTTCTGGAATTATCCGAATTATTTTCCTACTGGAAACTCCGGAATATGACGTCGGCTGACGTCAGCGTGGACTTTCGGACAGGGCTAACTCAACCTGACGGCTGGGCCCCACTCGTCATAGAGGTGGTGCACCGTGGACTAGGTTTACAAGACCTTGGCTCGGGTGGGATTTCGGGCGTGCCACATGGCCTTGAGTGGGATGTTGACTGGATTGACACACAAGCAGGAAGCTTAGGTGGATGATGATGTGGCTAGCCACATCAGCCGAGGGAGAAAAACCGAAGGGGATGCAGAGGCACTGGAGCTCTTGGCCGGCGGTCATGGCTTGCGGCGGCGAAGGCAATTGACGACGATTCAGGCCCGGCCAAAGACAAAAACGGGATGATGAAGAGGAGGCGAGGCTACTGGAGGTGGCGGTACGGCCAGGACAGCTGCGGCTCGATGGCGGCGACAACTCGAGCGGCGAGGAGCTTCGGCTCATGGTGACGATGGCAAAACACAGGCGCCCGAAGGAGAACAAAAGGAGCACCGATTTGGGGTTGTCTTGGGGATCACCAGAAGCTACTCGAGGGGACCGGATGTAACAGCCCTGACTTAGGGTTTGTATTTCAAATGTAAAATTTTGAGGAGAAATAAAAACTTTTGTTGTCTCTTCAAATCATTTGAAAGTTCCTACATTTTTCCCTAGCAATTTCCATTTTCTAGAATTAAATTCTTGTGAATGGAGATTGTTGTCAGCAAATTCTTAGCCTTCAAACTTGTGATCATCCTCTGAAATTATTTTTCCTATCATCTTGATCATCCTATCTACCTCCCTGAATTATTTCACAATTTTTAGATTTTGTTTGCTATTTCAAATGGCCAAGTCAACTCTGTTTGAAATCTGGTCAAACTCCTGTACAACAGCTTGTGAATTTTCTCTAGAACAATGCAGTGCATAAAAGTTCTGGAAAAATTATACAAGGTTGTCCTCTGTCCCTAGTAGCTACCATAAAAATTTCGAAATTTTTGGAGCTCAGGAGTTACCTCTAAAATTCTCCAAACCCTCTCGACCTTTTAAAACTTCAAATCGGTATTCATTTGTTTGTCGGGCTCGAGCGAGCCGACTCAAACCGACCGCACCTAAATGGCTCGGTCGCGCCAACTAATCGCACCGCGCGAATCTAATCAATCGTGACCGTCCGTTGTGCATCGCACGATCCACGTTCGCGGCGCAACCGACTGTCGAATGCATACATCCATCTCGGCCGTTCATTTTAGATCCAGCGGTCGGCGCATTCTGATCGAGCGGACCACCTAATTGCACCGTGCGGTCTGCGGTTCGCACCGCTTATTCTTTATCCTTTGCCGGCGGGTCCCACTCGTCGGTCGTCACCTACCTCGTTCGTGTCTTGTGTGCCGTGGCGGCATGCATGCGCGCCACCTCGTCTCGCCGTCCATTCTTGGTTTCGCGCGCTTCACCTCGGCGCATCTCCGCTGCTAAGCCCATACCACAGTGTGGCATTTATCGCCGTCATCTACCCCGACTCGCCGTTTTTCTCCTTTGCGTCTCGGTGCGAGAAGCTCCGCCTCTCGATTTCCTCCGCCTCTTCCCTACTTAAGCTCTGCAAAGCTCTCTTATCCTCCTTTGGACACCCTAAGACCACTTCACGCCTCCATTACCTTCCACGAGCTCAACTAGTAGTAGTGCGCAATTCTTTGTTCACGTGCGTGCGCTCCGCCGTGTCGGCACCACAACGATGAAGATCATCCCTTCTTTTGCGCGTCACATCGTGTTCAGATCCCTATCATGATTCCCCTCGGCTAATTTTGTGTTTCACTCGCGAGGGCCATTGAATTTTGGTATCCCTCTTCTTGGCGAAAGTTGGATCATCGTCCTCATCTCCGGTGAGTTGGTTCCTTGGGCAATTGCTCGCGCTACTTCATCTAGTGCACTCACTCAAGCTATCTCCGTCTCTCTTTTCCCTATTTTTGCTCAGGTTGCTCCTCCTCGGTGACCCCTTAATCGCGCTTGCCGGTTCTCGTCGCGGGCCATCTCCGCGACCTCTTGAGCTCGCGTCATTCGGTGAGTTCCTAGTAACTCACGATGCTCATCTTGCGCTAACTTTCATTGTTTACCTCTCGGTACAGCCGCACCTTGTCACCCCCACTGCCGGCGCGTGCTCGTCGCTGCGTCACCCGATACATCTCGGCTTCCCGCGACCATCCTTAGCCCGGCAACCTCAGGCGACCCATTTTGGCGTCGCCTGACCCTCGCCGCCACTCCTTCGCGTGGCGATTTGAGTCGAGCGGCCCGATCCTTTACGTTCTTGGTGTGCCCATCTCATTTCAACTGTCATTAGGCCCCACCTCTCTGAAGCATTGTAGTTAGCTGCTAATCATGTTTATGATTGCTCTTTAGCTCACTCTCATGCATGATCAAAGTTGGTATTGGAGGTTTGAAAGTATTATAGTTCTAGTTCTCTGTATGTTTCTTTGTTGTCGTTTATTCATTTGTCGATGGCGAAAATTGGTATCATGCTTGCTATTAGGTTTTGTTAAACTTGATGTCTCTCTTTTGTGGTGGTGGTTAGCATGAAATTAGTTAGCATCTTTAAGTTCTAGCTCTTGTTGTCATGTTTGTTCATAAGGGATAGTTAGCTGTTCATTTTATTGTCTCTGTACTTTGGATTTATCGGTCTGATTAGATTTGGTGTAATGGCATGCCGAATTGTGTTAACCTTGCTAAATGTTGGCATGTTGCTTAGGTGTGTTAGTAGCTGAATTTTATTAAAGCCCAAACTCATTTAGAACTTTGTTTAGCATCTCATAGTTGGATACTTGACTGGTTAGTGTTGTCAATAGCTTTTGTAGTTTCTGTAATATCAGTTAATAATGGTTGAGTTAGAGAAGCTAGCTGTTCTTGATGTGTTAACTTGTTGATTAAATAATAGATGTGCACACAATCACCTTCAAGTCTGTCCAAAGTTTAAATCATGCTAGAGGTTTGATTTTGTGATTAACCTAGCAAATAGGTGGGTGGGTCTCTGTAGCAATTGTTTGTCATTCTTTGTGATAATCTAGCCTTGGTGTATATATCGGTGTTTGTATGTGATGTTTGAGTTTTGCCGGTGTTATTCGTTCTTATTCGCTGTTTTGTTCAAATCGTTAGGATTCGATATTTGCGGCAACCACGAGAACGATCCTCCGCACCACATTGAGCAACGACAACGAACAAGCGGTTTGATCATGTTTATCGGTATTTTAAAATCTAATATTTTGTTTAATTTGTATGTATGCATTGCTTAATTTGTGTTAAATTGATTAGTTAAATCCGTATTTGCATATCCTGTAGACAAAATATTGATCTCTACTACGAGCCTAGGTTATTTCTTTGTGATTAGAGATGTTGGATGATCTCTTGTCACTTAGTAGATCCGGTCAACTTGTTAGACATGCTTAGCTATCGGTAGAAGCGGGCGGTTATCGACTTTAGTCGGTAACCTTGATCACACAAAATTTACTACAACTTTTGTTTGACATCTTTGCTATGTTTAATTGAAAAATTAAAAATGAAAACAAAAATGATTTAGACTTGGGCACAATGGTAAGGCGGTGTGATCTGTTGGGTGTGGTGGAAAGGTGCAGAGTCGATTAAGGACCGAGTTACTTGCGCCACCGTATTGAGCATTTTGCGTGCTAACCACACTAGAGTATATGGGACCTCTCTTGACCTAGTACTTTGGCGTGTATTGGCTCGGGTCGCGGGAGGTCGCGGGAGGATGGAGGTGGGAGCATGGTAGTTGTCAGAAAAGCTTTATCACGAGTGGGTAGTTGCCTTTTCGGCTTTACCATGTAGCGTATGGGTTTCTATCCATACGAGCGGCTCGTAGTTAATACACAATATTGGAAAAAGTCTCGTAGGACTTAGCCGTGCCGACATACCTTCGGAAGTGTGTTTTGGCTTAAAGGCGATGCGAAGTGTGGGTACATTGGTACACCCTGCGGAGGTTAAAACTATTCGAATAGCCTCGTCCTAGGTTATGGACACGCTCGGATCGCCCGTAAGAACTAGACTACAACATTTAAATTAAAATTTGATGGGTGGTGCGAATGCGGGATTCGTGCTATTGTTAATGGTGACTATTGGGATAGTCACTTCTAGGTTGTTTATCTTTCGCTTTTGTTATTATTATCTTTTACATTATTTCAATCTTAAAATGAATTGCAAACTTGCCTTTAAAGCTGTATTACCTTATTGCAAATGAAAATTGGCTTTATGCAAATGAAACATATGACCTCCACCAAATAAGCTTTGCATGTAGCATATGAGCAGTGCTGCTGGTTCACACGTCGGTCTTGCGGGTACAAAGACAATCTTTGTACTCGGTGCTTTGCTTAATGTTTTTGTTGCGAGAGGAAGAAGGTGAGCCTCGGGGCCTCACTACGTGAGTGTGTTGCCGTTCGTGGGCGACTAGACTTGGCGGTCGGTCGGATGCCTTGTGGGTTGGAGGCACACCGATTGGCTTTGTTTATAGCCATCTTATGGCACTTTTGCTTCATTGTCTTTACTGTTGTTATTTGTGTATCTTGTGGCGATCGGCCATTATGCATATTACCTCTACTATTTGTTTATCTTCCGTTTGGTAGTGTTGTGTTTGGACTCTATGTGTGGAATGGAGTTGATGTCTAATTTTGTACCGAGGTGTGTATCTTGCTTTAGGAAGTATACATATCTCGAGATCGATTATTTGATTTGTGATGCTAGGACCGGTGGTTGGTTAAGCATTACAAACCAAATAAGCTGGGTCCTCACGAGTTGGTATCGAGCCATTCGACCGTAGTAACAAGCATAGTCGTCCTTAGGATATTTTGAAAGTCTTATTTTCAAATTATAAAAGGTTTATGAAAACCTAGGCGATTCTCAGATTTTGTTCCTTACCTATCTTAGTTTTCTACTCTCATCTTACTCTAATTTAAGTTTTGAAAATTGGTTTCTCTCTTTACCTTTCAAAAGATAGTCACTCTGGTAGAATCGGTCTTTGGGAGAACCATAGAGAATTAGTCTAATTAAAATTTGTGGGAGCATAAGGGTAAGATATGTATGAGTTTGCTAAGTATCGACTTTTGTCAATTGGTTTTGTAACTTAAAAGTCTTGTATTTGTTTTGTCTTTGTTGGTAAGTTATTTGCAGTAGGTTATCGACTTCGTGTTTTCCGGCTATTGTTGACTTGTCTTAGTGAAGCAGGATGGCGGGAGAGCAGCGTGGCGATCGACAAGCTGGTCATGATGAGGAGCTTCCCCTCCTCCGACCATGGTGAGGTTCTCGCTCGGTCGGCGAAACCGCATGGACGACAGCGCATCACGGAGGTTATTGCTAGGAATACCTCCACTCCTGCCGTGGTGGCGGCCACGGACTCGCGGGGACTTGCGAGTTCCTCCGTGCGCGACCACCGACTTTCTCCGCTCGAGGACCCTCTCGATGCGGATGATTGGCTGCGCATGGTTGGCGGAAGCTCAACATAGCTCGATGCGAGCGCGAGGATAAGGCACTCTTCGCGTCCCACCGGCTCGAGGCGCGGCACTCTCATGGTGGGAGAACTATCTCGCCATGCGACCGCGGGCCATGTGGTCGCGTGGGAGGAGTTCAGTCGACCTTTCGTCGGGCCCACATCCCGGATGGCTTTGATGAAGCGAAAAGAAAGAATTCCTCGCGCTCAAGCAAGGCGCAAGTGCGTGATGGAGTACATGCGAGTTCAATCATCGGCTCGTTATGCTCGGGAGAGGTGGCCTCGGATGAGGCTAGCGGAGAAGTTTATGGATGGCTTGTCAGAAGAGCTGCGAGGACAAGCTATCTATTGTGGACTTCTCGATTTCCGGGCCTTAGTGGATAAGGCCATTGTTCTGAGCATAAGGCAAAGCGGCTGGCGAGTCCATAGCGCAAATGGGAGCGCGATCGGTCTACTCACACCGGCCTTGTTCGTCCTCGGTGGGCGGCACGATGGCCCGTTCTTTTGCTCCACCGGCGCCGAGGCCATCTGCACCAGCTCCTCGCCCACCGCGGGCCGTGTTTCACCACGTGCGCTGCGATCGGCCAGCGAGCGGCCTCGCAATCCGGCGGCGAGGTTACTTGTTTTCGCCGCCACAACAAGGGCCATTATGCGAATGCACGCCTCGAGTGTTGCGGCGACCTCGTCCTAATGGAGGGCGGGCGGGAGTGGTCACCGCGACGAGAAGATTATCGAAGACCGAGTGCGGCGTGGTCGAGTCAACCACCTTTCGGTGAGGAGGCTCGGGGCGCGGATGTCGTGATGGGTACACTTCTTGTTAATTCTCGTCTGCTGCGGTATTATTTGATTACGGAGCATCGCATTCTTTATTTCAAGATCATTTGCTGCTGCTAGTGGTCTTCACTGTGTTCCTTTGGGATTCCTTTACTCATTCGCTCTCGGGTTCGGAAATGAGAGCGATATGGAATGCGCGGTGTTCCTATTGAGGTCAAAGGGTAGGATTTTTGGCAAATCTTATTACGCTTTCGATTCGGCAAGTGCGGATGTGATTCTTGGCATGGATTGGTTGTCCCAACACTTGGGACAAATCGATTGTGCGGAAGATTGTCTATCTCACCACTCTTGGCGGCGGTCGGATTTTCGCGCGGCAGAGCCACATCTATGTGCATTAGAGGCGAGCGACCTTGCAAATTCAAGATGTTCCGTAGTCTCGATTTTGTGGATGTCTTTCACGAAGATTTGCACAGGATGCCTCGGTTCGAGATCTGGAGTTTGTCATCGAGTTGCTGCCCGTATCGCCCGATTTGAAGCGCGTGTCGGATGCCTCCCAATGAGCTAGAAGAATTGAAGAAGCGACTTGGTGAGCTCCAAGCGAAGGGTTTCATCCGCCCATTCATCTCCTTGGGGTTGTCGGTGATCTTTGTGAAGAAGAAGGACAAGACTTTGCGCATGTGTGTTGATTACCGTCCTCTCAATGAGGTGGCGGTGAAAAACAAATATCCTCGCCCGCATTGATGATCTGTTTGATCGGTTGGTGGAGCCAGTGTTCTCAAAGATTGATTTGAGAATGGGGTATCATCAGTCGAGGATCGGATCGAGGATATTCGAAGACGGCCTTCACTACTCGTTATGGTGCATGCAGTACACCGTCATGTCCTTTGGCTTAACCAATGCTCGGCTTTGTTCATGAACTTGATGAATTCGGTATTCATGGAGTTTTGGACAAATTTGTGGTGGTCTTTATTGATGACATTCTTATCTATTCCAAGGTGAAGCGAGCATCTTGAGCATCTAAAGATTGTTTTGGGCAAGTTGCGGGAGCATCGGCTATATGCAAAGTTCAGCAAATCGAGTTACGGTTGAAGGAAGTGGCATTTTGGGCCATGTTCTTTCAGTGGAGGCATATTTGTGGATCGGCAAGGTCGTGATGTTCTATCTTGGGGTCACCCAAGTCGATCCACGATGTGCGGAGTTTTCTTGGTTTAGCGGGCTACTACGCGCTTTATCGAGAACTTCTCCAAGATCGCAAAGCCAATGACTGAATTGCTCAAGAAAGACAAGAAGTTTGTTTGGTCCTCTGCTTGTGATGAGAGCTTTGGGAGCTCAAGCAGCGATTGACTTGACCCAGTCCTTACTCTTCACGATATCCACAAGAGCTTTGATATTTATTGCGATGCCTCTCGTCAGGGACTTGGATGTGTTCTTATGCAGGAAGGCAAGGCAGTTGCCTATGCATCTAGGCAGTTGAGACCACATGAGCTCAACTATCCCACCCATGATCTAGAGCTTGCTGCTGTGGTTCATGCACTCAAGATTTGGCGGCATTATTTGATCGGAAACAGCGTGAGGTGTATTCGATCACAAGAGCTGAAATACTTGTTCACCCGACGGATCTGAACCTCGAGCGAGAGAGATGGCTAGAATTGATCAAAGATTATGACATGGGTATTCGATATCATCTGGCGAGGCCAATGTAGTTCTTGATGCACTTAGCGAAAGGTGTATTGCAATACTCGATGATCCAAGAGCGACAACTGCACTTCTTGCGAGTTTCAGCGTCTCAACTTGGGCTTGGTTGAGCACGGTTCCCTTGCTGCCTTGGTTGTGCAACCAACCTTGGTGGATCAAATCAAGGCAGCACAACAATCGGATGATGGTGTGGGTAAAATCAAGCAGAACATCAGGAATGGATCAGCCAAGTGTTTCACAGAAGATGAGCACGGTGTTGTATGGTTTGAGCAGCGGCTTGTGGTCCCAAAGGTCCCCGAGTTGCGGGATTTGATTCTTCAGGAGGCCCATGATTCGCCTTTGTCCATCCATCCCGGGGCCACTAAAATGTACCAAGATCTGCGTCAAATATTTTGGTGGACTCGCATGAAGCGCGAGATTGCCAGGTTTGTTGCCAGATGTGACATATGTTGTCGTGTCAAGGCCGAGCATCAACGTCCGGCGGGTCTTCTTGACCTTTGCGATGCGAGAATGGAAGTGGGATTACGCAGGCATGGATTTTATCACTGTGCGCCCGTACTCCTGCGAGGAAGGATGCATTATGGGTTATCATTGATCGATTGAAGGTGGCCCATTTCCTTCGGTCGCGATCGAAGATTGATGTGAATCGATTAGCGGATCTTTACATATCCCGTATTGTGAGTGCATGGTGTGCCACGAACAATCGTGTCGAATCGTGGTTCCTGTTCACCTCTCGGTTTTGGCATAGTCTGCGAGAAGCCATGGGGACCCGTCTTTCGTTATTTCGGCCTATCATCCTCGGTGATGGTCGACGGGCGCGTCAACCAAGTTCTTGAAGATATGCTCGTGCTTGTGTTCTTTCCTATGGAAAGAATTGGGAGAAGTGCCTACCGCTTGCGAATTCTCCTACAACAACGACTTCGAGCGATCTCGGTATGGCACCGTTTGAGGCTTTGTATGGGGCGCTGCGAACACCGTTGAACCGGTGGCGGTGAAAGCGGTTCTTTGGCGGATTCGATCAATGAGGCGGAAAGTCAAGTGCGATTGATTCGTGAGCACTTGCGCGTAGCTCGATCGAGCGAAGAGCTATGCGGTCGGCGTCGCCGTGAGTTGAGTTTCGGCCCAATGACTTTGTGTATCTCAAAGTCTCACCTCGAAGGACATCGTCGTTTGGCGTCAAGGGCAAATTGGCTCCTCGGTATGCCGGACCCTACCGCATCATCGATAGAGTGGGAGCTGTTGCTTACAAGTTAGACTTGCCGGCTACACTTGAGGGTGCATGATGTTTTCCATGTGTCGCAATTGAAGAAGTGCCTCAGTGTTCGGTTGAGAAACACCATTGGAAAATATCGATGTGCGGGAAGATCTGTCTTATCGTGGCGTCCGTTCGTATCCTCGAAGAAGCTGAGCGAGAACAAGGAACCGTGTGATCAAGTTCCTTAAAGTTCAGTGGTCAAACCACTCGAGGATGAAGCCACTTGGGAGCGGGAAGATCGTCTTGAGCAGATTACCCATCCTTCTTCTCCAGTGATCGAAATCTCGGGCGAGATTCTGTAAGGGGAGATTTGTAACAGCACGACTTAGGGTTTGTATTTCAAATGTAAAATTTTGAGGAGAAATAAAAACTTTTGTTGTCTCTTCAAATCATTTGAAAGTTCCTACATTTTCCCTAGCAATTTCCATTTTCTAGAATTAAATTCTTGTGAATGGAGATTGTTGTCAACAAATTCTTAGCCTTCAAACTTGTGATCATCCTCTGAAATTATTTTTCCTATCATCTTGATCATCCTATCTACCTCCTGAATTATTTCACAATTTTTAGATTTTGTTTGCTATTTCAAATGGCCAAGTCAACTCTGTTTGAAATCTGGTCAAACTCCTGTCAGCAGCTTGTGAATTTTCTCTAGAACAATGCAGTGCATAAAAAGTTCTGGAAAAATTATACAAGGTTTTCCTCTGTCCCTAGTAGCTACCATAAAAATTTCAAAATTTTTGGAGCTCAGGAGTTACCTCTAAAATTCTCCAAACCCTCTCAGCCTTTTAAAACTTCAAATCGGTATTCATTTGTTTGTCGGGCTCGAGCCCGAGCCGACTCAAACCCGACCGCACCTAAATGGCTCGGTCGTGCCAACTAATCGCACGCGCGAATCTAATCAATCGTGACCGTCCGTTGTGCATCGCCACGATCCACGTTCGCGGCGCAACCGACTGTCCGAATGCATACATCCATCTCGACCGTTCATTTTAGATCCAGCGGTCGGCGCATTCTGATCGAGCGGACCACCTAATTGCACGTGCGGTCTACGGTTCGCGCCGCCGCTGCTTCATCGCCGGCGGGTCCCACTCGTCAGGTCGTCACCTACCTCGTTCGTGTCTTTGTGTGCGTGGCGGCATGCATGCGCGCCACCTCGTCTCGCCGTCCATTCTTGGTTTCGCGCGCTTCACCTCGGCGCATCTCCATTGCTAAGCCCATACCCTGGTGTGGCATTTATCGCCGTCATCTACCCCCTGACTCGCCGCTTTTTCTCCTTTGCGTCTCGGTGCCGAGAAGCTCCGCCTCTCGATTTCCTCCGCCCTCTTCCCTACTTAAGCTCTCGCAAAGCTCTCTTATCCTCCTTTGGACACCCTAAGACCACTTCCTGCCCTCCATTACCTTCCCTGAGCTCAAATAGTAGTAGTGCGCAATCGCTGGTTCACGGCCGTGCCGCTCCGCCGTGTCAGCACCACAACCAGTGAAGATCATCCCTTCTTTTGCGCGTCACATCGTGTTCCAGATCCCTATCATGATTTCCCCTCAGCTAATTTTGTGTTTCACTCGCAGGGGGCCATTGAATTTTGGTATCCCTCTTCTTCGGCCGAAAGTTGGATCATCGTCCTCATCTCCGGTGAGTTGGTTCCTTGGGCAATTGCTCGCGCTAGCACCATCTAGTGCACTCACTCAAGCTATCTCCGTCTCTCTTTTCCCCTATTTTTGCTCAGGTTGCTCCCTCCTCGGTGACCCCTTAATCGCCGCCGCTGGTTCTCGTCGCCGGGCCATCTCCGGCAGCCTCTTGAGCTCCGCGTCATTCCGGTGAGTTCCTAGTAACTCACTGATGCTCATGCGCGCGCTAACTTTCATTGTTTACCTCTCTGGTACAGCCGCACCTTGTCACCCCCACTGCCGGCGCGCGTGCTCGTCATTGCGTCACCCGGTACATCTCCGGCTTCCGCGACCATCCTTAGCCGGCAACCTCTGGCGACCCATTTTGGCGTCGCCTGACCCTCGCCGCCACTCCTTCGCGGCGATTTCAGTCGAGCGGCCCGATCCTTTACGTTCTTGGTGTGCCCATCTGCATTTCATCGTCATTAGGCCCCACCTCTACGAAGCATTGTAGTTAGCTGCTAATCATGTTTATGATTGCTCTTTAGCTCACTCTCATGCATGATCAAAGTTGGTATTGGAGGTTTGAAAGTATTATAGTTCTAGTTCTCTGTATGTTTCTTTGTTGTCGTTTATTACATTGTCGATGGCTGAAAATTGGTATCATGCTTGCTATTAGGTTTTGTTAAACTTGATGTCTCTCTTTTGTGGTGGTGGTTAGCATGAAATTAGTTAGCATCTTTAAGTTCTAGCTCTTGTTGTCATGTTTGTTCATAAGGGATAGTTAGTGTTTCATTTTATTGTCTCTGTACTTTGGATTTATCGGTCTGATTAGATTTGGTGTAATGGCATGCGAATTGTGTTAACCTTGCTAAATGTTGGCATGTTGCTTAGGTGTGTTAGTAGCTGAATTTTATTAAAGCCCAAACTCATTTAGAACTTTGTTTAGCATCTCATAGTTGGATACTTGACTGGTTAGTGTTGTCAATAGCTTTTTGTAGTTTCTGTAATATCAGTTAATAATGGTTGAGTTAGAGAAGCTAGCTGTTCTTGATGTGTTAACTTGTTGATTAAATAATAGATGTGCACACAATCACCTTCAAGTCTGTCCAAAGTTTAAATCATGCTAGAGGTTTGATTTTGTGATTAACCTAGCAAATAGGTGGGTGGGTCTCTGTAGCAATTGTTTGTCATTCTTTGTGATAATCTAGCCTTGGTGTATATATCGGTGTTTGTATGTGATGTTTGAGTTTTGCCGGTGTTATTCGTTCTTATTCGCTGTTTTGTTCAAATCGTTAGGATTCGATATTTGCGGCAACCCTGAGAACGATCCTCCGCACCACATTGAGCAACAGCAACCAGGCAAGCAGTTTGATCATGTTTATCCCAGTATTTTAAAATCTAATATTTTGTTTCAGCTGTATGTATGCATTGCTTAATTTGTGTTAAATTGATTAGTTAAATCCGTAGCTGCATATCCTGTAGACAAAATATTGATCTCTACTACCTGAGCCTAGGTTATTTCTTTGTGATTAGAGATCATTGGATGATCTCTTGTCACTTAGTAGATCCGGTCAACTTGCTTAGACATGCTAGCTATCGGTAGAATGGGCGGTTATCGACTTTAGTCGGTAACCTTGATCACCTAAAATTTACTACAACTTTTGTTTCAGCATCTTTGCTATGTTTAATTGAAAAATTAAAAATGAAAACAAAAATGATTTAGACTTGGGCACAATGGTAAGGCTGGTGTGATCTGTTGGGTGTGGTGGAAAGGTGCAGAAGTCGATTAAGGACCGAGTTACTTGCGCCACCGTATTGAGCATTTTGCGTGCTAACCACACTAGAGTATATGGGACCTCTCTTGACCTAGTACTTTGGCGTGTATTGGCTCAGGGTCGCGAGGAGGTCGCGGGAGGGATGGAGGTGGGAGCATGGTAGTTGTCAGAAAAGCTTTATCTGAGTGGGTAGTTGCCTTTTCGGCTTTACCATGTAGCGTATGGGTTTCTATCCATACTGAGCGGCTCGTAGTTAATACACAATATTGGAAAAAGTCTCGTAGGACTTAGCCGTGCCAGCATACCTTCGGAAGTGTGTTTTGGCTTAAAGGCGGTCTGAAGTGTGGGTACATTGGTACACCCCTGCAGGGTTAAAACTATTCGAATAGCCTCGTCCTAGGTTATGGACACGCTCGGATCGCCCGTAAGAACTAGACTACAACATTTAAATTAAAATTTGATGGGTGAGTGCGAATGCGGGATTCGTGCTATTGTTAATGGTGACTATTGGGATAGTCACTTCTAGGTTGTTTATCTTTCGCTTTTGTTATTATTATCTTTTCTGTTATTTCAATCTTAAAAATGAATTGCAAACTTGCCTTTAAACTGTATTACCTTATTGCAAATGAAAATTGGCTTTATGCAAATGAAACATATGACCTCCACCAAATAAGCTTTGCATGTAGCATATGAGCAGTGCGCTAGTTCACACGTCGGTCTTGCGGGTACAAAGACAATCTTTGTACTCGGTGCTTTGCTTAATGTTTTTGTTGCGAGAGGAAGAAGGTGAGCCTCGGGGCCTCACTACGTGAGTGTGTTGCCGTTTCGTGGGCGACTAGACTTGGCGGTCGGTCGGATGCCTTGTGGGTTGGAGGCACACCGATTGGCTTTGTTTATAGCCATCTTATGGCACTTTTGCTTCATTGTCTTTACATTTGTTATTTGTGTATCTTGTGGCCAGTCGGCCATTGTCTGTATTACCTCTACTATTTGTTTATCTTCCGTTTGGTAGTGTTGTGTTTGGACTCTATGTGTGGAATGGAGTTGATGTCTAATTTTGTACCGAGGTGTGTATACTGCTTTCTGGGAAGTATACATATCTCGAGGATCAGTTTATTTGATTTGTGATGCTAGGACCAGGTGGTTGGTTAAGCATTACAAACCAAATAAACTGGGGTCCTCACACCGGAGATCATCCGAAGTGGCGGCAAGGAAAAGATGACCGGAGTTAGAGAAGAATCACGGCGGCGGCGACTCGGCAGCGGAGAGAACAAATTAAAGATGGGCAACGGATGAGAAGGTGGTAGAACGCACTTTGACGCGCGTGGAAGGGCTAGAATCTCACCGGCGAGGTAGATCAGAACCACGGCGGCGGCCGGGCTTTGATGACAGAACTGACAACGGCAAAGCGGCGACCTTCGGGAGAGGATAGAGAGGGCCCCACGTAAGCAACCTCGGCGTCGCTCGGTCTTGACACAAATACGGCAAAACCGAAGATGAAAACGGGGACGGCGCCTTAGGGTTTCGGTGGAGGAGCTTGGGGCGAAGAGATTGACACGGCTTGGCCCTTTAAATAGTGCCCGGAGGGAGGAATCCGAGCAAAGGCCGGGGGCGCTGTCGTTCAGGACTTGGACGCCGAGAGTCCGGGAGGAAAACGGAGAAGAAAGCAACGTGGCTGTCAAGGCGGGGCCACCGTCAGTGGAAGACAAGAGAGGAAGGCTGCAAGGTGGGACCCGCTCGAAAGTGAAACAAGAGAGAGAGAGAGAGCAGCCGCTCAGCTGGGCTAGGAAAAGGAGGTGGGCCAAATCGGGCCGGTCCAGGAAACAAGGGAAACGGGCCGAAGAGAAAAGGAGAATGGGCCAAGGGTTAGGGAATTCGGCCCGAAGACTTATCCGAGATTTTAATTAGTTTTTCCTTTTTAGAAAATAGGAGAAAATCCAAATGGCAATTAGAAAATAGCAAATGCACTCGGAAAAATTCTAGAAAATTCTAGAAAATATATCCAAGCACATAGAACCCAAATAAAATAATTTTGATAATTGTTGATGTTGACATTAATCATGTTAAATTGTTTTTGAACTCTGAAATTTCATATTAAGCTTTTAACTTTAGCAGAAAAAACCAAATGGTTATTTTTCTTTTTAAAACATCAAAACATACCATATTTTTGGGATGTTACAAAAAGTGAGTACCACTCTTGAAATAGAGAGGGTACCGGTGGTATGTGACTATCCAGATGTCTTTCCCAAAGAACTTCTAGGCATGCTTCCTAATCGCGAAGTCAAGTTCGTGATCGAGCTTGCACCCGGTACCGCGCCCATTTCAAAACGGCCGTATTGGATGCCTCCAAATGAGTTGGTAGAATCGAAAGAACAACTCAAGGAACTTCAAGACAAGGGATTCATTAGGCCGAGCTCCTCGCCTTAGGGATGCCTGACAATCTTTGTCAAAAAGAAAGACAAGAGTTTGCGGATGTATGTTGACTATCGTCCGGTAAACGAAGTCACTGTCAAGAACAAATATCCGATTCCGTGGATTGATGATTTGTTTGATCAACTGAGTGGAGCCTAAGTTTTCTCCAAGATTGATTTGTGTTTGGGCTATCATCATATCAATGTCAGAACTAAAGACATTCCGAAGATGACATTCTCTACTCGTTATGGTTTGTACGAGTACACTATCATGTCTTTCAGATTAACAAATGCATCGGCGTACTTCATGAATATCATGATGTGAGGCCTCCCCGGGTTCGGATCCATTCCAAGCTAAGTGATTACGCTGAAAACGCAATACTTAACTTGAGACGAACACGATTCCGAGTGACCGGATATGTGTCTCATTTTAGCTCCCAAGGATCAGTGGCTAACATGCACATATCCTAGTACAACATTGTAATCACATCCATACACAATTGTACAAGAGAAGAATCAAATACAACATCATTTAAATAGAACCTTAATGTACAAGGTTACATAAGAGGGCTGATCGTCCAAATTTAAATAACACAAATAAATCGCAGCGGAAGACAAACTTAGAATAAAAAGGGAATAACCGAGTTAGCATGCCCACAATCCACAAGAAACCAACTGAAGTTAAAGCCGTTGCACCCGTCGTTCTCACCTGATCAAATAGACACCTTTTAAGTACAAAGTTGTACTCGCAAGACTTTTCAAGAAAAATAAGGATGCATGTAAGTATCAAAGGAAGGCTACTACACTAGTCAATTTTCAGCATAAAGCAAGTTTTGCATATAGATAAACAATATAGATTCAAACGTGCCATTTGTAAAACATTTAAAAAATATTTTATAACAGTAAGTAATGATCAACAACGGTATAATCTCCAAATATAATGAACACTCGAGCATCCCATTCGTAACACAATTCATTCCTCAACAAAATTAACGCGCGAACTACGCATTCATGATAACATTTCAGATCTGAACAAACTAACATAAAGACATAACATTTCCAACCATAACCCAAACTTAATTTCCCAAAAACTAACTATGCATGGTTTCACCAAGCGATGTCCATAACTGGGGACATGGCTATTCGAATAGATTTTAGTTCTCTGTAGAGTTGTACAGCTTTACCCACACGATATGAATACCTCATACTGTCGCCATGCACTCTTTCGTAGGAGTGTGACTGAGATATCATAATGAGGCCTTTACAATGCCATGTCCTAACTATCAAACCACCTGAGGAAACAACACCATGGTCGAAAGTCGCTTATCGGCGCCATGGGTGTACCCGTTGCGTAAGTAAGTCCCTTGCGCAGCCATCCAGCATACGCAAAAGACCCTTAAGGGCAAGTAAGAGAAAGACAAACATGCTCCCGCTAGATTGACAAAAGAACAATTAAATAATAATAATAACAATTGTCAATCTAACCATGTTTTGATAACTAACACATAACAAATTAGTTAGCCAAGCCATCGCCCATAAACCCAGCGTATGGTTGCACGTGAGACTTTGTTCGACACACCACAGACCGATCCTTAAATACCCAGACGGGGCTACACGAATCCGGGACCACCCCTTCATCACCCTATCACCCGTCCAAGTCCAACATACAACAACAAAAACTTCCCAACAAGTCACAATAACTAGATTCGAAGATCCGGATACAATCCTCAATATCAATATAATTCAATCCATATAATCCTCAAATTTCATCAAGATTCAATTCAATCCACCGGCCGATGGACTAGCTCCATCAACCGCTTTCGGCTACAACTAATAGCTTGGCTAAGCATCGTTTTACAAATTAGTAGCATATATCCTTAATCATTCAAGGTAAAAAGGTAATCAACATTCAAAGGAGGGCCAATGCAACAATTAGGAATTTAACTACTTCTACCCATGAACATACATTTCAAAATAGCATGCAATATTAAAACTCACACAAAACTTTTAAAAAACACTGGGAGCAAAATGATCAAGAGGGGGGGGGTGCTCACACCTTCGCCGATACCACTTGTTCAATCTCAGGTTACTCACATATTGATCTCACAAATATAATGGTATCATCGAAAACTTAATCGAAAGACGATATTGCAATAACTATCAAATAAACCAAAAATTCAAATTACTCCAAAATGCATGAAATTTACACAGTGGGTAGGTCATGATTTTATATGAATTTATATGAAAGAATTATTCCATTTAGATTTAGTATGTGAAAGTTATGGTGGTTTGAATCTCATATTTCTAGAAAAATCAAATTTAAATAGAATCTATTACTGTTCATCTGAATTAAATTCTTTGGTGAAAATTTGCATAACAGTGGTGGGGATAAGCATTGCATGGTTGTAAATATAATAAAAAGTTATGTTCAATAAAAATTGAATCACCCCATTTGGAGTTCAAATGAATTTTCTATGAATTTTTGAAGTTAATTCAATTTCTAATGTAAAAATAATTCTTTTCTGAATTTTGCTAATGCATTTAATACTTTTATACTCATTCTAACCTAGCCTCCACAATTATAAATGGGACCTGCATATTTTCTTTCTTTTCCATTTAATTCCTCAAGGAAAACATCTACCGACAAATCTAATCTTCTCATAATCATTTACTTAACCGATTCTCCGGTGTTGAATCCAATCACATGCATAACACTTTCCGATCATATTCTCATATCTTGATGTAAATCCCATGCTAACCTCCACTAAGGCACAATCAAGGTAGTCAATCCAACAAATAACTCCCGGACTCATGAACTTCCATCTATACAATCCATCTGATAAATGTACTAAATCCACCAAGTTATGGGCATATGACTATAATCAAATCCATCAATTGTTCTTTGCTAGACTAATTAAGCTAATACTAACTACTAGCTCTACTAGTCTAACCTCGGCAAGTCATAATCACATATACTCAATTTTCCACCGATCGAGGTTTAATTGACTAACCGACACCTAATGACCATTACAATTTAATAATACATCCAACATCTAATTGCTCACTAATCGATCAACTCATATCCATACCACCGAACTTAGTCGTGAACGACCTCTACCAATCCAATTATATATGTGCCTCTACGATCAACTAATAATCATTTATCCACTAACTCAAATGAGGGTACAAATCTATCAACTCGTCACATAGGACTTATCTATTAATCACATAGCAATCCAATCATTTATCCGCACTCAAATAATCTATTATTTCCTTCTCCTAATTCTAGCATATATGACTCACACACTATTGCTAAAATCATCCGATCAATTTGCTCGTGATTAAATAAATCACCCGATTCAACCTCCATATCTCCATAAATATCCACACAAGAGCTATCTATCGAGTAATAAATCATAAAATCCTTATGCGTCCTATCTCCTAAGATTGCTACTCCAACATGAGGGAAAACCTCCAATTACTTTATATCCAAAGATCACCACTATTTTGCATGCTACTCAAAATAATATCAGCCGATCAATTAATCAACTCATACATCTAACCTAGCATCTACTAATCAATAAAACACACATTTCGCCACAAATCTAACTATTCGCATTCGCCAATATTTCATCACATAATCATGCCTACACACAAATACGACCTAACCAGAGAATTACACTGGTCTTAAGCTACCAAATCATTTTTATAATTAAACATGCATAAATAGATGCCATGCTCATGACTAATATGCAACATGCATAAGTAAATATCGTAAACGCGATTTGACACTAAAGATTTTTACCGCGGCACTAGGTGTGTGAAAAGTCATCGGACGTCTCCTCGGGTCCACGTCCGCCATAGTTGTCGCCGAGCTTGTCCGCGTCCGCCGTAGTAGTTGCCGAGTTCGTCTGCGTCCGCTCGGCCTTCTCGTCCACGTCCCGCTCCGCATCGTCACCGTCGCTGTTTCCGCATCTGCTATTCCCCTCTTATTAACCGTGGATACAATGGAGTCTTCTCCAGAAGCAACATCACGAAATTATAAACTTGGCATCATCATCAACAACAACCACATTTGACAAGAGGTAACTAAAATAAGTTAAAACAGAGTAGCATTGTTTCTGCCCACCTTGGTCTTTAGTGCATAACTTCCAAACCACTTATTTAAACTGCGTGAAACATGGCAGGAATGCAGTTCAAGGAGTCCTCAACATGCTATCCAAATTTTAGCCCAATCCAACACCATATGACCCCTCAAACGGATCAAGCACCAAGATTGTGCAGCTCTGATTACACTGCAAATAGAACGGACTAAACCACGCTCAATTCCGGTGCTCAATTAAACCAAACCTCAAACCAACTAATCAATTGAAGTGCTCTATGTGTAGAACTAACTCACCAAGTTTAGAGCCTATCCAACAATGTTTGCGCCTTCGACCATGAGCTTGAAGTAGATCGGGCAAGAGCCACCAAGCTGAACCTACCTTCACTTCTCCTCTCATCTCTTCCTCCTGTCGGCCGACCACCTAGGCGTCGCCTTACATGCATGCAGTGCCTCGGCTTCCTGCTCGCTCTGCACCGGCCTTGCCTTCTCACCTCTGCCTTCTCCTTGCTCCGGCCGAGCCGGATCCGATTTCGGCCATCGCCGAGCCGCGCCTCCTCACCTCGGCCGAAACCGAGCAACACCACCTCCAGTGCCTCGGCCACCCACGGCCGCCGCGCCGGGTCGCTACTTGCTCCACCCCACCGCCTTGCACGAGCTGCTCCTTCTCCGGCTGACCAGACCCAGTCACCACCGAGCTACGCCTCCGCTTGCCGCCCCGATGCCGCGCTGCTTAGCCACGACACCATGCCCTGGCTAGCTCCTCCACGCCGCTGCTACCTTGCCACTGCAGCACCAAACCGCCTCCTCGCTTCTGCTGGCTGGCCACCCCGCCTTGTAGAATGGAGCCGGCACTCTGTTGGGCAGCGCCATCGGACCACTAATCCAGCGTCCGATCCTAGGCCCGCTAAACCAGCGTCCCGGCTCCAGGTCGTTGGGCCGCTAACCCGCAAGCCCAACTACAGGGCAACAACCAAGGGTTCTTGGGCCATCTCCCCCTAAAAGACTAGCCTGATAGGTGGGTGCACCCTCACCCTTATAAACCATGCTCTGTCTCCTCCCACAACCGATGTGGGACTATCCCAACAATCTCCCCCTCACACATCGGGTGTGCTCCCCGGTAACCGTGAGGTCTGAGATGTATCTGAGATACCTGGCTCTGATACCACTTGTTGGGCAGTGCCATCGGACCACTAATCCAGCGTTCGATCCTGGGCCCGCTAAACCAGCGTCCCGGCTCCAGGTCGTTGGGCCGCTAACCCACAAGCCCAACTACAGGGCAACAACCAAGGGTTCTTGGGCCATCTCCCCCTAAAAGACTAGCCTGATAGGTGAGTGCACCCTCACCCTTATAAACTATGCTCTGTCTCCTCCCACAACTGATGTGGGACTATCCCAACACGCTCACTGGACAGTGCCTCCACCGCCGACACTCGTGACGCCACCACTACAGCGCAGCGCCTCGGCGCCCTCGGCCACCTCCTTGCCATCAAGTCGTTGGCTGCTGGCTGCTACTCCTCCCATACCAAAACAACCACTGCCCTCCTTTCTCTCCTCTCCAAAACACTCCAAAGAACTTGCATGCGAAATCTAATTGGATAAGTGAGATGCTTAGGTGAAGATGAACACAAAGGGATGACATGCATAGAGAGATTTGTCGTTCTTGGTGGAGATTTAGAGGAGAGAAGTGGAGCTTGAGTTTGTGTTCATGAAGAGAAAGAAATGGTGTGCTTGCTCTGTTGGAAGAAGAAAGCAGTGGGGGAAGAGAGCTAGCGTGGGAAAAATGACAGTGATCGAGTTAAAGGGCTTTGGTGGGAGAAAGAGCTTGGCAGGGGATGGGGCTGTGTTGGGAAGTGATATGGCAGTGGGAGGTTTGGGCTCTCAGCTAGGCAAGGAAAAGCAGCGAAATAAAGAATGGGGCTGGAAGAAAGAAATGACAGTGGGGAGGGGTATGCTGCCTGGGAGAATGAAGAAATGACAGTAGTGGGAGGTGATGTACTAGCTGGATGCTATTAGGTGTCGGCAACTTGTTTTCTTCTTGATGTGATTTACTATTGGGGGCAGCACACATGCATAGATCAAGTGTTAGTGCTGCTTGTTTCTTTTTGTTTTGGACATGAGATCTTTTTGGTGATCTTTTGGCTGCTGTGATGTGCTAACAAAACAGCCTATAACCCATGGCAACTGACTGGGGGTTAAAGAACAACACTACCCATCAACGTCGCCTAAATTGACGCTAACGAGCTCATCGGGCACGAAATCTTCCTCACCTGAGTTTACAGAGCCAGTTGAGTACAATTGTACTCGCAAGTCTTACACAAACTAAAAGTATTTATGCATAGAGGATATCAAAAGAATGGCATTAGTGGCTTAGTTTTACATAACACACAACAACTTTCATCCTACACATACTAGTTTTCAATTGCCATTTTGTAAACAAGTTTTTAAGAAAAAGATAAACATGTGAAAAAAATACATTAGTAAACAATTGAAACAAACAAATGCCAAAGTGACAGCCAACTTTGATAAACTAAAATTCATGAATACCCATTCATGCCGGATGCCAAGTTGTAACCAAATCAAATTTAATTCAAAGTCTAACAATAATGACTCCTGAGTTCAAGCAGTCGTCTGTAATCGTGGACACGGCTATTCGAATAGATTTACACTTTGGAGAGGTGTACTACTTTACCCACATGACTCGATTAGCCCGTAAGCCTCCGGATAATGACACACTTCCTAAGGTATGCTGGTCGCGAAAATCGAGATTTGGTACTTTTTAGCAAGAATGCCCTATTGAGATAACTCCCCCTTACGAGATGAACCCCATACTTAGTACAAGATATGGATAGCGCTTGCTAAATGGCCTCACAAGTTGTGTTGGAGATACCGATGCAATGTAAATAAAGAAAAACAATGCTCCCATGCACATTATAGAAAATTGCATCGGGTCCTACGAAAAGATGATCGAACACAAATATCCTCACACCACCTGAGACTTAACCCAATAAAACTCTCCCCTTACTTGACCAAATAGCTCCCAACCCGCGTGTGGTAGCATGATTTTTTACTTGAATTAACGACATCACCAAAGTTCAGTCCTTGTTGGTCTAGACAAGACAACCATAAAACTCGAGTCTCGTGCGTAACAGCACCCACACTAACAACCACTTGTCCAAACCCAAAACACTTTTGAAATTTAACAATGTTTAACTTGAGAAATACATACAAATATCTGGAATAAAATGAAGATAAGAAAGTTTTGTGTCTCCCATAATTGACGGGTTAATCCCGTCAATCGATCTAACGCAAAACTAGACACACATGGCTAAGCAACTCCATATATATAATATATATTTCACACAACCTAACTTAAGCATATGTGTACTGGATTAATTCAAGAATAACATCATGAATAGGACATAACTAGCTACACATCACAAAAATATCGACATAACAAAATAGCATGCAAGCAATATCATTGCATTTCAAACACTAACTTAATGAAAGCTGGGATCAACATGATGCAAAAGAAAGTTCAAATGATGCTTTCCTTACTAGAAGTAAATTTGCTCACCCTCGGTGGTGTAATCGTCGACTTGCGGCAATTCGGACTATATAGAATAACGACATCGAATAAACACCGAGAAATAGCCAAACACTCAAAATGCTAAAAAAAATGCTTCAAATTTCTACATTAGTAAGATTATGATTTTAGATGAATTTCAGTGCAAAAATTATTCCAATTGGAGATTATATGCGACAGTTATAGTAGTTTGAAAATCAGATTTCTAGAAAATGCTGAAAATTCACGTCTGTTACTGTTCATCCGATTTTCATTATTTAGTGAAAATTTCTAGGATAGTGGCGGCCATAAGGATTACATGGTTAGAAAGATAATAAAAATTTAGGTTCAATAAAACTTGAATCATCTTATTTGGAGTTTAGATGAATTTTCTATGAATTTTTGAAGTTAAATCAATTTTTAGTGTAAAAATAATGTCTTACGAATTGGATTCCAAACCTGAAATTTTTTGAGGCAGTAACTTGTTCAAAAATTATACCATGGTTAAGTACATTAAAAATGCAAGCTAACAAAATTTGTTTCACTTCATTTGGAGTTAAAAGCATTTTCTATTGTAACAATAATTCAGTTTTTGGATCAATTTCCATCAACTATGTTTTATGGGGCAGAAACATATTTCAAACCTATTCCAATTAAAATATATTAATAATTAAAATTATCAAAATTTGTTTAACTGGATTTGGAGTCAATTTGAATTAGTTATGAATTTTTAAAGTTAAATAAATTTTTCAATGTACAAATAATCGTTTTCCAGATTTTCTAACGCTTTTAATACTTTTTCTACCGGAGTCTACCCTAGCCTCAGTCGCTGACGGTGGGGTCCAGTGCACAGTGTGTTTTTCATTTACATTCCCGAATTAAAACGAACTAACATGTGGGGCTCAACGGTCATAGACACAATCTAATGAACTCAGTTCACCGGTGCACAACCACAGTGCATAGCGCACTAAAAGAGCTAGGCCCCCCGTCATACTCTAAACAAACTGTCACTTAAATGTCACTTAAATCTCATTTTCTGTTTGCGAGTCCCACATGCCATAGACACAAAAGCATTTTAAGACAACCATTTAATAACCTAAGCAATCATTAGCACATAATTGACCCGGATTAACCTTAACCTCCTCGCTACAGTGACTATCGGATGTTTCGACAAACAGAGCTCTGAGAGCTTGATTTTGCCTAGAGCCTCGCCGGCGATTCCAACCACGGTGAAGCCGCCCAAGGGCATGAATGAGTTCGTAATTGCATTGCGCAACTAATGGAAGTGGTGGCAGTGGCTGAGCCGGCCTAGAACGGCGGCGAGCTAGAGTTGGGCGGTGGTGCATTACAGCCAAACGTGCATGTGCCAACCCGAGAGTGTACTAAGCCTAAAAATGCATGCATGCGCTTCTAGGGGCTACTAGGGATCTTACTTGAGTATGGAGAGGTCCGAAAAAGCTCTAAGGTGGCTCGACGTCGTTAATGGCCGAGGCGGCATGGAGTCCAATGTGGAGGAGGCAATTTATGCAAGGAGAAAGACCGAAAAGCATTGGGATAGCTTAAGAGAGGTATGGTGATGGTGAAAACGCAAGGGATTGAGTAATGGCTTACTGGATTGACAAAGAGGTGAGAAGGGGATCTTGTCGGCGGAAAAGGAGTAACTTCAAAATTCAGGAGCTCTTGTAAATATTCTGACAAGTAAGTTGAGGGGTAATGAAACTACTGCTCAGGTACACGTTATGACGCACACAAAATAGGAAATGGCTCACATACCCCTCTACCTGTTCCCAATGCACCATGGGAGGATATTAGTATGGATTTTGTTTTAGGACTGCCTAGAACTAAGAGGGGGAGTGACTCTGTTTTTGTCGTTGTGGATTTTTTTTCAAAGATGGCACACTTTATTCCGTGCCACAAGAGCGACGATGCGTCACATATTGCTAACTTGTTTTTCAGGGAGATCGTGAGGCTACATGGTGTGCCACACACTATTGTGTCAGATCGCGACGTGAAGTTCATGAGCTACTTCTGGAAGACGCTTTGGGGTAAAATGGGAACAAAGTTGTTATTCAGCACAACTTGTCATCCCCAAACTGATGGTCAAACTGAGGTGGTGAACCGCACACATTCGATGCTACTCCGGACCATGATCAAGAAGAATCTGCGCGAGTGGGAGGATTGTTTGCCGCACGTGGAATTCGCTTATAATCGGGCTGTGCACTCCACTACGCAGTTGTGTCCTTTTGAGGTGGTGTATGGCTTCAAACCCTTTACGCCACTTGATTTGCTACCGCTTCCAAGTCAACACCGTGTTCATATGGAGGCGTCCAAGCGAGCTGAATATGTGAAGAAATTGCATCTAAAAACAAAAGAAGAAATAGAGCGCAAGGTCAAGTCCTATGCTGAGAAGGCGAATAAGAAAAGGAAGAAGATGATTTTTCAACCAGGTGATTTGGTTTGGGTACACTACCGCAAGGATCGTTTTCCAGAACGCCGCAAGTCTAAATTGCTACCGCGAGGTGATGGACCTTTCAAGGTGCTTGCGAAGATCAACGATAATGCCTACAAGATAAAGCTTTCCGACGATGACTATGGCGTGAGTTCAACTTTCAATGTCGCTGATTTATCACCTTTCTTTGGTGGTGACGATCCAGCGTCGAGGACGACGTCTTTTCAAGAGGGGGAGGATGATGAGGGCATCCCTAACACTTATACATCTTTCTCTATTAGTGGTCATGCACATACTGAGATGGACGCCATAAGTGAAGCTACAAATAATTTAAGTGCAGAAGTGCATGTTGGTCCACTGACTAGAGCAAAAGCTAAACTTCTAAACCAACAGGTGCTTTTGTTTCTTAATGAATCTTCTATTTTCATTGATGAGAATTGGGTACTACCTCATGCAAATGTTTTGTGCATTCTCAGGTTTGAATATTGTGAAGCCTTTGGAACCGAGAGGGAGGAGAGGGAGGCCGGAGCCAAAGCAATGGAGGAGAAGCTCACGTGGGTCAAGCAAGAGGAGAAAAGCCCAAGAATTCAAGCCCAATTCGGATCTTCCACAAGTCCAACCGGAATTCATCTCGGAATCAACTCAGAATTCAATTCGGATTTGGTTCGGGACAGCCCAACAGGCCTGTAATAAAAAGGCCATAACTTTTACATACGGAGTCCGATTGGGGTGTTCTTGGACTTGTTTGAAAGCTTATTCCAAGGCCCACACAATGGGTATGGTCCCAACTTCAAAAGACGTACGGTCGCTCCGCTATGACCGAAACAATGTGACGGATTTAAGTTAGGTTTTCCTTTTTGTGTGTTTTTGGGTCTTAGCCGAATTAGAGTTTGATTCGGCGTGTGTAGCCGGACCTAGGCCGTGCGTGAGTCGTGGAGGGCGCCTTAAGTACCCTTGCCCTCCTTTGTATCCATTAGACCAGTTTATGCATAAGAATTGAAACATAGCTATTGCTTGTTCTTTCTAAAACCAGAGTTCATGCGAGGACTTTGAGAGAGGACTAGGCGATCCATTGGTTCGCTCTGCAATTCAAGGTCAAGCCATCGTTCCACTGGGAATCGGGGACTTGGCGTTTGTCGTTCGTGGTCTCGCGACGAACAATTTACCCGGTGCGTTTGGGCGTTATCCAAAGAGTTGAGGGTTCGTGCATTGGCGTGAGTGTTCGGCTAGCGACATCGTCTACTTCGCATCAACTATCCACGGTTCCTCACTAAGAAGATCGGGCCTCCCCCGTATCACCTATGGTGATATTGCTTAAATAAGAATATTTCAAGTTTTGCTTTTATAATTGTTTGGGAGCTCATGAATTATGTGGTAGCTGAAATTATTTTAAACAAAAGTGATGCATTTGAATGATCTATTGATTCTTAAGAGATTCGTGTGATTTTAATCTTAAAGGCTCTTTTGTTTGAGTTGGCAACGTGAGGTTGCAATCAAAGAAAATTATTCGTTGATTCCTTTAAGAGAATTTTTTATTATTTAATCCTTTTTTTAATTTTATTTTAAAGTTAACCCATCGCGAACTTTATTTCCAATTCAGACCCCTTTGGTCACGCCACGACCCGTGGCGTGACAAAACAACACTGTCACGCCAGCCCATTTCTGGTCAAAGTCTTGTCACGCCATTGGTGGTGGCGTGACAGTGTTGTTTGGTCACGCCACCACCAGTGGCGTGACAAAAAGTGCGATTTTGGGGCCTTATCCTGTGGTGGCGTGACCAAAGGGGTCAGAATTGGAAATAAAGTTTGCGAGGGGTTAACTTTAAAATAAAATTAAGAAAAGTATTAAATAATAAAAAAAGTTCCCTTTAAGAGGAGTATAATATGCTTGCTTTTTGTGATTTCCGTAAATGAAAATGTTTCGAGTTTTGTGGCTGAGATTATTTGGATCTCATGTTTCATGAGTAGTTGAACTGTTCCGAACAAATATGATGTGTTGAAGAATTTTATTGGTTTTTAATTAGTTCTTGTGGTTTGGACTAAAGAACTTATCTTGTTCATTGCGGCAAAGTGTCATTACAGTCAAAGGGTTAATTTCAGTGTTAATTGAAAGAGTGCAGTATGAGTATTTGAGATTTCAAGTCAAGTTTTGTAATTTGTGGTTTTTTAAAATCGTGCCTAAACTTTCTGCTCTTTCCGCACAAGAGTTGTCGAGTTTCAATCGCAATGTCATTTTCTTATTGGTTGCTTTTGCTATTATTTTTTGAGGAATGTGTGCCCTCAACTGTGAACTTAACTTTCGTTTTCCAAGATCATCGTTACCAGATTATTTCTTTTGATTTCTTACTCGTTGTGAGGAGCAACGTTTCCTTGTGTGTCGAAACTTGGCCTTGTTCACCTCTTTCTTTTGAGAAAGGATCAACAGATTTGTGTTACAAGGTTTTACAAAGCGTGAACTGACAACAGTTTGGTGGTGGTCAAGTAACTGTAGTGGTGAGATTTTGCTACCAAACTATTGGAGGAGTAGTAGAAGATGAATTGGTTTTGACATGTACTGCTTGGAGGAAATTTGATTCAAATGGAATGTTTGTCATTGAAGTAAAGCTTATTAGTGTTACGACTAAGTAGAACCTTTGGTAAAGTCTAATTCTAGAACCTTAGTTCATGTTGAAATGTTGAGAATTATCAAAAGTATGAAAATCTTGATCAAGTTATAGAGTGTCACGATTGGGTTGTCATTGCGAGGTTATGTATGTTATTCATGATGATGTGAATTAATGAGACTGGGATTACAAAGTAATTTAATCGTTATGGCAATTAATGGGATATTGGGAAGGGTTGAGTTGATGTCAAGAATGACTCGGTCTTATTAAGTAACCCTCTGAGAGTTATAATCTTTGTAGGGGTAATCTGGACAGGAAAACGTTTCCATAATGATGTCAATGAGCAAGTATGTTGGAATTGTGTGAATTTTAGGAATTTAATCCGAGGATTTCCCTATCTGTTATACGAAAAGTTCGTTGTAGGTGTTTTGGAGGTTAACTTTGGACTTTGCATTTTCTATGCTAGATCTTTGGTCGCCCAATGATTTTGTAGAGGAAACAGAATAAAGGGCGGATTCCGAACAGTGGGATGATCATTGATAGAACTCTTTTGATGTAGTACATGAAAAGTTGAGGTGATGTGATCGCGTGAGATCTATTTTGAGGTGCATTGGGTGTCATCTGTCAAACTAATGTCGTTAGTAGGAGTTGTCTAGAGTGTTTCGGTGGGGATCGATAAAGCCTCTTTACAAAGGTGTGGATGGTGTATTTTGGTTTGAGCATCCTTTTGAGGGTGCCAGTTTAAGAGATTTGAGCTTGGCTTTATGATGGCATGTGTGGTCCTTATCAGTTCAGAAAGATTAAAGGAAGTATTTGATTTGGGTATTTGAGCTGTTGCTCTTTCGGCTTATGTGGTGGTTATTTGTAAAATATCTACTTGGAAAGCGGAAGGGATTTCATGATGAATATCTACTTCTGAATCTGACCCTTTTAGTGTGAAGTTACTATTCGTGGTTGCAATGAGAATCTGTTATTTTCAATTGAGTTCTGGTTATAAAAGAGTTGTTTAAAGCAAATTCTGTTGTGTGTTCCTGGTTAAAAGAGGTGCTCCTTTGTTAGATTAAGAAACCGATTGAGAAGTGGGACAAGAGTTTCATGTGGGCTGGGCATGTTATGTGCTTTAGTACCAAAAGGGAAGTTAGCCCAAGGTACATTGCTTTGTTTTCGACAGTTGCGGGGATTAGGAAGTGAGCGTATCGCTATGACCGTCTCGGGTTCATACGCGAGGTATGAAATGTCTGGTATGTTTTGGTGCTGAGTGTGAACCTCAAAAATTTGAGACTTGAGGTTTCGGTAGAGCCGTGGACCATCGAGTAAGATCCCACGTCCGAGTCTCGTCTAGTATGTATACTGGCGAGGTCGGGACGAGCATTGGAGCATAAGACGTTGGTATCCGTTGAGGTGCCATGGGTGCATCTGTGTGATCCTGAAGCGACATGGGAGCTGGAGTCTCACATGCGCGAGCCATATCTGGCTGTGTTCACATCTGGAATGGGTTAATTAATTGTTGTATCATTTCAGTGGCAGATGTTCTTCTGTTTATTTCGATAGTTAGAATTAGGGGTTGAATTCTGTTAAGGGGGGTAGAATGTAATATCCCGAATATTCAAGTGAATGCAATAAAGTTTAGAGAGAACAACATAAATTGGAGAGGAAATTACTCAAAAATTCAGTAATTAAGAGGGTTTTGGACCTTGGGCTTCCGGCCCAAGGCTTTGTAGTTCTTGTCGATCGGCCATAAAGGGCCCAAGAGGAGGGAGGTGCCCAACTCCCCAAAACCCTAGCCGGCCACCCTTTTTACTGTAGCACAATACTATAGTGCCGCCATTACTGTAGCATACCCCTCTCCTCTGATGCTTCTCCATTGTTGCCGGCCAAAGGAAGGAGGAAGAAGCTCTTTGCGCTGCCGGCCATGCTAGAGGAGAAGAGGAAGAGGAAGGAGTAGGGAAGGGGAGGTCTTCGTGAAGGTTTCAGCAGCATCCCGTGTCATTCTTGTTGGTAAATTTGTGATCCCCATTAGTTTTGGTAGATCGATCTTATGCGTATTGTCTCCATATGCAAGATGGTAGCTACTATGTAGATCGGTTGAATCTGTCTATCTGTTGACACGCGGTTTTGAATTAGATCTGAGCAGATTCAAGGATTAATGTCTCCTAGAGATTTGTAGGTCTCGTTCTCAGCTTTAAATAGGTTCAAAGATCACCCAAATCGGAGTTGTGGTTTAAAAGTTACGTTGATTTTGGTGCTGTTATCCAGAAAGTCTCACGAATTTGGGCAGTCGTATTGTTCATTAATTTAGATTTTGTTAAAGTCGATTCAGGGATGTTGCTCAAAACATTTTTTGTAGGTAATGCTATTAGTGTTCAGGATTGATAAATAACACTCTTTTTGGATTTGTAGAACAGTTATGAGCGTTTCAATTTAACTGTCCAGATTGTGTGTCGGTTTCGGACAGTAAATTTGACCCATGTGCCAGTTTTTGTTAAAGGCAAAATCTGAGTATCATCCCAACTAGAATTTTGAAGCTTATGTTCTTAGCTTTCCAGAATGATAAAAATCTTGGTTTTCGGTTAAGCCAATCAAAAGTTATGATTGTTTCTTTACTACTGTCCACTTCGGTTAAACAGTTTATATATTAGACTTTCAGTTGAGTACTAGCCTAAGTTATTGGCTGAATTGGAGGTTTCAGCCAACTAGACTACTGTGGAGGATTTCGTTACCTTTCCATAGGATCTAAGATTACTCCTTTTCGATTCTCAGAGCAAAAGATATGATATTTTTAGTACCGTTGTCCAGTTTAACGTCCTGCTAGGCTGTCGATTAATTTTGGATAGAGCAATTATATGTACCTTGGGTTTAGGAACATGAGATTAGGTGGTGCGAGTAGCGTCTTATTCACGTTGTTTTTTATTCAAGTAATTAAATGGTGTAGGAGGGAATTAAAAATTAGTGGCTTCATCCTTGCCTCCTAACGCATCGTAGTTCGAAAGGCAAGTACAATTGATTTGTCTTGATTGCTATTTGTTCCACTTGAGTGATGAATGTGCAATGGATAATTCGGGTATTACTTGCTTCCCCTCATAATTGATATGCTATGATTCTTCGATTATATGTTTACGTTCAACATACTCATTCGTTCTTCCATTTGTGTTTCACCCACGGTAGTGGGTAGCAAAGTCTCATCATTCCAACATGGGCATGTACATGGTGTATATAGTGCTGTGGTTTCTTCATAGTGCTTGGTGTTCATGCCATGACTGAATGCTATGGTTTAGGAGTAGTTTTCAATGATTTCTGATTCGTTCCATATATGAGAATCCATGCTTCTTGAGATTTCGTCTTCCATATTCATGCATTCATTTATTCATTCATTATTCATGATTCACCCACAGGAGTGGGATGTAAAGACCCATTTTGTGATTGTTATTCTTATTCAGTATTGTTCATATTATTCTGTTGTACTTGCTGAGTTGTGGACTCATTCTTGCCGTGTTTATTTGTTTTAGGTAAACATTGAAGACGGCATGCATGGGAGGGATTAGTCACGTGAATCAGTTCTTTCACTTCACATTTGTCACCCTTTGAAACAGTTGAACTCGTTATTATCTTTCATTTGATAAGTTGGATTGTAATAAACGGAGTTCTGGTTATTTAGACTTTCATTCATTATAACTTGGTTGGATCAGTGAATGCTTAATGATCTTCGTATAGACCTATGATAGCTTTATCATATTTGATTCAATATGATTGGATGATGGAGTTCGATATGTTGTTAGATTCTGATTCAATTCTTATACCCATCCTTTTAGATGTTGATCTCTTTATGCCGTTAGTTAAAATATTGTTGAAATTATTTCATATTATTGTGTAGTATTGGACTTCAGGTAATATCTTGGCTTCTGCATAGCCAGGGTATTACAACCTGTCAGTTCGGTATTTAAATCAGAAGTAAAATGAGAAACATGCTATTCACAGGGCCCCACCAGTCAGCGGCTGTGGCTAGCGTAGCGCTCGGTAAGAAAAGGAATAAATGCTTAAGGAAATCTAGAAATGGTTTATTTGCACACTAAAAATTTGAATAACTTCAAAAATACATAACTAAATCATCTTAACTCCAAATCCAGTTACACCAATTTTGTTAATTTTTATTGTAACTAAATTTTATTCTAAAATAGGTTTCAAATATGTTTCTACCCCATAAAATATAGATTTTGGAAACTGATCCAAAACTGATTTATTTTCAGACTAGAAAATGCTTTTAACTTTGAAAATTCATAACTAATTCATATAAACTCCAAATAAGTTGAACCAAATTATTTTGGTATTATAATTTTATTCTCTATTTACCTATGTAATCCTTTGCTTCCCTACTGCTCTGAAAATTTTAACCAAATAATTTAATTCAGTGAACAGTGGCATATCCTAATTAAATTGGATTTTCCATAAAACTGAAATTCCTAATTAAATTGGATTTTCTAGAAAACTGAAATTCAAACTGTTATAACTCTCACATACTAAATCCAATTGGATAATTCTTTCACCTAAATTCATGTAAAATCATGCACTAATCACTGTAGAAAACTCATGCATTTTTGAGCAATTTGAATTTTATTGTATTTCTCGGTGTTTATCGATATCTTTATTCTATAGAGCCCGAAGCGATCGATGTAGATTCCTTCCCCACCGAGAGTGAACAACTTGAATTCCAACAAGGCAAGCATCATTTGAACTTTCTTTTTGCGTCATATTGATCCCAGTTTTAATAAGTTAGTGTTTGAAATGCAATGATATTACTTGCATGCTATTTTTCGTATATCAATTTGTTTTGAGTTAGTTAGCTATGTCCTATACTTGCTGGTTATCCTTGATAATTCCATTATTAATGTGCTTAAGATAGCTGTTTGTGATGATATGAATGTCTGTGTCGAATGCTTAGCCATTGTGGGTCTAGAAAACGCATTAGACCAATTGGCGGGATTATCTCATTAATTATGGGAGGCACATAACTTTTCTTATATTTATTTTTATCCAGATCGTTAATCGTTAGATCTAATTTTTGAGTTAAACTTTGTTGCTGTTAATGGTACGCTTTTGGGTCTGGACAAGTGGTTGTTAGTGTAGGTGCTATTATGCATGAGACTTGGGTATGTGGTTGTCTTGTTTGGACCATTAAGGACTGAGCCATGGGCTTTCATTACAAGTAACGAGGGTGCTATCACACGCGAGATATGGGTACCGTGCGGTTAAATAAGGGGAAGGTTTTATTGTGTTAAGTCCCAAGGTGGTGTGAGGGCACTTGTGTTTGATCATTTATTTGTATGAGCCGATGTAATTTTCTATAGTGTGCATGGGAGCACTATTTTTTGTTATTTACAATGCATCGGTATTTCCAATACAACTTGTGAGCACACTTAGCAAGCGCTATTCGTAGCTTATACTAAGTATGGGAACAACTCACAAGGGGGACTTATCTCAATAGGATTTTCTTGCTAAAAACGACCATATCTCGATTCTCCCCGGTCGATATACCTAAGGAAGTGTGTCATTGTTCGGAGGCATCTGGAGGTTTACAGTCTAGTTGAGTCATGTGGGTAAAGTAGTATACATCTGCAGAGATAATCTATTCGAATAGTCGTGTCCACGGTTATGGACAACACTTGGTTTGGTATGTGTCATTGTTAGACTTGTAATTAAAATTTGACATAGTTATAACTTAGTTCCGGCATGAATGGGATATTCATGCGTCTTAGTTTATCAAAGTGGGCAGCCACTTTGGTATTGATTGATCTATATAATTATTTATTTCTTGTGAACTCTTTTTCTTAAGCAATGGTTTATAAAATGGCTTTTGAAAACTAGATGGTCTAGGAATGTAGGTTGTTGCGTTTTCTACGAAACTAAGTCACTAATGCTATTCTTTTGATATCCTCTATGCGTTATCGGCTCTGCCATCTCTATGCTGCGTCCTCGATCCGGTACCATGTTTCGACCGCTGCATGCATGCGCCGTGCCGCCTTGCTCCCGAATGCCCACACCAAGCCGTCGGGCCGCTGGACCGCGTCGGCGTCATGCCCTCGGCCACCTCCTTGCCGGCATCGCGCCACAGGCGCTACTGCCATGTGCTGGGCCGCCGCCGCCTCGGCACCTTGGTGTCGTGCAAGACGCCTCTCCTCCATGCCGGGCCACAGGCTGCCGCCGCCTCTCGCATGTGTCGCCTCGCCGAGTCGCTGGCTAGCGCCACGCCGGCCACGTCGCTGGATGCTCACTGCTGCCATGCATGCTGCACCTCCACCACCATTGCTCCTCCTCCTCTCTTCAAATCGCTCAAAAGACTTTGCATGCAAAAACTAATTGGAATGCCTAGGCGATGAGGAAGGTGATGGCATGACATGCATGACTTCATTTCAGTTTTGGATTGGGGTTGGAAGGAGAGAAGTGTTTGTGTTGAGCTGCATGTTGAAGAAGGGAATGGGGGTTCTGTTGGGGGAGAAGAAACTGGAGTGAGAGGAAAAGAAATGGTTGGGAGAAGGAATGGCAGTGGGGAATACATGATGAAGTGGCTGTGTAGGGTAGTGGTTGGAATAAAGAAATGGGCAGTGGGTTAGGAGGGGCTCTCGGCTGTGAAGAAAGAAATGGGGAGGTGTGGCTGTGTAGTGCTGTTGGGGTCTCGGGGAGAGGAAAATAATTTTTAGGCATAGAATTTTAACTCCAAAAATCATGAAATTTTTAGGAGAGGTTCCTGACATTGTGATGATCAGTGTATAATTTTTTCAATGTTTTTATTATTCTGCATTTTTCTCTATAATTATTTTAAATTCCAGTTTTTCTTGGTTGACTTGTGATTCTCCTCTTTGACTGCTGAGTACAAACAACAAATTAATTCTAAAAATTCTGAAATTTTGCAGATGATTAGTTGTTCAGAACCTAGAAAAAATATTTTCAGGCACTGTTTACATAAGTTGTTTGTATTTTAAATTCAAATTCCAATTTGAACATGCAAATTAAATAGGAACCAAATAACCTCTCCAAGAATTCCAGAAAAATCAAACAAGCATATCAGAGGGAGATAGAGTCCAACTAAAATAGTCCCAGCTATGGGTCCTACTATATTTTCAAAATAAAAATCAGTTTGTATTTCTGACCTAGAGAAGATATATTTTCATGTTCGGATTAGTGAATTATTTTGAAATTACCTCAAGCATTCTAGGAGCCACTACAACAAAACTATGATGTAAAGACGTTTTTATTTTGATGCTTTTATATCTGTCTCTACGTTGAGAAACGTCTCATATGTAAAGACGCTTCTAAGAACGTTTTATACAACATCACAAAATCTTTTACCCATAGCCATCTCTCCACCTCCCCACGACTCCGTCTCTCCACTTCCCCACTTCTTCGCCCTCCAATCTGTGCCCTTCCTCCACACCTGGTGCCGTGCCCTCGCCTCCATGCCTGGCGACCTCCCTCGCCTCAGCGTCATCCATCTGGACAACTCCGCCGCGCCGCTCCTCGGTCGGGAACCGCCACAGCCGCCTCCGCCGGCCACGACGAGCCCCCGCCGCCTGTCCTGTTCCTCAACCACTCGCACGGGGTGCTCGCCCCCCACCCCGCCGTAGCAGCGCTCGAGGACTGCCTCGGCGCACGCGACCGCGACATACAGGAGCTGCTCGTTGACAACCAGCGCTTCGCCGCCACGCACGTCGCACTCCAGGTTAGTCTGTGCTGCTGCCATGAGGAAGACAAGTGATGCTCAAGCAAGAGAATTACTTGAATGTGTATCTGAATGTCTTGACAAGGAGCGGTGTGATACATTTGAGGATTGCATAACTTGGGCCCGACTGAAGTATGTTTATCTCTTCTGCCTGTGAGGTTTTACTGTTTTTAAGTCGGATTCCAAAAAAAACATTCCCATACTGGAAACCATTTTAGTTTTGTCACACATTCAATTTGAGCTTTCCAATTGGAGGAGTATTGGTTTTCTAGGTTCAACTTCTAGTCTTCAAAAATTAAAGGGTTTTCAACATACGGGTTACACTCTACTCTGAACTAAGTTTCAAGATCTTGACAAAATTTTATTTTGTTTTAGAAAATTTATTTCTAGAATTTGGAAGACCAGGTTTTAACCTATTTGCTTTACAACAAAAAGTTTAAAAAAGTCCAAAATTTCATAAATGCACATAAGATGCTTGACTAATCCAACTTAATTTTGGGCTATCACGCAAAATATGTGTTTAATATTCAATGATATAACTATGGGCACTGGCTACTGATCCAAGGACTGATGCTGTGAACACAGAAGATCCCGAATTTTAAATTTGGGGTCTGACAACCTAGCCATCTGGTTTATTGGATGCAGGGTACCAAGTCTTGTTTATTGGACACGGGGTACCACTTAGCCAATGCATTGCTGGAAATCTGGAAATGCGGTTGAATCCAGGGAAAACATTATCGGTAAGGATTTTTTTTGGAGGGTACCGATAACATTGATTTTCGCCGGTTACCGGAAATTTCGGCGAAATTTCAGCCAAAAATTGATTTTTTTGTGAAGTTAAAACGAAAAATACAAAAAAATAACGCATAGCCAAGGTTTGACCCAGAGCTAACCTCTCCAAGGCTAATGGTGTTTCCACCACAGGACATGCACTCATGTGCTTGCATATGGTTACAAACTTCCTTTATATTTGTCAAAAAACTAGCAAATCCGATTTTTTTTGGTTGGTTGGAAATTTTAACGGGTCCGGTAGATCCGATTTTCACCGGTAAGCGCCGAAATTTCGCCAAAATCATTTTCACTGGTTGAATCTTGAATGGATGGGCGTGCATCCTAAAGAAATGGCCGGATGGGCGTGGGCGTGCATCCTCCCCGGTGCACTTTCCTTTCTTTCCCGTCTCTGCCGCTTGAATTTTTGGCGGCGGAAGCAGCAGCAGATAAGAATGAACAAGAATTCGTGCCACACCAAAGAACCCAACATCTTGAATGGATGGGCGTGCATCCTACAGAAATGGCCGGATGGGTGTGCATCCTCCCCGGTGCACTTTCCTCTCTTTCCCGTCTCTGCCGCTTGAATTTTCGGCGGCAGCAGCAGCAGCAGCAGCAGCAGATAAGAACGACCAAGAACTCGTGCCACACCAAACAACCCAACATCTTGAATGGATGGGCGTGCATCCTACAGAAATGTCCGGATGGGCGTGCATGCTCCCCGGTGCACTTTCCTCTCTTTCCCGTCTCTTTTGCTTGAATTTTCGGCGGCGGCAGCAGCAGCAGATAAGAACGACCAAGAAGGTAAGAACTCGTGGGCGTGCATCCTCCCCGGTAGGGGTGTAAGTGGGCGCTGCCCGCAAGTCCACTTAGTCCGTTCCGTAAAAAACACTAAACGAACACCCGCGGGTTAGTTGAAAGATTAAGTGGCTATTTGCGGACGCCACTACGCGTGTACATACCCACATAGCCTTGTACCTTCTCTCCCCGTGCGTGTGCCATATGTTACCCTGTTCGGCTCGGCGATGTCAGTGAGTTGTTGTTTCCGCCTGGCTTGTGCAGGCGTCGTCGCGCGCCGGAGCACGTACCCCAGGATCGACGCTACGGCGAGGCACAGGGCGCGGAAGGAGAACGCCAAGGTCAGGAACCGTCGGCTGCAGAGGAATGTACGGTTTGTGTCATTTGGGATTCGGGACGATGGTAGTAGTACAAACTAATTGCCGTTTTGCTGGGACGCTCCGATTCTTGCTGCTTGCTTACTGCAGTTCAATGGCACCGCGACGAAGCCCAGGCTCTCCGTCTTCTGCTCCAACAGGCAGCTCTACGCCATGCTCGTCGACGACCACAACAAGATGATCCTCTTCTACGTCAGCACGGTGTAGAAGTCCATCTGCGGCGACCTGCTCTGCAGCACCGTGCTAAAACCTCCTGTTCGTCCAACACGCATCTGAATAAAAACTGCGCAGTTAATCTCTTGAGTTGAGCTGTTGCGGCTTCTTGTTGCAACAGGAAGGCGCTCGATGGGTCGGGGAGGAGCTCATCAAGGCGTGCAAGGAGCTGGACATCTCCGAGATCTCGTCCTACGATCGCAACGGGTTTGCTCCAGGGGAGAAGATGATGGCGCTTGAGGATCCGGTCTCGCAGCACGGCTTCCTGCCAAGATAGCAAAATATTGGTATAGTGATGCCTCAGAATCAGGTGGGAGGCTGTACTGACAATTCACCGTGGCCGCTTATTGACAGGGAGAGAAAGATTTAGTCGTTTACTTGTGAATTGGCCTCGGCCAGAGATGTGCATGCCATGAACAACAAAAATCAACATTAATTGTAGGCTAACGACCGTTGCATCTACCCACGTAATGTTTAGCAGCCTGCCGCATCTACCTGCGTAACATTTGGCGGTCGATGCGGACAAGTGCGGACTAGCCGCAACTTGTTCCACTTGCACCCTGACTCCCCGGTGCACTTTCGTCTTTCCCGTCTCTGTCGCTTGAATTTTCGGCGGCGGCAGTGTTGAAAAATTTTCTTCTATCTTCGCACTGTTACCGCTTCAGTCGAACAACAGAGGAAAAAAAACGCTTGCTCCTTATGCCGTGGGACCCACTGGTCCTGCTGAATGTGACTAGCACGAATCTGGAAAACTACACCTCCCTTGGTCCTAGGCTCCAAGCTTCCTTCCACGTGAGCTATCACCTCAAGGAAAACACAGCATCACCTCTGCCTTTGAGTCTTCCTTTCTTCTCTGTTCACGTGAACCCAAAACCACAGCACTCCGCTGCCTGGACTTCTTCGAGAGAACGAACGAAAACAGAACAAACAACCGAGAACGCAATGATTTCTTTCGGGAGCTCTCCACTCCTCTTTTTTTATTTTCTTATTTCTTCTCAACTAAACTTCTATGACTTACATGGCGATTATATACACACGCACGCACGCAACTCCCAGGCCGACTCGGATTTGAACTCAAAACAGAAATGAAAAATACTTTCTAAAAATGAGATTAATTCTAACAATCATCCCCTTAATCTCGTTTCTTCACTTTGATCACGCTGATCTTCACTCTCATCTGAACTTCCAAGTCTTCCTCTTTTACCTGCATTCTCGTGTGTCGTTCCATCCTAGGCTGATACCGCCCTACCGCTGTACTTGCTCCATCCTGAGCCATGCACAAACCAATGTTTACCGCGCCTCACATCTGGACTGAACTCGTCCTTCCTTGCACGCCCGCCTGGGCTGGGGCACCTGCTCCCATAGCCGCCTGGGCTTCACCATTACGTGAGCCTCTCGCTCCTTTCTCTTGGACCAAGTCTGGCCACTTCCCCGCGTACATCTTAGTTGAGGCTACACCGCCTCTCCCTCCTACGTAAACTTCGTGTATGTCACAGCCCCAACTAATTAAATTGGGTTAATCTGTATGTCACTAACATGCATTATCAAATTCAAATCATTTCATAATATATTGTACTTGGGAAATCTAATTTGAGGTGAACATACACATCAAAATTCACATTTCACTTCAAATCAGTAATAAAAAGTTGTGATCATCATCTGGAACAAATTTATTCAAATACTAGATTAATTATCATGAATTAATATAATTTTTCCAAAATTTTTGGGAACAGTTTGAACATAATTAAAATTCAAACAACCTTCATAGACATACAACATGTTTGAATTTAAATATCACAAATTATATTATGAACAGTAGGGTTTCATAATTTTTATGGGAACTATATCTTCCCAGGAACCCCCACAAATTATTTCATGATTTTATGAAATTTATTTCTATTTTTAAGCCCCTCGTCAAAGTGGGTAAAATAATTTAAATCTCAGTCAAACCAGCACTGTTCCACCGACTCGGACCAGACCCTGACTCAGACTCGAGTCCGACCCGGGGCGAGCGGACTCGGCTAAATCAACTAGCGTCCCCTTTAGATCCTGGCCGTCCGTTTTTAATCAAAAGGCCCGAGTCACACCGCACCCCCGTCACTCCTGAGTCGCTGACGCGTTGGGCCCGCTTGTCAGGACTGTCTTCTTCCTCTCGCTGACTCGCGCGCAGGAGCGCTGTGCCACGCGCCCGCCGAGCTCTGCTGCATGCCGTCACCTCCGTGACCGCACCGACCTCCTTGGCGAACCCTAGAGCTCCCTCAGCTAACGCCGCCTCTGTTCCGTCCCTCGGCTAAGCTTAACTCACCCTCTCCCTCTCTCGGTTCCTCACTTTCCCTCTCGGTGGCCGAGGGAAAGGAGGCGAGCTCTTCACCTCCTCTCGGGTAAGCTCGAAGCCATGGAGTCCTATAGCTTTATCCTTGCATGTCGTTTCCATTCAAGCTAATTTGGGTCTTTGTTATTGCTTATAGTTGTCAGCCCACCCTCGTCGCTCTCGGCGCTCCAGAGCTCGCTCAGAGTTTTGCCGCCGTGTCAACTTTGGTCATTCTCATCTCGGGTGAGTTTTTCTTGCGTTCTTGCGTGGAATCTCGAGCCTCGGTGCATGGTTAAGGGAACCCCTCCAGTAATTTGGTCATTTCTACGCAGGGTCGTCGGGATTTGGATTTTCCCCTTGGTCGGCCGAAGACCCATTTCACGGTCATTTGTTGTTCTGGTGAGACATTCCTCTTTTGCTCACGTTTACACCTTCTTCACCATCCTCTGGACCTCTTCCAACTTTTCTTTATTCATCTCATGGCGCAGGCTGGTCTCCCCTCGTGAACCCAAGCGCCACCGTCGCCATTGACGGCGACAAGGCGCCTCTAGTGCTCCTCCACCCCCAACCTCACCTCAGTAAGCTTCGCAAGGGTCCCAGGAGCCTATTTTGGTGATTGGTTTTCCCTGGAGAGTCCTCGGCATCGAGCACCCTCGGCACCGCACGCTCCTCCTCCACTCAACACCGTCGCCGGGGCGCCACCGTACCCCTCCGTCGGCAAATACCTCACCGGAAGGTAGCCCTCCCTATTAACTTTCCATTTTGCCTCGGTCCATGCACTCTCCGGCCTCCCCTCGCCGCCGACAAGCACGACAAGGCCGCGGCTGCGCCATTTCCGTTGTCGGAAGTTTACGGCCGAAAACAGAGAGTTTTTGTCGGATTTATTAGTACTAATGATTGTGGTTAGTAGTTCTGAGTCTATGACTTGTGGGCCTAAGGGTTGTTTAAGTGGATGCGTAAATTGTAGAGTACGTTTTCGTTAAAGAGAAAACGTATTCCTAGCATGCTTAGGATGGTTTTACGTTTAGAGGTTTGAAAAACGTATTCTTGGAATACGCCTTCACACTATTGCAGTCAGGACCAAGTCAAAGTAGACCGGGTCAAAACCCTGACCCTGGTCCCACTCGTCATTCCCCCTGGCTAGCTGAGCCTCGGTGAGAAAAGCAGTAAATGGATTATAGAATCCGAAAATCATTTATTTGTATACTGAAAAACATGTATTAACTTCTAAAATGCATAACTAAATCGTTTTAACTCCAAATCACATGAAACCACTTCTGGAAATTTTCACTTTTAGTAAACTTTATATTAAAATTAGTCTCAAACATGTCTCTGTAGCAGAGAGTATTAATTGGAGATTAATCCATGAAGACCATTATTTTTACAATAGGAAAAGGACTGATAGCTTCAAAAATGCATAAGTAATTATTGGAAACTCCAAAAACAGTGAGACCACTTTTGATAATTTTCATTTTCAGTGAACTTAATTCTAAAAATGGTCTCCATGTTACCTCTGTCACAGAAACTATTTTGGGAGAATATAATCTTTAATTCCATTATTGTTATACTATAAAAGGCTGATAACTTTGAAAATACATAACTAAATCATAAAAACTCCAAAAAGGACAAACTCAACTGTTTCTAACTTATAATAATATTGCCTAATTATCTATGTAATCCATGCACTCGCCACTGTTCTACAAAATTTCACTTCATAATTAAATTACATAATGACGGCTTATTGAAATCTGAAATTCAAACCATTATAACTTTCATATACTAAATCAAAATGAAATAATTCTTTCACCAGAAATCATTTAAAATCATGAACTAACTACTGTAGAAAAATCATGCATTTTTGAGCATTTTTGGTTTTTGAGTTGTTTTCTCGGTATTTATTTGATGTTATAATTATATAGATCCCGAGCATATTGATATCGACACTTACGCTACTGAGAGCGAGCAGCTACTGTACCAGCAAGGCAAGCATCATTTGAACTTTCTTTTGCATCATATTTGATCCCAGTTTTGGTTAAGATAGTGCAATGATAATTGCTTGCATGCTATTTTGATTATGTCAATATTTTTGTGATGTGTAGTTTAGTTATGTCCTATGCTTGAGGTTAATCTTGAATCATGCCAACTCCTATATGCTTAAGATAGGATGTGTGAATTATGGGTTATAGAATTGCTTAGCCATGCAAGTCTAGATACGGTAGTTCGATCGTCGGGAATAACCCGGTGGTTTTGGGATACACACAACTCTTACTTTATGTTTTTACTTCAGATCTTTGTAGCTGTTTTATGAGTTAAGATTTGTCATTTTTAAATGAGATTTGGTCCGGACAAGTGTTGGTTAGTGATGGTGCTTTGTGCACGAGCATTGGGTAAGTGGAAGGACTTGTTTGGACAATTGATGACCGAACTTTGGGTACCTACTGTTCAAGCAACACTCGTGCTGCCACACGCGGGTTGGGAGCCGTATGGTTAAGTAGGGGGAGGGTTTTATTGTGTTAAGTCCTTGGTGGTGTAAGGGGCATAGCGACCGTGAAATCCTATGTTCTTTGAGGAGCCGATGTAATCCTTTATAGTGTGCAAGGGAGCACCAATTCTTTTGTTTTGATTTCATCGGTATTTCCAATATAACTTGTGAGCCCCTAGCAAGTGCTATCAGACGCTTGTACTAGGCAAGGAACCATCTCACAAGGGGGACTCAGCTCAATAGGGCTTTCTTCTTTGAAAATGATCAGATCTTGATTTACCCGCCGACATACCATAGGAAGTGTGCTATTTCGAGGCCTCGGAGGCTTACGGGCTAATCAAGTCGTGTGGGTAAAGTAGTACACCTGCAGGTATTAATCTATTCGAATAGCCGTGTCCACGGTTATGGACGACCGCTTGAAATTTGTGGTCGCTTATTGTTAGACTTTTAATTAAAATTGTGGTTGAACTTGGTATTCGTCATGAACGGATGTTCATGTGTTTAGTACATCAAAGTGGGCTGCCACTTTGGTCCTTGTATGATTCAATTGTTTATTACTGAAATGCTTTACTACATGTTTTACTTCTACTTCAAATCTGATTTTAAATGGGCACATGAAAAACTAGTATGTGTAGGATGTTAATTGTTGCGTCTTTTTCGCAAAACTAAACCAATATGAGCCATCCTTTGAATGACCCTTATGCATAACTATTTTTATTTGTGTAAGACTTGCGAGTACACTTGTACTCAGCCAGATGTTTGCTGGCCTTTTCAGGTGAGGAAGATTATGAGTATGACGATCTCGCTAGTGTTGATTTGGGTGACACTAATGAGTAGTGTGCTATCATTTAACCCCCAGTCGGTTGCCGATGGGTGATGGGCATACCACTACTGGTCTTTTGCTTTATCTATTTACTTCCGCTGCTACTTGGTACTTTACTTTAAATTTGGCCGGTCGGCCGTATGTAATAAGCTGTAGACCTTAACTATTATGCAGTATGTCTTTTAATCTCTTGTTGTATGCGTTGTATGGATGTAATCAACGTTGGATGAGGGTATGAGTATATTGGTTGTTGATCTTGGGAGCCAATATATGTCATACTCGTTGTTGATGAATTCCCATTTAACTCACCAAGTGTAGTGCCTCGAATCGAGGGAGAATCGACAATCATGTAGCGCTCGCAAGGGAGCAGCGCGCATGATCGTTGAGGCTCTAGTATTCGGCTAAGCCTCTCACTTGGATAGAGTTAAATTGAATTCATTTATCGAGACCAGTAATTATGTCCCTAAGACCTTATCTAATCTCGAGTCTTATGGAGATAATTACCGGGTCCCCACGTTAATATCGAGCCGGGATGATCAGTAGGTTAGAAGTAGCACTGGCATTAGAGTTAGTAAGCCTTCTGGAGTCAAAATATTTTGAAATTATCAAATTACTTTCAGAAAGTTTAAGTTAAGAATATCTTTTATTCCTTATCCATCTTAGTATCTTTTCTCTCCTGATCCTGTTTTGGTTTATGAAACTAACTTACCTTGCCTTCTTGCCTTTAGATGAACCCTCAGTACCTTGTCCGGGAAACTCAAGCTGAAGGAGTGGATGGATACCCGGCGTTGCTACGAGACATGATGTGGAGGGCGAACTTCACATATCAGCCCACTTATTCCATCTACCGCCGTGATCGAGGACCTGGAATGGAGGAATTTATAGCAGTGATAGATATCGTTGCTAGACAAGTCACGGGGAGCATACCTTACCGCTTCCAGGCGCGCGGTACCTCTGAGGCCATAGCATTACAAGAAGTGGCCTTGGTGGCCATGAGTCGTCTTCGCTACGACCTGACAGAGTTAGCCCAGCCCCCATATGATCACTTTCTGATGCGCGCACGCGCTAGGGACGTGAACTCGTTTGCTAGGATCCAGTTTGGGGAGGACCCCCAAGTCAGGCAGTTGGCGAGATTGGTTCACGTAATGGACCAAATGCATCGCTGCATAATGCATGAGTTATGGGAGACGCGTCGTCGTCTCATTGTAGCTCAGGAGCATTTACAGCTTATGCATGACATGAGGCTAATTCGTCCGGATGTGCTGTATGGCGCTAATGAGGTTTCACCGTACATTTCTGCGCCGCCGGACTATCGTCTTCCCAAGTAGGAGGCCATATCATCGGCGTAGGATCCCCTTACGCCTCACCAACCCGTGAGACCACAAGACACAGATCCTCGGATACCACTGCTCGATGACTTTCCGATGAACTTTGACCGGAATAATATCTAGGTCATAGGCGTGGAGCTCTATATTTGAGCGTGTATCCTTAGGATTATGTAATAGGGTAGTAGATGTCGAACCGTTATGTTTTATTTGCAAACACTACTATTTCAGTTGTAATCTTAAGCCTGCAGGCGCTTATGTACGGAGTGTATCGATTTGGTTTATGTTGCTTAACGTTTGGTGTTCTATTCGATGTTACAATTTTCTTGCTTTTTAATATTGATTGTGCATGTATGGCCAAGTAATGGCTTTTGTCTTATTTACTAACCATCCTTGTCCAATACAGGATGACAGGACCGACTACGCGATCAGGAGCCCTGCGCGGCAGAGGCTCCCCATCCCCATCTAGGGCACCCCGTCTAGCACCCTTGAGCGATTTCTACGATTAGGGGCGATCATCCCAAAGCCGTCCCGAGCATGGCGAGCCCTCTCAGCCGCCGTCCCAGCAGGGTGGACCGCCTGAGGAGGTGCTCCCTCCGCCGCCATCCATGGTCGAGTTTATGATGATGATTGAGCGCAACCGGATGGATCAGACCCGGATGCTTGAGGCGATCGTACGTAACACCGCCCCAGCTCTCGTTCCGGCAGGAGGAGCTGCCCCACACCGAGCGTCCGGAGGTCTCGCTGAGTTTCAGCGGACCAACCCTCCGACGTTTGCGGGCGGCAAGGACCCGATGGAGGCAGAGGACTGGCTGCACAACATAGAGAAGAAGCTGAACATTGCGCAGTGTACCGGAGTTGAGAGAGTCTTGTTTGCCAGCTATCAGTTGGCAGGTGCGGCGAGCGCGTGGTGGGATAGCTATTCCGCCATGCAGCCCGCTGGTCACGTCCCGACTTGGGACGAATTCAGGGACGCGTTCCGGGAGGCCCATATACTAGAGGGAGTGCTGCTTATCAAGCGGCGGCGCAGCCTTGCCTTGAGGCGGGCGGAGGGCGATCACGCGAGTACCGCATGATTTCAACTACTTGGCGGTATGCTCGGACGACGTCTCGACGAGACGCTCGTCGCGAATGCAATTCTTCCATGGACTATCAGAGGAGTTGCGGCTTGTTTTAGCTGCACATGATTTCAGGAGTTTCCAGCATCTGGTCAACAAGGCGATCGTGATGGAGCATGAGAGCATGACGGTGGATGAGTCGAGGAAGAGGAGGAAGGCCTTACAGACGGCAGTGGCGAGTGGCAGTTTTCTCAGGCCACGCCCAGGACTACCTCAGGCACCTCGTGCCCCAGCTTCAGCACCATTGAGGTCTCCTGTGGAACCTCCACGACCTTCTCCACCGGCAGCTCAGCAGCACAGCGGGGGCCAAAGACCACAGACTGGCGGGGCATACAAGCCCGGCGTCATTTGTTTCCACTGTGGCCGTCAGGGCCACTATGCTTCGCAGTGCCTCGCCAAGCAGCGAGGGATGCCCCGGACGTACTCTACTCCAGCACCACCAGCCCCAGCTCCAGCGAGGCCACCGCCACCACCACAGAGAGTAGCACCTACTCCACCCCAGCATGCACGTGGTCGCGTCAACCACGTCTCAGCAGAGGAGGCGACCGACGCACCTGACGTCGTGCTAGGTACACTACTTGTTAATTCATGTTCTGCATCAGTTTTATTTGATTCTGGAGCATCTCATGCATTTATTAAAAACGAGTATGCTGAAATTAACCAATTTAAGATACATACACTACACCCACCTTATCATATTCAGTCCACAGGGTCGGTTTTCTACGCCGATCAAGTCTGTAAGGACGTAAAAATTGAAATACAAAATGTTAACTTTTCAGCAAACTTAATAGTGATAAGTTCTGTGGGCATTGATGTTATCTTAGGGATGGATTGGTTATCTAAGAATCAGGGGAAGATTGATTGTGCCTAGCGGTCTATCTCAGTGACTATCGAGGACGGCATCCAGGTCGTCTTTGCACCTTTGGTGGGTAGTTCTCACCTATATGCTCTAGAGGCGAGTACCTCTCTCGCACTAGAGGAGGTACCAATAGTGAGTGAGTATCCTGATGTGTTCCGTGAGGAACTTCCAGGCATGCCCCCTGACCGAGAGGTAGAGTTTGTCATTGAGCTTGCACCCGGTACCGCGCCCATCTCAAAAAGGCCGTATCGGATGCCGCCCAATGAGCTAGCTGAATTGAAAGAACAACTTAAGGAGTTGCAAGATAAGGGTTTCATCAGGCCTAGCTCCTCGCCTTGGGGATGCCCGGCTCTCTTTGTCAAGAAGAAAGACAAGAGTCTACGGATGTGTGTTGACTACCGTCCGTTGAATGAGGTCACCATCAAGAACAAGTATCCGCTCCCGCGGATCGATGACCTATTTGACCAGCTTAGTGGAGCTCAGGTGTTCTCCAAAATTGACTTGAGGTTAGGCTACCATCAGATTAAGGATAGAACCGAGGACATTCCGAAGACCGCCTTCTCTACTCGTTACGGTTTGTACGAGTACACGGTCATGTCATTTGGTTTGACCAATGCCCCAGCCTATTTCATGAACCTCATGAATTCGGTGTTCATGGAATACTTAGATCAGTTTGTAGTGGTTTTCATTGATGATATCCTTATCTACTCTAAGTCTGATCTTGAGCACGAGCAACATTTGAGACTCGTGTTAGAAAAGCTTCGCCACCATCAGCTGTACGCCAAATTCAGCAAATGTGAGTTTTGGCTTCGAGAGGTTAGTTTCTTGGGACATATCCTATCTAAAGGCGGTGTCGCTGTTGATCCTAGTAAGGTGCAAGATGTCCTTGAATGGAAGTAACCCAAGAGCGTCACTGACATTCGTAGTTTTCTTGGACTTGCGGGATACTACCGTAGGTTCATCAAGAATTTCTCAAAAATCGCGAAGCCTATGACCCAACTTCTAAAGAAAGAAAAGAAATTTGAGTGGACAGCAGAATGCGAGCAAAGCTTCCAAACCCTGAAAGAATGCCTGACAGAAGCTCCCGTGCTTGTTCTGCCAGACATTCACAAGAGCTTTGATATCTACTGTGATGCATCTCGCCATGGGCTCGGTTGTGTGCTTATGCAAGACGGCCGAGTGGTGGCCTATGCGTCAAGGCAATTGAGGCCCCATGAGACCAATTATCCCACACACGACCTAGAGCTCGCGGCTGTAGTTCATGCCTTGAAGATTTGGCGACATTACCTCATCGGTAATCGTTGCGAGATCTACACCGACCATAAGAGCCTTAAATATATTTTCACCCAAGCCGACCTGAACTTGAGACAAAGAAGATGGCTTGAGTTGATTAAAGATTATGATATGGGACTCCATTATCATCCAGGGAAGGCTAATGTCGTGGCCGACGCATTGAGCAGAAAATCTCAGTGCAACTGTTTGTCGGTAACTCCTTTTTCTGCGGGCTTATGTGCTGCATTGCAAGGCCTACACCTGGAGATAGTTGAAGAAGGTTCGCTTGCAGCCCTCAGTGTGACTTGCACACTTGAGGACCAGATTAGGGAAGCCCAGAAAACTGATGCGGAAGTGGCTCAAATTTTAGAACTAATGAAACAAGGCAAGGCTAAATGTTTTAAGCAAGATGCACAAGGTACTCTATGGTTTGGAAACCGTATGGTGGTACCATTTGATCGCCACTTGAGAGAATTGATTCTCAAGGAGGCTCATAACTCAAAATTCTCTATCCACCCCGGGAGTACGAAAATGTATCAAGATTTGAAAAAGAAACTGTGGTGGAGCCGAATGAAGCGGCACGTTGCACAGTATGTGGCCGAGTGCGATCTATGTCAAAGAGTTAAGGCTGAGCATTTGAAGCCAGCTGGTACTCTAGATCCCCTGCCCATTCCCCAGTGGAAATGGGAAGAAGTTGGCATGGATTTTATCACCGCCTTCCTAGAACTAAAGCTGGATTTGATTCTATATGGGTAATTGTAGACCGTTTGACTAAAGTTGCTCACTTCATTCTGTCAAGACCATCTACCGTGGGACAAGTTAGCGAGCTTTACATTGCAAGAATTGTTTGTCTCCACGGTGTTCCAAAGGTGATAGTTTCGATAGAGGCCCTCAATTCACATCCTATTTCGGGAATGCTTACATAAGCGATGGGGACCGATCTATCTTTTAGCTCGCTTATCACCCGCAAACGGATGGACAAACTGAGAGGGTAAACCAAGTTTTGGAAGACCTTCTCCGGGCTTGCGTACTGTCCTACAGCGATAGTTGGGAAAAATGTTTACCGTTTGCGGAGTTCTCCTACAACAATAGTTTCCAATCAAGCATTCAAATGTCACCCTTCGAAGTATTGTATGGGAGAGATTGTAGAACACCTTTGAACTGGTCCGAAGCCGGGGAGAGGCCATTCTATGGCCCAACCTTGGTGGAAGATGCTGAAGAACAAGTTCGTGTCATTCGTGAACGACTTAGGACGGCTCAATCACGTCATAAGTCATATGCCGATCGTCGTCGTCGCGAGTTGAGTTTCGAAGTGGACGATCATGTTTATCTTAAAGTCTCTCCTATGAAAGGAGTTCGTCGTTTCCAAATCAAAGGTAAATTAGCACCTCGCTATATTGTACCTTTCCGTATTCTAGCTAAGTTGGGATCGGTGGCATACCAGTTGGAGTTGTCACCATCACTCTCAGACGTGCATAATGTCTTCCATGTCTCCCAACTCAAGAAATATCTTCGAGTCCCAACGGAAGCAACCGAGTTGGATAAACTCGACTTGCAACCCGATCTATCTTATCGAGAGAGCCCGATTCGTATCCTTGAGGAAACCGAGCGTAAGACTAGGAATCGTAACATCAAGTTCGTCAAGGTTCAATGGAGCAACCACACGGAGAATGAAGCAACTTGGGAACGTGAAGACCGGATGCGAGCGGCATATCCAGACCTCTTCTCTACCTGAAGTGCCTTCGTATCAAGAAAGGAAAGGTAAAACATAGCAATGTAAACAAAATTGTTCTTATAGTATAATTATAACATGTCAACACTATCTTTGAAGGAAATCAAGACAACGTAAATTATAACTTCTAATGAAAACTTTCTAATTCTTCTCCACCCAGATCTCGGGTCGAGATCTTTTGTAAGGGGGGGAGGTTTGTCACAGTCCCAACTAATTAAATTGGGTTAATATGTATTTCACTAACATGCCCCCTCCCCGCGGCTCCCCTCCTCCCTCGGCCTGCTCCCCCCTCCCCGTGCCTCCCCTCCTCCCCGTGCCTGCTCCCCATCCTCCCGCGCCGCCGCCTCCCGCCGCCGCCTCCCCGCGGCTCCCCTCCTCCCTCGGCCTGCTCCCCCTCCCGTGCCTCCTCCTCCCGTGCTCGCTCCCCATCCTCCCCGCGCCTCCCCTTCTTCTCGGCCGCCTCCTCCCGTGCCTCCCCTCCTCCCGCGCTTGCTCCTCCCGACGGCCGCCGCTCCTCCCAACACCGCCTCTCCTCCCGGCCAGCGCCACTCCCCGTTCTTGCTCTCCTCCCGGCCACCGCATCCTCCCGCGCCGCCTCCTGCCCGTGCCTCCCTTCTCCTGGCTAGCCCCTTCTCCCGCGCCGCCCCTTCCTCCGCGTCGCCGCCTCTTCCTCCCAAAGACCGACAAGGCCCCGTGTTTCGGTGAGTTTTTCTCGCATTGTTTCTTACCTTTGTTTCGATTTGGTGCATGTCTATGTGACGAGGTAGGCTCCTACCCTCCTCCCTGGCTAGCCCTTCCTCCCAGCGCCGCCGCCTTCCTTCCAGTGCCGCCCCTTCTTCCCAGCGCCGACAATGCCCTGCGTTTCTGGTGAGTTTTTCTGTACATTGTTTCTTACCCTTGTTTTTGATTTGGTGCATGTCCGCATGATGAGGTAGGCTAGCAATTTCTGATTGTGGTGTTGGATGTTGGTTGATGTAATTTTAGTTCAAATGCCCATATTTGTCATGTTCTGAGAATCTGTCATATGCCCATAGCAATTTACAGTTGTGGTGTTGGATGTTGGTTGACATAATTTTAGTTCAAATGCCCATATTTGTTATGTTCTGAGAATCTGTCATATGCTCATAGCAATTTACAGTTGTGGTGTTGGATGTTGGTTGACGTAATTTTAGTTCAAATGCCCATATTTGTCATGTTTTGAGAATCTGTCTTATGCCCATAGCAATTTACAGTTGTGGTGTTGCGAGCTTCACAAATCACAAGTCATCAAAAACTAGAACTTGCACACAAGGACTGCATATTTCTTTTTTGTTTGTATCTAGCTAGACCCAACAACTAGCTAAGGTCAAATGTGACTTGTTTTGTTATGCTTTTTATGGGGTTGGATGAGTTTGGTTGCATTGTTATGCACATTCATGAAGTTGGCTGATGAATTGTGCATGTGAACAGCCCATAACATTCTGTCATAAACCTTCAGTCGTTTAGTGCACAGTTATTCTAGAACTTCATATACCAATGCCTTCTTGCCATTGTACTGGCATTATAACATTCAGTTTGACCAATTTAACTCGATATAACTTGGGTTAAATTGGTCATACTTGGTTTCAGTACACCATATCCCAGTCTTCACCAGGAAATTTTGAATGAGAAGGTTACCGGGCTATCAATTATTTAAGACCCAATGCACCACCTAGGAAAACAAATTTAAAAAGTTTTGTTGTCCCATTGAACATGTACTCGTTCATTCCTACGTATTTACTGACTGACTATTCTTATAGTTTGTGAAATTTAGGTAATTTTTGAAATTTGATATTATATAGCAGCTATGGATAAGAGATGGATGGATCTGCCTAGGTACAACATAAGCTTACAATATAAATTTATTTTCTAGCACTATCTCACGTCCATTCTTACAACAAGTAATTAATTGTAGGCACACGTCTGAATATGTACAAGGGGTCGAAGAATTTGTACAGTATGCTTTTGCCCAATCGTCAAAAGCAAACACAATATTATGCCCTTGTAGGAAATGTGTGAATAGTTGCTGGAAAGAAGCTAACGTTGTCCGTGTGCATTTAATATGTGATGGGTTTTTAAAAGGGTACAATAGATGGATTTTTCATGGAGATGCATCATCATGTTCTGCACAGCAAAATGCGTATGCTGAGGTTCAAGTAGAGGACAATTTCAAGGAAGGTGATGAGATGTTTGATATGCTTCGCGATGTAGCGCATGGGTTAGATGGAATGGGGGATTTAGGTGAAAATAAGGATAGTTTTGAGGAGGATCCATGTGAAGATGTTGAAGATTTTTACCATTTAGTAGGTGATGCCAATCAAGAGCTCTATCCAGGGTGCAAAAGCTTCTCAAAGCTACGCTTTGTTGTCAAATTACTCCACACTAAATTTCTTGGAGGTTGGAGTGATAGAAGTTTTGATATGCTACTACAACTTCTTAAAGAAGCTTTTCCGAGGGTTCAACGCTACCTAAGAACTTTAATGAAGCTAAGAAAATTGTTAGATGCTTTGGACTCGGATATGTTAGTATTCATGCATGCAAGAACGATTGCGTACTATTTTGGAAGCAGTATGAAAAGACAGATTTCTGTCCGAAATGTCAGACTTCTCGTTGGAAAACAGAGAAAATGAATCTTGATGGGAAACGTGTGCACAAAGTTCCCAAAAAGGTTCTTCGTTATTTTCCAATAAAGAAGAGACTTCAAAAATTGTACATGTCTCCAAAGGCGCAAGTGATGCATGGTGGCACATTGAAGGGCGTACAAAGGATGGATTATTAAGGCATCCAGCAGATTCTCCAGTTTGGAAGGATTTTGATTGCAAACATCCAGAATTTGGTGCGGAGAGCCGCAATATCAGGCTCGCTTTAGCTACCGATGGCTTTAATCCATTTAGATCAATGAATTGTAGCTATAGCATTTGGCCTGTTATTCTTATTCCATTGAATCTACCTCCTTGGATATGTATGAAGCAACCAAATTTTATACTGTCCTTGTTAATTCCTGGCCGAAATTCACATGGGAAGGATATGGATGTTTATTTGCAACCACTAGTGGACGATTTGATATCAATGTTTGAGGAGGGTATTAGAACATACGATGCTTCCAGGATGAGTACTTCCAATTGCGTCTTGCCATCTTGTCAACTATTACGATTTCCCGTGCTTAGGATATGTGTCTGCATGTGTTACTTGAGGCAAACTAGCTTGTCCTCACTGCAACTCACATACTTGTTCTCTGCGTTTGAAGAATGGCAGCAAGTCTTGTTACATGGGTCATCGTAGGTTCTTAGATGCAAATCACAAATTTAGGTTAGATGTGACATCATTTGATGGTGCTACAGAGTTAAGGATAGCACCAAAGCCGCTAACTGGAGAAGAGGTTTTGGAACAAACACAAGATCTCCCTATAGATTTTGGGAAAGACCCAAACAAGAAAAAACCAAAGAGAAATCGTAAAGGTATGGGCAAAGCGAAAGAAATAATTTGGAATAGGAGATCTATTTGGTTTAAATTGCCATACTGGAAAGACTTGTTGCTTCCACATAATTTTGATGTGATGCACATTGAGAAGAATGTGTGTGACAACATAATTAATACACTTTTGGGTATCGATGGGAAATCTAAAGATAATTTGAATGCTCGCTTGGATCTCCAACTTCTAGATATACGAAGAGATCTTCATCCTATTGAAGTAGGAGATTCATTTTATTTGCCTCCTGCAGCTTACTCAATGAATTCTGAAGAGAAGAGATTGTTTTGTGAAATTTTGAAACAAGTTAGATTTCGAGATGGTTATGCATCTGATATACGTCACAACATACATGTTAAGGATAAAAGGATAATTGGACTAAAGAGCCATGACAACCACATCCTCTTGCAGCACTTACTTCCACTATCCGTACGAAAGACATTGCGAGATAGAGTAAGTGCAGCATTGATTCGTGTGAGCAACTTCTTCAAGCAAATTTATTCTCCTGTTATTCGTGTTAGTGATATGGAAAAGTTAGAGGTAGAAATTGCTGAGACATTAAGCATTCTTGAGACTATATTTCTACCATCCTTCTTTGATATTATGGTTCATCTAATGGTACATCTTCACCTTAAGCGAGGCTTGCTGGCCCAGTACATTACCGCAATATGTATCCAATTGAAAGGTGATCTTCAAAATCTAAATACTACTATCATATGATATTTAATCTATTTACAATCTGTTTTAGCTGTTGTCAATTATATGTAGGTTTTAATGAGGTTAAAGGGATATGTACGCACCAAGAGTCATCTGAGGGTCAATCGCAGAGAGCTATGTGTTTGATGAGAGTCTTACATTTTGCTCGTTATTTAGAAGGGTGTGAAAGTAGATTCAATCGAAAAGGCCGAAATGATGAAGCTGATCCTCAAGCTATATCTAGCACCATGCCATTCTTTACGCAACTTGGGTGAGATTTGGTGGCAAGTGTCTTGTGACCTTAGACTACAAAACATGGCTCCAAGCACATAGATATATCTTATTTAATTATGACCATATAGAGCCGTACCTAAGGTAAGTTATGCTAAATGTTTTATTACTATAGTTTTTTGTCAATCCACAGATGAAAATTAAAGTTTAACCATTGCAGAAAACATGTGGAGTACCTGTCCTCACTTGGTCACGAAAATAGAAGAGAAATCAGTCGTATTCATCATGAGAAGTTCCATGAATGGTTTAGGTTGCATGTGGCAGAGTTACTACTAAATGGTGATAAGGTTTGAAGAGATTCAAACATTATCTAATGAGCCTTTGATGGTTGCAACAAAGTACAATAGTTATACCATAAATGGACACAATTTCCACACAAAGTCCTATGATGAGGGTAGGTCTGTCCAATGCAGTGGAGTGGCTCTAGTTGCACAAACCTCATCCTTCTCAAGTGGAAATAATAATCCAATGGTAGGAAATAAGAATTATTATGGTGTTATTAACAAATCCTTGAATTGGACTATAAGCATAAAGGAAGTATTGTGCTTTTCAAATGTGACTGGGTAGACAATCGTGCACAAGATAAGTGGGTTAAGGTTGATAAATTTGGTATCACAGATGTGAACTTCAAGCATTTATTCAATACAGGTGCAAAGCTAAATGATGAACCTTTCATTTTGGCATCTCAAGCAACCCAAGTATACTATGTTGAAGATCCTATTGACAATAATTGGTGTGCTGTTATTCAGTCAAAGCCACGAGACTTCTATGATATGGCTGAAGTACAAAATGGAAATTTAGAGTATGAAAATGAACATGTAGTGACATACCCTGATATAGATGGTAATATAACCATTACTGTTGATGCTAGAGATGTGCCTCACATTAGGTCAGACATAGATGGAATAATTGTTGATGCAAATGATCAGCAGAAGTATGTCATCTTACCCTTTCATAAGCTACTATAATTACATCGCTTCCTTTATGAATAGTGCTAGTACTTTGCAATATAGAATAAGTTTACTAATGGAAATATCTTTTTTCAGCAGGGTGAAAAATGCCAAGCGTGGGAGGAAGCGATAGTGACGCCAGTGACCACAATGACTATGAAGAAGAAAGGATGGCAAGGGTTAGGAGAAACAATAAATTTCTGCAAGCTCTAATCGAGAACAAAAAGAAATTACAACTATCTCTCCCAACCGCGAGTGCTTATGGAGTGGAGAGCTCTTCACGACAACCTACAAGAAAGAGAAAGGTTATGCATTTCTTACTTGTGATTAAAATATGTGCATGGTAGTTTTTTAATATTGCATATTCTATGTGCTCAGAGACAATGAGTTCCACAAATGGTAAGCCAATAGAAGCAGAAACCGGACATCCAAACCTGCGGTCTAGGTCAACAAGAGTTGGTGGAACAAGTGACCTAGGAACACAAGGTTAAATTATAGAGCATGATGATGATAGAAATGATGACAATATGCATGATGAATGCATGCCTAATGACCAGATAGGAGAGGATGCTCTCTTACAAGAGAATGAAGGTACATATAATAGTAAGCTTCATGCTTAAAATATTCAAATTAATACTTTAGAGCTTATTCGTTGCTATTTATTTCTAATCTAGAAAATGGTTCAAATGATGGGCAAGCAAAGAAAAGAAATGGTAGGGGTGCACTAAAAGCACAACATTTGGTCTAGGGGAGATAAACCTCCAATCCAATTGGAGCTCAATGAGTATGGACAACCGGTTGGGGAAAATGCTAAAGAATTAGCTAACTTCATAGCTACAATTGTGAAATCTAAGGATATATCACTTGCACATAAGGATTGGAGGTTGGTTGAACCAGCACAGAAGTTGAAGTTGTGGAAAGACTTACAGGTAATATCTAAAATATGTCATCAGTGTATACTGCCAATTAACATGCTTCGTTTCTACAATTTTGGTTTGGGTTTAATTATACATCTCTTACGCAACTAGTTATTCTACGAGTTAGATGAAAGTGTCGAGATTGGGTTATGGGGACAGCGAAAGATATGGAAGGATTTCAAGGCGGATTTAAAGCGAAACATTTTGATGAGACAAAGACCGATAAGGAACTTCTTGTCGCTTGTGATAAAAGAGTTAATCAAAATGACCGAATTGGCTTATCAAACATTGGAGAAGTCCTTGGCCAAAGTAAGCCAAACATAAAAAAATAATACTTGTTATATTGGTATTTCTTTTTTATTTACCGCTTCCATTGTTATAGGCTCGTAGTGATGTAGGAAAAGCTAATCGTGCAAAGATGTCCGGGCTGCATACAAGTGGCAGCAAGAGTCATGCTCGTGTTGGACATGAAATGGTATAGAAATACCTTTCTTCTATAATATCTCAAATAAAACCTATGTTGTATGCTATTTTTTGATTGATGATGTATTTCCTATCGGTTTCCATGCAGTACAAGGATAATGGTGTGGCGCCTCGTAGAGATGAGTTGTTTATTAAAACACACACTCATAAAAATGGCCTTCCTTCACAAGCAGCAGCACCTAAAATTGTAAGTACATTATAAAATTTTGTACTTCAATCAGTCTCCTGTACATGCATCTTCAGTAATATCATGAATGGCCCCATGAATGGCCATTTGATATGCACAATAAAATCTACAGTGGGGAAGTGAAACTAGGCGTCCATGCTGTCCATGGAGATTACCAATGAGGAACTGGAGCTTGGCTTGAGCATTTTAGTTCATTTGTTCCCAAGGCTTGTTTTGTTGCCAGTGAGCATGATCCTATTTTGTGAACTATGACATATATGCTAGTTATTCTTGGTGCAATTTTCCTTAAATTTGCTTTTACTGGAGTTGGGCTTATAAATCAGTTGAATGTGTGTAATCATGCATGTCTTTTATGCAAGATATGTGCTTAGTGAAGGCAAAATGAACACCGAAAGTCTTCATCATCACTATCTCTACCTGCTAAACAATGTCCATAAGCCATAAAGAGTATTTCATAGAAAATAATTTCATTTAAGCCAATATGAAGTCTAAACAGATTGACTTAGCTGAAATATTCAAAAACAGTTAATGTTCCATATAGTAATACTTGATCCATATTTGCGAAAGCACTTGAGGACGCACCACGGATCATCCAGTGGGACAGAGAAAACTATAAAGCAAGGTGACCTCCAGTCACGCGTCTTTGGTCCTGATAGGAATGGGTATGTTCGTTCTGTAGGTAAGGGACCGACTCCAGGAGATTTGGAGATGCCTGGAAAGCTTAAGTATGGATCAACCAAGCTCCAAATGGCTGTTGAAGGGCGTCGACAAGCTGAATTAGACAAAGAATTCTTACTAGGGTGCATTGAAACAATGCAAGTAGATAGTGATAGAAAAATTGACGCCCTTAGTCAACAAGTGGCGGAGATGAAGGAATTGTTACTTACTAATTCTCATGTGGGACGACATGCACATATCAGTCCACGATATGCATCAAATTCACCTATACATGAGGTATAGGACAATACAATTTTTTGTAATTAATTACTTGGTATAGAAGAATGATGTCTGTTTACACTTTATTTTTATTGGCCTATAGGATCAGCATGTCGAAAGTCACAATGTTGAGGTGGAGTCTAATGCTGCAGAAAACATGTTGTATGAGGAGGTACATCTGCTCACAACAAAATAGATTTTTCACCATTGTCATACCGCAGTTCATATCTAATGTAATGTTTTCTCCTTTTGCACTTGTAGACATTGAATAGACGTGTAGTTCCTTCACAAAAAGGAAATGGAGGAGTAAGATTTCACATATATCACTATTTGTTGGTTTGCTCCTTACTATTTTGCTTGGACTTGAATTTACACATTCAATGATGACATGTTTCAGAGTGGAAAAGAAGTTGCCTTGTACTCTGTTATTGGACCACATGATATCCCTGTTGCAAAGGCTACTGTTATATCAACGGATCGGAGGACAGTAGTGGGTGGTACTCTGTTGGGTGTTGAATGTTGGGAAGTTGTCGTTAATCATGTGCTAAAAAGGGCTGCTCAATTGCCTCGTCCTTATGGGGATATGAGCGTCATGGCTGATGCTTATGGGAGATCTATTGCATGGCCACATCAGCATGTAAACATCCATCTATTGTATCCACCTTCAATTTGTTTCCTCAAGTAATGTACTTGTATTTATTTAAATCTGCAGATAAAAGAAGATCAGAAGTCAGTGGGATCATCACAACAAGCTGGACGAACACGAGGTAATTCTAGCAATTAAATTCTTGCATGGTGGGGGCCAATTACCAACATATATACTCTGTAAGCTAAGTATTGTGTGTATGTACAGCCCATTTCCATGAGCTTCTGGAAAGTAGTTTGGTACAAACTTGATGAGAATAGAAATCACAGTAATTCTGATAAAACAAAATAATGATGACAACGTCGCATGGATTCATGATAAAATGATATTTTCAGCTGATGACTAGAAAGAAGCAACCATGACTATCCCTTTGTAATGCTATCCTTTTTCATTACAAATAATAACACTCAAGAGTGTAGCTCTCATCTCAGCACCAACAGTAAAGGACTTCTACATGATCTTATGGTTGCTTCATCCTGAAATACTCAATCGGTCTTTCCCTCATGTCCACCGACCTCCAGCAGATAGTGCTCTGTATCCACAGCAGCCATGCACCCTGTATATACCGTGTTAGAAGTTTGCCACAGAAATTATATGCTCAACAAAAGACACTAAGGCCAATTCCGTATAACTGATTGTCAGCATGCACCATGCATAGATAGAATTCTTGCAATTGGGATAGAGCTTTTGGATCACACTTCTGAAATTACTAGTATGAGAAAAAAAATTGTACATAGTAGATGCATCTCATCTTCAGATAACTTTTTGTACACAAAAGGTATCAAATTATTTTTTATGTAGTATATATGAGATACTGCTCCCATTACACATGAAGAAGACAAATTTGCAAGATGCAGAATCTGCATTCAAGAAAGAAACAACATAGCAGTTCAAGTAAAAGTGAACAAAGTCACAGCTTCATGACTATTTCTTGGTGACATTTCATCAAATTAATCAAACAAAAGGTGATGCAAATAGGGAAGAAGCTACAAGCCTACTAGTATTATAGTCAGCCTTGACAAGATTCTGGCTCCAGGCCTTCTAGTTTCTCTAGCTACTTATCAAGATCAAAGATATACTACACTAGTATGCTTTGGGAACAACTTTATGTCTGTATATGTCTGTGTATTATAGTCTCATCTGGGTTTGTTTCATCTCTGTCCGGCCTCTAGCTAGTATATGTTTGTGTACTATAAATCTGAACAGAAGAGTCTACGTAATTAGTGAAGGCATGAGATACTTCTTATTGCTTTCTGGTTAAAAATAACATAGAGACGAAAGAGCACATATATTACACTGAATTCCACTTTACTAATATATGGTTTGTGGTTATTGACTTCCTAAATTTCTTTTCAGGTACAAAACATAATGGCTGTTGAAGTTATTGTTTGTTGATGGAGTGATCGTCCTTATTTTGCAAATGGTGATAGTACGATGATTTCATTGTCGACTTATTTTGCGTAGATGTTTTGTAAATACCAAGGATAGACTAGTATTGTGGTAGAAGGGGTTGGAGAATTTACATGTGCCAAGGATAGACTAGTATTGTTGACTTTTTTGTGTGGATGTTTTGTACATGCCAAGGAGACCGTGGCTATATTAGAATGCTCAGAATTATGAAATTGCGTGTGTATGGTGTACTGCACATTTATTGTTATGGTTATCAGAAATATCATATTTCAGGTTTATGTATTTTGCATCATCTGAATTTCCACTATGTGTTGCGTGCAGCTGTATTTTGTTGTTGATATGGCATTTTCTAAGTGGTACGATTGAGAAAACTGTATGTTTTCTAAATTATGGTCGAATGGCGTAAACTATTGAGAATAGATAATCTGCTCAGAATCATGCTAATGCTGTCGCGGACAATAGACAAGTCGGCAATACATCTAATTGCTGGGGAAAACAAACCATCAAGGGCAGTTAACTGCTGGAAATATAGCTAACTGCCGGGAAAACTAACTTATCTAGGGCACTTAACTGCCGGCGCAAATAGACAATCGAGGGCGATTAACTACCGGCAATACATCTAACTGCCGGGGAAAACCAACTTCTCTAAGGCATTTAACTGCCGACAAAAACCACAATCGAGGGCAGTTAACTGCCGGCAATACTTATAACTGCCGGGGAAACTCCCACTGCCGGAAAAAATCTAACTGCCGGCGAAAATAACACTGCCGGGGAAAATAAACTTTTCTAGGGCAGTTAACTGCCGGGAATACACATATCTGCCGGGAAATGTTTTTCCCGGCAGCACTTTACCGGGCAGGCCATAAGTGCCGGGAAAACGAATTGTCGGCAGATAAATTGCCTTTGAAAACGGTTTTTCCCGGCAGTTGCATTGCCCTTAATAGTGTGCCATGGTGTAGTGCCATCACAAACGGTTCCTTTGGAACCGTCTGTGTTGGGTCTGTCCGGAAGCGGCATTTGCACTGCCAGCCTATATTAAGAACCGTCTGTGATAACTAATTATCACAGAAGGTCTGTCAATAGAACCGTCTGTGATAACTTTCCTCTTACCTGTCTCTGTCGCTTGAATTTTCGGCGGCGGCAGTGTTGAAAATTTTCCTTCTATCTTCCCACTGTTACCGCTGCAGTCGAACAACAGAGGAAAAAAACGCTTGCTCCTTAGAATTCTTTTTTAATTTGGCCCCCGACGTCACATTAAGTGCAAAAATGGCCTTGTATATCGAAAATTTTAAATTTGACTTCCTTCCGCGAAATAACCGAATGCCAACATGTGTTACTTTCCGCGCTCGAGGAACGCGGAACCTTGATGCGGAACGCGGAACCTTGATGCGGAGTGCGGAAGCCAGAGACACAGCGCGGAACGTGGTGGGGCCAGGCTGCTTCTCGGCCAACCGAGCGCGGTAAGTAACTAGACCGCATTCCACTTGCGAGAAAAATAAAAAATTCATTGCTTTCACTTTCAAGCAACAGTAAACATGAATTAAAAACACTAAAAAATTCACATGCCGCGCTGAGCCTTTTCACGCCACAGAAATGGTGAATAAAAAAACAATAAAAAGTACGGTTTTCACTTTCAAACAAGAGTAAATATGAATAAAAAACAATTATAAAAACAGCATCCTGCCACTCCTTTCCGCTCTCAAATGGCGCGGAAGGTGCCGGACGTGTGTCCTTACCAAGGTTCCATATTCTCTGAGTGTGCGGAAAGTGACACTCTGCGCTCGAGGAGCACTGAAAGTGACACATGTTGGTTTTTGGTTATTCCGCATTTAGAAGGAGGCTAAATTTAAAATTTTGGGCTCCTTATGCCGTGGGACCCACTGGTCCTGCTGGACGTGACTTGCACGAAGCTGGAAAACTACACCTCCCTTGGTCGTAGCTTCCTTTCACGTGAGCTATCACCTCCAGGAAAACACAGCATCACCTCTGCCTTCTGAGTCTTCCTTTCTTCTCTGTTCACGTGAAGCCAAAACCACAGCACTCCGCTGCCTGACTTCTTCGAGAGAACGAACGAAAACAGAACAAAGAGCTCTCCGCTCCTCTTTTTTCTTTTCTTATTTCTTCTCAACTAAACTTCTATGACTTACATGGCGCTTATATACACACGCACGCACGCAATTCCCGTCTCTGTCGCTTGAATTTTCGGCGGCGGCAGCAGTAGCAGCAGATAAGAACGACGCGGCGGCAGCAGCAGCAGCAGATAAGAACGACGCGGCGGCAGCAGCAGCAGCAGATAAGAACGACCAAGAACTCGTGGGCGAGCATCGTCCCCGGTGCACTTTCCTCTCTTTCCCGTCTCTGTCGCAGTGTCGCTTGAATTTTCGGCGGCGGCAGCAGCAGATAAGAACGACCAACAAGGCAACAACTCGTGCCACACCAAACAGCCCAACCGTACTCTGTAACAAGTCTCACACCACCACCCAAACGAGCCAAGCTCGGCGCCACCATGTCCGCCTCCTCTCCTGCCGCCTACGACCGCGCAGCCGAGCTCCGCGCCCTGGACGCGACCTTGTCCGGCGTCCGCGGCCTCGTCGCGTCCGGCGTCACGCAGATCCCCCGCATCTTCCACGTCCCCGACCCCGAACCACAGTCTGACGGCCCCACCAGGTACCTCGTGCAAGAAACTTCGCCGTCCATCCCGGTGATCGACCTCGGCGGGGGAGACCACGAGGCGGTGGTCGCGGCCGTCCGTCGGGCCGCGGCGGAGTGGGGCTTCTTCCAGGTGACGGGCCACGGCGTGCCTGAGGAGGCGGCCTCCGCAGCGGTGGAGGCGGCCAGGGTGTTCCACGAGGCCGACGGCGGGGAGGGCAGCGACAAGGCGCGGCTCTACTCGCGGGAGCCGGCGAAAGCTGTGAAGTACAATTGCAACTTCGACCTGCACCAGTCGAAGGTGGCCAACTGGCGCGACACGCTTGAACTCCGCATGGAGCCCGACCCGCCGGCCCCTGGCGAGCTGCCGGAGAACTGCCGGTGAGCCTCCCACGCTGTAGTCCTAGTCTTGTACTAATATTGTACGTGTCGTCACTACTGAACTGGCGGTTTCTGGCCTGGTTTCCTTTCTTTTGCACAAGATATTCGCGACTGAATGAAGTAGATGAAAGAGCCCAGAAACTAAAAATATACCATCAGCTAGCACCACCATCAATTGTGATTTAGTGGTAGAACGGAAGAATTAAAAAAATGTAGGTAAGAAAAGTGTGCTAGTTTACAATTAAATTAAACAAGAGAACCGAACAAACCTACCGCATTTTTTTGTATGATTTTACACCGGGGTTGTTTGGTGGTAGATTTTCTAAATAGATTTTGTATAAAAAGAACTATGAAATCATTTTTTTTAAAAAAAAACATAGTTTAATCCGCGAAAGGCTTTGCTCAACATGTGGAATAATAAAAAGTAGGTCATTATAACACCCACATAACCAGATGGCACAACCACAATATAACATTGTAGATTAGTAAGCTAGGTCTATTCCATATCAGACTTGTAGTAGTATGGAAAGGTTTTACAATCTGCAGCTTGCAGACCGGTCCTTAATTGACTAGACGACTTCCAAAGTAACCCCTGGGCCTCGACCATTCACTGAGAGGAGCTCGTGAATAAACTTGCACCCACCAACTATCTATTTCGCCAAATTCTAAACCAGTTTTCAATTTTATTTCATTTTTCAAATCATTTGTGAATTTTTATGGCATAATAATGACATAGACTCATTTTAAATCCATAGTTGTATCTTTGGCTAAAATTCCCCAAAATTGAATATTTTTTATTTAAGCATGACGAGGCATATATTTTTTTTTTCAAAAGTGTTCTAGTTCATACTATTGTACAAAATAGATTTTCATCAAAGGTGTCAAGGTATGTTTAATTCAATGTCAAAATTGGCTATACAATGTAATTGGGAATATCTATAAATTTTAAAAAGAAATTTAAATTAACTTGAATATAAGTAAGCATGCAATAATAATTTAAAACAAAACTTAAATATTTTAAAATGTTGGGATCAAATATAATCAAAGGATGTAACTTGTCTTTCATAATTAATTGTTGTTCTGAAACAACGTCGAAATCTGATGCTTCGAAGTTGCCGAAATCTATACGCCAAAATAAGCCAAATTCAAACAAAATTCAAATAAAATTCAAATAAACTCTAGATTAAATATTTTTGGTTCTGGGAGATATATATTGAATTGATAAAGTTGAATCACTTGAATCGGAGCTCGAACGAAGGAGAACAGGCTCTCGGAAGATTGAATTTCACATAAAATGATAGAATTTGGATCTTCCGAATTTATGGAATTGTTTTTCTTATGGAAAAACAATTATTACATCAGCATGATGTCAACAAGAGGGAAAATGAATTTTGGCCGAATATATTTTCTTAATGAAAATCGAATTGGGCCACTGACATGTGGGCCCTGGTCTACAGATTGGGTCCACGAAATGGGCCTTAGTCCATGGTGGATCGGGCGCGTGGGTTACAGGGCTATGCTATGTTAGGGTGACATGTAGGCATGCCACGTGGATGGGGTGAATGAGGTGGCGATGGTGTGGCACACACATGGCATGCGACGTCACCACGACAACAGCGGTGGGCACGGGAACCAATGGTTCTGACGAACGGCGGCGGTCGGCAAGGTGCTCATCGGAGAGAGGGGGTCACAGGGAGAACAGTGCTCACCTTGGCGGTGGCTAGGTGCGTGGGGCTCACTGGTGGCGAGGGCGGCGACGGCGACGCGCTTCAGGCTCATGGCGGCAGCGATGTTTCAGCGTCGTTCCGGCGAGGTGGGTGCGAGCACAAGGTACAACATGAAGCCATGAAGCCGGGGGTGGGGGCAATGGTGGCAGGGAGTCGTCAGTGGTGGTGCTAATGGCCGAAGAGAGGCTTGCGGCTAGCGGGGGAAACTCCGTTTGTGGCGAGGATAAAGGGAGAGAGGAGGGGAGAATTTGTGGGTGACATGAGGAGAAGAAGGGGCTCCCGGGGCTCTCTTTTATAGGGGCGGAGGGACACCGGAGGAGGAGATCATGCGCGACGGTGTCTCACCAGCTCGGGCAGCGGTGTATTTGTGATTTAAGGCAGGTAATGGCGAGGGAAATGGCAAGAGTGAAGGCGGTGGCGAGCGAGGGTTTCATTTTGCCTTGAATGCACGAAAATACGGAAGAAAACGGGTGGCTTTAAGAGCTCACGGGCGCACCAGAATGGTGGCATTTAAGGAGGCAGGAGAGCAGGCCGGGTGCGGGAGAATGGGCCAAGTGGGCCGGGAAGAAAAGAGAGAAAAGGGAAAGAAAAAGGGAGGGCCTGGTCCAGAAAAAAGTGAAGATGGGCCAAGGGAAAAGGAATTCGACCCAAAAGCGAAATCTGGATTTTAATCGATTTTTGAATTTGAGAAAATACAACAATTCAAATAGGCTTTTAGAAAATAGCAAATAGAATTCAAAAATTCTAGCAAATTCACCGAAATTCCAAGAATGGTTTTGAACTTAATAAAATTATTTCCAACTTAAAGTTGGATTTTAATTTTGCACATAAATTATTTTTAATTTCTGGAAAATTGAAAAAAAACCTTTTTAAAATCTAAAAAATACAAGAAATGAAGTAAAATTTCCTTTTCAATTTAAATCCAAGAAAAACCAAGAAAACTTAATAAATTTTCTTTCCGATTTTTAAAATCTAGGAAATTTAGGAAAACCAAGAAAACTCTTTTAAAACTAAAAAAATCCAATAAAATAATAACTTTGTTAATTTTATTTTTGGTAAGAGAACTTTGGAATGTTATAAACTGACCCCTTAAAAGGAATCTGGTCTCCAAGGTTCGAAGAGGCTAGAAAGAAAGTTGGGAATATTGGGTCTTCATGTGGAATTGTTGTCGTACGTACACTACTCCAGATATGCACTTCCAGAGCAATGAGTGTTCACCATCTGCTAGTTACCCCAAAGGGTTAGGGAAGGTGAAAAAGGTTAGAGGAGAGACAAAGAAGAAGAACTAAGGGGATAGAGCAAAACAACACTCCCAAATGAAACAACCAACTCAAAAGCTTTTTAGAAAAACTTTAATCGTTCTACTTGATTGATACTCGTAAGCTGGTGAAACGACTCGATACACAGAATGAGTCTTGGCAAACTTAGACTATATGGCTTGGCTAACACCGCATCTTCTACTCATGGTCTTTAATGAATCTTCCATGTTGTTTTTGAATGGTAGAGATGACTTGACGACTTTACGATGTTGTCTTGATAGCTTTATGTCTTGTGGTCTTGAACGTAATAGAGAGAATCGTGTTGAACATCGATAGAAATTTTCAAGGGAAAGAGGATCCATTTATCATTATAAAATGGTGTAGGAAGTAGAGGGTAAGAAAGAATACCATGAAGAAGGTAAGGATAGAAAGATGACCAAAGATAAAGAGAGAATAATTTATTTTTCTTGTTATGTAAAATAAGTTTTGAAGTTTTTCAACTAATGACCATTCTAACTAGGTCACGACCTACAGTCGACATGGCTCTGATACCAAATCTAGTTCATACTATTGCATAAACTAGATTTTCATCTAAGGTGTTAAGGTATGTTTAATTCAATGTCAAAATTTGTTATACAATGGAATTGGGAATATCTATAAATTTAAAATATGAATTTAAATTAACTTGAATATAAATAAGCATGCAATAATAATTTAAAATAATGGGATCAAACATGGTCAAAGGATGTAACTTGCCATGGTCAATTAATTATTGTTCTGAAACGGCGTCGAAATATCACTCTCCGAAGTCATCGAAATCTATATGTGAAAATAAATCAAATTCAAACAAAATTGAAAAAAAAATCCAAATTAAACAATTTTGGTTTTCAAAGATAGATATTGAATTTAGAAATTTGAATCATGTTGGACTTTGGGCTTTGAATACCCGAAACCCTCATGTGTGTACCGTACTATTCTCATGATCAGTGGCTAGTACACACATCCACAACATTGATAATCACATCCATACATTATTACTTACAAAATTGAGCAAATATGGTACATAACTTAAGTGATTATAATATTTACATCACAAGGGCCGACCGGCCAAATAAAAGCTTGAGTATCAGAAGTAGAAATTATAATAGCAGAAGCAAAATATGTAATAAGTCCAAAATTCCAATAGCATGCCCATCCAAACCCTTGGGAAACCGACTAGAGACAAGTCCTAGAAAGACCCATCACCGAACCCACTGATTCCGGGAGTGAAGAAAGTGTCATCCGGTGTAAGCTCGTCCTCATACTCTAAACAATAATTTAAGCAAGATTGAGTACATTGCGTAATCAGCAAGACTTGTAGTGTATCGCAAAATTTGTATACATGCAAAGATTATCAAAGAATATGGCTCTATGCTGCAAGTTGTTGTCAGCATTAAGAAAATTTTATTTGCAATATCGATATGTAGTACTTTGCAATGGAAATTTAGAGAGCAATTAATTAGACAAAATACAACAAGTAAGTAATTGAATAAGTAACAACTCGCAACCCTCCTCGACTGTGAGCAACATCTTGTTTTCAGCCATAAACATGGCACTCAACTCAAATATAAACCAACAAACCATTTCCCACAGTTTCCAACAAAACTATTTTTTATGAAACCAAGACTATCCCAATGGACATGTCGGGACCGGATTTCTGAATCCGAACCCTCTGTGTATTTCTACACCAGTTCCAGATCAATAGCTAGTGCACACAGTGGAAACAGCATCGATAACAAGTTCAAATCACGATTGACATAAAAGTAATAACAAAGTACCAACCTTAAGGCCACTTCTTACAAAAGAGGTCAAATGACCTTGAGTTTTACAGCAGTGGAAACAGCAAATGATAAACTCTGAGTGGTGACCCATCAAATTTCCCACCAACATTCGATTGAAGAGCGTGGCCTAGTACTCCTAATGCCCTTCATCAAAGCCACATGCGAAGTAGTCGTAGTCGTCCTCGGCATCATTGAAGACTTTTGAGATTTGTTTTGAGTGTAGCATGTGAGTACATAAAGTAGTCCACGAGTCTTGGGGAAAATACATATCCATAGCTTTAACAATTGGGCCTATAGGGTTGCTTTGCACAAAGCAATATTTTATGTTCAAACATTTTACATAAAGCACATTAGACAAACATAGTTTCAATAAGTAAATAAATAAATTGATACACTAGTGAAGGTTCTAGCTGCCTGTCACTAGCATCGAGGCTCTAGCCACCAAAGTTTTGAGAATGATAGGGCTCTAGCTTCTCAACTGGCTCTACCTACCAGAAACACTACACGAGAATCCCAACTACTTGCAGGTTCCCAAAATTTACTCTTTTGAAATCAAAACCAAAATCTACCTTCTGAAAACACACCATGCCCGTCTTTACCATTGGCATAGCTATTCGAATAGTTTTACACTCTATAGAGATTGTACTACTTGACCCACACGAGATAATTGACTTATAATATTGTCCATGACACGCTTCCTTAGGCATGCGACTAAGCGATTATCATAGGACTTTTACAATACATCATCGTAACATGGCCCTGCTTGACGAGTTAACCCCAAGTCATGCACATCATTTATCATTGATCCAAAGCTCACCATTGTGGGGAATAACCTACTCGGACTTGAACGTCAATTACCAATGCCTAGCACAAGCCCCGACAGACATGTACGTCATTTACCATTGTCTGCACGACCCAAAATATGGAAGTACATTTACGATATTCTATTCATCTCAAGATATGGAAGTACATTTACCATAATCAAGAGAACACCTATCAACTACAGCATGTGGGCTTCGATAAATTATTCAGTCAGGTCCTTCCCATTTAGGACATGTGGTTGTACGGTATTGCTCGGTTTGGATTGTCACAAGTGTCAGTCCTTAATATGACTTGGGCGGAACTTAACACAGTACAAGTTCTCGTGCTCTAGCTGTACCTACCTGATCTTACCATTTGCCCAAGTCTAAACAGGTTTTCAGCATTTTATTTTATTTTATAAATCAATGGCAATACCTATTGTCATACATTTCTCAAACTGATTTGCAAAAAAAGTAATAATAGTTTCCTCCCAATAGGAGATCAAGACCTAAAAGCATGTCTAAACAACTCTATCATTTTAACCCTTCCATAATGTTGTAATCAATATTGCCGAGTTACTATGCTAGGGTTACAACCGTATAGGATAACAATTATCAAAGGAAGATATTAACAAAATTAGGTTTAACTAACAACCTATAATTTGAACTCATCGATTTATGTGAAATAGCAATGCATAATACTTTAGAAATGAAAACAATATTTAAAAATCATAGGTACAGAATTTTCAAAGGAGACTCGCCTTCACCGAAGGTTTAGGTCACTGCGTCCGGTTGATCCAAAGTGGCTTTGGCGGCGGCGGACTCTACACGCGCGAATCGAGACAAATAAATAACAAAAAATAAACTAAAATCCCAAAATCATAAAATTAGTATCAATAGAGAGATTAAGAATTTAGATGAATTTAGGAATAAGAACCGATATAATCGGAGTTTGTATGAAGGAGAACGAACACCCAAAAGTTTATCAAACAAGGAAATTCTAGCAAAAAGAGAAGGAGGGGAATATTCCCTAGAATCTTCTTTTTCAGGAATTAAGGGTTAAAAGAGAGGCTTACAGCTGGGGCCCACATGCTTGTGAGAGAAAGAGAGAAAGAGAGAAGGAATAACAGGTGGGCCATGAGTATCATTGACTCAATGTGAACATCACAGAGAGCTCACAAAAAAGAAGAAAATAGAGCAGGGAAGGTGACGCTCGGGGCGATGATGGCCGGCGACAGATGGCAGTGCGGTGGTGCCAAGTGACTGGAAAAATGTGTCACTAGGACCCCGTGGAGACGATAGGTGGTGGCGACATAGCCAACAACACATGTTAGTGGTGGCAGCAGTGGCAACGGCGCCACAGGCACGCGGCGGGGAAAGTGGCGTGCACAAGGGCAAGCCGACAGCCCAGGGAACACGCGAGGATAGTCGGGGGAGCCGAAGGTGGCCCGAGTAGGCGAGGTGATGACGCCGGTGTCGGGGAAGAAGGTGGCGACGACGGTGGCGGCGGTGCACCACAACGACGATGCTACCAAATCGGGGTGAGGCATGGGTGCAGAATCACTAGGAGCACAAGATGACACACAAGGCTAGGCAAAGGGCTCACCGGAGAGGGAGATTGGGCAAGGGAGGTGCGGCGGCTGGCAATGTAGAAGTTGAAGAAATCTGGCAATGTGTTGCGGCAATCACAAAATTTAGTGAGGGGAAATACTCATGGCACTCAGGAACACGATGCAACACAGTTCGGGGTTTGAAACTCTCAATGGAGCGATGGGAATAATGAGAAGGGGGTGGCAGCCGGCGCTCGGGGAGAAGGAGATTGTGGCGGCTACGACGCTCTAGGGATGAGAGGGAGTTTGAGGGGGAGGGAAGTGGTATATGAGGTGCTGGGTGTGCCCCTTTTATAGACTAAGTTGAGGTGGAGGAGCGTATGGGCGCCTGGAGTAGTGGCGTGGGTGCGTGATGTGATGGGATAGACACGCGGCGTGACGAGCGGGGCACGCACGGGCGCAGGATAGGGCTCGGGCAGCGCGGTAGCTAGGGCATGGGCACGCACGGCGCTGGACAGGGTGCAGGTAGTACTGCGGCCAGGGCATGGGTGAGCACATCACTGTCGGGACAGGCAATAAGAAGCAGGGTGTGGGACCCTGAAATTGAAATCATTTCAAGTCAAGAGATTACACCAAAGGCATAGCTCTTAACAGGGAACGAGCCCAATTTCATGTTCCCAGATATGTGTCTCGCATTAGCTCCCAAGATCAATGACTAATGAGCACATATCCAGAATAACATTGTACATAGTCATACACAAGTCTTATATTATTGAGAGTAATTTACAAGACTAGTTTTTAAGTACATAAGTATACATGTGACCACCAGTCAACTAAAAACAAAAGTACACAGCGGAAACAAATATAAACACCAAAAGATACCACCAAGTATGCCCAACACCCGAAGGCAACTGACTTGAGGTAGAAACAGCATCATTAGTTAGCGTCGCCATAATCAGCGCTAACGGATGGATCGTAAGCATAATCGTCCTCACCTGCAACAAGTGGTTAATCTGTTTGAGTACAAAAGGTACTCGCAAGTCTTACACAAACTAATAAAAGAAAGTGTATGATAGAGCCTATCCAAAGGATATGGGAATATACATGTCATTGGCTGGCCAAAGCATGGTAATAGTGGCTTAAGTTTTGCATAAAAGCAACAAGTTTTATTCCTACACATTCTAGTTTACAAAAGCCATTTAGTAACCAAAATTTTTGGACAAAATAATACACGTAACATTCAAATACATGTAGAATAAACCAAGTCAAAGTGGCTGCCCACTTTGATAATCTAACACGCATGAACAACCATTCATGCCGATACCAAGTTATAGCCATGTCAAATTTTAGTTTGAAATCTAAGAAATGCTGTCTCGAACCCAAGTGATCTTTCGTAACCGTGGACATGTCTATTCGAATAGTTTTAACCCTGTAGGGGTGTACATCTTTACCCACAAGACTTGATCAGCCTGTAAGCCACCGGATAATAGCACACTTCCTTTGGTATGTCGGCCGGGGAAATCAAGACTCAGTATTTTTCAGCAAGAACATCTTATTGAGTTGAAAACACCCATACGAGACAAATCCCTCTTAGTACAAGTTTCTGATAGAACCTGCTAAGCGGGGCACGCAAGTTGTGCTAGGAGTGCCGATCTAATTGACAGAAATAATAACTACGCTCACTTGCACATATTAAATTGCAATCAAAGCCCTACAAACACATGATCACACACATGATGTCCTCACACCACCTGTGTTCCAACTCAATAAAATTTTCCCCTTACTTAACCAAGCGGTGCTCATATACATCCGCGTTTGGAAGTACGAGTGGTACTTGGATTAACAAAGGCACAAAGTTTGGTCCTTGGTGATCCGAACAAGACTACCACATACACAATTCTCGTGCACGAAGGCACCCTCACTAGCATCCACTTGTCCAGGTCGAAAACATGGTTAAATTTGTGAATCTTACACTTAACAATCAGATCCAAGATCTGAAACAAAGTAAAATGACGACTTGTTCAGTGTTTCCCACAGTTGACGAGATAACCCCGTCAACCGACTACCGCATCTAATGACCTGCATGGCTAAGCATTTATATAAAGACCATATATTCCATCACATGACTTCTATCTTAAGCATAAGTGTATGAAATGATTAAGGGTAAACCACAATGATTAGGATATAACTAACTAAACTAACAAATTATTGATACCCCAAAATAGCATGCACGCAATTATCATTGCATTTCAAAATACTAAAGTACCAAAACTGAGATCAAAATGATGCAAGAGGATGCTTGCCTTGATGATATTCCACTTGTTCAATATCAGGAGTCTCAGAAATATAATCACTCGCGTCGGGCAGTTTGGAATCTAGAAATAGTGATAACAAATGAACACCTAGAAAAATATCCAAAAGGCCAAAATGCTAAAAAAATGCATGGTAAATTCACAATAGGGAGATTCTGATTTTAAATGAATTTCGGCGAAAAGTTTAGTTTATTTGGAGTTCATTTGAATTTTCTATGAATTTTATAAGGTTAAAATCCTTAAGGTACAATCAATTTAATTATCAAATTTTTCTGTAATAGAGACACAGTTCAAATCTATTCCATATTAAAGTTCAGTAAAAATGAAAATTAGCAAAATTGATTTCATTCGATTTAGAGCTATTATGAATTACTTATGAAATTTAGAAGTTTAAATCATTTTTTACCTCAGAAATAATTCAATTCAGGACTTTAAAATGTATTGAATACTTTTTATACCCGGCTGAATCTAGCCACAGCCACTTACAGGTGGGACCCAAGGTCAAAGGTGACTCGGTCAGTTTGACCCAGCTCCAGCCGAAGCGTATTTTGTGAAATACGTCTTCTAATTATAAAGATGTACTTTCTGTTCTAAATGTAAACGAAATGCGCTTTCCCCCAAAAGAATGCACACTTCTCAATTTTACTCAATCTCTTAACCAGGCACTTGGGTCCACCCATCAGTGTCCCGATGCAAAAACCAGGGTTAAAACACCCGGATTTCTGTTCTCAGGCCCACGTGTAAGCGGAACGTTAAGAGACATCATTAAATATCTAATCAGTACTTAACCTAATCTGATCGTTTTTAATTCTAATCATTGTTCTATAGCTTTGGTCGAAAATCCGACAACGGAGCTCAATGCTCTCGTGCGCTTGCTCGCCGGCCAACCAGCGCGGCGGTCGACGACGGCGTGATATAAGGGTAGAAATGGATTGCCAATAGTCATGTGGTCCTATAGGTGACCGGAACTTGACCGGCAGTGAGCTCAAGCGGCGGTGTGATGTGGAGGTGTGGCGGTGAGCTTACGGCGAAAGCAGCTATGTCAACTCAGCTATGCTTCGAGCAAATTGATGCATGCTTAAGCATCTATGGAGCATAGAGGACCTACCGGTGGGTGATAGACGGTCGGAGATGCATGGAGGAGCTCCGACGACTGTTGACCGACGGCGGCAAAGAGAAAATCCAAGTGGATATGTTAGTCTAGACAAAATGAACACAAATGAATGATTGGAAAGACTAAAGTAGACGTAGGAGATGCTTTCACCGAAAGGAATTGACAAATGACTCACCAGATCGGAGATGAGAACGAAAAGGGTATTTTCAGTCGTACTTAAGAGAAAACCAAATTCATGACGATCCTATGGAGGAATTATGAAATTGTTTGAGGGAAAATGCTCCTTATAGTTTAGAACATGATATGACACACCAAGAAGTGGAAGGAACTAATGGATGTCAAGATGACACGACGGCGGCGCTTGGAACGTGCTCTAGACAAGCCAAAAGACATCCTTTGTTCCCAAAGCTACAAGCAATGCCAAGATCTCAAATTAGCAGGATGAATATGGCATGAAGATAGAAGAACAAGGGCACAAGAATGAGAGGATACGCCTGAGAGACGAGGGAGAATGATCGGTTATGTCTACTCGGCCGAGAGTGAAACAAAGAGGTTTTGATGGCCTTTCTTGCCAGAGGAAACGATGACGACCGCGCATGGTAGCACTAGACTAAGCAACATCATCAATGTGATGCCAAGTGGCGATGCATGCACCAAAACATGTGGACACGATGCCACCTCGCTCTCGGCCGTGTGAGAGCTGGCACAACGCTTGAATGGCGCGGAGAAGACGAGGGAGGAGAGATCGACTAGTGGGCCCGAGCTGTCAGTGGAAGCAGCAAATTGGCATAGTCGGCTTAGGCGTGGGCGAGTGGGCTTCTTCCAGCCAGTCAATTGGCACGGATCGCTACAGATCCAAGGTGGTTCGGCCGAGTCCGAAAGTAAACCAATTTAAATTCCAATTTCAAAAGTTTGGCCAGTGAGTAAAAATTAGCAAATAAATTCATAAAAATCTAAAAAATTTTAGAGATGCTGTTGAGATGATTAGTAACTCATATAAATTTTATAAACATACTGTTCATGACTTATTTACTCATTTTAAATTCTTTTTTAGAAGATGTTTAAGGGTGATTCATGGATTTTTCTCAAGGTTAAGTTAAACTCTAAAAATTTATTAAAAATCATATTAATTTATGATAATTATTCTATTATTTTATTAAATTATTTTACAGAGATGTTTGCAAACATTATTTTCAGCTTTCTTTTTGGATTTGCCTTTTAAGTTATAGGGTTTCTTTTTATTTAAATTTTTCCAATGCAAACATTTGTGAAATGCTCAAAAAATGACATGCATGCTCATGAAATGCATCTAAAATCCACTAAATGAATTTGAGGCTATGACACAGAGGCAGAGGAAGAAAGGAAAAGGAAGAAGAAAGAAAGAAAAACAAAAAAAGGAAGGGGAGGAAAAAGAAAAAGGAAATTAAAGAAAGGACAGGAAAATTCAAAATTTGAATTTTGAATTTGGGAATTTGGCGAAGGATTTTGAATTGAGATGATAGAACTTGGATTTGACTTTCGGATTTGGAATTTAAATAATGCAAAAAAACTCCAAAAGAAATTCAACACTTTGAATTTATTAATTTGAAATAAATTTTTGAAAAAGGGTCAAAATTTGGGATGTTACAAATCTACCCCCCTTAGAAGGAAGCTCAACCCCGAGATTTAGATGGATAGCAGACTTTGCTCACTCTACCTAGCAGCTTTCGCTTTTGAGTGAGACAAAACCGAAACGAAAGATGAACTGACTAGAACTTACCTCGTGCGATGTGATGAGCTGATTCAGCTTGCTCTGTTGTAACATGATTCAGTCGTCCCCTTGAAGTTGGCACTGAATTATGGATGGCTTGACTTGTAGTCTGAGGTGCTCCTCGTCCCAATCCTGGCGTAGGGATCTTGGCTGGTGTAGCTTCCAAGTTGAAAGGAACTGGAGTCATAGCTCGACATTTCTGTGGGCAATTGCTGGCAAAATTCCCTATCTCATGGCAATGAAACCATTGGATTCCTACTGTTGTTGTCCTATTCTGCTATGGTTGAACACCAGTATTGTTTCCAAATCCCTACACGACTGGACAAGGTCCTGACATTGGAGTCCTGGGTGCATTGTCTGCTGGCAACATGTTGTAGTATGGCGGGTTCATGCGGGACTTGGAACTGCTGGCTCCATGTTGCACCTGAAAAACCACATCTTTCTATTTCGGGACTCGTACAGCTAACGTTGAGCATCCTCTTGCACAAGAGCCTTGTTGACCATCTGCTGGAAATTGGGGTAGTCATTTGACACCAATTGCACTTTGAGGTTGGTGTTAAGTCCTTCCATGAAGTGCCAGATCTTAGCTCCTTCGGTCATAACATCTTCTGGTGCATACCTAGACAGTTGTGTGAACCTGTTGAGATATTCTGACACACTGAGCTTGCCCTGTTGTAGCTTGTGGAACTCCCTCTTCTTCATCTCCATCATTCCCAAAGGAATGTGAGCCATGCAGAAAGCAGCAGAAAACTCATGCTAAGTAATTTACTGGACGTTCTGGTGAGCTGCGCAAAAAATTTCCCACCAAGTTCCTACAGTTCCTTTGAGTTGGTGAGCAGCATAAAGGACTTTCTCTTGGTCATTGTACTGAGCCAATACCAGCTTCTTCTCTAAATCCTTTAACTAGTTTCTATAGGATCAACTGATCTGGTGAAAGTTGGCAGCCTGGTTCTCATGAATTCTCCTAGTCTGGACAAAGGAGGAAAACTGGGGCAGGAGCTGGTGCAGGCTGATTAACTTGATTCTGAGCAAGCGCCTGAAGTAGTTGCCATTGCCGTTGCATGGTCATCATCTGCTCCATGTTCATTTGGGGCTGACCAGGAGATGGTGGAGATAAGGGTTCTTCTTCTTCGAAGAGTTGTTCCAGTTGCACTTGAGGTTCTTGCTGAAAAACTGGCTCCTCAGGAAGTGGCTTACCATGGCCTCTTCCATGACCACAGCCTCATATGGCTGCACATCCTCCTCTGCGAGCTCCTCTACGGGCTCCTCTATGACCTCTCCCACATCCTTTTCCAAGGTTTTCCATCTAAGCGGACCAAGGATAGCAGGGAAAGAGAGGTAAAAGCAAGGACGAGGAAACAAGGAAGCTTGTAACAACCCATAAGATCCAAATACTTTACGAAAATCGAATTACTTTTTGCAACTAAAAATAACCCAAAGAAAATCGTCTACTCGATTGAAACTCTTAAGCTGGTGAAATGACTCAGAACACAGAATGAGCCTTGGCAACTTAGACTATATTGCTTGCCTGACGTCGCATCTTCTGCTCACAGTCTTCGATGCATCTTTCCTGTTGTTCTTGGAGGGTAGAGATGACCGACAACTTTACGATGCTCTTTTGATGGCTCCATTTCTTGCGGTCTTGAACGTAATGGTAAAAAATCGTGTTGACCATCTATAGAAGATTTCAAGGGAAAGAGGATCCATTTAACACTGTAAAACGGTGAATGAAGAACTGGGTAAGAAAGAATTATGCGAAGAAGGTAAGGAGAGAAAGAAGATAAAAGATGAGGATAGCATAATATTTTTTTTTATAAAATATGTTTTGAAGTTTTTCTTCTACCAACCATCTTAACTAGGTCATTCCTATAGTCGACTCGGCTCTGATACAAATTCTGTTGGGATCGGATTTCTGAATCCGAACCCTTTGTGTATTTCTGCACTAGTCTCAGATTAGTAGCTAGTGCACATAGTGGAAACATTGTTGATAACAACTTCGAATCACGGTTGACATAAAAGTAATAACAAAGTACCGGCCTTAAGGTCACTTCTTACAAAACAGGTCAAAAGACCTGGAGTCTTACAGTAGCAGAAACAACAAATGGTAAACTCTGAGTGGTGACCCATCAAATTACCGACCAACATTCGACTGGGGAGCGTGGCCTAGTACTCAGGATGCCCTTCATCAAAGCCACATGCGAAGTAGTCGTAGTCATCCTCGGCATCATTGAATACTTCTGAGATTTGTTTTGAGTGTAGCATGTGAGTACATAAAATACTCAACGAGTCTTGGGAAAAATGCATAAGCATAGCTTAAACAATTGGCCTTATAGGGTTCCTTTGCACAAAGCAATATTTTATCAGGGGCGGGCCCAATAAGGGTCATGGGTGTTCACGTGAACACCCATTTTTTTTCAAAATACTTTGTATTTAGTAGATATATTATGTATATACATTGATAATTAGACCAAATACTTCACATTTATACCCAATAGATTTCAACCCACTCCCACACCTCTCTCCAATTTGTCTCAATCAGTGCGGCTCAACCCACCAATCCAATAGTTTTTAGCCCATTCGGAAACCCCCCTCCCCCTCAAACCAAGTCATAACCTCTCACTCTAAGGCCATTAGGTAGCGCTAATGCACGAGCCCACGAGGCAATGTGATTTGGTGCCAAGCGAGAAGACAAGGGCGAGCTCCAGGCTCTGGCTTGACCTTGGCGGCAACGCGTTGGATAGAAGGTAGGAGCAAGGTAGCAAGCGCCAAGAAAATAAGCATCGAGTGGGACCTAGCTGGGCTGCTGGGGACGGTGAGGTAGGCCGCACACATCGATAGCAGCACATGTGTATCCCTATTCCTCGGTCACAAATCCTAATTTCCCAATTCAATAATTTTTTCATAATTATTTTGTAATTTCTCTAAATTCTTTGTGGTGTTATCTCTAATACGGATAATTTGTACATTCTTATTTCCTATTGTGAACCATTAATTTTTTCATTAAACAATATTTTATTAACTCTGAACACCCATCCGATAAATCCTGGGTCCGCCTCTATATTTTTTGTTTAAACATTTTACATAAAGCGCATTTGATAAACGTAGTTTCAATAAGTAAATAAATAAATTGATACACTAGTGAAGGTTCTTGCTACTTGTCACTAGCATCGAGGCTCTAGCCACCAAAGTTTTTAGAATGATAGGGCTCTAGCTACCCAACTGGCTCTAGCTACCAGAAACACTACCCAAGAGTCCCAACACCTCCCGGGTTCCTAGAATTTACTCTTTTGAAATCAAAGCCAAAATCTACTATGTGAAAACGCACCTTGCCTACCCTTGACCATGTGCACGGCTATTCGAATAGTTTTACACTCTACACAGGTTGTACAACCTGACCCACATGAGATAATCGACTTATAATGTCAATCATGACATGCTTCCTTAGGCGTGCGACTAAGCGATTATCACAGGACTTTTACAATAGTTCATCCTAACATTAGCATGCCCGATGAGCTTAACCCCAAGTCATGGACGTCATTTACCATTGACTCGGAGCTCACTGTTGTGGGGGATAACCTGTCCGGACTTGAACATCAATTACCAATGCCCGACGCATGCCCCGACGGACATGGACATCATTTACCATCATCTTCATGATACAAAATATTAAAGTGCATGTACCATATTCTACACATCTCAAGATATGGAAGTACATTTACCATAATCAAGAGAACACCTGTCAACTACAGCTTGTGGGCTTATTGCTTGGACTCGGTAAATTATTTAGCCTAGTCCTTCCCGTTTAGGACATGTGGTTGTGTGGTATTGCTCGGTTTGAATAGTCACAAGCGTCGGTCATAAATATGACTTGAGCGAAACATAACACAATACAAGTTCTTGTGCTCTAGCTGCACCCGCCTGATCTTACCATCCGCCCAAGTCTAAATAGATTTTTACCATTTTATTTTATTTATAAATCAATGGCAATACCTATTGCCATACATTTCTCAAAATGATTTGCACAAAAAGTAATAATAGTTTCCTCCCAATAGGTGATCAAGACCGAAAAGCATGTCTAAGCAACTCTTCCGTTTTAACTATCCCACAATGTTGTAATCTATATAGCAGAGTTACTACACTAAAATTACAAAGGTATAAGATAACACTTATCAAAGGAAGACATTAACAAATTTAGATTTAACTAACAGCCTACAATTTAAACTCATCATTTTATGTGACATAGCAATGCATATTACTTTAGAACTGAAAACAATATTTAAAAATCATAGGTGTAGAATGTTCAAAGGAGACTCGCCTTCACCGAAGGTTGAGGTGACTACGTCCAGTTAATCCAAAGTGGCATCGGCGGTGATGGACTCTACACACGCGAATCGAGACTAATAAATAACAGAAAATCAAATAAAATCCAAAAATTATAAAATTAGTATCGATATAGAGATTAAGAATTTAGATGAATTTAGGAATAAGAATCAACGAAATCGGAATTGGTATGAAGGAGAATGAACACCCGAAAGTTTATCGGACAAGGAAATTCTAGCAAAAAGAGGAGGGGAATATTCCCTAGAATCTTCTTTTTCAGGAATTAAGGGATTAAAAGAGAGGCTTACAGCTGGGCCCCACATGCTAGTGAGAGAAAGAGTGAAGGAATGATAGGTGGGCCATGAGTGTCATCGACTTAGTGTGAACAACACAGAGAGCTCACAGAAAATAGGAAAACAGAGCAGGGGAGGTGGCGCCCGAGATGGCGGTGCGGCGGAACCAGGCGACTAGCAAAATGGGTCACTAGGACCCCGTGGAGGTGATAGGAGGTGGTGATGGTGGCACGAACGCATGGGCGCACGACGTCTCCGGCTGCCGAGTGGTGTGGTGGGGAAAGTGGCGTGCGCAAGGGCAAGGCGGTGACACAGGGAACATGTTGGGATAGACAAGGGAGCCAGAGGTGGCCTGAGTTGGCGGGGCGACGATGCCGATGTCAGGGAAGAAGGTGGTGGCGGTGGCGGTGCACCATGGCGACGATGCAGCCGAATCGAGGTGAGGGATGGGTGGAGAATCACCGGGAACACAAGATGATGCACAAGGCTAGGCAAAGGGCTCACCAAAGAAGGAGATTGGGCAAGGGAGGTGCAGCGGTCGGCAACGAAGAAGACGAAGAAATCCGGCGATGTGCTACGACAATCACAAAATTGAGTGAGGGGAAATACTCAAGGCACTCGGGAACACAATGCGACGTAGTCCAGGGTTCGAAACTCTCACCAGAGCGACGGGAATGACGAGAATGAGGATGGTGATCGATGCTCGGGAAGAAGGCGGTTGTGGCGGCTGTGACACTCTGGGGATGAGAGGGAGTTTGAGGGGGGAAGGGGTAAAGGAGGTGCTAAGGGTGCCCCTTTTATAGACGAAGTCGAGGAGGAGCGGCGCGGACACGAGCGTGATGGGCGCCGGTAGCAGTGACGTGGGCATGCAGTACACTCGGATAGGCACGCGACGCGGTAGAACGGGTGCACATGGGTGCAGGACAGGGCGTGGGAAGCATGGCGGCCAGGTCATGGGTGTGCACAGCACTAGAGAGGACGCGGGCAATGCGGTGGTTAGGGCATGGGCGCGCATGGCACTGTCGGGACAGACAACCGGGACCAGAGGCAAAGGAAGATAGGAAAAGAAAGAAGAAAGAAAGAAATTAAAAGAAAAAAAAGGAAGGGAAGGAAATAGAAAAAGGAAAAAGGAAAAGAAAAAGGAAAGAAAAGAAAAGAAAGGGGGTAGGAAAATTCAAAATTTGAAATTTGAAATTAGGAATTTGGTGAAGGATTTTGAATTGAGAGGATAGAACTTTGATTTTACTTTTGGATTTGGAATTTAAATAAGGCAAAAAAAAAAATCCAAAAGAAATCCAACACTTTGAATTAGTTACTTTGAAATAAATTTTTGAAAAAGGGCCAAAATTTGGGATGTTACAGGACCGCACCAAGCATGCTCATGATCTCAAGCACGGCTATTTAAATAGATGTACACTTTGCAGAGGTGTAGAACTTTACCTACAGCACACGAATTCTCTAGTTTATTTGGCATCTATCGATACCACCGCTCTCTACCTTTTGTAAGCAGTCTAGAGCACGTGTCGAAGCCTTTACATCGAACACGCTCACTTCTCCCGGGTACACCCTCGTCAAGTGAGGCTTTTGCCATTGTGTTGGCAAGCATTGTACCCATCACCATGGTGAAGGGAGCCCCTTAGAACATGCCTACACCGGTCATGCTCGCACTTCTACGACCTACCAAAATTCAAAGCTAATTTTCAATGACTTAATTAGCTTAGGCTGTCCCATACCGGCACATGTGGTGGTACGCTTAGGCTTTAGATTGGGAGCGCCGGCATTCGGTCCTTAATTGACCTGGGCGACAATCTCCCCTATCTACTTGTGAGACATATCTCTCACACTTCTCAGAATATAATATAACCCGCCCACATCACAAACTAAATTTTTACATTTTTATTTTTATACAAAATAACCAAGGTACACCCCTCTGGACTTTCTTTTCAAAACTCCCAAACTCATATTTATCATGTCATCCTTTTTACAAATTTTAGTAAAGACTATAGCTTGACTAAGCAATTGTGCGATCTTCGCACTTGAAACTCCCAAGTTGACATCATCTATTATCTAAACCATAACCTAATAGCTACAACAGTAGGGATATCAATTTTCTTGAGGAGGTTCATGCGTCGAATAGGATTACGACTACCATTAACCCCGAATATAGCAATTTTCATTCAAACATACACGCATGCATAATAGATTTTGTAAAAATAAGTACAATAATAAACATAGTAGGGTCAACATGATCGAACGAGGTTCTTGCCTTGCTTTGGTTGCTCTGAATGTGAGGATGGAGTATCGTCGTAAAAATCGTTCGAACAGTTGACGTCTAATCAAAAGAGCCAGAAGCAAATTAAATATAGCAAAATAATTTCAACAGTAACAAAATCCAAATATTTTTGCATATTCAGGTATAGAATGATTTTAGATGAATTTAGAAAAAAGATTCACCTCATTTGGAGTTTGTATGCAAAAGTTATTAACATTTTAATTTGCTTCGGTTTGAAAATTCTAGAAAATAGAAAAAATGCTAACGTCGACAGCGTATTTTGGGAATTTTATGCTTTCAAGCAGAGAAAGTGTACTCTTCTCTGCGTTCTATTGAGGTTTACACTTTCCAGCAGAGGGTGTATTTTCCTCAGAACTAAAGGCAGCTTTTCTCGTTTTCTCTGATTTTTATAAACTTACATATGGGGCCTACTTGTCAGTGACTCATAGGTTTCTTTTCTGGATTTTATTATATACTGAGGCGGTCCCACATGTCATAGACTCATTTACTAATAATGTTTGAAATTAGATTTTCTTTAACCTTTTCAGTTGGTCCCACGTGTCATACTCTTATTACACTTAACCTCTGTTACTTAGTGTTAATCAACCTTTTAATCATACGGGCCCACTTGCAGTGAGAGAGAGAAAGGCAGAGTTGCACTCATGGCTAAGCGCCATGGCGAGCTCATCGCCGACGATTGGGGTGATGGCAAAGCTCAAGGATGGCCAAAATGAGTTCCTCTCTCGGCAATGGCGGCAGCTTGGTGCGGTTGGAGGAAGAAGAAAGAAAGGAAGGAGAAGGGGGCTGGCGCGTGGGCTAGGGATGCCAGAGAGAGAGGAGGCGGGAGAGCAGGCTGGGTGTGGGAGAATGGTCCAAGTGGGCCGGGAAGAAAAGAGAGAAAAGGGAAAGAAAAAGGGAGTAGGCTAGGTCAGAAAAAGAGAAGATGGGCTAGGGGAAAATGAATTCGGCCCAAAAGCGAAATCCGGATTTTAATCGATTTTCTAATTTCAGAAAATACAATAAATCAAATAGGCTTTTGGAAAATAGCAAATATAATTCAAAAATTCTAGATAGATTCATAGAAATTCCTTGAAATATTTTGAACTTAATAAAAAAATTTGCAACTTAAAGTTGGCTTTTAATCTTGCACATAATTTGTTTTTCTGGAAAATAGGAAAAATCTTTTTAAAATCCAAAAAATTCAAGAAATTAAATAAATTTTTCCTTTTCACTTTAAATCCATGAAAAACCTAGAAAACTCAAAAAAAATTCTTTTTGACTTTTAAAATCTAGGAAATTCAGGAAAGCCAAGAAAACTCTCTTAAAACTCAGAAAATCTAATAAAATAATAACTTTATTTATTTTATTTCTGGTAACTGAACTTTGGGATGTTACACTCATCCTCCTCCCCCGCCGCCGCCTGCCTCCTCCTCTCCCGCCGTTGATGCCGTGCGCCTCGATCTCCCCACCCTGTCCTTCTTCCTCGTCTCCTGTGGTGGTGGATCTAATTGCTCATCGTTCTCTTCACCCCTGTGGGACCCCGAAATCAAATCTGTTTCAAGTCAAATGATTACACAGGAGGCACAACCCTTAACAAAAAAACGAGCATGATTTCAAGGACCCGGATGTGTGTCTCATGTTAGCTCCTAAGGATTAGTGGCTAACATGCACATATCCAACACAACATTGATCACATCCATAGTATAAAAAAAATCCAAAGTATTAGAAGCATTATTACAACATCAACAGATAGGACCTTATGGCCCGATTTTGCATAAGGGGCCGACCGGCCAAATCTGATCATAACACCATAAATCACAGTGGAAATAAACATGGAAATGAAAGGAAATATCCAGGTTGGCATGCCTAAACCCACAAGCAACCAACTAGAGTCAACCCGGTTAAGTACAAAATGTACTCACAAGACTTACACAAAATAAAAATTATACATGCTAGTGGATGACCAAAGGAGAGGCCTTAGTGGCTTAGTTTTGCATAAAATGCACAAGTTTTCATCCCTACACATAGTAGTTTGTAATTGCCATTTAGTAAACAAAATTTTAGCAAAATAAATACGAATATAGATATATATATATATATATATATATATATATATATATATATATATATATATATATATATAGATCAAACAATACCAAAGTGGTAGCCCACTTCATGCCGATACCGAGTAGTAACCATGTCAATTTTAATTTAGAGTCTAACAATGATGTCTCCCGAATCCAAGTTGTCATCCGTAACCATGGGCATAGCTATTTGAATAGATTAATCCCTACAGGGGAGTACAACTTTACCCACACGACTCAATCATCCCGTAAGCCTCTAAATAATGACATACTTCCTAAGGTATGTAGGCCGGGGAGATTGAGACTCGATATTATTTAGCAAGAAGAACCTATTGAGTTGAATCACCCATGCGAGATTAAACCACAACTCAGTACAAGCTACTGATAGAGCTTGCTAAGCGAGCATGCAAGTTGTGTTGGAGATACCGATACAATGTAAAGAAAGAACAATAGTGCTCCCATGCACATTGTAGAAAATTGCATTGGATCCTACGAACATATGATGAAACACATTATGTCCTCACACCACCTACGACTCGACCCAATAAGACCCCCCCCTTTACTTAACCTAGCGTGTGGAAGTATGAGTTTTACTTGGATTAACGACGGCACAAAGTTTGGTCCTTAGCAATCCGGACAAGACTACCACATACCCGAGTTTCATGCACGAAGACACCCACACTACTAGCCACTTGTCCAGACCAAAATCATTTTAAATGGAAAATTTTCACTTCAACAACCAGATTTGAAGATCTAGACAAAAGCATAAGCATAAAATGTTTGATGTTTCCAACAATTGACGGGCTGACCCCGTCAACCGAACTAACGTATCTACTAGACTTGCATGGCTAAGCATTCACATAAATAATAGATACATCATCACAAATATCTAACTTAAGCATATTTGTAATGGAAATATCAAAGATAACCTGCAAGAGTAGGACATAGCTAACTGACTCACAAAAATATCGATATATCCAAAGATAGCATGCAAGCAAGTATCATTGCAATTCAAAATACTAGATTAACAAAATCTGGGATCAATATGATGCAAGATGATGCTTGCCTTGTTGGAAGTCCACTTGCTCACTCTCGGTCGCGTAATCGTTCACTTTCGACAATTCGGGATCTATAGAAAGAACTACATCAAATAAACACTGAGAAAAGCCAAAAAATTAAAAATGCTCAAAAATGCATAAAACTTTATACAGTAGTGATATTATGATTTTATATTAATTTATATGAAAGAATTATTTCAATCAGAGTTCATATTTGGAAGTTATAGCTTTCCGAAAATCAACCAGGAAAAAAGGTTGCTTACTGTTTCAAGATCCGAAATTAATTCTTTTTTTGAAAATTTATAGAATAGTTGTGGAGACAAAAACTACATGGTCTGATAGAGAATAAAATTTCATGAACAACCCAATTGGATTCATCTCGTTTGGAGTTCATATGAATTTTCAAAGTTAATTCAATTTCTAGTGTAAAAATAATTTGTTTCAGAAATTAATTCGAACTTCAAAATTTTTGGTGACAGTAACATGTTTAAAAACCATTCCAAGTGAAATTACATTAAAAATGAAAACTAACAAAATTGGTTTCACTCAATTTGGAGTTGATTTGAATTAGTTATGAATTTTTGAAGTTTAAACCAATTTTTATTAAACATCTCATTGACCTAATGGCTAGTTAACTCATTATGATTTCTATGACCTTTGCATTTGACCTCGCTTTAGCTCACTGCCTCATTCATTCACTTATCAGCTCATAAATTTTATTAAGAATTTTTGCCTAAGTGAACTATTTTGATTGATTCATTCACTAACCATCTTTTTGTGTTTAACCAAACTTGGTTGGAGGTCCACTGCTAATGAGATGATGTAACTCTTAGTTATATTGGTTTTTTCTGTTCATAAGGTTGTTAGGGGTTACAAAGCACTGTCAAACATGTTCAACTTAATGGACTTAGCCATCAACATTACTTGTTTTCAGATTAGAGTGCTCCTTTTAGATCAATCTCTAAAGACTATTTAATCCAATAATATATTTAGTCCCACATCCACCGAGCAACAATGCACAACTAATATCACAACACGGTAACACAATTAACACTAAGAATTTTACCGCAGCACTAAGCGTGTGGATCCTCACCGAACATCGTCTTCTCGGCCACTCATCTGCATCCGCCGTAGTCATCGCCGAACTCGTTCGTGTCTGCGTGTCGTCCGACATCTCGTTTGCGTCCACCATCCCGGTGCCACCGCATGCACTGCGCCCTCGGCACTACATGCGCCACGCCGTCCTCCCTCCCTACTCTCCCTTGAAATTGTGTCCCTGAGCTACTATCAACCCATGCCGTGCTGTTCGGGGCTGCCATGCTGCATATATCGTACATGCATGCACCAGCCTTGACGTTGTCGTGCCGCAACGAGGCAAGCTGTCGTGCCCTTGGTTTGGCCGAGTCACATGCATGCATGTTCGTCGGTCGCAACTTCGCCTTGGTGCTAGCTTCTACATGCACCGCTAGGCCACGTCGCGTCTCCATGCTCAGCTCGAACTCGGAGCCGCATCACCGAGCCATCGTCGGCAGCGCGTGAAGCCACGCTGTGCTGCATGGAGCTGCTTCCACCTTGGCTCGACCGCGCCACATGGAGCCACCGCTCACATGCATGGGCCTCAAGCTGCTGGCGCCGAGCCACTACTGCACTTGCCCAGGCCGCCCCGGGCTTGGCCACCTCCGCCTCGGCGTCACGCCACGCCGAGCTCCGCCATGCTGTGCACGTGGTTGTTGCGTGCTGGCCGCTGGCTTCTTCGCCTCGGCGCCACGTCACTACGCGTCGTGCTTCCCGAGCTACTGGCCAACGCCACGCTCCGCCGGTCAGCCACGCCATGCAGCTGCTGGCTGCCGCTGCTGCTACTCCTTCCAGCCAACCACTGCTACTTCTTCCCCCTCTCGTGAACTCGCTCAAACAGCCTTGCATGCGAGAACTAATTGCATGAATGGGATGCTCATGTGATGATGGTCGCAATGGGGTGACACGCATAGGGGGATTTTTGTTTTCTTGCTTGGCTTGGGAGGAGATAAGATGTATGGTTGAGCTAGTGTTCATGTGTGAGAGGAAATGAGATGTGTTCTGTTGGGGAGAGAGAGATGAAGTGGAGAAGATGGAGTTGGTAGTGGGGAGGGGTTGGTTCGGCTGTGGTGGCTTTTGGTGTTTGGGGAAAATGAAATGGCAATGAGTTGGCTGTGGGGTTGGGAGGCTATGGTAGTGGAGAAAAGAAATGGAGATGAAATGATTCGGCTGGGCAAAAGATGGGAAATGGCAATGGTGAATAGGGGAAATGGCAATGAGAGATGAGTGGTTGTGACTTTTGATTCCCTACTTTGACTGGTTGTTCAAAATAGCAAATTGATTCTAAAAATTATGAAATTTTGTAGATGAGTTTCTCAAGTCATCTAGAACCTAGGAAAAACATTTCTAGGCACTGTTCACATAATTTGTTTGTATTTTAAATTCAACTTCAAATTTGAACATGCAAATTAAACAAGGAACCAAACAACCTCCAAAAATTCCAGAAAAATTCAAACAAGCATATCAGAGAAGTTAGAATCCAACTAAAATATTCCCAGCTATGGGTCCCACTATATTTTCAAAAAATAAAAATCAGTTTGTATTCCTAAGCTAGAGAAAGTATATTTTCAAGTTCGACTTTGATATTGCTTTTGAAATTACCTCCAGTATTCTAGGAGCATTAGAGGTTTTACTATTTTTAAGTTAATTCCAAAATAAACATTCCCACACTTGAAACCTTTTTAGTTTTACCCCCAAATTCAATTTGAGCTTTTGAATTGGAGAAGGAGTATTGGATTTCTAGGTTTAAATTCTAGTCTTCAAAAATCAAAGGATTTTCAACATATGGTTTACACTCCACTCTGAACTAAGTTTCAAGATCTTGACAAAAATTTGTTTTGTTTTAGAAAATTCATTTCTAGGATTTGAAAAAACAGGTTTTACCCTATTTGCCTTGCCACAAAAAGTTTTTTTTAAAAAAAAATCCAAATTTCACAAATGCACATTAGATGCTTAACTAATCCAACTTAGGGATTTTGGACTATTACAAATCTACCACCCTTAAACAGAATCTCGTCTCGATATTCCGGTAGTTCAAAAGTCGGAACGAAAGGTTGTGGCAAACCTAGCTGGGTTTGGTCATCGGGCCACACTTCGGATTTTGTCGCAAACCCAACTCAAATCCGAATCAAGTGAGGTTCTTCATAAGTTTTAGGTCCTACAGTGGGAAGCTTTGTCGAAGGATTTCTATGATCCTTTTTATCATGGTTTCCTAGGCGGTTCTTTCAACTCTAACGAAATGCACCATCTGCTGTTGTAACACCCCAACTCAGCATGAGCCTGGAATGCTACTATCCTAAGCTAAACCACAAAATTTCGACATAACCTCTTTAGTATACGACGATACCGGAGGTTTTTCACAACAAAACATAAAACAATAATAACATCAGTTATAAGACTTAATCATAAATCCTAATTTACCAACTAAGTTAACACCTTGGCTATTCAGAAGTCAAGATGCTAACCACCAATTTAACATAAGCCATACATCATAAAACTTCTCAATAACAACGGTCAATCCTCAAAGATCATAAAAGAATGCCATCCACGACTAGATTCATTTATTACAATCTGAAAGTTAACATAATAAAGTCTTTATTCATTCTTGCAATGGAACTAAGGTGATGTGCATTATTCGAGCAGTGCATGTCTACTCCCTCCCAAGATAACCTCATCAGCGATCACCTAGAAATAGATAAACAAAGCAAGGGTGAGTCCATGACTCAGCAAGTACAATAATTAAAAACACAATTATCAACAAGAATAAGACCTACACGGCCTCGACACTAATCATAACACAAATGAGTACTTATGATGACATGAAATGAATGCTTAAACATCAAGGGAATGGACTGCACACACATATACCGGTATAGTCAGTGAACACCCGTCGGTGTTCACTCAAGCCCGCATCTTAACAAAAATACGGGGATCCACTTCCCATATGAAGAACGTTTCATACGGGTGTCCAACATTGCCCATATTGGAATTAATGGGTCTTACTCAACCATCCCGAATTGATGGTCTCCTCATCCACTCGTGGATGGCAAAAGATAATGAATGCATGAAGCAACTTAATGAGTATAACATTACCATCATTTCTATTCATGAAACCAACATAGAAACAAAACATGGATATTTCACTTCATACTACACAAGAGTTATCACAAGACGCACATATCAACAACCACAATGCACAAACGCTTAGATCAACAATGTACTTGCCTTCCGCGTTGAGACGCGTTAGTCGGAAGCGATGGCGTTCCTAAACTCGAAGCTCCGCCGCCTAACCAATGAAATAAAACCAATAAGAACACCAAAATACCCAATTCTACTAATCAACGCTATACACCACTTCCCCGAAGACTCTAGTCGATAATACAAAACTTAAACTGAAATCAACAATTTCTGTCATAACTTAATTCTGGACAGCGCACGGTAATTGACATATCTTAAGATCTGGAAGTCGAAAAGAGGTGAACCCAATTTCTGTAGCTTCTTAACTGACCAATCTACAATACTCTAGTTGACGTGATAAACCAATTTGGCCAATTTAATGGGTTAATAATTGCTTGAACTTTCAGTACAGAAACTGTCTACAGAATGAACAGCAGAAATAAAAGATCATAACTTTCATTAGGTAACTCCAAATTGAACGTTCTTTACCAATATGAAAAGGTCATCGAATCCTCTACAATAACCTAGTTGGGTGAACTTTCAGTTTCGACCAATTTCCTTTCAAAATTTAGGAAATAACCAGACAGTTTATTCTCGTCAGATTTCTGGCAGCAGGTACTAAAACATCCATAACTTTTGACTCGGACCTCGGAATCAAGTGAACTTGGTGGCCACTGAAACTTAAGAACGAGGCCTAGATATCTCTAGGAGACCAAACCTTCAGATTCTGCCTAAAAACAACCGAAACAATCCTCCAACATACAGGACAGAATCAGTCTTTAAACGCAGCGAGTCTGCCTAGACAATTATGAATCCAAATCGCTTCTACCAACAAACAAAACAATGAGACTCGCATCGTTACCCTTGCTACAACCAGGAGTAGGTAGACGAATCACGGAGAAGACGATCTCCTCCTTCTCACCTCTTTTGCCCCAAACAAGCTGCTGTCCTCCTCAACTCCTTGCGCAACCGGCAGCGGAGAAGGTCCAAGGCCGGTTGGGGAGGCAAACCAGCAGGACCAGCACCCGGGAGGTTGGGGCAGCTCCTAAGGGCAGGGGTGTGAGGGGAAGAGAGGAGGAAGGGAGGCGGCGGCCAAAGGGGAGATGGGGGTTCGCCAAGGGGAAGGAAAAGGGGGCTGGTTAGGGTTTAGAGGGGGAGGGGCGCATGGGCCTAGGCCCATGGCCGGCCAAGGGGTTGGAAAGGCTACCCAGAGGCCCACGACCCTAAACAACTCCGAAAACTGAGAGTTTTAAGCTTTCCGGAGTTCCCCGATTAAATTCTTTCTTTCCCGACTAAAAACAGGGTATGACATTCTACCCCCCTTAACAGAATTCGACCCCGAATTCTACTCACGCAACGGACACAAGAGCAGAAGTCTAAGGAATTGAAAACAAAATTTAACACGTACCAGTAACAAATAGGTCTGGATACTGCTCGCGCATGCGAGACTCCAGTTCCCAAGTGGCTTCTCTCTCCGTTTGATGAGACCAAAGGATCTTGACATACTTCAGAGTTTTATTCCTCAAAACCCGCTCTGATTTTTCCAGAATTTTCACTGGTCGGGACTCAAAAGTAAGGTCCTGTTCAATGCTCAACGGCTCCATTGGGATTGCATGCTCAGGGTCAAATAAGAACTTCCTCAACATGGACACATGAAACACATTGTGAATCCTCTCATAGATTCGGCGGATCCAAGCGGTAAGCCAAATTTCCAACTCTTGCCACAACCGAAACGGTCCGATGTACCTTGGGCTAAGCTTTCCTTTAGTACCGAACGCATACTACGCCTTTGGTAGGCGATACTCTCGAAGGACCTCGTCACCCACTTTGAACTCCACTCGCCTCGACATCTGCGTAGCTCTTCTGCTCGCTCGAGCAGCTAACAAGTTCCTTCTAACTTCATCACTCTAGCCACGGTTGTTGAACCCATTCTCGACCCAAGATTGCCCGCTCTCCCACCGCATCCCAACACAACGGGATCTGCATTTCCGCCATAAAGGACTTCAAATGGTGCAGCTTGGATCTCGGAGTGATAACTATTATTATAAGCAAACTCGCCAAAGCTAGATGGTCTTCCCAACCTCCTTTCCAAGACATAACACAACATCGAGCATATCTTCAAGCGCCTCAATGGTGCGCTCGATCGACCATCGGTTTGGGGATGAAACGCGTACTAAGACGGCCGAGTGCCCAAAGCATTCTGCAAGCTCTCCCAAAACTTGAGACAAACTTAGCATCTCGATCCAAACAATCGTCTTGGCACCCGTGCAACCGCACTATCTCTCGCATAAAGAGGAGCTAAATCACTTGCCGTGTTAGTCGCATTTAAATAGGAATAAAATGTGCCGACTTACTAAACCGGTCCACTATGACCCAAATAGCATCCTTTCGCGCTGCGTGCACGGGTAATCCAACTACAAAATCCATAGAGATGTTATCCCATGGCCACATCGAACCTCTAAAGGTTGCAACAACCTGCTGGTCGCTTATGCTCGGCCTTAACCCGCTGGCAAACTCCACATGATGCCACATACTGAGCAATATCAACTTTCATCCTTTTCCACCAGAAACTCTTCTTCAAATCCTTGTACATCTTGGTCTCACCTGGATGTACCAGATACTGTGCGGTGCGCTTCCTTTAGTATCTCATCCTTGACTGTGCCTTTCTGTGGCACACATAGTCGACCATAAATCGCAATGCACCGACTCATCTATGCTGAAATGGCCTTGTTTGCCCTCATCTAGGCGTTTCCTCGCACGTTGAAACATTTGATCAAGTCGTTGTGCTTCCCGCTTTCGATCCGAACGGTTGACTCAAGAAGCATACGGGTCTCGACAAGGCGGTGCCGCAAAACAAAAGGAGATATCCATACGCTCTAAATCGGCAATGAGACAACTGAGAGTAGGAGGTGTCGCCTTGCGACTCAGGGCATCGGCTACAACATTTGCCTTGCCCGGATGATACTGAATGGTGACATCATAGTCTTTTATCAATTCCAACCATCTCCTCTCGCCTCGAGTTCAAATCTTTCGGTAAAGATGTATTTGGACTCTTGTGATCGTGAAAATGTCACAAGATTCGCCATACAAATAACGACGCCAAATCTTCAAGGCAAGAACCACTGCAACCACTCTAAATCGTGAGTAGGATAATTGCTCATGATTCTTCAATCGCCGCGATGCATAGGCAATCACCTTGCCATCCCGCATAAGTACACAACCAAGCCCAACTCTAGATGCATCTCAATAAATAGTGAACCGCTTCCTGGTTCGGAAGAGTGAGAACTGGAGCGGTCACCAATCTATCCTTCAAAGTACGAAACTTCGTTCACACGCGTCATCCATCAAACTTGACCCCTTTCGTGTCAATCGTGACATTGGTCTAGCAAGGGTAGAGAAACCCTCCACAAAACGCCGATAATAACTAGCTAAACCTAAAACTCCTTACTTCTTTTACATTAGTTGGTCTTTTCCATTCCACCACCGTTGAGATCTTACTTGGATCGATCAAATGCCCTCTTGATTAATTACATGGCCCGAAACCCAACTTCGTAAATCCGAATTCACATTTCTTCGCTTGGCATAAAATTGGTTCACTCGTGGTCTCAAGTACCAACCTCGGATGTTGAGCATGATCTTCTTTCGTCTTGGAATAAATCAAGATATCATCAATGAATACTACGACGAAATCATCAAGGAAAGGGTGCAACATACTATTCATGGCTTCCATGAAAATCTGCAGAGCATTGGTTAGCCCAAAAGACATAACCTTATACTCATAATGACCATACCTTGTAGAGAAAGTCTGTCTTCTCAATATCTTGCTCTCGAACTCTAATCGATTATAACTCGATCAAGGTCAATTTTGGAGAATATTTTAGCTCCTTCAACCGATCAAAGAGATCCTCAATACGGGCAAGGGATATTTATTCTTCACATTTGCTTGGTTAAGAGCAGGTAATCCACACACATACGCCAACTACCGTCCTTCTTCTTAGTGAAAAGAACAGGAGCTCCCCACGGCGAAACACTACGCCGAATCAAACCTTTGGATAGCAAATCATCCAATTGCTTTTTCAACTCCTCCTGAAAGAGACGCGCCAAACGATATGGAGATATAGAAATAGGTCTGGTTCCCGGAACAAGATCTATCCAGAATTCCACTTTACGCTCGGGGGGCATTCCAGGAAGCTCTACCGGAAAAACATCGGGAAACTCATTCACTACCGAATATCTTCAATACGAGTGGAGATTCGACTTCTCGCTAAGGGACCAAAGCAACCCAATGGTCAAGCTCGACGATCGGGAAACAGACTAGCCAACACGAACAAGGAATCGACGCGCTACTACGAAAATACCGATTCGTCACCCGATGGAGCTCGCAAAGTCACCGTCGCCAAAAGCAACAAATCTTGGCACGATAATTGAATAACCATCCATACCCAAAATAACATCAAAAGGTGATAATCGAATCACCATAAGGTTGGCGATGAAATTCTCATCTTCAATAGTGATAGTACACCCGACACGCTGTAGAGCTAGAAATAAGACCCCTGAGAACCGACCACCACGCACTCGGATATAAATTGCACACTCAAACTCGCCCTTCTAACAAAATCTAAGGACACAAAAGAATAAGTAGCTCCGAATCAAATAGTACGAAAGCCTCATGTGAATCAACTAGCAAAGTACTGCACCACGTCGGGGCGGCCCACGGTATCGGGAGTAGGCATGGCATAGACTCCCATGGGCACCGAGCGCAGGACGCACCAAAGACTGTGAAGGATGAGCAGGAACTGCTGCAGGAGAAGCATACGAAGGTGGTGCAGACGGGGCAGGGTTCCAGTAGAACCCCGCAGGAGGCGCAGGAGTAAAAACTGCAGGAGGAACCCATCTCAAGAAAACGAGGTGCAGTGGAGCAGCTAGAGTCGAATCGAGCCCCGAGGTGCACCGAGGAAGACGAATCGAATCGCTTCCCACTTAATTATGCTCGCTGGGTTCTGTTTGCAAACTGACGCTTTGTGGCCTTCCCGGCCACACTGACGACACGTCCCTCTGAAAGAACACTCTGAAGACCGGTGACCCTCTCCACATCTGAAACATTTCATACCTTGTCCCGGACGGACGCACGGTGTGTGGTGGACGGCGCGTGCGTGCCGATGAAGAAGATCGCCATCTTGAATCGACGAGGCCGGCGACTCCTTGAAATCTCTTGGATGCGGTCGCGAGAAGACCCGCCTCCACCACTAAAGCTCGCTTCGCCACCGCCGTAACCACCAACAGAATAGTGCCACTAGCCGATCAAGCGTCTGCGAAGGAGATTCTCACCAACTCCATTCCTCTAGCTTGCTCAACCACCGCATCAAATCACGCAAGACGGATGCACCCAGAATCTGGCGATACTCCTGAACGAGACCCCGACGGAACCTCTTGGCCTTCTCCATATCATCATTGGCTACCGCTGGTACAAAGCGTACCAGGCTGTTGAACTCAGCCTCATACTCTGATACTGACCTATGACCCTGAGTCAACGTCAGCAAAGACTGCTCCATCTTCTCCACGAAAGAATCCGGATAGTACTTGGCTCTAAATTGCCCCACAAAAACTTCCCAAGTAACCGGTCCTGTCTTCGGGTCTGTGCATGAACCCCTTCCCACGAGATATCAGCTTGGCCCTTCAGTTGAAAGGCCACAAAACGAACCCTTTGCACTGAAGTTCATCTCCAACGCGTCAAACTGTCGCTCCATGTACCGGAGCCAATCTGCTGCCTGAACTGGGGTACCCGCCCCATCAAAAGTGTCAAGTCGAAGCGACATCCACTCGCGGAGACTTATCCTAGTCTCGGGTGGAACCGCTGCAACGACTGGACCTGCAACGGAGACAACAAAGCAGCAGAGAGCGGCGAGGAATGCAGCAGGATGAGCCGCTGCATCGCTGACGAGCGATTCGTTCTCCTCTCAAGATTCGAATAATAATAGCCGACGCCGCTGGGCATCCACGGCCGCGCGGCTTGAGCTCTGGGTGGGTGAGCGGTGAGGCAACCTCCTCGCCAGTTCCACCAGCAGCCTCTTCTGCGGAGGTTGCGAAACAACCGACCACGCCCACGATCGCGACCACGGCGGCGACGACCACGTCCTCTACCTCTCGCCATCTAAGAACACCACAACCGAACAAAACTAAACACTTAATTTAACAGTTCAGAAGAAGCACGGAACTAAGCAACAATTACACAACAAATAAAGCATAACAACAGAAATTGCGGAAACAATGAATCACCCAACCCATCCTACTGTGCACAGTGTGTCAATTTAATAATTTTATTTTAACCACGGACCTAAAGCCCGCTCTGATACCAACTGTAACACCCCAACTCAGCATGAGCCTGGAATGCTACTATCCTAAGCTAAACCACAAAATTTCGACATAACCTCTTTAGTATACGACGATACCGGAGGTTTTTCACAACAAAACATAAAACAATAATAACATCAGTTATAAGACTTAATCATAAATCCTAATTTACCAACTAAGTTAACACCTTGGCTATTCAGAAGTCAAGATGCTAACCACCAATTTAACATAAGCCATACATCATAAAACTTCTCAATAACATCGGTCAATCCTCAAAGATCATAAAAGAATGCCATCCACGACTAGATTCATTTATTACAATCTGAAAGTTAACATAATAAAGTCTTTATTCATTCTTGCAATGGAACTAAGGTGATGTGCATTATTCGAGTAGTGCATGTCTACTCCCTCCCAAGATAACCTCATCAGCGATCACCTAGAAATAGATAAACAAAGCAAGGGCGAGTCCATGACTCAGCAAGTACAATAATTAAAAACACAATTATCAACAAGAATAAGACCTACACGGCCTCGACACTAATCATAACACAAATGAGTACTTATGATGACATGAAATGAATGCTTAAACATCAAGGGAATGGACTGCACACACACATATACCGGTATAGTCAGTGAACACCCGTCGGTGTTCACTCAAGCCCGCATCTTAACAAAAATGCGGGGATCCACTTCCCGTATGAAGAACGTTTCATACGAGTGTCCAACATTGCCCATATTGGAATTAATGGGTCTTACTCAACCATCCTGGAATTGATGGTCTCCCTCATCCACTCCCGTGGATGGCAAAAGATAATGAATGCATGAAGCAACTTAATGAGTATAACATTACCATCATTTCTATTCATGAAACCAACATAGAAACAAAACATGGATATTTCACTTCATACTACACAAGAGTTATCATAACACGCACATATCAACAACCACAATGCACAAACGTTTAGATCAACAATGTACTTGCCTTCCGCGTTGAGACGCGTTAGTCGAAAGCGATGGCGTTCCTAAACTCGAAGCTCCGCCGCCTAACCAATGAAATAAAACCAATAAGAACACCAAAATACCCAATTCTACTAATCAACGCTATACACCGCTTCCCCGAAGACTCTAGTCGATAATACAAAACTTAAACTGAAATCAACAATTTCTGTCATAACTTAATTCTGGACAGCGGCACGGTAATTGACATATCTTAAGATCTGGAAGTCGAAAAGAGGTGAACCCAATTTCTGTAGCTTCTTAACTGACCAATCTACAATACTCTAGTTGACGTGATAAACCAATTTGGCCAATTTAATGGGTTAATAATTGCTTGAACTTTCAGTACAGAAACTGTCTACAGAATGAACAGCAGAAATAAAAAGATCATAACTTTCATTAGGTAACTCCAAATTGAACGTTCTTTACCAATATGAAAAGGTCATCGAATTCTCTACAATAACCTAGTTGGGTGAACTTTCAGTTTCGACCAATTTCCCTTTCAAAATTTAGGAAATAACCAGACAGTTTATTCTCGTCAGATTTCTGGCAGCAGGTACTAAAACATCCATAACTTTTGACTCGGACCTCGGAATCAAGTGAACTTGGTGGCCACTGAAACTTAAGAACGAGGCCTAGATATCTCTAGGAGACCAAACCTTCAGATTCTGCCTAAAAACAACCGAAACAATCCCTCCAACATACAGGACAGAATCAGTCTTTAAACGCAGCGAGTCTGCCTAGACAATTATGAATCCAAATCGCTTCTACCAACAAACAAAACAATGAGACTCGGCATCGTTACCCTTGCTGCAACCAGGGAGTGGGTAGACGAATCACGGAGAAGACGATCTCCCTCCTTCTCACCTCTTTTGCCCCAAACAAGCTGCTGTCCTCCTCAACTCCTTGCGCAACCGGCAGCGGGAGAAGGTCCGAAGGCCGGTTGGGGAGGCAAACCAGCAGGGACCAGCACCCGGGGAGGTTGGGGGCAGCTCCTAAGGGCAGGGGTGTGAGGGGGAAGAGAGGAGGAAGGGAGGGGGCGGCGGCCAAAGGGGGAGATGGGGGGTTCGGCCAAGGGGAAGGAAAAGGGGGGCTGGTTATGGTTTAGAGGGGGAGGGGGCGCATGGGCCTAGGCCCATGGCCGGCCAAGGGGGTTGGAAAGGCTACCCAGAGGCCCACGACCCTAAACAACTCCGAAAACTGAGAGTTTTAAGCTTTCCGGAGTTCCCCGATTAAATTCTTTCTTTCCCGACTAAAAACAGGGTATGACAGCTGTCTTGATTTCCATCAAAGATAGACCTGAGAGATCAGTAACATGACATTGCTGACATATTTTCCTTTCCATTGCTTTGTTTAACCTTTCCTTTCTTGATTCGAAGGCACTTCCGACATATCAAGCTCCGCATCGTCTTACGGTACGATGAAAGACTACCAACTACCTACGAGGGAAGGGGCCACCTAAAGAGAGTGTTGTAACATCCTGGCTATCCGGAAGCTAAGATGTTACCTAAATATTCTAACATACAACCATAATGCGGAAGAATTTGAACATTATCTCATCTAATGACATAAAGAGATCAAAATTAAATAGAACAAAGGCAGGAACATAGTCTGAATCGAAATAAGTATATCAAAGGGGTGATCAATGATCACAAGTTGTACTTAATCAACCATAACATAGAGATTGATATCAAGCACATCTAACTTTAATTATTACAGTTCATCTCTTAACAAATGAAAGCCATAACCAAATTCTATTATTGAAACTGGAATATAGTGAGGTGAACGATTAGTGCATGTCTACTCCTTCCCAATAGAGCCATTATCAACGTTCACCTAAAATAAACAAACAAAGCAAGAATGAGTCCGAGACTCAGCAAGTACCGTGAATAATTGGACATACAACAATTATGAACAAGACAACATCTTTAAAGAATACGAACATAATACCGAATGAATATTTGAATGAATGGAATGAATGGATTGAATGAAATGAATGGACTACACTCCTGCTTATACCGGTATAGCTAGTGACACACCCGTCGGTGTTCACTTAAGCCCGTATTTAACAAAATACGGGGATCCAAATCCCGTAAGAAGAACATTTCATACGGGTGTCCAAAACTGCCCACATTGGAATGGTAGGTCTCACATACCCATACTGGAATTGATAGGACTTTAAACTCCACTCCCGTGGACGGAACATAAAAATGGATGCATGAATGAACTTATGAATAATGACTAACTTCATCTCCAAACACGTGAATTTCACATATGAAAGGAACATAAACATTGAAGCTTCTCACGTATCAAATAAAAACACAATACTAACATCAAACATCCAGTATTCACAAATCATACGAAAGTCAATGTACTTGCCTTTCACGTTGCGATGCGTTAGGAGGCAAAGACGATGCCGCTAACCTCGGAGCCTCACCTCCTACACCATTAAATTACTCAATAAGAACAACCACATCAAGACACTACTCACAACACTCCTAGCTCATACCCCAAAACCCCAACGTTTAATTATATACTTTACTCAAATTGAACTACATTCTAGTAGGAAGCCGAAATGGGCAGCAGTATTAAAAGAGACATAACTTTTGCTCTGAAATTCATAAAAATGTAAACTCATACTTGTTTGATAGGTAATGAAAGTATATACAACAACCTAGTTGGTGGAAATCCCGAATTCTGTATGTATCTAACTCCAAAAGATTGATGAACACACTTCTGTCAGAACTACCCGACAAAACTGGGCAGCAGCATGATAATAGCCATAACTTTTAATTGGCTGAACCAAACTTAGCGTTCTTTATCAATATAAAAAGCTAAGACCAAGGCCTACAATAACCTAGTTGGGTGAAAACCCTGAATCCGCCATCAACTTAATCATAATTTAAAAGACAACTTGACAGATCAACCTCGTGAGAATTCTGGAGCAGGAATAAAACTATCAAAACTTTTGATCCGTATGTCGGAATTAGGTGTTCTTGGCAACCACTGAAAGCTAAGAACATTATATAAATATCTCTAGGAGATCCCAAGTCCTAATTCAGCTTTGAACTGTGCAAAAACTGGTGCACAACAAAGAACAGAAATCTGCTCCTAATCGCAGCACTAACGACGAATCAATAAACGACTTTTATCAAGAACGAATGGAACCAAACTGTAACACCCCAACTCAGAACGAGCCTGGAATGCTACCAAAGCTAAATACAGCTAGAACGAATTTATAAATTTTTGACAGAGTCTCCTTTGTATATTCAATAAAACCAAGTTTCTAACAAGTAAACATAACATTTAACAAAATTTCCAATATTCCAATTCAATCATGCATAAATGATAATCGTATGAGAATAAATAAGCAACACCAATCACACAATCCACAAATCATCCTACAACCATCATCATAAAAGCATCTATAGGTGGTTATAACATAGTCATTTATTCTTTTGTGTGTAACTAAGATAACAAATGCATAAAAGCTGTGAGGTAGTGCGTGCTCTCCAAAGTCTACTCCCTCCCATGCATGACGTTTTTGCCAGACGTACCTAAATCAAAACAAAGCAAGGGTGAGCCATAAGACTCAAGAAGTATCAACAAGGTTACATGATCATAAAGACATAACAAAGATAAACAACTTTAATCAACATCATTCATGGCATTTCGAATATTAAAAAAAATATAATGATAATGCTATGCACTCTTGTTCTTTATCTCTTTACGCATTTTACCGGTAATGCGGGGTATTCATCCGTCAATGGATACCCATGCCTGTGCCCTCTGGCACAGGGACCAAGAGCCTATACATTCAACTTGTATAGGGACCTTTGCCCGTCATCAAAATGACGGGGACCTCTGTACATATTGCCCACATTTCATGAATGTGGGGACCTCAAGCCTGTCATTGTCTGATAGGGACCTCAACTGATTCACTTGGTCACCTTATGACCAAGTTTCAATATGCTCAAAATATGCATGAATATAATATCTATGCCTTCTCATTCATCAGGATTCAACATATACTTTAATCATGTAAACAGTAGCATTATGACATAACTGCAATCATAATATGCAAACATCAACACCACTAGGGTCATCTCAACATCACTTTCATAGGGCAACAATGAACATTACACCCCTCAATCATAGCATGCAACAAGAATTTACTTAACCGAATACTTGCCTCAACCGTGCGAGCGGCGGACGCGAAGTGGGTGCTGCCCTTGGGATCTCGCTGCCACCTGGACAAGAAGATAACCCCAAACTAAGACTAGCATTCTGGACCAAAATCATACATAACATTACAATCGAAATCGCTAACTTCTTATCATTTCTAACTTTTCTAATTTCTAGCGATCGGTCACTGCAGCATGCAGACTTCAAAAATTCATGACTTTCTGCTCAGGAGTCCAAATAGGATTATCTTGGACATTCTGGAGAGGTAATTAAAATGTCTAAATAAACTTAGTTGGGGAGACCCTCTGATTCGGCCATCTACCAGTCCTACCAATCTATTTAATCAGAGCAAACATTTCACGTCGGGTTTCTGGACAGCGACAAAGAAACTATCATAACTTTCTCTACGTTCGTCCGAATTTAGTGATCTTAAGTTTTCCTGAAAGCTAATAGGATTAGCCTAGTTTTTCGTTATGGTGAGACCCTCTGGAAACCCCTCTAAATATGCGCTTCTATCAGGTTAACCAACACTAGCAATTCTGCTTCTCTCCAGAAACACAGAAATACTAAGAAATTCATAACTTTGGCTACCGAAGTCCGAATGACTTGATTCTTGTCGGCAATGAAAGGTAACTACGATATCTACAACTTTCTAGGAGACACCCAGACCCAATTATGCCTCTAACCTAATCAAAATCAACAATCTTCTCTGCTGCAGAAAACCGACGAACTGACAACAGAAAATGTACAACTAGAAAACGACCCCAAAACAAAGAATCACGGGTTACCCTTGCCGAAACGACGAAGGCACGCTGCGCGGATGAAGATCACCACGAGTTCCCGACATGGATCCTTCTTCCTCTCCCTTTCTTCTCTTCCTTCCTCCCTTCTCTTCTTTTCTTCCCTTCTTTTCTCTTCCTCTTGGCCGGCCAACAAAGGAGTTCCTCTCCCTTCTTTGGTCCAGCAGCAAGGGTTATGGGGTGCAAGGAAGATGGAAGGGGCGCAAGGGGAGGTGGAAGGGGAAGGGGCGCACGGGAAGGGGAGAGGAGGGGCGGCAAGGAGGTGGGAGGGGAGCCGCGCAGGGGATGGGAGAAAGGGGCGCCTAGGTTTGCCCCTAAGTAGCCGGCCAAGCCTCCCTCATGGGCCAAAACCAGATGGGCAAAGCCTTAACCCACGCTGCCCATTTTCCTATTTTCCCCGGATAAATCGCTAATTGGTCTTTTCTTTACAGTTCTTTTCTTAGTCCTTTGCACTGCACTCGACCGAAACCGGCAAAAGCTTTTCGGGATATTACAGTCTACCCTCCTTAAACAGAATTCGACCCCGAATTCTAAACGTCTACGATCACGAGAGGAATTGGTTAAAACTTAGTAACAGAGAATACACACCTGAAACAAATAATTCCGGATAAAGCTCGCGCATACGAGATTCCAATTCCCAAGTTGCTTCGCGCTCAGATTGTTGCGACCAAAGTACCTTAACATACTTCAAAGTCTTGTTCCTTAGTGCCTTCTCTGACTTTTCCAAAATTCTCACTGGCTTGGACTCGAAGGACAGATCTTGTTCAATGGTTAAAGGTTCCAATGAAATGTGATGTTCTGGATCTCGCAAGTACTTCCTCAACATGGAGACATGAAACACGTTGTGCACACCCCTCATGGACTCCGGGAGGTCCAGGCGATATGCCAACTTCCCAATCCGGGCCAGGATCGCAAATGGGCCAATGTACCTCGGGCTAAGCTTCCCTTTGGTACCAAATCTCACTACTCCTTTTGTGGGAGACACCCTCAAGAGTACCTGGTCACCCACTACAAATTCTAGGTCTCTTCTCCTTACATCTGCATAGCTTTTCTGTCTGCTCTGAGCTACTAATAAATTCTCCCTCACTAAGGCCACTCGTTCCACCGTCTTTTGTACCCAATCCGGGCCCAAAACTGCTTTCTCACCCACAGCTTCCCAACAAAGGGGTGATCTACACTTACGTCCATACAAAACCTCAAACGGAGCGGCTTTTATCTGCGGAATGATAAACTGTTATTATAAGCAAATTCTGCCAAAGGCAACTGATCTTCCCAACTACCCTTCCAAGACAGGACACAGGTTCTCAACATATCCTCCAAGGTCTGAATAGTACGCTCTGTTTGTCCATCTGTCTGTGGATGAAATGCGGTGCTCAAACAAAGTTGTGTGCCCAATGCACTCTGCAAACTCTCCCAAAACTTGGATACAAACTTAGCATCTCTGTCGGAAATGATGGTCTTTGGCACTCCATGTAATCTCACAATTTCCCGAACATAAATAGGGGCTAAGTCACTAGCTGAGTTCGTCGAACGGACAGGAATAAAATGTGCAGACTTGCTGAGCCGGTCCACTATAACCCAAACCGCATCCTTACCTCGCGGCGAGCGAGGCAACGCAACAACAAAATCCATAGAGATATCATCCCATGGCCACTGGGGTATCTCCAAAGGCTGCAATAACCCTGCAGGACGCTTATGTTCTGCCTTCACCTGCTGACAAACACCACAAGAGGCCACATAATTAGCAATATCCACTTTCATCCTTTTCCACCAAAATTTCTGCTTCAAATCACGGTACATTTTCGTCTCTCCTGGATGAACAGTATAAGGAGTGCGATGTGCCTCCCTTAGAATGTCATCCTTAACTCCCGCTCGTGGCACACACAATCGACCCTTGAATCGCAATGATCCAAACCCATCCATGCTGAAATTCCCTTCCTTTCCCAGATCCAAACGCTTCCTGACCCTCTGCAGTAATGGGTCACTTTGCTGCGCTTCTAGTACTCGCTGTGGAATGGCTGACTCTAAAATCAGCTGTGTCTCTGCATGAGCAGTTCCTGCATAGCAATAAGATATCTCCATGCGGTCAAAATCTGCAATAAGACAATCCAAAGTAGCCGGCGTCGCCTTGCGACTAAGAGCATCAGCCACAACATTGGCTTTGCCAAGGTGATACTGAATTGTGAGGTCATAATCCTTAATTAGCTCTAACCATCTACGCTGTCTTAAATTCAAGTCTCTCTGAGTAAAAATGTACTTAAGGCTCTTGTGATCAGTAAAGACATCACAAGATTCACCATAAAGATAATGCCTCCAAAGCTTCAATGCGAACACCACTGCCGCCAATTCTAAATCATGGGTTGGATAGTTCTGCTCATGCTTCTTCAGCTGCCTAGACGCATAAGCCAGAACTTTTCCATTCTGCATGAGCACACAGCCCAAACCCATCCGAGACGCATCAGAATAAACTGTGAATCGCTTCCCGGGCTCAGGAATAGTAAGAACAGGAGCAGTCACCAATCTATCCTTCAGAGTCTGAAAACTGCGCTCACACTCCTCATCCCACCTAAACTTCACATCTTTCTGAGTGAGTCTGGATAACGGCTTTGCAATGATGGAGAAATCCTGCACAAAACGCCGGTAATAGCCTGCCATACCCAGAAAACTTCTCACTTCTTTAACATTGGTCGGTCTTGCCCATTCAACTACTGTGGAGATTTTACCTGGATCAACTGATATACCTTTATCATTGATAATATGCCCCAAAAATCCCACTTCAGACATCCAGAACTCGCACTTTTTGAACTTGGCATAGAACCTATTTTCTCTTAGTGTCTCCAACACCAACCTCAGATGACGCTCATGATCCACTTGGTCTTTGAATAGATCAAAATATCATCAATAAAAACTACGACAAATTCATCCAGATACTCATGCAGTATCCTGTTCATAGTCTCCATAAAAACAGCAGGGGCATTTGTTAGTCCAAAAGACATAACTTTGAACTCAAAGTGCCCATACCTTGTAGAGAACGCCGTTTTCTCAATATCCTCCTCTCGGACTGGAATTTGGTTGTAACCTGACTGAAGATCTATCTTGGAAAATACCTTTGCCCCTCTCAACTGATCAAATAAGTCTTCAATGCGAGGCAAAGGATATTTATTCTTGATAGTCAGCTGGTTGAGAGCACGGTAATCAATACACATGCGCCAACTACCATCTTTCTTCTTGGTAAACAATACCGGAGCTCCCCACGGTGACACACTAGGTCGAATAAGATCTTTCGCTTTTAAATCATCCAACTGTTTCTTTAATTCTTCCTGGAAAGGACGCGCCAATTCTTCCTGGAAAGGACGCGCCAGACGGTACGGGGTCATTGAAACTGGTTGAGCACCCGGTATCAAATCAATCCAAACTCTCTCGGGCGTGGTGGGGCATCCCCGCAACTCTCATCGAAACACATCTAAGAACTCCCGAACCACCGTAACTAATTCGCAATCAAAGAGGAACTCGGCTTCCCCATTAGAGACAAAAGAAATCTACTCTTCACGGCTCGGCTACCAGGATACAAGCTAGCCAACACGCAGAGAGAATAAGAGGGGGCACTACCCTGAAAAACTACCTCAAGCCCCGAAGGTGCCCGCAGAGTGACTGTCTTCCAAAAGCATGAAATAACTGCTCGATAGCTATGTAACCAGTCCATACCCAAAATAATATCAAATGGCTCCATTTTCATTACCATCAGATTAGCAATGAAATCTTCCCCATCCAACGAGATCACACACCCTGGACAGACTGTGGAGCTAGCTAGAATTCCCCCAGGTGAATTTACTAAAACCGACTGAGCTATCGATTGCAAACACAATTTGGCCCGACTAGCAAACTCTAACGATACAAAAGAGTAAGTAGCTCCTGAGTCAAAAAGAACATAAGCCTCCACTGAGTCCACTAAAAGTGTACCTGTCACCACATCAGGACGACCTGCCGACTCTGCCGTCGGCATGGCATAGGAAACTGCTGCTGCTGCTGCTGGTGCGGTAGGAACTCCGACACCCTAAAAAGGGGGTGCGGTGCGGCAAGCGCAGAGGTGTTGAAGGCGCCAGAACAGAAACGGTCTTGAAGGAGCCGGGTGGCGAGTACCCGGCGGTGGCATCCCTCCAGGATGCTGAAGATAGGGCTGAGGCTGACCCCAAGACTGAGTAGGTGTGGCTGCTAACATCTCTTGACGACCTTGCGAAGACGCCGCTGCTCGTGCCGACGGTTACGGTTCCCACTTGATAATACTGGCGGGATTCCGCCGACAAACCAATGCCTTATGGCCCTCCCGTCCACAATGTCGACACGATCCCGACCAAGAACACTCCGAAGCCCGATGCTCATTGCCGCACTTGAAGCACTTCATACCCTGCCCTGGAACTGGGCGCAACCTCGGCACACTCACAGATGATCTGGAAATAAAAGAGGACTGTGGCCTTGTGGTCCTGGACTTGAAAGAATTCTGCGGGCCCTTGAACTTCTTGGTAACTGTCTTCAGAAATGATCCACTGCCTCCTCCAAAGTTCTTTTTCTGGCTACCACTAGCCCCATCCTGAACCATGGTACCACCTGTACCTGGTAGATCCTCCCCAATCTGCATCTCTAGCTCCATGCCCCTGGCTTGCTCTACCAGGGAACTAAAGTCGCGCAGTTCCAGCGCTCCCAATACCTGACGAAACTCCTGCCTGAGCCCCCTGCGAAACCTCTTAGCCTTCTCCGCCTCATCCGTGGCCACTGCCGGAACAAAGCGGATTAGGTTGTTAAAACCCGCTTCGTACTCCGACACTGTCATCTTACCCTGCTTGTAGTTCTGCAGTGAGACTTCCATCCTCTCCACAAAAGATGCTGGATAAAACCTCCTCCAAAACTGTTCCACAAACATCTCCCATGTAACAGGGCCATGAGCAGCAGTCCTAGCTGTCAAGACTCCCTCCCACCAGATGTCCGCTTGCCCCTTAAGCTGAAATGCCACAAACTGCGCCCTCAACTCAGACGACATCCCCAGAGCACCAAAATGCCTCTCCATGTGATGCAGCCAGTTGGCCGCATCCACTGGAGTGCCCAATCCATCAAAGGTATCAAGGCGCAGGGCGTTCCACTGATGCAATCCCATAGTAACTGCCGCGGGTACCACCGCAGGGGCCACCAATGGGACAGCAACCGGAACAGCTGGAGGAGCCTGATCCCCGTGAGCTGCGGAAGCAACCTCTTCCTCTGACCTCGCAGGACTTGCTTCACCGCCTACTGACTCGAACTGGCGGGGCATTGCTCGCCTCGCCGACACCCGCCGGCCACGACCACGACCTCTGCCTCTTGCCATCTATGAACATCACAACAAAACTAACCACAATAAGCATAAGATTAACTAGACCAAAATATCTTGTATCGACAACACAATAATAGTCATACAAAGACAGAAGCGTAATGCAATGCAAAAGAAAATCCCAACCCCGCCTAATGTGCTTAGTGTGTCAAAATTAATATTTCATTACCCATGGACCTACAGCCCGCTCTGATACCAACTGTAACACCCAACTCAGAACGAGCCTAGAATGCTACCAAAGCTAAATACAACTAGAACGAATTTACAAATTTTCGACAGAGTCTCCTTTGTATATTCAATAAAACCAAGTTTCTAACAAGTAAACATAACATTTAACAAAATTTCCAATATTCCAATTCAATCATGCATAAATGATAATCGTATGAGAATAAATAAGCAACACCAATCACACAATCCATAAATCATCCTACAACCATCATCATAAAAGCATCTATAGGTGGTTATAACATAGTCATTTATTCTTTTGTGTGTAACTAAGATAACAAATGCATAAAAGCTGTGAGGTAGTGCGTGCTCTCCAAAGTCTACTCCCTCCCATGCATGACGTTTTTGCCAGAGGTACCTAAATCAAAACAAAGCAAGGGTGAGCCATAAGACTCAGCAAGTATCAACAAGGTTACATGATCATAAAGACATAACAGCATAAACAACTTTAATCAACATCATTCATGGCATTTCGAATATTAAAAAAATATAATGATAATGCTATGCACTCTTGTTCTTTATCTCTTTACGCATTTTACCGGTAATGCGGGGTATTCATCCGTCAATGGATACCCATGCATATGCCCTCTGGCACAGGGACCAAGAGCCTATACATTCAACTTGTATAGGGACCTTTGCCCGTCATCAAAATGACGGGACCTCAGACATATTGCCCACATTTCATGAATGTGGGGACCTCAAGCCTGTCATTGTCTAACAGGGACCTCAACTGATTCACTTGGTCACCTTATGACCAAGTTTCAATATGCTCAAAATATGCATGAATATAATATCTATGCCTTCTCATTCATCAGGATTCAACATATACTTTAATCATGTAAACAGTAGCATTATGACATAACTGCAATCATAATATGCAAACATCAACACCACTAGGGTCATCTCAACATCACTTTCATATGGCAACAATGAACATTACACCCCTCAATCATAGCATGCAACAAGAATTCTACTTAACCCGAATACTTGCCTCAACCGTGCGAGAACGGCGGACGCGAAGTGGGTGCTGCCCTTGGGATCTCGCTGCCACCTGGACAAGAAGATAACCCCAAACTAAGACTAGCATACTGGACCAAAATCATACATAACATTACAATCGAAATCGCTAACTTCTTATCATTTCTAACTTTTCTAATTTCTAGCGATCGGTCACTGCAGACAGCAGACTTCAAAAATTCATGACTTTCTGCTCAGGAGTCCAAATAGGATGATCTTGGACATTCTGGAGAGGTAATTAAAATGTCTAAATAAACTTAGTTGGGGAGACCCTCTGATTCGGCCATCTACCAGTCCTACCAATCTATTTAATCAGAGCAAACATTTCACGTCGGGTTTCTGGACAGCGACAAAGAAACTATCATAACTTTCTCTACGTTCGTCCGAATTTAGTGATCTTAAGTTTTCCTGAAAGCTAATAGGATTATCCTAGTTTTTCGTTATGGTGAGACCCTCTGGAAACCCCTCTAAATATGCGCTTCTATCAGGTTAACCAACACTAGCAATTCTGCTTCTCTCCAGAAACACAGAAATACTAAGAAATTCATAACTTTGGGTACCGAAGTCCGAATGACTTGATTCTTGTCGGCAATGAAAGGTAACTACGATATCTACAACTTGCTAGGAGACACCCAGACCCAATTATGCCTCTAACCTAATCAAAATCAACAATCTTCTCTGCTGCAGAAAACCGACGAACTGACAACAGAAAATGTACAACTAGAAAACGACCCCAAAACAAAGAATCACGGGTTACCCTTGCCGAAACGACGAAGGCACGCTGCGCGGATGAAGATCACCACGAGTTCCCGGTTGCGGATCCTTCTTCCCTCTCCCTTTCTTCTCTTCCTTCCTCCCTTCTCTTCTTTTCTTCCCTTCTTTTCTCTTCCTCTTGGCCGGCCAACAAAGGAGTTCCTCTCCCTTCTTTGGTCCAGCAGCAAGGGTTATGGGGTGCAAGGAAGGTGGAAGGGGCGCAAGGGGAGGTGGAAGGGGGAGGGGCGCACGGGAAGGGGAGAGGAGGGGGCGGCAAGGAGGTGGGAGGGGGAGCCGGCGCAAGGGGATGGGAGAAAGGGGGGCGCCTAGGGTTTGCCCACCCCCCTAAGTAGCCGGCCAAGCCTCCGCCTCATGGGCCAAAAACCAGTGGGCCGAAAGCCTTAACCCACGCTGCCCAGATTTTCCTATTTTCCCCCCGGATAAATCGCTAATTGGTCTTTTCTTTACAGTTCTTTTCTTAGTCCTTTGCACTGCACTCGACCGAAATCGGCAAAAGCTTTTCGGGATATTACACAAACAGCGGGGAAACAAGGTTTATACCCTAGATGACGCGTGAGATGCTGAACCTGTCGCGGATCTTCAATTGACGACGGCAACCCAGCTCTTCCTCCTGGTTTTGGCCTACGGCACCAAAGGAGAAAGGGGAAGGGGCTGCCGAGGAGAACAATAGAGAGGGATGGCACTGTAGCAACACGGCACTGTAGCAGCAGTGCTACTATATCTACAGTGCTGGCCTAGGGTTTTCCCCCCTCTTTTATAGGTGGTCGGCCCCTCATGGGCCTCCTAGGCCAAGGCCCGAGGCCCAGGTTGCCGAAGAACTGTAGAAATTCCATTTATCTTATGTCTAATTTCTCTTTTGAACGCTGCCTTTCTTAGAATAAATCGGAGTATTACAAGTGTTCAGATCCAAAACAAATGAGGTCCTCAGAAATTTTAGGTTTAAGATAGGAGGAAGACAAGGCTCCATTCAGTTGACCGAAAGAGACATCGATTGATAGAACAGGAGGATTGGGTAATCTAGCATCAAAATCGGGATCTTGTGCAGAGAAGAGCAGTTAAAGCAAGGTTTATAGTAGTCAAATACTACCAGGACAAGGCTATTTCCTGAGTGCCAAATACAGTCGGTAAAAAAGGTAAAACACTTGGTATTATATTTTTCGATGGTCAGTCGTTGGGACAAAACACTTGGGATAGTTTAGTTGGGTAAAAACTATTTTCCTGAGTGTGACACTCGGTAGATAGACTTTCACCGTGTATTCGGATATACACTTAGGAAACAGAAAACACCTGGGAGATTTTTTTGCGTAACGCTTCTAGCCAACCGTAACGGAATAGTTCCGTGACTGTTCGAACTCAGGAATGTTAGGCATGTGTCTTTTTTTTTGGCTTGGCACGTTGCCCACCTATATTTTCGCCACATGTCTATCATTTCCCGAGTGTTCTTGCCAAATTACCCTGAGTGTGAACACACGGGAATGATTACCATGTGGCTTCCTTTTCTGACCGGTTCAAAAAAGTTTCCTGGGTGTGGGCACTCGGGAATAAATGCCACATGTCTATTTTGTCCCAACGGTGCCCTAAAATTACCCCAAGTGTTAACACTCGAGAATCAAGTTTTCAGTCCTGAGTGTTGTTCAACAAAGGACACTCGAGAAATAGTTGGTCAGCCACAGGAATCATCCTTCCTAGCGAATGCAGCTCAATTTTATACATACAATGCGCATTTCATATGATGCATATTCCACCACAAGGTATCACCAATGCACAAATCATTACATATATAGATTCAACAACAACATTGACATAATGTTCGAGTTCACAATACAATATTCACATAAATAGATCTGACATCCAAGTAATACAACATTCACATATATAGATCCGACATCCAAGTAATACAACATTAACATATATAGATCCGACATCAAAGTGGTACAATTTCACAGAGTGAATGCTTGGTACATCAATTGTCGAGGTGTATGAGTTAACCTAGCTTCAACTTGTCGCTCCTAGTGCTGATCAACTGCAAAGATGATGATCATGGATCGGTTCTTTAACTCATCAACTACTGGCAGTACATACTATTATTTAGTACAAATATGTTCTATGCATGCAAGACAAAAGGCATCAAGCTATGCAGACCAAAGAAACAGGTGAAGAAATTGCCAAGCATGTGGGTGATGGTTAGACAACACATTAATTTACTGAGTCTCAGTCTTTGCGTACAGGCAGGATCGAGTAGTCAGTTTTTCTTCGTGAGAACATGACCGAAAGACCAAACAATAGAAAGCGCCATTATCCATGCATACACAATTCTCTGCACTATCACTTGAATTTACTAGTGCCGGTGCCGTACAAATTAAGGCAGGAAAAAAGAAACCCTTGCACTGCAGCTAGCTGCATGTGTTTTGAAGTCCAATGAGGCAATGACCAATGCACAACTACACACCACCTTGCTTTGTCACCAGGCACCACAAATACATGATCTGTCAATTTGGGCGTAGGTTACACTACTGGAGTGCATGCATGATTCATGTTACTAACTGTAGTCGTTGATGAGCACACTTGATGGACCAGATCATTGGTTAGGAGTGTTGGAATTGAATCTCTCAACTCCGCCCTCACAATCTCTATCACAGATATGTATACACACGCATGTATTATGAACACATACACACCCATGGGAGGAAGAACACCAGAACTTCCTTGCGCCGTTTTCTTTCTCTTCTGATATTCTCCTCAGTCCATTTCACCTATGCTCTTTACAACTGCTCACACACGCACACAACGGAAAGCAACACGTAGACCAAAACTCACGCCACTCACGCCACTATCTCCTAATACTCTCCACTAAGTAACTAACTGCATGCATGCACTTGGCTCCTTCCAAGCTGCTTTGACGTCTTCTTGCATCCATCTAACTCCCCCCTGCATGCAACAACACACGTACATACTCAGCACAGATAACATGAGTCAAGATTAGTTCCAACAAGGAGTAGTACGATTAGTGCTTGCTGTAGATTAGGAAATGCCATTCACATGACAAATAATTGGTTGGCCTAGCTAGCTTTTATTTGGTTCCAGTTCACATCAAGCCGTACGGGTTGCAAAGTAATAGTAGTATACTCATGCTAGCTAAGAAAGACTAATCTGTGGCACACATAGGTGGGTTTCTGGACCATTTCATTCATCCATTGGGTGGCAAACTGAAAGTGACAAAGGTAAGTGCACAAGGAGACATACATGGGACATGCATAATAAGGTAGCCTGGACAAAAGCGGGCTGGACACTGGAACACACTGCAGCTTACTCTCCTTTGCCACTTCATGGGGAAAGGAATGTTGAATAGATTTGGATCAAACATGAGGCTAATTATAAAGATCAGAGATCTGAGATCTGGGGAATTAATTAGAAATCTTGAATGGATCCAATGATGGCTTTCTTTTAGGTGTTTTTGGTAATGTATATGGCAAAGCAGCTTCTTGTTTGGGAAACTTATTAACTATATGACACTTTGAGCCAAAGCTATATTCGAGCGAAATGCAATGAAACATAGAACTTCCTACATGCAAATGAACTTTTAACTTGACTAGACACATCAACTTTGAATTGTCCGTCATCTCGAACACAGAGATTAGCATTCATGTAGTAGCTTCTTCACCTGTTTGTTTGGTCTGCACAGCTTGATGCCTTGTGCTGACACGCAAGACAAAATAGTGATCTACATCTACATAATTTTCTAACTCCCAAGTAAAGGTATGGGAAAAGGAGTATTCCCGGCACTTTCTTATAGGTTCCAGATCTTTATATGGATCTCACTGTTGTGCATTGTACATGCATGTATTTATTGGAACATCTAGAATTTTCTTTCTTTGGGATTAATTGCCTTTTTTTTCCTTTAAAGACTGGGGATTTGGTTTGCTAGTGCTAGAGGCACTTTTCATGCTTGCGTGCTGTTGTGTGAGAGCTCTCTGATCTTTTTGTCGTGAATTTGTTGAATCATTTGCAAGTTTGAATTTCACTCTTAGTTTGAAGTTTGTGCAGTTCTGGAGGCTGATCATCCCTCTCTTTGTTTTATTTGGTAAGGAAACAGTAGGAGTTAAATATATATTAAAGGAGGGTTGATATATACAGCCAAAAACGAAAAAACCACAAGCAAGATTAGAATGTACAATGACCCTTCACAAGGGCAAACTTTTTTATCCCTTCTACCATTTGATTTAATTTATGCTCGAATTTTATCTCCAATGTATAACTTAAGCGAAGTCTATGACACACTAATATAAAATGATATGGAAGGCTGTCGTAGGGGCAGCCCACCGGCCCACACGACCAGGCGAACAGCGGAGTGCACCCACGCCGCCGGGCATCGCTGGAGGGGTCTGAAGGGCCGTAGGGGCCCAAAGCTTCTCGACCTCCGGGAGTACCCTAAGTCGTTCGAGCAGGTGGGCCTCGTACCGCCTCTCCAAAGGACTACAGTACCGGTGAGCTGGGCGCATCAGCTGGGTGGACTAGGACTAGGTGGGTCCATCATGAGCCAGAAGCTACACCTAGGGCAGGAAAAGTCCCTACAACCCCTACTAGCATAGGTCTCTGTAGGGGGTAAGTTTGTAATCTCATTAGAAAGGCTATAAATAGCCACCTACCTCCATGTAAAGGGAGAGTGCATTTTTTTGAGAAATAAACTCATTTAATTCCTAGCAACCACTCCCTTTCTTCGAGGACACCTCGGACACCCACGAGGGCACCAGGGGTCCCCCCTCTCTTTACTGTCTGGCCTTTTTTAACCACGACAGTTGGCGCCATCCGTGGGGACCGGCAGGAAAGCTACAAAGCCCAACTCTAAGGCACCAGCATGGCCCCTAAAAAGAGGGCCAAACCCAAGGTCTCAGCAGCCGAAGCAGCTGCAATTGCTGCGGCACCGAGCACCCCGAGGGCTAAGCGAAGCAGAGCCTCCTCAGCAGCAGCGCCCCCCACTGATGCTGTAGAAGAGGAGGCGAACAACTCCACGCACGGGGCATCCAGTGTAAACCAAGTAGCGTGCGAAGCACTCCAGCAGAAGTTGGGAGACATCCGTCAGGAGATGGCGGACCTCCGACGAGCGCCATGGGAGACCCTCACTGTCCTACCCCAAGCCTTCACCAGCTGCCGAAGCAGAGGCCACCCCTTCTACTTCAGCCCCACCGTCGGCTGCTCCTACTCCGGCCCCACTGCTCCGGGGGGACACCAACTCCCCGTTGAGCATCAGGATGGAGACAGCTCGCTTGCCAATGGGCTTCAAGATGCCAGAGGTCACGCCCTTCGAGGGGCACATGGACCCTTCCTAATTCCTCAGGGTGTACGAGACCGCCATCGAAGCAGCAGGAGGAGACGATAGCACGAAGGCGAAAAGCGTCTCCCTCGCCCTAAAGGGTGTAGCACTGAGATGGTTCTTCACCATCCCTCCCCACTCCATATACACATGGGAGCAGTTGTGGGACCTCGTTCGCAATAATTTTCAGGGAAACTACACAGAACGGAAGGACGTGGGGCACTTGTTCGCAGTAAAGTAGGCCCCCGGTGAAACCCTTCGCAGTTTCTTCAAAAAATTCACAGAGGTGAAGTGCTAGGTCAAGGGTGTCAACGAAACAACCATCATAAACGCAGCCACATGCGGGCTCCAAAAGGGCCCCCTGTCGGAAAGATTGGCCCGCAAGCCCATCCACACGGTAACAGAACTCTTCAACAAAATGGAGGAGTACGCCCGAGCAGAAGAAGACAGCGCTCGAAGGGCCCCGACCCCCGCTGCACTAACACACACCACTGGTGCGCTCGCAGCTGCTGCGGCAGGGACACCCGCCAAGCCACATGGCAACGACTACAAGCACAAGGGACGCGGTGTCTATCACGTAGACGGCGGCACACCCCCCGAGGGTGCGAAGCGCATAGGCTGAGGGAGTCGCAGTCAGGGCCAGGGGCGCAGCCGGTACGAGGGCTGACAGTCAGGCAGTCGCGTCGGCACCGGAGGACCCCCACTATCTTGTGACTTCCATGGCAAAGGGTCGCACGCGACGAACGAGTGCCGCACCATCGCGGCCATGCGAGACTATATGGCCCGGGGCTGCCAATGAGTCGAGCGGGACGACGGGGGAGGCACCGACAACCAACTGCCCACCCCACCGCCAAGACCCCGCATAGAGGGAGACCGGGGGAGCACCACCAGTGGATCATAAACATGATCACCGGAGGATCCTCGCTTGGCATGTCCTCAAAACGACAGCGCCACGCGTACGCCTGACAGATTCACCACCTCGCAACATACCCCCTGTCCAACCCGCCACACTACACCGAGATACCAATCTCCTTCGGCCCGAGGATGCCCGAGGTGTGTACTTCCCACACGAGGACCCCCTCGTCATCTTCACCAACATCGCAGATTTCGACATCAGGCACGTCCTCGTCGATGGGGGAAGCTCAACAGACCTCTTGTTCGCCGAAGCCTTCAACAAAATGATGATCCCCCAGGACCACTTGTCACCCCCGGGCATACCACTGATAGGCTTCGGGGGAAGGCCCGTGACAGCCCTGGGCTAGATTAACTTGGCCATCACGTTTAGCGACGACTTCGCATCCTAAACAGAGATAGTCACGTTCTACGTGGTCCAAATGCCTTACCAATACAATGCCATCCTCGATCGGGCCACGCTCAACGCCTTTGGCGCCATAGCCCACCACAATTATTTGTGCCTGAAGATTCCTGCACCAGAGGGCATTGTCACGGTACGGGGGGACCAGGACCTCGCAAGGCACATAGAGCTGGAGGCTCTATCGCCAGCACGACATGTCCACACCGTCGAGCCGAACAAGAGAGACAACCCCACCGTGCCCTCAGCCAAATCCACAATGGCTGCTACGGAGGGTCCCTATAAGCGACGCTTCCTAGAGAGGACAGTGGCCCTTGGGGCGGAACTCCCATCGGAAGCGCACAACGCCATCCTTAGAGTGCTCCATGGCAATGTCGACGTCTTCGCCTGGGGACCAGAGGGCATCCCACGTGTGGCGAGGAGCACAATCAAGCACCACCTGGCCCTCCGAAGCGATGCATCACCCAAGAAGCAGAAGTTGCAACGCATGTCGATCGAGCGGTTGGAGGCAGCCAAACAAGAAATTGCCAAGTTGCGGAAGGCAGGGGTCATCCGTGAAATTGAGCACTCGGAGTGGCTGGCCAACCCCGTCTTCGTGCAAAAATAAACGGGCAAGTGGCGCATGTGCGTCGACTTCACCGATCTTAACAAGGCGTGCCCCAAGGACGATTTTCCCCTACCTCACATCAACCAGCTCGTGGACGCCACCTCGGGCTACGAGCTCATGAGCTTCCTCGATGCGTACTCTGGGTACCATCAGGTGCTCATGGCCAAAGAAGACAAACCAAAAACTGCATTCATTACCCTCTTCGGCACATATTGCTACAACCACATGACCTTCGGCCTAAAAAACGTAGGAACAACCTTCAGCCGCCTCATCGCGAAGGTGCTAGCTGCCCAGCTTGGCCGCAACGTCGAAGCGTATGTGGATGACATAGTAATCAAGAACAAGATCATCGGGATGCATTCGGAGGACCTGCAAGAAACCTTCGCCAACCTTCAACCCAGAGAAGTGTGCTTTCGGCGTAAGGACAGACAAACTTCTGGGGTTCCTAGTCTCCGAGAGGGGCATTGAGGCCAACCCCAAAAAAATCAGGTCCATCTAAGAAATGAAGCCCCCCGTAGCACCCACGACATGTAAAAGCTCACAAGGCGCCTCGCCGCCATCAGTCGATTTCTATCCCGCTCGGCAGAAAGAGCACTCCCTTTTTTCAGAGCACTCCGAGGAACAGAGCCGTTCCGCTGAATGGACGACTGTCAGAAAGCATTTCGGGAGCTTAAAGAGTATCTCACCCAGCTACCAAGCCTGACTAGCCCGAAGCAAGGGGCACACCTTCTGCTGTACCTCACCGCCTCATCCTCAGCAGTAAGCGTAGTCCTCGTCCAAGAAAGCAACGGCCAACACCCAGTGTACTATGTCTCGAAGGCCCTCCAGGGAGCCAAGGTCCGGTACACGAAGCTCGAAAAGCTAGCATATACCCTGTTCATGGCCTCGCGCAAGCTCCGGCACTACTTCCTGGCGCACACCATCATGGTCCCGACATCCTACCCGCTCGCATTGATGCTGCGAAACCAGGACACCTCGGGATGCATCGGCAAATGGGCGGCCGAGTTGACACCGTTCGACATCACCTTCGCCGCACGGACGGCCATCAAATCACAAGCCCTAGCAGACTTTATGCCCGAGTGGACCCCGCACGTAGGAGACCGGCAACCGACCGAGATCGAGACACCGTGGATGATGTACACAGACGGATCCTGGTGTGCTACCATAACTGGCGCGGCGGCCATTCTGGTTGCCCCAGACAACTGGAGAGTGTCTCATGCCGCCCGCCTCGAATTCCCGACCACCAACAATGCCTCAGAGTACGAGGCACTACTATTAGGCCTCCGTAAGGCAAAAGCACTTGGGGCAACACGGGTAATCATCAAAAGCGACTCCCACCTGGTGGTGGGCCACTTCGACAAATTGTTCATGGCAAGAGGCACCGAAATGGCCAACTATCTGGCCGCGCTGAGTGCGGCATCAGCGGCCTTCCTCGGCATCACCGTTCAAGCAATACCAAGAGGCGACAACGAAGCGGCAAGCTGGCCAAAGTGGCCTGCTCAGGCCACTACCCTCCGCCCGACGTCTTCTACGAAATACTGCGTGCACCCCTCGGCAGCACAAGGGGCTATGCCCGAAGCACAATGGCCTAGCCACCCGGTCTTCCTCATCGCTTGGGAGGACTGGTAGGATGTCATCATTAAATACCTCGCAGGGGAGGAACCCGAAGACCAAGCCGAAGCAAGGCGACTCCGGCATAGGGCCAAAAACTACCACACCATAGGCGCAAAACTTTACAAGGGGGGCGTTTGCACCCCCTTCCTCCAGTGCGTGTCCCAAGACGAGGTACCGGTGAGCTAGGAGTACAAGATCATCTCATCCTCTCGGGGTGTCGGCACAACCTCCGACCTGGGAGCACGAACGTCGTCCAGATTCGCGAGCTTCCCCTCGCTTTTGAGGGCTCGCAGGACAGACGTCGTCACGGTGGACCGCCCTAACTCGAATGTATACGCCACAGCACCCCCCCCATCCTTATTACGCTTCATCATCTCGAGAGCTGGAGGGCAATACGCTAGGAAGAACAGGGCGCTGGAGCGGGGGGAAGCAAGACGCGATGGGGCGAACAAGGAGGAGTTCCGCCTCAAGCCCCCATTTATAGGCCCACGAGTGCGTACCACTGCAAGGCACGACAACCGAGAAGCCACGGCCCATACACAGCGTGACACATGGCAACCCAGCAGCACAACGCGCAGACAATTATGATGCACGTGAACCAAGAAATGGCACTACAAAAGGCGCCGCCCAACCGCCGGGCACGGCAACTGAAGCACCCCAAATGATGCCCCTTTATGGTGCACGGAACCCAGCAACACCGCGCGACATCCAACGGGTAGTCACCGACCCCGCCAGCTCGCCCACGACGCCTCGGCGGAGGGCACACAAAGAAAAACAACAACAAGAGCTTCGCCTGGCCGAAGGGGACGTTGTACCTATACCCTCCGGGAAGAGGCGTGGTTTCAGCCATGACGAAGCAAGACCTCGACCGCGAGGGCCTTGTCATAGGGGCGGCCCACCTGCCCCCACGACCAGGCGAACAGCAGAGCGCACCCACCCCACTAGGGATCGCCAGAGGGGTCCGAAGGTGCCCGAAGGGGCCCGAATCTTCTCGACCTCCGGAAGTACCGTAAGCTGTTCGAGCAGGGGGCCTCGTACCACCTCCCCAAAGGACTACAGTACTGGTGAGCTGGGCGCATCAGCTGGGTGGACCAGGACCAGGTGGGTCCATAATGAGCCAGAAGCTACACCTACGGCAGAAAAAGTCCCTACAACCCCTACTAGCATAGGTTCCTGTAGGGGGTAAGTTTGTAATCTCATGTACTTAGTAGAAAGGCAATAAATAGCCACCTTACCTCTATGTAAAGGGAGAGTGCTTTTGTAACACCCCAACTCAGCACGAGCCTGGAATGCTACTATCCTAAGCTAAACCACAAAATTTCAACAGAACCTCTTTGGTATACGACGATACCGGAGGTTCTTCACAATAATTCAATAAAACAATAATAAAATCAGTTATAAGACTTATTCATAAATCCTAATTAACCAATTAAGGTAACACCTTGGCTATTCAGAAGCCAAGGTTCTAACCACCAACTTAACATAAACCATACAGCATAAAATTTCTCAATAACATCGATCAATCCTCAAAGATCATAAAAGAATGCCATCCATGACTAGATTTATTTATTACAGTCTGAAAGTTAACATAATAGAGTCTTTAATCATTCTTGCAATGGAACTAAGGTGAAGTGCATTATTCGAGTAGTGCATGTCTACTCCTCCCAAGAGAACCTCATCGATCACCTAGAAATAGATAAACAAAGCAAGGGTGAGTCCATGACTCAGCAAATCTGATGATTACTAACACATTTATCAATATGGATAAGACCTTCTCGGCATCAACATTGATCATAACACAAATGAGTACTTATGATGACATGAAATGAATGCTTAAAATCAAGGGAATGGATGCACACACACATATATCGGTATAGTCGGTGAACACCGTTTGTGTTCACTCAAGCCCGCATCTTAACAAAAATGCGGGATCCACTTCCGTATGAAGAACGTTTCATACGGTGTCCAACATTGCCCATATTGGAATTAATGGGTCTTACTCAACCATCCTGGAATTGATGGTCTCCTCATCCACTCCGTGGACGGCAAATGATAATGAATGCATTAAATAACTTATTGAATATAACATTATCATCATTTCTATTCATGAATTCAACATAGAGACAAAACATGGATATTTCACTTCATACTACACAAGAGTTATCACAGCACGCTCATATCAATAACCACAATGCACAAACATTTAGAATAACAAAGTACTTGCCTTCCGCGTTGAGACGCGTTAGCTGGAAGCGATGGCGTTCCTAAACTCGAAGCTCCGCCGCCTAACCAATGAGATAAATTCAATAAGAACACCAACAATACCCATTTCTACTAACCGACGTTATACATTGCTTCCCTGATGACTCTAGTCATTAATACAAAGCTTAAACTAAAATCAATGTTTTCAGCTATAAAACTGTCCCTGGACAGCAGCACGACAATTAACGTATCTCAGTGTCAGGAAGTCAAAAAGTGGTAAACCCAATTTCTGTAGCTTCTTAACTGACTAATCTACAATACTCTAGTTGACGTGATAAACCAATTTGGCCAATTTAATAGGTTAATAATCGTTTGAACTTTCAGTCCAGAATCTGTCCACAGAACGAACAACAAAATTAAAAAGATCATAACTTTTATTAGGTAGCTCCAAATTGAACGTTCTTTACCAATCTGAAAAGGCCATCGAATCCTCTACAATAACCTAGTTGGGTGAACTTTCAGTTTCAACCAATTTCCCTTTCATAATTTAGGAAATAACCAGACAGTTTATTCTCGTCAGGTTTCTGGCAGCAGGTACTAAAACATCCATAACTTTTGACTCAGACCTCGGAATCAAGTGAACTTGGTGGCCACTGAAACTTAAGAACGAGGCCTAGATATCTCTAGAAGACCAAACCTTCAGATGCTGCCTAAAAACAACCGAAACAACCCCTCCAACATACTGGACAGAACTGAACGAAACGCGGACAGACTGGAATTTAACAAAACTACTCGCTCACTTAACGAATGACTTCTAGCAATCCCAAGAACACATCGTTACCCTTGACGACGTGGGAGATGATGCTGAGCGAGCCTCGAAGGAGAAGTTGGTGGTGATTTCCTCTTCTTGTTCCACAGCCCACGATCGTCGTCCCCGATCCTCGCGAAGACCGGCAATGGAGGGAGACCAACACCGCAGCGGGGAAAACGTCTTGAGGGGCAGCACCACGGAGGAACAACCAGGGAGGGGAGGAGGTAGGGCGCACGGGAGGGGGAGGCCAAAGGGGCGGCGGCCAAGGGGGGTGGGAGAGGCAAAAGGAGGGAGGGGCTAGGGTTTGCAAGGGGCAAGAAAAGGGGGGTGGCGCCCCCCTCCTTGGCCGGCCACTAGGAGGCCTAATGGGCCTCTAGCCCAGGCCCAGGTTGGCCAACAATAGCGAAAAACCCCTCCGTTCTTTAGTCTATTCACTGATTCCATTGATTCCTACGCCGATTAAACAAAAACCTTCTCAAAGATTAATCAGGAGTATTACAGCTTTTTTCTTAGAAATAAACTCGTTTAATTCCTGGCAACCAATCCCTTTCTTCGAGGACCCCTTGGACACCCACGAAGGGACCTGGGGTCCCCTCTCTCTTTACTGTCTAGCCTTTTTTAACCACGACGAAGGCCAATATAAAACTTGGATCAGGTCACGGGATGATGGGCATATGAAGCTGTTAAGTCAGTCAATGGACCAATGATGTATGTATAAATACAAAAAGCTGGCCCTTGATAGTACTACTACACAAGAAAAGCACTAGCTACTAAAAAAACTCATGCATTGATTGTACGGTAAAAACTAGTAGAGAGAGTAAAACAAGTAGCAAAACTAACATGTGTACTCACTTATGAGTGCACTCATTCGCATTATCTTCGAGTGGCCTCTCAGTAATGCACCTATCCCTGTGATCTCGGTTTGGACTGCTAACATGTGAACCATCTGCAGCATCATCATCGGGAGCAGTTGGATTTGCCGTTGATCCTGCCGCAGACTACTCTGCGCTTCAAAGTTCAGACTGAAATAATGTTTCTCACTGAACATCATGAGATAATGTTTTTATAATGCAAACTTCGTGAAATAGGAAAAATCCTATAGAAAAATCATCCATGAAAGGCCTAACGTGGTGTAAATTGCCTAGAGCAATCCTAATCGTACAACCTAGAAGACTAGTGCAGATTCTTCACAACCCTGTTCCTATCAGATGTTAACAGCAAATTATCGTGATATTTGAAGTGATGTCCAAGGTATCCTTTTTTGTGCACGTAGTATATCTATATATTTAATAATAACTCACTCCATAAAGATAACATTAATACCAACTCATTTCTGACTCCTGAGTTGAACTACAGTATAGTGTCATGTTAATATGTTATTATTCTATTTCTGAAAGCACAGTACAGAACACAGCTTTCGTGTTGTCCTCAAAATCTAGAACATCTGAGCTGCAATTAATGTAATGCTCTTAGATTCAATATTTTTTTCTTATCAAAAGATAAACTGCAATTCTTCTCGTATAAGACATAACTTTAACAATTCTTTGTCATGGTTCACAGTAGATTTGTTTAGTTGCCAGCTTATTCTCAAGAAGTACTCATTCCTGAGTTGGTTAAATATGTATGTGTTGAACTACAGTACAGTGTCATGTTATTGTTCTATTTCTGAAAGCAGTAGTACAGAACACAAGATATTTTGATGTTTTCTCCAATATCTGAGCACGAGCAGTACTCTACTGCTGTTAGTTTTGAGATGATTGTTTTCTGCTGAGAAGGGGGGAAAAATTCAATTCCTCTTGCACAACTTAATCAGTTCTTTGTTATGGTTGCCAACAGATGGTTAACAAAACCTACTCCATACATTACGAAATAAGTAAAAATTGTTGGAAATATAGACAATATTTTAATTCCAGATTTTAATATGATGCAAAGATCATAAATAACTAGTGATGCATAAATCGATACTAACAGCAGGCTACTCATTGAACTTCTAAACATACTTAATTACATGATTATAACAGAATATATTGGTTGTACACACAACTTACAATATAGGTCAATGAAGAACATAAAACAGTGCAGACTTGATGTAGTGCAGATCGTAGATGATGCAGCGCAGAAAGCGGTCGCGCAGATGTGTTGCCAGAAACCTTATTGCCGCCTTGTGCAGGTGAACTCTGCAACAATGGTTCGGAGATACCACTCACCCTCCTTCCTGGTGCACGCCGAGGAGAAAGGACATCTTTGTTCAAATAGCACAACCCTCCAGCACAAGAGAACAGAGAGGAAGAAGAATAATAATTGGAATGAAAAAATCGTTCTTTGATCTGGACGTCTCCAGATCCTATTTATAGTCGAGACAATTACTCTCTATAACTGTCATAATAAACCACTGGTAACCGCTAAATCAAAGCCAATTAATGGTCATTAAGCAGTGTTTATTGATCCTGATTGTATCCTAATCTACAGCTTCGACCACTGGTCTACAGCTTCGACTAGTATATTACGACCACACTGGTCTAAGGATCCGACCAGATGATTTGTCTATGCCTTCGACCATAATTGTCTATGGCTTCGACCAGATTATTACGACCATACTGGTCTAGGCCTTCGACCATACTGGTCTATGGCTTTGACCACGGAGTTTCGATCACTGAGTATCGATCACACTCGTCTTATGGTTTCGATCACTGAGTTTTGACCACTGTGTCACGACTACTCAGTTACGACCACACTGGTCTAAGACCCCTGGTCTAAGGATTTGCATGCTTTGGAATTATAGGAATGAATGGGCCTTTACACATATGTGCCCAATTCCAACAATCCCCCACCAATTCCAAAGCAAGTAGCAAAAAGGAATGACAAAGATTATTGTGCTGAAGAGTTGTTGATATACTAGTCTTTCAGTTTAAGTCCCGTACGGGTTGAACTTGCACCTAGAATAACAAGATTCATCTTCTCACAACTGATGAATGGACTATGCCTTGAATTCACAGTCTTTCATGATTAGATTGCACTTGAAATCTCAACTGATACTAGGCTGTCAAAAAACCAAGCCTAATCGGAGCTTTATTTGGTCATGCTCCCTTATCTGCTCATGAGCTTTCTAGAGAATGCCCCTATTCTCGTGAACTGCGGCCTCAATTAAGCTCAAGTATGTGTATTCATTTTAGGTATCCTATAGGCTAATATCTTTTTTTCTCATTGGACATTAGAATACATTAAGGCTTTAAGCCATCCTTCCTTACAGTTGAGAGTACTTTGTCTATTAGGACATGGGTACATATATATTATTAAAATGTACTCTCTTGTTCAAACGTCAACTTGTTTTTCCTATTACCGAAGTCATGAGATCTCCGATCAAGAAGGTATGGGTTACTGTTGAGTTGTAACTCCAATTCCCATATCCATAGATGCAACAGAAATCGTCTTCCGTGCTAGCCCCTTTGTGAAAGGGTCAGCCAGATTTTTCTCAGTTCGTATATAATTCATAGTAATCACTCCGGAGTTCCTCAGTTTTCTAACAGATTTAAGCCTATGCTTCACATGTCAGGAGGACTTCATGTTATCCTTAGTACTTGTAACCTTAATCAACACTGTTTGATTATCATAGTACATTAGAATTGCTGGTATTAGTTTCTCAACCAGTGGCAAGTCCAATAGAAGCTCTCTAAGCCATTCAGCCTCAACTATGCTTGTGTCTAGTGCTACAAGTTCTGCTTCCATGGTTGACCTCGTCAATATGGTCTGTTTACATGACCTCCATAATACTGCAACACCTGCTAGTGTAAAGACATAACCACTTATAGCTTTGATCTCATCTGCATCAGAGATCCAATTTGAATCACTATATCCTTCCAATACAAATGGATACCCAGTATAGTGAATTCCATATGAGGTTGTGCCTTTCAAGTAACGCAACACTCTCTCAAGTGCCTCCCAATGATCATCTCCTGGGTTAGAAGTAAACCGACTTAATTTGCTCACAGCAAATGATATGTCAAGTCTTGTGGCACCAGATAGATACATAAGGGACCCAATAATTTGTGAATATCTCAATTGATCTTTGCCTAATCCCTTATTCTTACGAAGCTTAACACTAGCATCATAAGGAGTTGGAGAAATCTTGCAATTCTCAAAACCAAACAGACTCAAGATTTTCTCAGCATAATGGGATTGGTTTAAAATGATCCCATCCTTATTTTTAATCAATTTGATATTCAAAATAACATCTACCTCACCTAGGCCTTTCATATCAAAGCATCTAGATAACAAAGATTTGACCTCGTCAATAATAGCAGTGTTTGTCCCAAAGATTAGTATGTCATTGACATACAAACACAAAATCACTCCTTGACCCCCCACCATAACGATAATATACACACTTATCTACCTCATTCACAGCAAAACCAATAGAAGTTAAAGTTTTATCAAACTTCTCGTGCCATTATTTAGGTGCTTGCTTTAGGCCATATAAAGATTTGATTAATTTGCATACCTTATTTTCCTGTCCAGAAATCACAAAACCATCCGGTTATTCCATATAGATTTCTTCCTCCAACTCTTCATTAAGGAAAGCTGTCTTTACATCAATTTGATGGATGTGAAGACTATAGGAAGTAGCTAATGCAATGAGCACTTGAATGGTGGTCAATCTGGCAACAGGAGAGTAAGTATCAAAGTAATCCTCACCTTCTTTCTAAGTATAACCCTTGGCCACAAGTCTTGCCTTGTACTTATCAATAGTATCGTTAGACCTCATTTTCTTTTTAAAGATCCACTTGCATCCAACAGGTTTGCACCGGATAGGACGATCAGTGATCTCCCAAGTCTCGTTAGTCATGAAGTAATCCATCTTGCTATGGACAGCCTCTTTCCAATTCTCGGCATCAGGTAATGCAAAAGCCTCTGAAAGAGTGTTTGACACATCATCCATGAGGTATACAATAAACTCTTCACCCAAGATTTACTCAATCCTTTGTCGCTTGCTCCTGCGATGAGCCTCTTCGACAAAATTGTTATCTTCCTTAGGAATATCACAATCTGGTGGTATATCACTCATTAGTTCAGAGATGGTGGTAGATTCAAGATTACTATTATCCTCAGTTCGAGAAGTACTGCCTGTAGTTCTCATAGGATAAATATCCTCAAAAAATGAAGCATCTCTCGACTCCATTATTGTGTTAACAATAATCTCAAGAGTTTCTAATTTTACTACTAAAAATCTATAGACCGTGCTATTATGAGCATATCCTAGTAAAACATAATCTATTGTTTTAAGTCCAAGCTTTCTCTTTTTCTGCAATAGTATGTTGACCTTTGCCAAACACCCTCAAGTTCGCAGAAAATTAACATTGGGTTTTCTCCCCTTCCATCCCTCATATGGAGTAATATCACATATTTTAGTGATTACTCTGTTTAGAACAAAAGTTGCTGCCAATATAGCTTCCCCCCACATATCTTATGCATATCGGCACTCTCCAACATGGCATTTACCAAGTCTGTTAGTGTCCGGTTTTTCCTCTCAGCCACCCCGTTTGATTAAGGTGAGTATGGTGGTGTAATTTCATAGACTATTCCATGTTCAGAACAGAATTGAGAGAATTCATGATAGATATACTCTCCTCCACGATAAGACCTTAGTCTTTTAATTTTCTTTTCTAGTTGGTTCTCAACCTCGGCCTTATAAATTTTAAAATAATTTAAAGCTTCATCTTTTGTTTTCAGTAGATACACATAGCAATATCATGATGCATCATAAATAAGAGTTAGAAAATATCTTTTACCTCCTTTGGTCAACAATCCATTCATCCACACAAGTCAGAATGGAGAAGATCTAAAGGTGCCAAGTTCTTTTCCTCATGTAACCCCTTAAAGGGTTTTCGATGTTGTTTTGCTTGCACACAAGTTTGACACTTTGATCCTTTGATAATTTCACATTTTGGAATTAACTCTAATCTAGACATTCTAGCAATACTATCAAAACCAATATGATAAAAACGAGAATGCCATATATTGGTCTCACATTTATTCAAACCAGTTGCAACATTCAGATTATACTCTAAAGTACTCATGCGGAACAAGTCTCCGCTCTCATAGCCTTTACCAATAAAGTTACCAAACTTAGACATTACAATTTTTTTGACTCAAATACTAGCTTATAACCATCCCTACATAGGAGAGAACTACTAACAAGGTTCTTATTTATGGTTGGCGCATGTTGCATGTTCTTCAACTGGACAGTCTTCCCTAAAATAAGCCTCAGATCCACCGTGTCAACACCAAGAATAGAAGCATGCGACCTGTTCCCCATTAGGACGGAGGAAGCCCCGGCTGCCTGATAAAAGGAAAACAAAGAGATATCAGAACATACGTGAACATTAGCTCCAGTATCAATCCACCAATCAATGGATTGACATGCTGAAAAATAACAGGTGAATTACCATACCCTCCTATTGAGGCCTCGCCTATGATCACATTGACAACCCTTTTTCTTTGGCTGTACACCATCCTTGCTCTTGCGAAAATGATAGTCTTTCGCTATATGACCGTTTTTTCCACACACAAAGCAGGTGATGTTGCTCATATCCTTTTTCTCAATTTTCTTCTTAAAGCTAGTTGTCTTATTTGGTTTAAAGCCTTTGTTGTTCTTGCCATATCTCTGCTCTATGACATTTGCATTGATCTAATTGTTCTGACTAGAAGTACTTGGTGCATCTTTTGCTCTTGCCTTTTCTTCCACATCAAGGGTAGCAATGAGATCCTCAATAGATATCTCTTCCCTCTTGTGCTTTAAGCTAGTGGCAAAATCCTACCATGTGGTAGGGAGTTTGGCAACAATGCCTGCAGCCACAAACTTAGGAGGCAACACACAGCCCAGGTGTGCAATCTCACCAACCGATAGCTGGAGATCATGAGCCTAATCAACTATGGACTTAGCCTCATCCATGCTAAAGTCGAAAATTGCTCACACATGTAGAGCCAGCGACCTACCTCTGCCTCTACATATTTGTGCTCTAGTGCATCCCACAACTCTGTGGCGGTGTTCGCATTATCAAACTGCATATACTGGTCAATCGTAAATTGATATTGTGGATGGAGAACGCACCACAACCCCATAGACATGAGTCAGAACTTGGCTCTAGTCTACCATCTATGAAAATTCTGTCCAGAGAACCTCTCAGGTTTCATAGCATCAGAAGCACCAGCCATTGCTGAATCAGAAAAAGGTCCACAATAAGGTTTCTGGAAAGTTAGAAATATGAATAATATTTTAATTCCATATTTTAATGATCAAAGATCGCAAATAACTAGTGATGCATAAATCAATACTAACAACAGGCTACTCATTGCACTTCTAAACATACTCAATTACATGATTATAACAGAATATATTGGCCATACACACAACTTACAGTATAGGTCGATGAAGACCAGGAAATAGTGCAGACTCGATGTAGTGCAAATCGTAGATGACGCAACGCAGAAAGCGGTCACGCCGATGCACTACCCAGAAACCTTATTGCCGCCCCATGCAGGTGAACTCTGCAACAATGATTCGGAGATACCGCTCACCCTCCTTCCCAGTGCACACCAAGGAGAAAGGACAGCTTTGTTCAAACAGCACAACCCTCCAGCACAAGAGAACAGAGAGGAAGAAGAAGAATAATTGGAATGAAAAAGTCGTTCTTTGATCTAGACGTCTCCAGATCCTATTTATAGTCGAGACAATTACTCTCTAGTAACTGTCATAATAAACCACTGGTAACCCCTAAATCAAAGCCAATTAATGGTCATTAAGCAATGTTTATTGATTGTGATTTTATCATAATCTAAAGCTTCGACCACTGGTCTACAGCTTCGACTAGTATATTACGACCACACCAACCAGATGATTTGTCTATGCCTTCGACCACAATGGTCTATGGCTTCGACCAGATTATTTCAACTATACTGGTTTAGGCCTTCGACCACACTGGTCTATGACTTCGACCACAGAGTTTCGATTACTGAGTATCGACCACACTGGTCTTATGGTTTCAATCACTGAGTTTCGACTACTGTTTACGACCACTCAATTATGACCACACTGGTCTAAGACCCCTGGTCTAAGGATTTGCATGCTTTGGAATTATAGGAATGAATGGGCCTTTACACATATGTGCCCAATTCCAACAAAAAGAAGTGATAGCTTCTAAAGAATGATAATAAAGGCTCTGAAAGACACTTACGATGCAGTCACAGCAGCAGCTAGAGTATCAGAAGCAGCTGGAGGCTGTGTGCACTTGGAGGTGCCCTATGAAAGGGACAATAGCTAAGATAAATAATAGGTTCCAATACAAAAATTGGAGAAAGTTCAGATGCAGCAACAGGTGCTTGTGCAGGTTGTGTTCTTGTAACTGAAGCAACAGGGGCTGCTGGAGTAGCAGTAGAAGCTCCACTCGATGATCCCTTAGCCTACAAATTTTATGCATACAAGATAAGTATAAAGATTCAGAACATAATGATTGCAACCAAAAGAAGCTTCAAAGTATACTTCGGGCACTAATTTTGACTGAATTTGCAAAATGCTTAACAAATGAACATGAAGTGTGCACTATCAAGATTATCATTGAGCACTCATATGCACGTGGAATCCACTTCAACTAAAATGCAATGACCAATGTTTATATTGCTGCCTTTTGATCTGTGGGCGATTATAAGTAAAAACGACAGCAGTTACCCTCTTTTAATTAGAGGGTGTATTTAATGGCAATTCAGAACTTGCAGCAGTGTCCATCGGAGAATCAACACAAAAAAGGAAAGGGGAAATACATAATTGTTCGGGGCATCTGATTTTGATCTATCAGACAGACTGTTACACAAAAAGGTACAAAATTTAATAAATTCACTTGAAAAAAGGTACAAATGTGGAGTAGGACAGGTTGTACCTGAGGTCACCGCCGTCGGGAACTACAGCATCGGCAGATGAGGAGGAGGCGACGGAAGAGGAGGACGATGGCGCAGTCAGGTACGGAGGAGGGGGAGACAGCAGCGGCAGAGGTGGGGGCGGAGGCAGAGGCGGAGGCGGTGGATCGGCGAGGTAGAAGGATGAGGAGGACAGGGAGGCGGCGCCGGTGGCAGTGGATTTGCAGCAGTGGAGGAGGGGGCGGTGGGGTCGGGTCTGACAGCAGGAGACTAGGAGGAGGCAGTGGAGGAGGGGGAGATGGCGAAGGCAGTGGATCGGCCAGGGAAAAGGGGGAGGAGGACGGCACCGGCGGCGAGGGAGAAGGAGGAGGAGGGAGTGGCTGCTATGGGGGCGGAGGTGGAGAGGGAGGCGATGCCAGTTGTGGAGGCGGTGGAGGAGGGGGAGACGGCAAAGGCGGTGGATCAGCGAGGGAGAAGGAGGAGGAGAACGGGAAGGCAGCGCCAGTGGCAAGGGTGAAGGAAGAGGAGGACGGGGAGGTGGCTGCGGGGATTTGCGATTGCTTAGGGTTAGCCCTTAGCAGCGAAAAAAGGGTGCGGCATGGGGAAAAAAAGGGTGCGGCACTCTCCCGACAACCCTTTCTCTCCTGAGTGCACAACATATGCACTCAGGATTATATTTCACCTCATCCAGACCACGTTGAGATCCTGTTTTCATGTGTATGAATCCTGTTTTTATGCGTATGACTGCTGCCTCCCGTTTTGATCTCCCGAGTGTTATAGGAAACACTCGGGAAAGTGATTTCTACCAAGTGCTGGATTCGCTTCCCGAATGTCCTATGAAACACTCAGGACCTGGCCGAGTGTTTCCGTCCAGACACTCGGTAAAAATATAGGCATTCGGGAACTAAGAGGTTTCTAGTAGTGGTTTAGAATCGAGACTAAGCTAAATAATGCTAAGAAAATTAATTACTTTGCATATGACTTTAATTTGTTCTCAACACTCTGCAAAGGTTACTGAAATTCTCGGTTCATGATATACCTGATTTGACCGTTCTAAGCATGCAAAGTCTCAGTGAACTATCAGTCGATGTCATAAACTGTAGAAACTTCATCTATTCGTACCTATCTTCCTTGTTACTTTTGTCAAAGCTTGGACTAGCTTGATAGTGAGCCAGACTAATGAGACTCTCTGAACACAAGTTCTTTGTGTTGATTTGCATCGCAGGGATGTGTTCTTTGACTATGCCAAACACGTGAAGAATTTGTTGGACACTTTGTTCGGGTTGCTATCAGAGGCTCTGGGGCTCAATCCGAGCTACTTGACAGAAATAGGATGCAACCATGGGCAGATTATACTGTGCCACTACTACCCTCCATGTCCCCAGCCTGAGCTCGCCATTGGATTAACCCGGCATTCAGACGCTGGCTTCCTGACAGTGGTTCTCCAGGATGAAAATGGTGGTCTGCAGATCCTCCATGAGGACCGATGGCTCGATGTTACGCCGACCCCTGGAGCGTTCATCGTGAACGTAGGCGATCTCTTACAGGTATGTTCAGATCCAGATAACGCGTAACAAAACCGCGAAAACCAAACTTGTGTGCGTACCATGTCTTACTAGTCATTTCAGACCTGACATTTTAGCTGAATATATATGCGCAGATGATCTCGAATGACAAGTTCAGAAGCGTGGAGCATAGAGTGGTTGCGATGAACGCTGGACCGAGAGTCTCGATCGCGTGTTTCCCCAGCCATCCAGCCTCGACGAAGATGTACGGCCCGATCAAGGAGCTGCTGTCCGATGAGAACCCCCCTTTGTACAGGGAAACACTCGTCAGAGATTACGACGCGCATTACTGCTTCGTCGGATTAGGTCCCAAAATGGCTATTCATGATTTCCGCCTATGATTTCAGGAAGACCTTTAAGTTTGGGAGTCGGGACATAAAATATCATTTTGTTATCCATACCCTTATGCTAAAATATGCTACAAAAGAAACGGACCAATATATGCACGCTAGGGTGAATAAAAGGGCAATATAGTTCCCACACGCTGTATACATACATATATACTACTGTTAGTTTTAAACTTGTTATTCATGTTAAGTTTTCTGTTTTAGGACTGTTTTTATTGTTTTTCTTTTGGAAAGTCAGAACTGGAAGTGTTCAGTTTCTGAACTCTATTTTCGTTTTTCGGTACTGTATCAGAACGTGTGTCGAACTGGGTTTCACAATCGGTTTAGAACCAGATTGAAACTCGGATTGTAACTCTTTCAGAAAATCTATAAAAAGGAGAAAACAGAAAAGTCGCATCATCCAGATGCGGCGCAAATTGAAAAGTTGGAGTTCTATCTTTCGTTTCTCTGTTTCTTCTGTTCTTCAGAAATACATTCGGAAGTTCAGAGTTTTCTGGTTTCTTCATAGAACTTTCATTGCTTTCGAAAGTGATCCAGGGGAGTTGTGCTCCAACAATTGATATCAGAGTCCAGGCATCTAACATCTCCTTGGACTTCATGGTTGCGGAAGTACTTATAAGTCCACCTGTCAATTTATCATATTTTTTTTTAGAGAATTTGTCAATTTATCATATATCACATCAATTGTGTCTTAGTGTTCCCCCTTGTTTTGCACAATGTATTTAGCACATATCCATAAAATGTATACAATGTATTTATTGAACTATCCACATCATTCCCCCTCATGTCGAGAAAAGTCATCCTCGACTTTTGTAAGTCTGCATACAAGTTAGTAATGGACAACACCACATCAAATTGTTCTAATATAGGTGAGAAATTTTTTAGTGCCTTCCATGCTTCAACACCGCTACTCTGATTTCTTATAGGTGTAAAAGACGAAGAAGTAGGCAACATATTTCGTTCTACACAGTAAGCACTATCATTTAAACTCATCTCAAAATAATTATGACATTTCACAAAAGATGGCTTATCTAAAACATGCATTTTCAATTCAGCAAACTTATCACGGGTAATGCATATTCGATAAACATGAAACTTATTGTCTACACCATAATCTCCAATCAAATTGAATTTATAAGTTTGGGCGTAGGTACTAACTAGTGATTGTAGACATGTAAGTTCATAAACTTTCTCAATCACACTAAATAGCTCTACAGGATTACCGAACATGATATAGCACAAAGAATCATCAGGGAATATTCTAGTTGGAACTTCTTTACGAGTAATCAATTTCACATTATGCAAATTAAGCATATCAAATTCAGAACATAGAATTTCTAATTGAGCAGAATAGTTCTCGCAATTACTAACCTTTTCTTGATGAATTAACAAATCAGCACCAATGTTGTTACCATTATTGACCTCCTCAATTGATGTAGGTGTTGTAGGTAGCGTCTCATCATCTTCAAGTGGTGTAGTTTGATTAATATTCAACTCCTTCTTTTCTTTACAAACCTGTACAATATGAGAAACAACACTAGAAATAGAGGGTAAGTCGTTAGTCTAAAAAATAACCTCACTTTCCTATCTTCTACCTCTCTCTTTTCTTTTGGTGTATCTCTCTCACACTCAATTTGCAAGCTTTCATCCTCACATACGATGGAATCACACAACTCTCTCATCTCACTCAATTTGGCTATGTAGGTCTCATCCTCGTATGGGTTTTGATGCATCTCATCCTCCATGACCGTGGCAAGTAGCGGTGCAATTACCATCAACCACGATCTCCTCATGTTCTACATGTAGCAAAGGGGTGGCACTACATGATGTCCTAGCCGAAGGGAAAGTCCTCGGTCGTCTTGTCATATGACACACTGGTGAAGGCATATGAACTGAAGTGTGAACTCGTATTGAACTGTGGTGCATGTCTCTCTTTAATTCTCCTCTACTCTTCTATAGCATAATTCACAAGATCCTGCATACTACCATCATACTTCAAACAAACAGTAGCAGCGATCTCAGAATTCAAAACTCTTTTGAAAAAAGCCCTCATTGCACATGTCTCTGTGATGTTGGTATGATACATAGCATAATTCAACTCATCATAATAAGATGACAGATCGGTGCTCCTTGGTGAATGATCTTCCTATGATGAAGTAACTCCAACTCATACTCATATGGCACAAACTCTTTCCTCGTGACCTCCTTCAATTCTTCCCAAGTAGTGACAAAGTGTTCTCAGGATATCGCTTCCAACAAGTACATGCATATTTTCAAACTCCATGGTGGTTTGTGTGACTTTCTTGGCTTCGGATAACTTTTGGAACTTGAGATCACATTCGAGTTGGTCCACCCACTCGAGGTACTCCTTCGATCTATACTTCCATAGAAAGGAAAATACAAGTAGCTAGAGTTGCACCATGATGAACGAAATGTTGAATATCCTACCATGGTTAGTATCACAAAAATACTAGTTGTATATGTGGAACATATTTGGATTCACTCATCCTCACCCTCTCCTTAGCAACCAAAATTCTTATGCCTCCTCAGATTGCAAAGACACATGTACCTTGGTGACGGTACACAATCAAAGGTGATAGATCATGCGAATTCAAATGTCAAGTTGTAGCATCCCAAAAATATGGGTTTATGTTTCAAATGTATAAAAATGTGAACTTTTTAAAAGTTTTGATGCATCTTAATGTCAATTGTTTTCCTCGGAGTTTTATTTAAGGTTTTTGTTTGAATAAAAGACCAAGCATCAAATTTTAAAATACAAACCTAATGAATAATTAAAACAAATTAAAGTTAAAGATGATAACTAAAAATCCAAACTTAGTATATTTGTACCGAATATAAAATGAGGAAATATTTAAAGTATACTTTGAATCTAACCTCAAGTCGATGAATAAAAACAGAAACCTAAAAGATTTTTTGAGAAAAATATGTGACAAATAAAACCCTAGAAAAATTACACGATAATCTGCATCATGTCATAAACCTCCCCCAAAAAATTTCATAATTTTTGGAGCTAATTTGCTATGACTAATAATTCCTAAAACCCTCAATCATTTTTTTTCAAAAAAAAAAACAGAAAACCTAACCTACCTTACCTCCACTCGCTGACCTGTCGGGCCCACCCGACAGGCTTCTTCTCCCACGCAGTGCCTCGCGCTGCGCCAGCTCACCGAGCACCAAAGCTCCAGTGGCGAATCCACTGGGGAGGCTTCGTAAGGATGAAGCCTCACCTCCACCAGCTGGCCGGAACCCCACCCCCCCCCCCTCAGGTTCTTCAACCTCCGGCTGCGCGCTTGCGCCAAGAAGAAGAAAGAAGCGGGTCAATCTCAACCGGAAGTGGAAAAAAGCATGTGGGCCTTGCCCTTGCCGAAGCCCAGGCCCAACTCGATCTCTCACATCCACCGGTCCTTCCCGTTCCAAAAATCCCCAATCCCCATTCAATTGAGGATGCACATCCTCACCTGACGAGTGACGACCTGAGGGGAGCGGCAGAGCCGGAGGGAGCTGGGGCGAGCCACCGCGGTCCGCGCGTCGCCACCGGTAGGGAGGAGGCCGAGGAGGGAGGCTGTCGGGGTGTCGGACTGAGCCGCCGAGGCAGGGAGCCAGCGGTTGAAGGGGAGGCGGATCTGGGAGGTTGGCCGGGGAGGGAGGCAGATCTGGGCGGCTGGGACGAGGTAGGGAGCCGACAGCCGGGTGGGGGACGGGGAGGCCCCAGCCGCAGGCGGCAGCCGGGTGGCTGGGTGGGGGAGACCGGGAGGGGGAGGGGAACGGGGAGCAGAGCCGGGGGGAGGCAATTTGGGGAGGCCAGGAGGGGGAGGTGATTTGGGGAGGATTTGGGAGGGGAGGCGCCCGGTCCCCTGGAGCACAGTGGAGGCCGAGGTCGGTCTTGGCCGAGCTGCTCTTCAGGGCTTTCAGGCTGAAGAAGCGTAGAGCGAAGGTTAAGTGCTGAGAGGAGGATCAGACATCACTCATCAGAGAAAGTCAAGTGCTCAGACCTTAGTGCCTGTGCTGGTATATATTTATTGCTTAATTTCTAATTTGTTAGTAAGTTTGATATAGTGTTGTATATACTCAATTAGCTATTAATTCATAGGTTTGCAATAATGGAGAAACGAACTTTGCATAATTATTTCACAAGTAATTCAAGTAGTACTCCCCCAACCGATGAGAGCACAACTCAACCAAAGAAGCTTCAACTAGAATTTAATCCGAATGAAATTATTGCCGATCCGGCGCATCATATACCAATAGAAGATTTTGCCAATGAAATTAGAGATGAAGTGAGGAGGACATATTTGTTGAATGGTCCAACTCGAGCAATTGGGCATGCTTTTCCAAAGATATTGGTTTGCAAAGTGTGGAGATCCTTTCAAGAATCATGGTTTAATAAGTTTGATTGGTTGGAATATAGTGTGGAAAAAGATGCCGCTTTTTGTTTCTATTGTTTTCTTTTCAAGAAACAGTTACAACCCAACACATTTGGTAATGATGTATTTACAAAAATTGGGTTCTCTCGTTGGAAAATAGCTATAGATGCTTTCAATAAACATGTTGGTGATCCAAATAGTTTCCACAACATCGCAAGGGGTGAGTGTGATGACTTCAAGAATCAATGGTCAAGTGTATCTAGTAAAATGAGCACATACTGTAAGGAGGCCGAAATTGCATACAAAATTCGTTTGACTGCATCTTTAGATTGTGCAAGGTATCTCATAGCTCAAGGCGAAGCTTTTCGTGGACATGACGAATCCTCCACTTCCATCAACAAAGGTAATTTCAAAGAGTTGTTGGATTGGTACAAAGATAAGAAGGAGGAAGTGAAGTATGCATTTGATACAGCTCCTGGGCATGCAGTTATGACTTGTGCAGATATTCAAACAGAGCTTTCCAAAGCTTGCGCACAAGAGGTCACAAAAGTGATTAAAGGTGAGATTGGAGATAGGAATTTCGCAGTGCTTATTGATGAGTCTCGAGATGTATCAATAAAGGAGCAAATCGCGGTGATTGTGAGGTTTGTTGTACATCTCTTTTTTAGTCATACAATTTTTACATTGTTGTATTGTACTATTATTTTAACTTTGCAAAATATGTGACATGTAGATTTGTGAACAATCAAGGGAAGGTCATGGAAAGGTTTCTTGCTATCAAGCATATCACAAGTTGTACATCTGCGGCATTGAAGGATGCTTTGGTTGGTTTGCTTGATCATCACGGGTTTACCTATTTCTAGGCTTCGTGGGCAAGGCTATGATGGAGCTTCAAATATGAGAGGAGAATTTAATGGTTTGCAAAAACTTATTCGGGATGAGAATCCAAATGCTTTCTATGTCCATTGTTTCGCCCACCTGTTACAATTGGTGGTTGTCATGGTTGCAAGTTGTAGCAGAGCTATTTCTAATTTCTTTAACTATGTTCCCCTGATAGTTACGGCTGTTAGTGCATCTTGCAAGAGAAAAGATGCGTTGATTGAAAAGTATCATGATATCCTGTTGGATAAGTTAGAGAATGGTTTGATATCTGCTGGGAGAGGGCTGCATCAGGAATCTGGCATAGCGAGACCTGCAGATACTCGATGGGGCTCACATCTCAAAACCTTGCTTCGTATATACCAAATGTGGGAGGCAGTTATGGATGTGCTAGAACTTATAAGTGAAGATGCTTGTCAAAACACAAGTCATGGTGCAGCAACAGGTTTGATGAAAAATATGGAATCTTTTCAATTTGTGCTCATCATGCATTTTTTGATAACATTGTTGAGCATAACAAATAAGCTATCACTAGCTTTACAAAGGAAGCATCAAGACATCATTGAAGCTATGGGCTTGATACAGGATGTGAAAGAACGTTTGTAAGATATGCGAGATAATAGGTGGGAGCCATTGTTTGACCAAGTCAAAAGCTTTTGTGAGGCATATGGGATTAATGTGCCAAATATGAATGATGTCATTGGAGTTATGGGTAAATCTGTATGTCGGAAGCACACAGTGACTCAACATCATTATTACAAAGTTGATATTTTCAATGCTGCTCTTGATGCAACTATGAATGAGATGAATCATCGTTTCAATGAAGTTTCCTCGGAGTTATTAGTATGCATGTCTTGTCTTGATCCAAGCGACTCATTCTCTAAATTTAATGTTGATAAGCTTATTCGACTTGCTGAGATTTATGCTGATGATTTCACGATGGCTGATCGATTCTTGTTAAGAAATCAGCTTCAAACCTTCATTCTCAACATTAGGAGAAGTGAGGAATTTCATGGATGTCCTGATATTTCAAAACTTGCTCAATTGATGATTGAAACAAAAAAAGATAGAACTTTTCCATTGGTATACCACCTCATCGAGCTGATATTGATCCTTCCAGTGGCAACGGCATCTGTTGAGAGAATATTTTCGGCAATGAATGTTATCAAAGCATATTTGCGCAACAAGGTATCGAATGAGTGGCTGAATAATTTGATGGTGTGCTACACCGAGCGAGACATATTTAGATCCACTGATGATGATGCAATCATAAAATCCTTCCAAGGCATGAAAAATCGCAGAATGAATTTGCCTCGCGAAAGTCGTGATTCAAGCTAGCGTTTTAGTGGTATGGTTTTTTTATTTTGAATGTTCATGATCATTTAAGTACAATTTGCTCTTGTATCACTAATTTTTCTAATTTTGATGTACAGATTGTCACCTACTAGAATCATATTTATATGTTTTGGGGATGCACTTTCCATTAGCGAGGTACCTTTATTGTATTTCTCTTTTTTTGCTTTGCTTTTATTCATGTATGAAACTATGAATTTGATTGACAAGAATACAAAACTACGTTGTTACAAATTAGTTTAGTCATTCGAGACTTCAACTCTTTCAGCCCACCCTCCATTTTCATCCTGGATTCGCCACTGCAGAGCTCCCCCCATCGTTTTGCCGAGCGCCCATAGTTCTTCTCCTCGCCCGCATCGGCTACGCCTTACCTGCCCCGGTCAAGTCGCCCATCTCCTTGGCGTCGCTCAGGCTCCCGTGCGTTAGTGCACCAAGCACGTCAACGCCCATGCCGCGGCTTCTCCTCACGATCTCTCCGCCCTCGCCTATAAAAGCTACCCAGAAGCTCCCTCTACCTCTCCTTTACATCCCCGAGCCATTTCCTCTCCTTCCCCACCTTTCCTGTGGGGACCCCGGTAATTATCTCCATAAGACCGAGATTAGACAAGGTCTTAGGGACATAATCACGGGTCTCCGGTAAATGAATTCCAATTTAACCCTATCCAAGTGGGAGGCTTAGCCGAATGCTAGAGCCTCAACGATCATGCGCGCTGCTCCTTTGCGAGCGCTACATAATTGTCGATTCTCTTTCGATTCGAAGCACTACACTTAGTGAGTTAAATGGGAATTCATCGACAACGTGTATGACTTATATTGGCTCTCAAGATCAACGACCAATATACTCATACTCTCATCCAACGTTGATTACATCCATACAACGCATACAACAAGAGAACAAAAGACATACTGCATAATAGTCAAAGTCTACAACTTATTACATACGGCCGACCGGCCAAATTCAAAGTAAAGTATCAAGTAGCAGCGGAAGCAAATAAATAAAGCAAAAGACCCGTAGTGGTATGCCCATCACCCATCGGCAACCGACTGGGGGTTAAATGATAGCACACTACTCGTTAGTGTCACCCGAGTCCATACTAACAAGATCGTCAGACTCATAATCTTCCTCACCTGAAAAGGCGCCAAACATCCGGTGAGTACAAGTGTACTACGCAAGTCTTACACAAATAAAATTAGTTATGCATAAGGGTCATTCAAAGGATGGCTCATATTGGTTTAGTTTTGCGAAAGAGACGCAACAAATAACATCCTACACATACTAGTTTTCATGTGCCCATTTAAAATCAGATTTGAAGTAGAAGTAAAGCATGTAGTAAAGCATTTGTTAATAAACAATTGAATCATACAAAGACCAAAGTGGCAGCCCACTTTGATGTACTAAACACATGAACATCCTGTTCATGATGAATACCAAGTTCAACCACAATTTTAAATAAAAGTCTAACAATAAGCGACCACAAATTTCAAGCGGTCGTCCATAACCGTGGACACGGCTATTCGAATAGATTTATACCTGCGGGGTGTACTACTTTACCCACACGACTTGATTAGCCCGTAAGCCTCCGGATGCCTCTGAATATAGCATACTTCCTATGGTATGCGGTAAGTAAATCAAGATATGGTCGTTTTAGCAAGAAGATTCCATTAGGTTAAGTCCTCAACCCGGGCTCCTAGGAACATAAGATGTTACGCCTCTATGCCCTATCGGCCCAAAAAGGAACATAGGATTTCACGGTCCCATGCCCTTACAATTTCACCACCGTGGGACCCAACACAATAAAACCTTCCCCCTACTTAACCATGCGGCTCCCAACCCGCGTGTGGCGGCAAAGACGAGTGTTGCTTGAACAAAGAGTACCCAAAGTTCGGTCCTTAATTGTCCAGACAAGTCCTTCCACTTACCCAATGCTCGTGCACAAAGCACCATCACTAACCAACACTTGTCCAGACCAAAAGCCCATTTAAAATGACATAATTTGTCTCATAAAACAACTACAAAGATCTGAAGTAAAAACATAAAGTAAGAGTTGTGTTTATCCCAAAGCCGCCGGGTTATTCCCGACGACCGAACTACCGTATCTAGACTTGCATGGCTAAGCAATTCTATAACCCATAATTCACACATCCTATCTTAAGCATATAGGAGTTGGCATAATTCAAGATTAACCTCAAGCATAGGACGTAACTAAACTACACATCACAAAAATATTGACATAGTCCAAATAGCATGCAAGCAATTATCATTGCACTATCTTAACCAAAACTGGGATCAAATATGATGCAAAAGAAAGTTCAAATGATGCTTGCCTTGCTGGTACAGTAGCTGCTCACTCTCAGTAGCGTAAGTGTCGATATCAATATGCCCGGGATCTATATAATTATAACATCAAATAAATACCGAGAAAATAACTCAAAAACCAAAATGCTCAAAAATGCATGATTTTTCTACAGTGGTTAGGTCATGATTTTAGATGGGTTTAGGTAAAAGAATTATTCCATTTGGAGTTATGAATTGGAAGTTATGCTATTTTGAATTTCAGGTTTCATTAACCCTAAGTTATGTAATTTAATTGTTTGGCCAAAATTTGTAGAACAGTGGTGGGGTAAAGGATTACATAGGTAAATAGGTAATATTAATACAAGTTCAGGATAGTTGAGTTTGTCCCATTTGGAGTTTTTATGATTTAGTTATGTATTTTCAAAGTTATCGGCCTTTTATAGTATAACAATAATGGAATTAAAGATTATAGTCTCCCAAAATAGTTTCTGTGTGAGGTAACAGGAGACCATTTTAGAATTGAGTTCACTGAAAATTTAAAATTATCAAAAGTGGTCTCACTGTTTTTGGAGCTTCCAATAATTACTTATGCATTTTTGAAGTTACTAGTCATTTTTCTATTGTACAAATAATGGTTTTAATGGATTAATCTCCAAATAAAGCTCTCTGCTATAGAGACAAGTTTGAAACTAATTTTAATATAAATTTTACTAAAAGTGAAAGTTTCCAGAAGTGGTTTCATGTGATTTGGAGTTAATATGAAATAGTTATGCATTTTAGAAGTTAATACCAATTTTCAGTGTACCAGTTATTAGATTTCGAATTTCATACAGCATTTACTACTTTCCCTACCGAGGCCTACGCTAGCCGCAGACGCTGACGGGCGGGCCTGGTGAATAGTGCACTTTTTCAATTTTACTCAGATTTAAAATTGCGTCCTGACATGTGGGTCCCGCTGTCAGCGAGCAGATCCACTAGACTAGGTCTATGCACACATGCAGACGGTGCACGACACTTACGCCGCTGGTCCCACATGTCAGTGGCTGCTGTGCTTCCTTTAAGCCTACGGATTTCTGTGCGCGGACCCGCATGTAAGCGAGACGTTACCGCGGCTAAGACAGTGATTAAATGCTGATGATTGCCATTAAATCCTAATCGCCTGCTACAGGAGCGGTCGGCGTACGACAACGGGAAGAATCTCCCCGCGCGTTTGCTCGGTGGCTTCCGGCGACTCCGACTTCGGCGGTGTGAACCAAGAGCAAGCACAGGTGTACAATAGCGCTGCGCTCACAATGGGAGTGGCCTCGACGGATGGTGGCTGCACTGTGCCTAGCGAGTTGAGCGGCGAAAATACGGCAAAAGAGTATGATGCAAAAAGAGAGCTCCGCCGCGATATACAAGCGATTGCCTGAGTATTAAGGACTAACTAGAAGGTTACCTGGGCTAGATGGAAGCTCGGGGAAGCTTGGAGATGGTCTGAGCGATGTGGTCTTGGGAGAAGACAAGTGCGGAAAAAGGGGCTTCACGTGGAGAGGATGCCTGAAGCCAAAAGGAGGTAAATGAAAGCTAGGTATAGCTCAAAGATCCACAGAGGATACTCCAGGAGCAAGGAATCGAAGAGGAGCTTACCAGAATGAGGTGGGAGATGAAAGGTTTGCTTGAGGTCCGAAAATAGTCAAGGCTTGATCCACGGACTCATCGTGCATTGCCAACATAAGATCAGGGGAAATGATCAGGGGCCCAGGGCATGCGATATGACGCGCTCGGTTGAGGACCATACCTCCTGGAAGTGAGGAATGGCACGAGGTGTCTTCGGGAGCACGCTCTGGACACGAGCTAGAGCACGAAAGTGAACCAGAAGCTACAAGCAAAGATAGGAGCTTGCATAAGCAAAAATGGACACGGTATGGATTGTAGAAGTGTGGGATCACCACGAGGAAGCTTACAGAGACGAGCTCAAGGCGGCTTCCTCCTCTGTCAACCGAGGAGAAGTGAGGGAGAAGCGGGGTTGCGAGGGTGTTATCTTTGGGAGGATAGCGGCATTGGAGCGGCGTGAAGTGGGAAGCTCAGGAGTGGTTGCATGCGGCGGTGGATTGGGCGTCCAGGCGCCGTTATGAGCACGCGTCGAGAAGCTCGGACACATGACGAGGAGCTCCGCGCAAGGTCGAGACGGACGACAATGCGGGCCTGGCGGCGGTGACTTAGTCATGTGCGCGTGAGTCGAGGAGAAGGGGTGGTCGTGGGTCGTTGGATGTAAATCACATGGCTCACGATCACCTAGGCGGATTGAGTGTTATAAGGAAGGGAGGTCGTGGGCGTTGGATTCGCATCAAATGGCTCCACGACCTCTTAGGCGATGAGCACCGAAAAGGCGAGGGGAGGTCGTGGCCGTTGGATGTCCATTGGATGACTCACGACCTCCTAAGTGGGAATGAGGTTATAAGGCAAAGGAGGTCGTGGGCATTGGATCTCGATCGCAAGGCTCACGACCACCCGAGCGGTCTGGTATCGTTAAGACATAAGAGGTCGGGACCGTAGGATTTAGATCCGAAGGCCTACATGCGTTGGTGCATTTAGGCGGTTGGTGAGTCGATTCGCTGGTCGGACTCGAGTCAAGGAATAGTGTCGATCGGTTTAGGGTTAGGGTTTGACTGAGAATTAAAATAGTTTCCTCCACTTTGACCAGAGGCTAAAAATAGAAATAAAATTCCCAAAATCATGAAATAATTTGTGGGGGTTCCTGGGAAGATATAGTCCCCACACAAATTATGAAACCCCACTGTTCATATTAAAATTTGTGATATTTAAATTCAAACATGTTGTATGTCTATGAATGTTGTTTGAATTTTAATTAGGTTCAACTAGTCCCAAAAATTTTGGAAAAATTATATTTATTCATGAGAATTAATGTAGTATTTAAATAAATTGATTCCAGATGATGATCGCAACTTTTCATTACGGATGCTAAAAGAAAACCGAAATTTGAAGTGTATGTTTATATGAAATGAGATTTTCCAAGTACAATAAATTATGAAATGATCTGAATTTGATAATGCATGTTAGTGAGATTCTTTATAATCCATTTTAATAGTTGGGTCTGTGACAAACCTCCCCCCCTTACAAAAGATCTCGACCCGAGATCTTGGTGGAGAAGAATTAGAAAGTTTTCCTTAGAAGTTATAATTTATGTTGTCTTGATTTCCTTCAAAGATAGTGTTGACATGTTATAATTTACATTAATATGTTTTACCTTTCCTTTCTTGATACGAAGGCACTTCATGTAGAGAAGAGGTCTGGATATGCCGCTCGCATCCGGTCTTCACGTTCCCAAGTTGCTTCATCTTCCGTGTGGTTGCTCCATTGGACCTTGACGAACTTGATGTCACGATTCCTCGTCTTGCGCTCGGTTTCTTCGAGGATACGAATCGGGCTCTCTCGATAAGATAGATCGGGTTGCAAGTCGAGTTTGTACAACTCGGTTGCTTCGTTGGGACTCAAGACATTTCTTGAGTTGGGAGACATGGAAGACGTTATGCACGTCTGAAAGTGATGGTGGCAACTCCAACTGGTATGCCACCGATCCCAACTTAGCTAGAATCCGGAAAGGTCCAATATAGCGAGGTGCTAATTTACCTTTGATTTGGAAGCGACGTACTCCTTTCATAGGAGAGACTTTAAGGTATACATGATCGTCCACTTCGAAACTCAACTCGCGACGACGACGGTCGGCATATGACTTTTGACGTGATTGAGCCGTCCTAAGTCGTTCGCGAATGACACGAACTTGTTCTTCAGCATCTTCCACCAATGTTGGGCCATAGAATGGCCTCTCCCCGGCTTTGGACCAGTTCAAGGGTGTTCTACAAGCTCTCCCATTCAATGCTTCAAAGGGTGACATCTGAATGCTTGATTGGAAACTATTGTTGTAGGAGAACTCCGCAAATGGCAAACACTTCTCCCAGTTTTTGCTATAGGACAGTACACAAGCTCGGAGAAGGTCTTCTAAAATCTGATTCACTCTTTCAGTCTGCCCATCTGTTTGCGGGTGGTAGGCGGAGCTGAAAGATAGACTGGTCCCCATCGCTTTATGTAAGCATCCCCAGAAATAGGATGTGAATTGAGGGCCTCTATCGGAAACTATCACCTTTGGAACAGCGTGGAGACAAACAATTCTTGCAATGTAAAGCTCCGCTAACTTGTCCCCACGGTAGGTGGTCTTGATAGGAATGAAGTGAGCAACCTTCGTCAAACGGTCTACAATTACCCATATAGAATCAAATCCAGTTTTAGTTCTAGGAAGGCCGGTGATAAAATCCATGCCAACTTCTTCCCATTTCCAGCGGGAATGGGCGGGGATCTAGAGTACCACTGGCTTCAAATGCTCGACCTTAACTCTTTGACATAGATCACACTCGGCCACATCTTGTGCAACGTGCGCTTCATTCGGCTCCACCACGCTTTCTTTCAAATCTTGGTACATTTCGTACTCCGGTGGATAGAGAATTTTGAGTTATGAGCCTCCTTGAGAATCAATTCTCTCAAGTGGCGATCGAATGGTACCACCATACGGTTTCCAAACCATATAGTACCTTGTGCATCTTGCTTAAAACATTTAGCCTTGCCTTGTTTCATTAGTTCTAAAATTTGAGCCACTTCTAAATCAGTTTTCTGGGCTTCCCTAATCTGGTCCTCAAGTGTGCAAGTCACACTGAGGGCTGCAAGCGAACCTTCTTCAACTATTTCCACGTGTAGGCCTTGCAATGCGGCACATAAGCTGCGAGAAAAGGAGTTACCGAAGAGACGATTGCATTGAGATTTTCTACTCAATCGTCGGCCACGACATTAGCCTTCCTGGATGATAATGGAGTCCCATATCATAATCTTTAATCAACTCAAGCCATCTTCTTTATCTCAAGTTCAGTCGGCTTGGTGAAAATATATTTAAGGCTCTTATGGTGGTGTAGATTTATAGCGATTCACCGATGAGGTAATGTCGCCAAATCTTCAAGGCATGAACTACTGACCATGAGCTCTAGGTCGTGTGTGGGATAATTGGCCTCATGGGGCCTCAATTGCCTCGATGCGTAGGCCACCACTCGGCCGTTTTGCATAAGCACACAACCGAGCCCATGGCGAGATGCATCACAGTAGATATCAAAGCTCTCGTGAATGTCTGGCAGAACAAGCACGGGAGCTTCTGTCAGGCATTCTTTCAGGGTTTGGAAGCTTTGTTCGCATTCTGCTGTCCACTCAAATTTCTTTTCTTTCTTTAGAAGTTGGGTCATAGGCTTTGCAATTTTTGAGAAATTCTTGATGAACCTACGGTAGTACCCGCAAAGTCCAAGAAAACTACGAATGTCGGTGGCGCTCTTGGGTTGCTTCCACTCAAGGACATCTCGCACCTTACTAGAATCAACAATGACACCGCCTTAGATAGGATATGACCCAAGAAACTAACCTCTCAAGCCAAAACTCACACTTGCTGAATTTGGCATACGGTGATGGTGGCGAAGCTTTTCTAACACTAGTCTCAAGTGTTGCTCGTGCTCAAGATCGACTTAGAGTAGATAAGGATATCATCAATGAAAACCACTACAAACCGATCCAAGTATTCCATGAACACCGAATTCATGAGGTTCATGAAATAATTTGGGCATTGGTCAAACCAAAGGACATGACGTGTACTCGTACAAGCCGTAACGAGTAGAGAAGGCGGTCTTGAATGTCCTCGGTTCTAACTTTAATCTGATGGTAGCCTAACCTCAAGTCAATTTTGGAGAACACACGAGCTCCACTAAGCTGGTCAAATAGGTCATCGATCATGAGCGAATACTTGTTCTTGACGGTGACCTCATTCAGCGGACGATAGTCAACACACATCCGTAGACTCTTGTCTTTCTTCTTGACAAAGAGAGCGGGCATCCCAAGGCGAGGAGCTAGGCTGATGAAACCCTTGTCTTGCAACTCCTTAAGTTGTTCTTTCAGTTCTGCTAGCTCATTGGGCGGCATCCGATCGACCTTTTGAGATGGGCGCGGTCTGGGTGCGAGCTCAATGACAAACTCTACCTCTCGGACAGGGGCATACCGGAAGTTCCTCGAGGAACACATCGGGATACTCACTCACTATTAGTACCTCCTCCATTTCGAGAGAGGTACTGCTTTAAAGCATAAAGGTGAGAACTACCCACTAAAGGTGCAAAGACGACCTGGATGCCGTCCTCGCTAGTCACTGAAATAGACCGCTGGGCACAATCAATCTTCCCCTGATTCTTAGATAACCAATCCATCCCTAAGATAACATCGATGCCCACTGAACTTATCACTATTAAGCTTGCTGAAAAGTTAACATTTTGTATTTCAATTTTACGTCCTGCGGACTTGATCGGTGTAGAAAACCGACTCGGGACCGAATATGATAAGGCGGGTGAAGTGTATGTATCTTGAATTGGTTAATCGCAGCATAATCGTTTTAATAAATGAATGAGATGCTCGAGAATCAAATAAAACCGATCTGCAGACACGAATTAACAAGTAGTGTACCTAGCACAACATCAGTGCGTCGGTCGCCTCCTCTGCCAGGCGTGGTTGTGCGACCACGTGCATCTTTGAGGTGGAGTAGGTGCTGCCCTCTGTGGTGGTAGCGGTGGCCTTCTTTGGCTGGGTGGGGCCGGTGGCCTTTGGAGCAGTACGTCAGGGCATCCCTCATCGCTGGCGAGGCATGCGAGCATAGTGGCCACCGACGGCCACGCGTGAAACAAGTAACACCGGGCTTGTATGCCCCGCCATCTGTGGTCTCTGGCCCCATTGTCTTCTTGAGCTGCCGGTGGAGAGGGTCGTGGAGGTGCCACAGGAGACCTCGATGGTGCTGAAGCTGGGGCACGAGGTGCCTGAGGTAGTCCTGGGCGCGGCCTGGGAAAACTGCCACTCGCCACTGCCGTCTGTAAAGCCCTCCTCCTCTTTCTTGACTCATCCACTGTCATGCTCTCGTGCTCCACCACTATCGCCTTGTTGACCAGATGCTGGAAACTCCTGAAGTCATGTGCAGCTAAAACAAGTCGCAACTCCTCGGATAGCCCATGGAAGAACTCATTCGCGACGCAGCGTCTGTCGAGACGTCGTCCGAGCATACACGCAAGTAGTTGAAATCATGCGGTACTCGGTGGTCGTCCTCCGCCCTGCCTCAAGGCAAGGAACTGCTGTTGCTTGATAAGCAGCACTCCCTCCGGTATATGGGCCTCTTGGAACGCGTCCCTGAACTCGTCCCAAGTCGGGACGTGGCGGCGGGCTGCATGGCGAATAGCTATCCCACCATGCGCTTCGCACGCGCCAACCGATAGGCGGCAAACAAGACTCTCTCAACTCCGGTACATCTGCGCAATGTTCGACTTCTTCTCTATGTTGTGCGGCCGGTCCTCTGCCTCCATCGGGTCCTTGCCGCCGCAAGCGTTGGAGGTTGATCCGCTGAAACTTCAGCAAGACCTCGGCGCTCGGTGCGGGCGGCTCTCCCGCGGAACGGGGCGGAGCGGTGTTACGTCGATCGCCTCAAGCATCCCGGTGCGGTCCATCGGTTGCGCTCAATCATCATCATAAACTTCGACCACGGATGGCGGCGGAGGAGCACCTCCTCGTGCGATCCGCCTGGGGACGGCGGTGAGAGGGCTCGCCATGCTAAACGGCTTCTTTGGGACGACCGTCACGATCGTAGAAATCGCTCGGGGTGCTAGGCGTGGTGCCCTAGATGGGAGCCTCTGCGCGCGAGGCTCCCGATCGCGTAGTCGGTCTGTCATCTGTATTAGACAAGGATGGTTAGTAAATAAGATAAAAGCCATCACTTGGCCATACATACTGTCGATATCAAAGAGCATGAAAACTATAACCTCAAATGGAACACCAAACATTAAGCGATATAAAACCAAATCGATATAACTCAGTACATAAGCGCTTGCAGAGCAAGATTACAAGCTGAAATAGTAGGGTTTGCAAATAAAACATAACCATTCGACATCTACTACTCTATTACATAATTCTAAGGATACAAGCTCAAACATAGAGCTCCCTACCCTAACAGCCTAGATATTATTCCGGTCAAAGTTCACCTAAAGTCATCGAGCAGTGGTATCCGGGGATCTGTGTCTTAGGGTCTCTGGGTTGGTGAGCGTAAGGGGATCCTACGCCGATGATATGGCCTCCTACTTCGGAAGGCGATAGTCGAGGCGCAAATGTACAATGAAACCTCATTAGCGCCATCTGACACATCCGGACAAATGAGCCTCATGTCATGCATAAGATGCAAATGCTCACAGGCTATAATGAGGCGGCGACATGTCTCCCATAACTCATGCGTTATGCGGCGATGCATTTGGTCCATTCGTGAACCAATCTCGCCAATCGTCTGCGACTTGGGGTCCTCCCAAAGCGGATCTAACAAGCGAGTTCACGTCTCTAGCGCGTGCGCGCATCGGAAGAAATGATCATATGGGGTGGGCTAACTCGTCAGTCGTAGCGAAGACGACTCATGGCCACCAAAGCCACTTCTTGTAACGCCATGGCCTCGTAGTACCACGCGCTGAAGCGTAAGGTATGCTCCCGTGACTTTTCTAGCAACGATATCTATCAACGCCATAAATTCCTCCATTCCCGGTCCTCGATCACGGCGGTAGATGGAATAAGTGGGCTGATATGTGAAGTTCTCCTCCACATCATGTCTCGTAGCAACGTCGGGTATCCATCCATTCCTTCAGCTTGAGTTTCCCGGACAAGGTACTAAGGGTTCATCTAAAGGCAAGAAGGCAAGGTAAGTTAGTTTCATAAACCAAAACAGGATAAGGAGAGAAAAGATACTAAGATGGATAAGGAATAAAAGATATTCTTAACTTAAACTTTACGAAAATACTTTGATAATTTGCAAAATAATTTGACCAAGGGACTTACTAACTTGACGCGGTGCTACCTCTAACCTACGATCGGTATGACTCACGATACCATATGTGGGCACCCGGTAATTATCTCCATAAGACCGAGATTAGACAAGGTCTTAGGGACATAATCACGGTCTCCGTAAATGAATTCAATTTAACCTATCCAAGTGAGAGGCTTAGCGAATGCTAGAGACCTCAACGATCATGCGCGCTGCTCCTTTATGCGGCGCTACATAATGTCGATTCTCTTCGATTGAAGCACTACACTTAGTGAGTTCAATGGGAATTCATCGACAACGAGTATGACTTATATTGGCTCCCAAGATCAACGACCAATATACTCATACTCTCATCCAACGTTGATTACATCCATACAACGCATACAACAAGAGATCAAAAGACATCTTGCATAATAGTCAAAGTCTACGACTTATTACATACGGTAAATAGGCCAAATTCAAAGTAAAGTATCAAGTAGCAGCGGAAGCAAATAAATAAAACAAAAGACCCGTAGTGGTATGCCCATCACCCATCGACAACCGACTGGGGGTTAAATGATAGCACACTACTCGTTAGTGTCACCCAAGTCCATACTAACAAGATCGTCAGACTCATAATCTTCCTCACCGAAAAGGCCAAGAAACATCCGCCGAGTACAAGTGTACTCGCAAGTCTTACACAAATAAAATTAGTTATGCATAAAGGTCATTCAAAGGATGACTCATATTGGTTTAGTTTTGCGAAAGAGACGCAACAAATAACATCCTACACATACTAGTTTTCATGTGCCCAGTTTAAAATCAGATTTGAAGTAGAAGTAAAGCATGTAGTAAAGCATTTCAGTAATAAACAATTGAATCATACAAAGACCAAAGTGGCAGCCCACTTTGATGTACTAAACACATGAACATCCCATTCATGACGAATACCAAGTTCAACCACAATTTTAAATAAAAGTCTAACAATAAGCAGCCACAAATTTCAAGCGGTCGTCCATAACAGTGGACACGGCTATTCGAATAGATTTATACCTGCAGGGTGTACTACTTACCCACACGACTTGATTAGCCCGTAAGCCTCCGGATGCCTCCGAATATAGCATACTTCCTATGGTATGCCGGACGGGAAAATCAAGATATGGTCGTTTTTAGCAAGAAGATTCCATTAGGTTAAGTCCCTCAACCCAGGGCTCCTAGGAACATAAGACGTTACGGCCTCGATACCCTATCGGCCCAAAAAGGAACATAGGATTTCACGGTCCCATGCCCTTACAATTTCACCACTGTGGGACCCAACACAATAAAACCTTCCCCCTACTTAACCATACGGCTCCCAACCGCGTGTGGCGAGACGAGTGTTGCTTGAGCAACGGTACCCAAAGTTCGGTCCTTAATTGTCGGACAAGTCCTTCCACTTACCCAATGCTCGTGCACAAAGCACCATCACTAACCAACACTTGTCCAGACCAAAAGCCCATTTAAAATGACATAATTTGTCTCATAAAACAACTACAAAGATCTGAAGTAAAAACATAAAGTAAGAGTTGTGTTTATCCCAAAGCCGCCGGGTTATTCCCGACGACCGAACTACCGTATCTAGACTTGCATGGCTAAACAATTCTATAACCCATAATTCACACATCCTATCTTAAGCATATAGGAGTTGGCATAATTCAAGATTAACCTCAAGCATAGGACGTAACTAAACTACACATCACAAAAATATTGACATAGTCCAAATAGCATGCAAGCAATTATCATTGCACTATCTTAACCAAAACTGGGATCAAATATGATGCAAAAGAAAGTTCAAATGATGCTTGCCTTGCTGGTACAGTAGCTGCTCACTCTCAGTAGTGTAAGTGTCGATATCAATATGCTCGGGATCTATATAATTATAACATCAAATAAATACCGAGAAAACAACTCAAAAACCAAAATGCTCAAAAATGCATGATTTTTCTACAGTAGTTAGGTCATGATTTTAGATGGGTTTAGGTAAAATAATTATTCCATTTGGAGTTATGAAATGGAAGTTATGCTATTTTGAATTTCAGGTTTCATTAACCCTAAGTTATGTAATTTAATTGTTTGGCCAAAATTTGTAGAACAGTGGTGGGGTAAAGGATTACATAGGTAAATAGGTAATATTAATACAAGTTCAGGATAGTTGAGTTTGTCCCATTTGGAGTTTTTATGATTTAGTTATGTATTTTCAAAGTTATCAGCCTTTTATAGTATAACAATAATAGAATTAAAGATTATAGTCTCCCAAAATAGTTTCTGTGACAGAGGTAACAGGGAGACCATTTTTAGAATTGAGCTCACTGAAAATTTAAAATTATCAAAAGTGGTCTCACTGTTTTTGGAGCTTCCAATAATTACTTATGCATTTTTGAAGTTACCAGTCATTTTTCTATTGTACAAATAATGGTTTTAATGGATTAATCTCCAAATAAAGCTCTCTGCTATAGAGACAAGTTTGAAACTAATTTTAATATAAAGTTTACTAAAAGTGAAAGTTTCAGTGGTTTCATGTGATTTGGAGTTAATATGAAATAGTTATGCATTTTAGAAGTTAATACCAATTTTGATGTACGGTTATTAGATTTCAATTTCATACAGAATTTACTACTTTCCCTACGAGGCCTACGCTAGCCGCAGATCTTGACGGGAGGGCACTCGTGAATAGTGCACTTTTTCAATTTTACTCGATTTAAAATTGCGTCACGACATGTGGGTCCATTGTCGTGGCGGATCCACCGGACTAGGTCTATGCACACATGCGAGGCGGTGCCACGCACTTACGCCGCTGGTCCCACATGTCGGTGGTCGCTGTGCTTCCTTTAAGCCTACGGATTTCTGTGCGCGGGCCCGCATGTAAGCGAGACGTTACCGCGACTAAGACAGTGATTAAATGCTGATGATTGCCATTAAATCCTAATCGCCTGCTACAGGAGCGGTCGGCGTACGACAACGGGAAGAATCTCCCCGCGCGTTTGCTTGGCGGCTTGCCGGCGACTCCGACTTCGGCGGCGTGAACCAAGAGCAAGCACAGGTGTACAATAGCGCTGCGCTCACAATGGGAGTGGCCTCGACGGCTGAGCCGGCCTGTACCGGCGGCTAGCCGGAGTTGAGCGGCGGCGAAAATACGGCAAAAGAGTATGATGCAAAAAGAGAGCTCCACCGCGATATACAAGCGATTGCCTGAGTATTAAGGACTAACTAGAAGGTTACCTGGGCTAGATGGAAGCTCGGGGAAGCTTGGAGATGGCTGGAGCAGTGACGGTGCCGGAGAAGACAAGTGCGGAAAAAGGGGCTTCACGTGGAGAGGATGCCTGAAGCCAAAAGGAGATAAATGAAAGCTAGGTATAGCTCAAAGATCCACGAGGATACTCGAGAGCAAGGAATCGAAGAGGAGCTTACGAGAATGAGGTGGGAGATGAAAGGTTTGCTTGAGGTCGAAAAATAGTCAAGGCTTGATCCACGGACTCATGCGTGCATTGCCAACATAAGATTAGGGAAATGATCGGGGCCCAGGCATGCGATATGACGCTTCGGTTGAGACCATACCTCCGGAAGTGAGGAATGGCACGAGGTGTCTTGAGGAGCACGCTCGGACACGAGCTAGAGCACGAAAGTTAACGAAAGCTACAAGCAAAGATAGGAGCTTGCATAAGCAAAAATGGACACGGTATGGATTGTAGAAAGTGGGATCACCACGAGGAAGCTTACAGAGAGCGAGCTCAAGTGGCTTCCTCCTCTCCACAACCGAGGAGAAGTGAGGGAGAAGGAGGGGTTGCGAGGGGTGTTATCTTTGGGAGGATGACGGCATTGGAGGCGGCGTGAAGTGGGAAGCTCGGGGATCGGTTGCATGCGGCGGTGGATTGACGGCGTCCACCGGCGCTGCTTCGAGCACGTCGGGCTCGGACACATGGCGAAGAGCTCCCGCGCAAGGTCAGAGACGGACGACAATGCGGGCCCACAGCGACAGTGACTTAGTCATGTGCGCATGAGTCAGAGGAGAAGGGGTGGTCGTGGGTCGTTGGATGTAAATCACATGGCTCACGATCACCTAGGCGGGATTGAGTGTTATAAGGGAAGGGAGGTCGTGGGCCATTGGATTCGCATCAAAATGCTCACGACCTCTTAGGCGGATGAGCACCGAAAAGGGCAGGGGAGGTCGTGGCCGTTGGATGTCCATCGGATGACTCACGACCTCCTAAGTGGGAATGAGGGTTATAAGGCAAAGGAGGTCGTGGGCCGCTGGATCTCGATCGCAAGGCTCACGACCACCCAGGCGGTCCTGACTGCCGTAAGACATAAGAGGTCGGGACCGTAGGATTTAGATCCGAAGGCCTACATGCGTTGGTGCATTTAGGCGGTTGAGCTGAGTCAGCTCGCACAGTGGGACTCGAGTCCAAGGAATCTTGTCGATCGGTTTAGGGTTAGGTTTGACCGAGAATTAAAATAGTTTCCTCCACTTTGACCAGAGGCTAAAAATAGAAATAAAATTCCCAAAATCATGAAATAATTTGTGGGGGTTCCTGGGAAGATATAGTCTCCACAAAAAATATGAAACCCCACTGTTGATATTAAAATTTGTGACATTTAAATTCAAACATGTTGTATGTCTATGAATGTTGTTTGAATTTTAATTAGGTTCAAACTAGTCCCAAAAATTTTGGAAAAATTATATTTATTCATGAGAATTAATGTAGTATTTAAATAAATTTATTCCAGATGATGATCGCAACTTTTCATTACAGATGCTAAAAGAAAACCGAAATTTGAAGTGTATGTTTATATGAAATGAGATTTTCCAAGTACAATAAATTATGAAATGATCTGAATTTGATAATGCATGTTAGTGAGATTCTTTATAATCCATTTTAATAGTTGGGGCTGTGACATTTCCCTCACGAAGCTCCACCGAGGAACTCAAGCTCCCATTTCTGGCCGAGACACCACCTCATCGTCGCCGATGCCCTAGAGGGTTTTTCTCCTTGACATCCCCGTCACCTTGTGTTCCAGGATCCGAGGATCATCCCCCCCCCCCCACATCTAATTCCATCTTTTATTCACAGGAACTCACCATCGCCGCCTTCTTCGTCTCCGGCCAAAAGCTCCAAAACCGTCGTCACGCTACTTCCGGTGAGCCCTTCCCAAATTCTTTGCTCCCCCTTCCCCGACCTCTCTTCTCCCTCCTCTTTGCGTAGGTCATCACCTCCACGATAAAGCCTCCATCGCCACCACGGACGTCATCGCCGACCACCCTCAGCTCATCTCCGTCCACCCTCATCGCTTTGGTGGTTTCCTTGTGTCTCGTAGGTGCTCGTGCGCTCGTCGTTTAGCTCAATGCGCCATCGGGTTGGTAGTTGGCAACATAGCCAAATGCCACCGCCGCCAATCCTCGCCGTGCCACCGCTGTGGTTCACCGAAGTCCTCACCACTGGTACTGGTAGGTGTGCGAGGGTGAGGGGGTTCCATTTTGGCCACCCACCTGCACCACTGTGGCTTCCCATGCCAGCGATAAGCATGGCAAGGTCACGCCTGAGAGCCTCCTCTTCTTTCTGAAGTCGACCGCTACTGTAGCGCGTAGTTAATACCCAAATCCCAGTCTTTAGGGTTAAGTGGAAATCAAAGCTTGGTTTAAATTACGCTGTGACTCGATGACGTGCGGGCCCGAGGAGGTTAATGTGAGGCAATTAAAACCTGGATTCTCTGTAAATCAATGACACGGGGGCCCGATGTAGTTAAGTGCACAGTTACCCACCGTGTGGACCAAACACAGAACTGGTGGACCATCGGTCCATGAACATGGTCGAAACGTTTTTAAGAAAACTCATATCACCTTAGTTTATTTATTCATTTTGAAAAATACTCTAAGAAGAGTGCACTTTTGAGATTTGTTCGACTGCTTTTGGTAGACTTGGTCGGTTTTTAACTGGTCGAAGGAAGAAACAGACCTAGTCGAAGCTTCTCCTCTCTGCATGTGGTCCTGCCCACTAGAAGGAACTTCCTAGCGTTGTCCCATTTCCTACTTTTGCTACTAGGACAAACTTATCGAGTACATTGAAAAAGGTCGAACGAATTTTTAAAGGTCCTCTAGATGTTTGTTTCACTCAAGTTGCCGTTGTTGATTTGATTAATCTGGTCGGAGATGGTAACATCACCTAGTCGAAGCCTTTCCTTTCTGCACGTGGTCTTGCCCACTAGAGGGAACATCCTAGCATCGATTCGTTTCTACTCTTTTGACTAGTGCAAGATAATCGAGATCGAAAACTATAAGTCGAACAAACTTCTCTGTTTTCAGAAACTCTTTTTTCACTATTTCCTTAGTTTATTCAAATAAACTAAGCAAATAGTCGGGGGCTAGGGTAAAGTTATAAACATGACTTCAATTCTTAGTCTTGGTTTCTTTTTTCGTTCATTATCTTATGAGTTACTAACTACTCTACGAGATGATTTGCGGAAAAAAGGAAGAAGGAAGGAAGAATTACATATATCTGGTCTAATTATCTTTTCCATTTATTATCTTACAAGTTACTAACTACTCTACGAGATGATTTGCAGGAAAAAAAGAAAAGATCATATATTTGTACATCAACAAAAGGCTTGTCTTTACAAGTTCCTATTACAGACTACTCTGATGAAGGAGATCCTATTTGCATCTCCTCCGCGACCTTCTCGCCTACCGATTGCATCTCTTCAATCAACCGCTCTGCTTCTACTTCAGTGCAGTCGAAGTCAGATTCAACCGAATGAGGGTTAAGGTTGGGGTCACGGGCTTCAAGCTTTGCTAGGACATAACTTACAGCCCCTTTGATCGCTTCCTTTATCGAGTTGGTCTGGTTGGTCTTCAGAGTGGTTACCAACTCTTGCAAAGTACTGACTTGCTCCCCAATGGCACTCGTGTGGGCAGCTATCGTGTTTTCACGAAGAGTGACCTTTTCAGCATGTAGCCCACCGAGCACATTATTCAAAAGTGAGATGTCGTCTTGAAGATTAACCTTCATTGACTTTATCTCCTCCTAGGTGCAAGTCGAAACCTCATGGAGTTGTTTTATTTCAACTAATTGCTCTAAAAAGAGTAAGGTTGGTTAGATAAAATCACTCTACAAGATGAAAAAACAATTTAATAGCAGGCAAAAGATTATTTACCCGCTAATTGAGAATCTAATTTATCAATTTCTTGATCTTTGTCCTTAGCGATGCGGGTGATCTCATGAACAACCAAGGACTTTTCTTTGACCTCGGTTTGGAGAGTCCCCACTTCGACTTGAAGGGCCCTTGTCTCAACTTATTTTTCTGGAAAAAAAAGAACGAGAAGTTAGGAAGGTAAAGATCAAGATTACAAGTAGTCGTAACTTCAAGGACGTATTGTTCATTTCTTCCTGCAACTGCTGGGTCGCAGAGTTGTCCTCCTAAAGCTTCTTTAGATGGTTAGTTACTTCATCCCTTAACTTTTTCGTCTCGGCTTTTTCGTAGTCGGGCGAATCAGCTAGGGTCTTTTCGTCGCTCTTGAACCTAAAAGAGTTAAGGGTAAACATGAACATAGAGGCAAGTAGTCGTAAGTATTTCTGCGACTATCACGTGATTGTAAGTTTTTCTACGATCACTTCTGGTCGTAAGTTTTTCTACGACCAAGTCATAAGGTTTTCTACGACAATCCCCACGAGTACTGTACGAGTAGTCGAAACATAAAACGATTACGAGTATCAGTTACTCGCTACCTCTCTGCTTGCTCACATAGTACTGCTTTTTCTTATTGTAGCTTAACAAGTTGCCGGTTGTACTCGCAAACCGTGGCAATTTGCTCCAAAACTTTCTGCAAGAAAGAAAGACAATGAGAAGCGAGGATAAAACTATACTTATAGGTATCGTCAGATACTTACATTCATGCTCGTCCGAACGAACATGGAGACTATTCTTGTCGGATCTTTCAGCTCATCCATCTCCTCGACACGTCTCCACCAAACCCTTTCGAGACGTTCGTCATCGAAAACTTCTCCACAGTTGGGAATGTTACTGGGGTGAGGGACTCGATCGCGAGATCTGTAGGCAAAAGATCCTACGATGGAAGCAGGGCCAAAGAAATCAGAGCAGAAGTTAAAGTACTCCTCTTCCTCTCACTCTGTGATGGTAACACCGCCTTGAGTACTGAAAGGAACGTCCTCGACAACCTCCTTACCGGCGCGGTGGTTGGAGCTCTCACCACCACCTTCTCCTGGCGTCTCTTTCATGGCCTCCCCTGTCTCCGCCTCCATCCCTACGACTACATCAGTGGTCGTAGCAACTTCATCATCGACAACTCCTTCTACCATGGGAATAGTGGCTAGTACTTCAGATACTTACATTCTGAAGCGAGGATAAAACCATACTTATAGGTATCGTGAGATACTTACATTCATGCTCGTCCGAACGAACATGGAGACTATTCTTATCGGATCTTTCAGCCCATCCATCTCCTCGACACGTCTCCACCAAACCCTTTCGAGACGTTTGTCATCGAAAACTTCTCCACAGTTGGGAATGTTACTGGGGTGAGGGACTCGATCGCGAGATCTGTAGGCAAAAGATCCTACGATGGAAGCAGGGCCAAAGAAATCAGAGCAGAAGTTAAAGTACTCCTCTTCCTCTCACTCTGTGATGGTAACACCGCCTTGAGGACTGAAAGGAACGTCCTCGACAACCTCCTTACCGGCGCGGTGGTCGAAGCTCTCACCACCACCTTCTCCTGGCGTCTCTTTCATGTCCTCCCCTGTCTCCGCCTCCATCCCCACGACTACATCAGTGGTCGTAGCAACTTCATCATCGACAGCTCCTTCTACCATGGGAATAGTGGCTAGTACTTCAGCCACTACCGCTGCTGCTCTCTCATTTGGTGAAGAAGTGGCAGCGGGCGTCTCAGTAGAAGCATCCATGGGGGTTGAAGGAGTTGGGCTAAGATCACAAAAAAGAGAGCAAGTTAACTCGTGAAAAACAAAGGGTAAATGTTGTTCTTACACTTTTGTTTTTCACATACCTCTGCGTCCTAAACCTAACCAGGAACTTGGAAGCAAACTTCCCAATGGAAGATTTCTTCGACTTCTTCTCGACTACTCTTGGTCGAGATTTAATTAGAGGAACAGGAATCGCCGCTTTCGTGACCCTCCTGACTCCCCGAGTGGCCGAGGTCTCTCTCGATCACTTCAAGAGCACTGCTCCCCTCGACCTTAGGTTCTACTGGAGCAATAGTTTCCTTCACAAAAGATACGAAGCTTTTTCAGTTTTCCTTTTCTAGCTGCTTTACAAAGCTACGAGAAGCAGAAACTGCGAAAGTCTTGTTGTCATAATAGAAGGGTACCTTGGCCTTGGGGGCTTTGCGCTTAAGGGCTATGGCAGCCTCGTCTGTCCTTGCCTTCTCTGCAGCTGCCATGTCTGCAACGAATTGTGCGAAGAGGGCAGTGGGACATGAACTCGCACCACCCTTGTCACCGACTTTTACAGGTCGACGCTTTTTGGATGGAGGAGCTTTTGCTTGCTCCGTTTGCGCCACTGCCCCAACGACCACCAATGCGAGCTCCGCGTCGTCTTGGCGATCTTCCATGCCTACTTTCTGTTAAAATCAGAAAAAGAAAACATTACTAAAGTGCTCATAAGTCTTTCTACGATCACCTACTGGCCGTAAGTTTTTCTACGACCACCCCATAGTTGTAAGTCTATTCTATGACGAATCCTCTAGTTATAAGTCCTTTTGCGACTATAAAAGCCTAAAGAAGAAGTCGACTTCCGATTACCTTTAGGTGCTCCACCTTTTCCTCTGCGGTCAAAACCGTAAGAATTTGAGGAGCCGCTACATTTGATGGACTTTTCTCATAGATGAGTTTGACACAGGTGTCAATCTCCGCATGTGAAAGATCTGTGCATACAGATAGCATAGTCAACAGACCAGATCAGGACTAACCAAAACCAGAGTCAAAAGTGATAATTTCACTTACCCTCCTTGTAGTCCCTAGTCGGGTCTGTCGTCCCCGAGTACCTCCATATGGGAGGAACTCGTTTCCTCAGGGGACTAATGCGGCGCATGATGAAGTCCTTCACCACATGCCATCCGGTAAGTCCCTCCATCTTCAAGTCTTTGATAGCTTGAATATAAGGGGTGATCCGATCAAGATTCCTGGGAGTCGAATCCCAGGAAGAAATCCTCTCGGCAACATTTCCAGTAAATGAAATGCTGTCTTCCTCGGCGACCTCCTAGTAGAACCACTTCTTCTTCCACCCTGGACACGAAGACTGAGTGAACATCTGAATGTACTCCTTCGACTTCCCGTCATGGAGTTTCAGACCACAACTCCCAGCAATTCCGACTTGTCGAACCATCTCGTAATAATATTGGAAAAGTTCAAGGTCCGCCGGAATCCCCAAGTACGTCTCACACAAATACACGAATACGCTTAACATTGTGATAGAATTAGGACCAAGGTTCACTAATTCCACCCCAAAGTGCTCGAGCACGAGTGTGAGAAAAGGGTGAGAAGGCAATCGAAGGCCGCACTCACAGTACGCTTGGAAGACAGGGATTTGCCCATCCTCCCTCGATGGCCAGTGTTGTCCAACTGCTGAAATCCATTTTACGAGTACCTTCTCGGGGATCTTCTCGGTAGCAACCAAAGCGTTCATCTTCGCCGTATCCATCTCCGATTCAGCCCACTTAGAGACGATCCTGGCCATTCTTCCTCACGAAAAGGGATTTGGATTTGGAAAAGCTTCAAGAGAACGCACAGTTTTTGCTGGCGGCGGAGGAGGCGAGAACTTGATGAACAATCAGGGTGAATTGGGGAAAGGTAAGAACCCTAAAGTCAACCCTGCGGTCAGTTTTATAACCGCACGCTTGAAATGAAACGCCGTGGAAACTCAACGGTTTCCACCGCTTCGGGAATTGCTCTAACGGACAGATCCTTTTAAATTTGCCTGTTCGAGAAAACCGAGGCTCTTTTCACATCTCAAGCGAAATTACCTTCTTGGCCAAGTATATTTCTGGTCAAAAGAAATACCACTCGAAAAGGTTTTACTTCCGATCATCGTACCACAATTACTTCGTAGTCGTAAGATTTTCTACGACTACCTCGTAGTCGTGAGATTTTCAACAAACTTCCTCGACCAAGTATATTTCTCGTCAAATGAGACACGTGTTGAAGAGTTTTTCCTTCAACCTTTACCCAACAACCACCTAGTGGTCGTAAGAACATCTATGACTCCTTTTCCAAGTAAGTTATTTTCACTTGAAGCTAGGGGGCTAGATGACGAGGATCTAATAATCCTCATTTTGCTATTTATCTGTAATTAACATTATGGGTAAATATGACGTCACACGGCTATTAAGCATACCCTTGTAAGGGAGAAAGCTAATCAGGTGGTCGTGAGTTCTTCTACGACCACCCCCATAATCGTAAGTCTTTCTACGACTATCACATAATCGTAAGTTCTCCTACGATCACCTCTGGTCGTAAGTTTCTCTACGACCAGTACCCAGTTGTAACCTTTTCTACGACTGCCCCCTGGTCGAAAGATCTTATACGACCAGTGCGATTTACTTCTTCACGATTAATCGGGTCCACTTGCTCGTAGGGCCAATTAATGTGAGATACGAGCGATCAATATCGCAGCTGTGATTCTTCTGGAATAACTGCAGGTAACGCACCATTATCTATTATTGGTAACTGTCAGGCAGTGTGGGGAGGTTACTACTCCGGTGATTACTATCATTATTACGGAATAATGGGGCTCCTCTTGACCCAGAACGACTACCTCTGCACACACTATAAAAAGACTTTAGTCAGAGAGAAATAGGGAGGACCTTTTTGAGAGGCAATCAGTAGTAGTATAAGCACAAGTCTCTGCATTGATTGTAACCAGGATACCTAATACAATACACACAGGAGTAAGGTTATTATTCTCTCTAGAGAAGGCCTGAACTTGTATAAAAATCCCTGTGTCTTTTCTGTCTGCGTGATCAATTATGGAGACCCTCCGAATCAAACAATCTTTACGTAAGATCGGTTCTAAAACACTGATAATAACTTTATATTTGCATGAGCGAAGTCAAGTCTGAGTGGCTTAATTATAGTAGTTTTGTTTTGTACCAGGAAGCAAACATGTAATGAGAGTAAAATATAGACTAGAAGGACCTAAAAAATTTACTTTATGTTGTTTTTTCCTATGTATTTGGTTTTATTCTCTGTTATACTTGAGGGATCACTAAAATAATTCCTCACTCCTCTCTTCAACATGTAAAATCAGAGGAGGTTTACTATTTCAATGACAAATCTTAATCTGTTATGTGTTATCTCTTTGTGGGGTGGGGATAGTGGATGTTCATCTTTCACTCGACATTGCTATATGTAGTAGAGTGAACCACATTTCTTGATTTGCCAAAATCGATGAGACTTTGCAGGCAAGTTCAGTGAGTGGTACATTTTTAGGAATGGGGACTAAAGTTACACCGCTTGCTTTTTGGCATAAAGTTCCATCACCAAAATAGGTTTATCATCTTCTTTAGTTATGCTTAGTTTCTCTCTCTCATGGTGATATTATTACTTATCTACCAATAACATTTTACATGGTAGAGTTTTACTGCTATAAAACTATGAATTGAGCTCATAAAATTCTCATTATTATCTTACTATTGGAAGTTCAAGTAGGTAATTCCCCAGAATAGATAGTTGTCAAGAAGCTAGGTAAAAGGTGCATTTGGTCGGGTCTATGCTGGCAGAAGAGTATCTGGTGGTGCTTCTCGCATGGGTCTCTGATGTTATGTTTGCTAAATTATTCAAATCTTCTCTAGATTAATATCCTATAGGTTGCACTAAAATTTGAGCATCGGAGCAGCAAAGCATGTAATTATGCCCCCCCCCCCATATGAATGGCAGGTTTATCAGTAAGCACTTTACACAATCATCATTTTTTTAGTTTATGCTATTATCTGTGGAGTATGACCTGTTAACCTTTTGTGACCAGCACTCTGAAATCGGAATGGTTGTTATGGCATACCATCAGTCCACTGAGACTACTACATTCTTATCCACCAATAGGCATAGCTGGGTTGATTTTGTTGATAAAATACACGACGTATGTGACTGATTACTGATGCTACATCATTATTTACTATCGATTGTTTTTCCCTGTTTTTCTTTCATACTGCTTATTGTACAATGTAGTGCTCTTGTTACTATTTGCTACCTAATTATGAATCACTGTCTGGTAAAAAATTACAAATATATGCTGACTAATCTTGATATTGTCTTAGCTTAGTTATTGAATTGTCATGGTAGAATCAAAGAGTGGTGCCAATGTTAGTTACACACATCTAAGTGTATTCTAAACTAATATTACCATCTAACATATGTATATTATATATAATCGCAAGAAAAAGTGCATGATCCACGTAGTACTACGTTTTTCGTAGTGCTATACAGTATTTCCTTCCGGTCCTTTCAGCATGCATAGGTTCAAAAATGCTTAGTTTAGTAAAAAACAACCGTCGGTGCGCACAAAAAACTTACAGAAATATTCCGGGGTCTTGATAGAGATGTAGTTGTACAATTATATTTTTGTATTATACTACACGATCATACTGTCTTCTTCATGCCACTGTGTGTTTATAGTCGAAGCTTATTCAAAGTTGAACAAATGAAATACTAATTTTCTTCCCCGTTATTCAATATAGTGCCTCTTGTGTTCTATTTGCAACTATGTATAACCCCTCCTTACAAATTGCAATTGTTTTATAGCTCCAGGTACATTGGCTCACAGCACATCTGCTTGTAATCATGCTGAAAAGAGTCATGTAGATAAGAAAAGTCACAAATAACGCCAGGTATATTATTTTTACTCACGTTTGGTCATTCAAGACTATTTGTGGTTACACACAATTTAGTTAGTGGGCCCTACTGTATGCACAGTTTAGCATTCGAAACTCTATTCGTATATAGTTACGTAAACATATTGCAATGCTTGTCAGATCGATCCGCGACCATATTCCACTGTCCCATAGTTTGCATCCTCGTATATTCCTTCTTCTCTTATGTTTGTCCTGCGCGCGCTCGTGCCTCTAGTATATGGAAAAGAGGGAGACAAGGAATCTTCTTAGAACTAGCAGGCAGCAGCACCTTTCTCTCTCTATTTTTTTTTTTTTTGGGTGCAGTAGGCAATAAACAAACACCAGATTTGCCTCCTGTCGTTCAAGTTCAAATAAAGCAATGGTCTATCTAACCACAAGGAATTAACAAGCGGTGCAGTGGTGTCACGCAACCAAAAATTCGTGGCTGCCTGGAGCTACGATGCGCACGGACTGGTGTATCGGCGGTCGGCGCGGGTTTGCGAGGCAAGGCTGCGTGTGCACGGGCTGGTGCAGTTGCGCGTTTAGCGAGATGAGGTGGCGAACGGGCCCAGCCGAAACGCGCCAAGGATTGCACCGCGGAGTCAACACTGTTGAGGAACTGTCGCTGGCAAGTTCAGTCCGAGCGATTATCTCGTAGACAAAATCAGAATCGTAAGAACGATGCAAGAACACAAGAACGAAACAATAGATGAAACACATGTATGAGAGGGGACTGCAGACTTCTCTTTATTGCTCTTCCAATAATGAATGTGTACAATTGTCGAGGGTCCTCCTCTCCTATATATAGCCTACAGTAGATGAGGTGCCCACCCGGACCCGGACTCCTGGCCGGGCCCGGTTTCCTAATACTCCCCCTTGGGCTCTCATCCTTCATGTCCATGCCTCGCTAAAACTCCATAAAAACCCAGTGGGAAAAATTTGGAGAAAGAGTACATGTATCATGTTCTGATGTGTCGCACGAATTGCCTCATTAAAAACCTTAACCGAGAAACTTCAGGAAAAACTCGTCAAGGGAAAAAGAGTACAATTCACCCAATTTATTTAATCTCCAGGATTTACTCTTTGGGTACTCGATCTTCGTGATCAAGTTTCAGTAATGAGTTTGTGAAGGTTCTCCCCCTGAATTCTGCACTTCTCTAAGTCTTATCATTCCAATTCCACGTACGCACCTTTCAAAGCTAGATGCTGGAAGTGACTTAGTGAACAAATCTGCAAGATTTTCACATGACTTGGTATGCAGTACCTTAATTTCTTCCATCTTTTGCATTTCATGAACATAGAAGAACTTGGGGTTGATATGCTTTGTGAGAGGACTCTTCACATAACCCATCTGCACTTGTGCAACACAAGCTGCATTATCTTCATAGATAATAGTGGAGGTTTGTGCGATATTCAATCCACATGACTGCTGGATGTGGTGAATCATCCGCCAAAGCCAAGAGCATTCCCGTGCGGCCTCGTACAATGCTATAATTTCTGAGTGGTTCGTTGAAGTTGATACCAAACTCTGCTTAGATGATTTTCATGAAATTGCAGTTCCACCACACAGGAATACATAGCCTGTTTGCGACTTAGCTGTATGCGGGTCTGACAGGTACCCAACATCTGCATAGCTAGTCATTGTAAGGTCCTGGTTCTTCCTGTAAAATAGGCCAAGATCTTTACTTCCTTGGAGGTATCGGAAGACGTCCTTTATTCCCTGCCAATGCCTTTTGGTGGGTTCTGCACTATACCTTGCTAGAAGATTCACTGCAAATGCAATGTCCGGTCTAGTACAGTTTGCCAAATACATGAGTGCTCCAACTGCGCTCAAGTATGGGAATTCGGTCCCGTGACTTCCTCCCCTCTTCTTTAGGTGCGAGCGGGTCCTTGTCTTGCGCAGGATCTCCGATCATCGGCACTTTTGAGGATATGTCTTTTCAAAGCGAACCTTTCCAACACCTTCTGAGTGTAGGTTGACTGATGTACTAAAATCCCTTCAGGGGTATGCCCAAGCTGCAAGCCTAGGCAATATTTGGTTTTACCCAGATCTTTCATTTCGAACTCTGACTCCAGGTAAGAGCTTGCTTTTCCAATATCTTCTAAAGTCCCGATGATATTCAGATCATCTACATACACTGAGATTATACAGAATCCATCCTGGGATCGCCGTATAAACACACAGGACAATCCTCACTGTTCGTGTAGCCTTTCTTGCAGAGAAAGTCGCTTAGCGATTATACCACATCTGCTGATTGCTTGATCCATACGGTGACTTTCGAGGTTACTGCTATAGATTTCTATTCGCTCTGTCTTGGTTGATGCGAGGATACCTTCAGTACCTTCATATAAGTTTCCGAATCCAAGTTCCCATAAAGGTATGCAGTTACCACATCCATCAATTTCATTTCCAAATTTAGATTTACTGCCATTGAAATTAAATATCTAAAGGTAGTTCCGCCCATGACCGGGGAATAGGTCTCTTCATAATCGACTCCTGGTCTTTGAGTGAAACCTTGTGCAACAAGCCTTGCTTTATATCTTACAACTTCATTTCTTTCATTTCTCTTTCGAACAAATACACATTTATGCCCTACAGGGTGCACATGAGGAGGTGTGCGGCTTACAGGCCCAAATATCTCTCTTTTATTCAGAGATATTAATTCTGCTTCTATTACCTTTTTCCAATCTTTCCAATCTGATCTTTTCTTGCATTCAATGACGATCTGAGCTCTGGATCAAGATCAATGATTGTGGCAATTTTCTTTGCAAAATAGATGTCGATATTGGTTGTTGCTCTATTTATAGATTCTCCCGTAGTCACATAATTTATAGCTATTTCTTCATGAGGTGGTTCTGCTAATGCTTCTACTTGCTTACCTCTGCTTTCAATTGCGGGGGCAAGTCCTTTAGTTTTTCTCCGATGTGTGCGCACATCCATGCGATGTCTCCTCCGTGGGAATATTCAAATCTGGTATGCCTCTTCTTTGAAGGTTCCATACGGTGCAGTCTCAACGGCTCCCTTCATTTGTGGGAACTTGATGTCGGTGTGACAAGTCCTTCTTATCCTTTTTCGCGAGCGTCCCGATTACTTGGGATTCGAGTGCGGAGTTCGTCCTTTTATTACGAGGCCTCGGACGGGTTTAGGGATACCTTCTATTTTCTTTGGTATTTCAACCCTCTCCGGTGCATTGCGTGCATGCACATGCGACTTGGTCACGCTCTTCAAATCACTAAAGTGGTCAGGCGGTTGATTCGCTAATGCTTGCAAATCAATTATCTTACGACTTCTCTATCCGCTTCACTAGTGCGTGGGTCATGTGCATTCATTCCCGTGGCTTGCCACGTTATTTCCCGACATTTTTCATCAAGAGGTTGATTTCCTCCCCTAATGACGGGAAACTATCCTCATCAAATATGCTATCAGCGAAGCGGGCTGTATGCAAATCTCCAGTCATTGGGTCCAGATACCTGATTATGGATGCAGTCTCATAACCCACATATATCGCAGACTTTCTGAGAGGGCACATTGTAGTTCGCTGCGGTGGTGGTATAGGTACATAAACCTTGCAACTAAACCTTCGAAGATGAGAGATTTTCGGTGGTGACCCTTGCGCTAGTTGCATAGGTGAATGGATGTTGTATGCCGACGGTCTAAAATTGATGAGAGTTGCTTGCATGCGGATGCGTGTCCCCAACATGTAGTTGGTAAATTGCAGTTCAGTAAGCGGTCGGGCAATGAATTTAATTCTTTTAATCAATGCCTCTGCTAGTCCATTCGGTGTGGACATGTGGTACCGAGTGCTCAACGGTAATTCTCATTGCCATACAATAATCATCAAAGGCCTTTGAAGTAAATTCTCCGACGTTGTCCATTCTGATGGACTTCACATGATGATCAGGGAAATTATTCTTTATTTTAATTATCTGCGAGATCAGCTTTGCAAAAGCATGATTTCGTGAGATAATGTATTATATGCAACCATTTAGGAAACATCGATGAGCACCATAAAGTACCTAAATGGCCTGATAGGGCTGAATAGGACATAAATATCTCCTGGATTCGGTCCAGAATGCAGATTTCATCATTCACTTTGAGAGGAGAAGGTCTAGTAATTAATTTCCGGTGGCACATGCA